>CAWUPB010001189.1:37725-1237725 GCA_963924115.1 Dovyalis caffra
GAGTTGGAATCGTTAAACGGTATGAGTGTGATAAAAGCGATGGAAAAACTATTAGGCTAGGTTTGAGTTTGGTTGGACCTAGGTACTAGGCGAAACGGACCAACAACCAAAACTCATAGCTATAAGCCACGACTTATGTGTTATTTTGGTGAAAAAATGTAGTTTGGGCTCTCGAAATCGGCCTTCATAATTTTTTAAGAAGATATGGGCCAACTTGGACGTGGAATACGTGAAACGATATGAGAGCGATAAAAGCGACGAAACACTATAGGGCTAGGTTGGAGCGGTTTGGACCTAGTTCGATGCGAAACGGGCCAACGACAAAACCTCATCGCTCTAAGCCACGACGTACGAGTTATTTTTGTGAAAAAAGGTTGTTTGGGATCTCAAAATCGGTCTTCATAGTTTGCCAGAAGATACGGGCTAAGCTGGAGTTGGAATACATGAAACGATATGAGTGTTATAAAAGCTGATGAAAAAGCTGTAAGGCTAGGTTTGAAGTCTGTTTGGACCTAGTTCTACCAAAAACGGGCCAACGACCAAAAGTCATAGCTATAAGCCATGATTTATGACTTATTTTGGTGAAAAAACGTTGTTTGGGCTCTCAAAATCTGCATTCATAGTTTGTCGAAGATACGGGCCAAGCTAGAGTTGGAATACGTTAAACGGTATGAGTGTGATAAAAGCTGATGGAAAAGCTGTCGGGCTAGGTTTGAAGTTCGTTTAGACCTAGAGTCTATACGAAACAGACCAACAACCAAAACTCATAGCTATAAGCCATGACTTATGAGTTATTTTGGTGAAAAAATTTAGTTTTGGGCTCTCGAAATCGGCCATCATTGTTGTTTAAGAACATATGAGCCAAGCTTGGACTTGGAATACGTGAAATGGTATGAGAGCGATAAAAATTGATGAAACAACTTGTAGGGCTAGGTTGGAGCGAGTTTGGACCTATTTCTATGCGAAACGGGCCAACGGCAAAAGCTCGTCGCTCTAGGCTGTGACTTACGAGTTATTTTGGTGAAAAAAGGTTGTTTGGGCTCTCAAAATCGGTTTTTATAGTTTGTGAAGAAGATATAGGCTAAGCTGGAGTTGGAATACGTGAAACGATATGAGTGTGATAAAAGCTGATGAAAAAAATGTAAGGCTAGGTTTGAAGTTTGTTTGGACCTGGTTCTACGGAAACGAGCCAACAACCAAAACTCATAACTATAAGCCATGACTTATGAGTTATTTTGGTGAAAAAACGTCGTTTGCGCTCTAAAAATGCTGCCTCCATAGTTTGTCGAAGATACGGGCCAACTAGAGTTGGAATCGTTAAACGGTATGAGTGTGATAAAAGCTGATGGAAAAACTATTAGGCTAGGTTTGAGTTTGTTTGGACCTAGGTCTAGTCTGAAACGGGCCAACAACCAAAACTCATAGCTATAAGGCACGACTTATGAGTTATTTTGGTGAAAAAATTTAGTTTTGGGCCCTCGAAATCGGCCTTCATAGTTTTTTAAGAATATATGAGCCAAGCTTGGACTTGGAATACGTGAAACGGTATGAGAGCGATAAAAATTGATGAAACAACGTAGGGCTAGGTTGGAGCGGTTTGGACTTAGTTCGATGCGAAATTGGCCAACGACAAAAGCTCATCGCTCTAAGACGTGACTTACGAGTTATTTTGGTGAAAAAAGGTTGGTTGGGCTCTCGAAATCGGTTTTATAGTTTGTGAAGAAGATACGGGCTAAGCTGGAGTCGGAATACGTGAAACGATATGAGTGTGATAAAAGCTGATGAAAAAAATGTAAGGCTAGGTTTGAAGTTTGTTTGGACCTAGTTCTATCGAAAACGGGCCAACGACCAAAAGTCATAGCTATAAGCCATGATTTATGAGTTATTTTGGTGAAAAAACGTTGTTTGGGCTCTCAAAATGCGCCTTCATAGTTTGTCGAAGATACGGGCCAACTAGAGTTGGAATACGTTAAACGGTATGAGTGTGATAAAAGCTGATGGAAAAAGCTGTCGGGCTAGGTTTGAGTGTTTAGACCTAGAGTCTATTTGAAACAGGCCAACAACCAAAACTCATAGCTATAAGCCATGACTTATGAGTTATTTTGGTGAAAAAATTTAGTTTTGGGCCCTCGAAATCGGCCATCATAGTTGTTTAAGAACATATGAGCCAACTTGGACTTGGAATACGTGAAACGGTATGAGAGCGATAAAAATTGATGAAACAACTGTAGGGCTAGGTTGGAGCGAGTTTGGACCTATTTCGATGCGAAACGGGCCAACGGCAAAAGCTCATCGCTACGAGCTCGTGACTTACGAGTTATTTTGGTGAAAAAAGGTTGTTTGGGCTCTCGAAATCGGTTTTTATAGTTTGTGAAGAAGATACGGGCTAAGCTGGAGTTGGAATACGTGAAACGATATGAGTGTGATAAAAGCTGATGAAAAAAATGTAAGGCTAGGTTTGAGATTTGTTTGGACCTAGTTCTACGGAAACGAGCCAACGACCAAAACTCATAACTATAAGCCATGACTTATGAGTTATTTTGGTGAAAAAACGTCGTTTGCGCTCTCAAAAGTTGCCTCCATAGTTTGTCAGAAGATACGGGCCAACTAGAGTTGGAATCGTTAAACGGTATGAGTGTGATAAAAGCGATGGAAAAACTATTAGGCTAGGTTTGAAGTTTGTTTGGACCTAGGTCTAGGCGAAACGGGCCAACAACCAAAACTCATAGCTATAAGCCACGACTTATGAGTTATTTTGGTGAAAAAATTTAGTTTTGGGCCCTCGAAATCGGCCTTCATAGTTTTTAAAAAGATATGAGCCAAGCTTGGACTTGGAATACGTGAAACGGTATGAGAGCGATAAAAATTGATGAAACAACGTAGGGCTAGGTTGGAGCGGTTTGGACTTAGTTCGATGCGAAATTGGCCAACGACAAAAGCTCATCGCTCTAAGCTCGTGACTTACGAGTTATTTTGGTGAAAAAAGGTTGGTTGGGCTTTCAAAATCGGTTTTTATAGTTTGTGAAGAAGATACGGGCTAGCTGGAATTGGAATATGTGAAACGATATGAGTGTGATAAAAATGATGAGAAAGCTGTAAGGCTAGGTTTGAAGTTTGTTTGGACCTAGTTCTACTGGAAACGAGCCAACGACCAAAACTCATAACTATAAGCCATGACTTATGAGTTATTTTGGTGAAAAAACATAGTTTGGGCTCTCAAAATGCGGCTTCATAGTTTGTCAGAAGATACGGGCCAACTAGAGTTAGAATACGTGAAACGGTATGAGTGTGATAAAAGCGATGGAAAACCTTTCATGCTAGGTTTGAGTCTGTTTGGACCTAGAGTACATACGAAACGGACCAACAACCAAAACTCATAGCTATAAGCCACGACTTATGTGTTATTTTGGTGAAAAAATGTAGTTTGGGCTCTCGAAATCGGCCTTCATAATTTTTAAGAAGATATGGGCCAATTTGGATGTGGAATACATGAAACGGTATGAGAGCGATAAAAGCGATGAAACAACTGTCGGGTTAGGTTGGAGCGAGTTTGGACCTAGTTCGATTCGAAACGGGCCAACGACAAAAGCTCATCGCTCTAAGCCATGACTTACGAGTTATTTTGGTGAAAAAAGGTTGTTTGGGCTCTCAAAATTAGTCTTTATAGTTTGTCGAAGATACGGGCTAAATGGAGTTGGAATACGTGAAACGGTATGAGTGTGAAAAAAGCTGATGGAGAAACTTGTTAGGCTAGGTTTGAGATTTGTTTGGACCTAGGTATATACGAAACGGACCAACAACCAAAACTCATATCTATAAGCCACGACTTATGAGTTATTTTGGTGAAAAAATGTATTTTGGGCCCTCGAAATCGGCCTTCATAGTTTTTAAGAAGATATGGGCCAATTGGACTTGGAATACGTGAAACGAGTATGAGAGCGATAAAAGCTGACGAAACAACTATAGGGCTAGGTTGGAGCGAGTTTGGACCTAGTTCGATGCGAAACGGGCCAACGACAAAACCTCATCGCTCTAAGCCACAACGTACGAGTTATTTTTGTGAAAAAAGGTTGTTTGGGATCTCGAAATCGGTCTTCATAGTTTGCCAGAAGATACGGGCT
The DNA here is from genome assembly GCA_963924115.1 of Dovyalis caffra. Classification (NCBI taxonomy): domain Eukaryota; kingdom Viridiplantae; phylum Streptophyta; class Magnoliopsida; order Malpighiales; family Salicaceae; genus Dovyalis; species Dovyalis caffra. Next base: position 41,847 of record CAWUPB010001189.1, read on the forward strand.
AATCGGAGTTGGAATACATGAAACGATATGAGTGTTATAAAAGCTGATGAAAAAAGCTTGTAAGGCTAGGTTTGAGACTGTTTGGACCTAGTTCTATCGAAAACGGGCCAACGACCAAAAGTCATAGCTATAAGCCATGACTTATGAGTTATTTTGGTGAAAAAACGTCGTTTGCGCTCTCAAAATGCGCCTTCATAGTTTGTCGAAGATACGGGCCAACTAGAGTTGAAATCGTTAAACGGTATGAGTGTGATAAAAGCTGATGGAAAAACTATTAGGCTAGGTTTGAGTCTGTTTGGACCTAGGTCTAGGCGAAACGGGCCAACAACCAAAACTCATAGCTATAAGCCACGACTTATGAGTTATTTTGGTGAAAAAATTTAGTTTTGGGCCCTCAAAATCGGCCATCATAGTTGTTTAAGAACATATGAGCCAAGCTTGGACTTGGAATACGTGAAACGGTATGAGAGCGATAAAAATTGATGAAACAACTTGTAGGGCTAGGTTGGAGCGGTTTGGACCTATTTCGATGTGAAACGGGCCAACGGCAAAAGCTCATCGCTCTAAGCTCGTGACTTACGAGTTATTTTGGTGAAAAAAGGTTGTTTGGGCTCTCGAAATCGGTTTTTATAGTTTGTGAAGAAGATACGGGCTAGCTGGAGTTGGAATACGTGAAACGATATGAGTGTGATAAAAGCGATGAAAAAAATGTAAGGCTAGGTTTGAGACTTGTTTGGACCTAGTTCTATCGAAAACGGGCCAACGACCAAAAGTCATAACTATAAGCCATGACTTATGAGTTATTTTGGTGAAAAAACGTTGTTTGGGCTCTCAAAATGCGCCTTCATAGTTTGTCGAAGATACGGGCCAACTAGAGTTGGAATACGTTAAACGGTATGAGTGTGATAAAAGCTGATGGAAAAACTATCGAGGCTAGGTTTGAGTTATTTAGACCTAGGTCTATGCGAAACGGACCAACAACCAAAACTCATAGCTATAAGCCATGACTTATGAGTTATTTTGGTGAAAAAATTTAGTTTTGGGCCCTCGAAATCGGCATTCATAGTTGTTTGAGAACATATGAGCCAAGCTTGGACTTGGAATACGTGAAACGGTATGAGAGCGATAAAAATTGATGAAACAACTGTAGGGTTAGGTTGGAGCGGTTTGGACCTATTTCGATGCGAAACGGGCCAACGGCCAAAGCTCATCGCTCTAGCCGTGACTTACGAGTTATTTTGGTGAAAAAAGGTTGTTTGGGCTCTCGAAATCGGTTTTTATAGTTTGTGAAGAAGATACGGGCTAGCTGGAGTTGGAATACGTGAAACGATATGAGTGTGATAAAAGCGATGAAAAAACTATAAGGCTAGGTTTGAGTTCGTTTGGACCTAGTTCTATCGAAAACGGGCCAACGACCAAAAGTCATAGCTATAAGCCATGATTTATGAGTTATTTTGGTGAAAAAACGTTGTTTGGGCTCTCAAAATGCTGCCTTCATAGTTTGTCAGAAGATACGGGCCAACTAGAGTTGGAATACGTTAAACGGTATGAGTGTGATAAAAGCTGATGGAAAAACGATCGGGCTAGGTTTGAGTCTGTTTGGACCTAGGTCTATACGAAACGGACCAACAACCAAAACTCATAGCTATAAGCCATGACTTATGAGTTATTTTGGTGAAAAAATTTAGTTTTGGGCCCTCGAAATCGGCCTTCATAGTTGTTTGAGAACATATGAGCCAAGCTTGGACTTGGAATACGTGAAACGGTATGAGAGCGATAAAAATTGATGAAACAACTTGTAGGGCTAGGTTGGAGCGGTTTGGACCTATTTCGATGCGAAACGGGCCAACGGCCAAAGCTCATCGCTCTAAGCCGTGACTTACGAGTTATTTTGGTGAAAAAAGGTTGTTTGGGCTCTCGAAATCGGTTTTTATAGTTTGTGAAGAAGATACGGGCTAGCTGGAGTTGGAATACGTGAAACGATATGAGTGTGATAAAAGCTGATGAAAAAAATGTAAGGCTAGGTTTGAGATTTGTTTGGACCTAGTTCTACGAAAACGGAGCCAACGACCAAAAGTCATAACTATAAGCCATGACTTATGAGTTATTTTGGTGAAAAAACGTTGTTTGGGCTCTCAAAATGCTGCCTTCATAGTTTGTCGAAGATACGGGCCAAGCTAGAGTTGGAATACGTTAAACGGTATGAGTGTGATAAAAGCGATGGAAAAAGCTGTCGGGCTAGGTTTGAGCTATTTCGACCTAGGTACTATACGAAACGGGCCAACAACCAAAACTCGTAGCTATAAGCCATGACTTATGAGTTATTTTGGTGAAAAAATTTAGTTTTGGGCCCTCGAAATCGGCATTCATAGTTGTTTGAGAACATATGAGCCAAGCTTGGACTTGGAATACGTGAAACGGTATGAGAGCGATAAAAATTGATGAAACAACTTGTAGGGTTAGGTTGGAGCGGTTTGGACCTATTTCGATGCGAAACGGGCCAACGGCCAAAGCTCATCGCTCTAAGCCGTGACTTACGAGTTATTTTGGTGAAAAAAGGTTGTTTGGGCTCTCGAAATCGGTTTTTATAGTTTGTGAAGAAGATACGGGCTAGCTGGAGTTGGAATACGTGAAACGATATGAGTGTGATAAAAGCTGATGAAAAAACTATAAGGCTAGGTTTGAGTCTGTTTGGACCTAGTTCCATCGAAAACGGACCAACGACCAAAAGTCATAGCTATAAGCCATGATTTATGAGTTATTTTGGTGAAAAAACGTTGTTTGGGCTCTCAAAATGCTGCCTTCATAGTTTGTCAAGAAGATACGGGCCAACTAGAGTTGGAATACGTTAAACGGTATGAGTGTGATAAAAGCGATGGAAAAAGCTGTCGAGGCTAGGTTTGAGTCTGTTTAGACCTAGGTCTATACGAAACGGACCAACAACCAAAACTCATAGCTATAAGCCATGACTTATGAGTTATTTTGGTGAAAAAATTTAGTTTTGGGCCCTCGAAATCGGCCTTCATAGTTGTTTGAGAACATATGAGCCAAGCTTGGACTTGGAATACGTGAAACGGTATGAGAGCGATAAAAATTGATGAAACAACTTGTAGGGCTAGGTTGGAGCGAGTTTGGACCTATTTCGATGCGAAACGGGCCAACGGCCAAAGCTCATCGCTCTAGCCGTGACTTACGAGTTATTTTGGTGAAAAAAGGTTGTTTGGGCTCTCGAAATCGGTTTTATAGTTTGTGAAGAAGATACGGGCTAGCTGGAGTTGGAATACGTGAAACGATATGAGTGTGATAAAAGCTGATGAAAAAACTATAAGGCTAGGTTTGAAGTTTGTTTGGACCTAGTTCTATCGAAAACGGGCCAACGACCAAAAGTCATAGCTATAAGCCATGATTTATGAGTTATTTTGGTGAAAAAACGTTGTTTGGGCTCTCAAAATCTGCCTTCGTAGTTTGTCGAAGATACGGGCCAGCTAGAGTTGGAATACGTTAAACGGTATGAGTGTGATAAAAGCTGATGGAAAAACTGTCAGGCTAGGTTTGAGATTTGTTTGGACCTAGAGTCTATACGAAAGCAGACCAACAACCAAAACTCATAGCTATAAGCCATGACTTATGAGTTATTTTGGTGAAAAAATTTAGTTTTGGGCCCTCGAAATCGGCCTTCATAGTTGTTTGAGAACATATGAGCCAAGCTTGGACTTGGAATACGTGAAACGGTATGAGAGCGATAAAAATTGATGAAACAACTTGTAGGGCTAGGTTGGAGCGGTTTGGACCTATTTCGATGCGAAACGGGCCAACGGCCAAAGCTCATCGCTCTAGCGCGTGACTTACGAGTTATTTTGGTGAAAAAAGGTTGTTTGGGCTCTCAAAATCGGTTTTTATAGTTTGTGAAGAAGATACGGGCTAGCTGGAGTTGGAATACGTGAAACGATATGAGTGTGATAAAAGCGATGAAAAAACTATAAGGCTAGGTTTGAGTTTGTTTGGACCTAGTTCTATCGAAAACGGGCCGACGACCAAAAGTCATAGCTATAAGCCATGATTTATGAGTTATTTTGGTGAAAAAACGTTGTTTGGGCTCTCAAAATCGCGCTTCATAGTTTGTCGAAGATACGGGCCAACTAGAGTTGGAATACGTTAAACGGTATGAGTGTGATAAAAGCTGATGGAAAAAGCTGTCGAGGCTAGGTTTGAGTTATTTAGACCTAGGTCTATACGAAGCAGACCAACAACCAAAACTCATAGCTATAAGCCATGACTTATGAGTTATTTTGGTGAAAAAATTTAGTTTTGGGCCCTCGAAATCGGCCTTCATAGTTGTTTGAGAACATATGAGCCAAGCTTGGACTTGGAATACGTGAAACGGTATGAGAGCGATAAAAATTGATGAAACAACTGTAGGGCTAGGTTGGAGCGGTTTGGACCTATTTCGATGCGAAACGGGCCAACGGCCAAAGCTCATCGCTCTAAGCCGTGACTTACGAGTTATTTTGGTGAAAAAAGGTTGTTTGGGCTCTCGAAATCGGTTTTATAGTTTGTGAAGAAGATACGGGCTAGCTGGAGTTGGAATACGTGAAACGATATGAGTGTGATAAAAGCTGATGAAAAAAATGTAAGGCTAGGTTTGAGTCTGTTTGGACCTAGTTCTATCGAAAACGGGCCAACGACCAAAAGTCATAGCTATAAGCCATGATTTATGAGTTATTTTGGTGAAAAAACGTTGTTTGGGCTCTCAAAATGCTGCCTTCATAGTTTGTCGAAGATACGGGCCAACTAGAGTTGGAATACGTTAAACGGTATGAGTGTGATAAAAGCTGATGGAAAAAGCTGTCGAGGCTAGGTTTGAGTTTGTTTAGACCTAGGTCTATACGAAACGGGCCAACAACCAAAACTCATAGCTATAAGCCACGACTTATGAGTTATTTTGGTGAAAAAATGTAGTTTTGGGCCCTCGAAATCGGCCTTCGTAGTTGTTTAAGAAGATATGAGCCAAGCTTGGACTTGGAATACGTGAAACGGTATGAGAGCGATAAAAATTGATGAAACAACTGTAGGGCTAGGTTGGAGCGGTTTGGACCTAGTTCGATGCGAAACGGGCCAACGACAAAACCTCATCGCTCTAAGCCGTGACTTACGAGTTATTTTGGTGAAAAAAGGTTGTTTGGGCTCTCAAAATCGGTCTTCATAGTTTGTCAAGAAGATACGGGCTAGCTGGAGTTGGAATACGTGAAACGATATGAGTGTGATAAAAGCTGATGAAAAAACTGTAAGGCTAGGTTTGAGTCTGTTTGGACCTAGTTCTACGAAAACGGGCCAACGACCAAAAGTCATAGCTATAAGCCATGATTTATGAGTTATTTTGGTGAAAAAACGTTGTTTGGGCTCTCAAAATGCGCATTCATAGTTTGTCAGAAGATACGGGCCAACTAGAGTTGGAATACGTTAAACGGTATGAGTGTGATAAAAGCGATGGAAAAACTATTAGGCTAGGTTTGAGACTGTTTGGACCTAGGTCTATGCGGAAACGGGCCAACAACCAAAACTCATAGCTATAAGCCACGACTTATGAGTTATTTTGGTGAAAAAATTTAGTTTTGGGCCCTCGAAATCGGCCTTCGTAGTTTTTAAGAAGATATGAGCCAAGCTTGGACTTGGAATACGTGAAACGGTATGAGAGCGATAAAAATTGATGAAACAACTGTAGGGCTAGGTTGGAGCGGTTTGGACCTAGTTCGATGCGAAATTGGCCAACGACAAAAGCTCATCGCTCTAGCCGTGACTTACGAGTTATTTTGGTGAAAAAAGGTTGGTTGGGCTTTCAAAATCGGTTTTTATAGTTTGTGAAGAAGATACGGGCTAGCTGGAGTTGGAATACGTGAAACGATATGAGTGTGATAAAAGCTGATGAAAAAAATGTAAGGCTAGGTTTGAAGTTTGTTTGGACCTAGTTCTACGGAAACACGCCAACGACCAAAACTCATAACTATAAGCCATGACTTATGAGTTATTTTGGTGAAAAAACGTCGTTTGCGCTCTCAAAATGCTGCCTCCATAGTTTGTCGAAGATACGGGCCAAGCTAGAGTTGGAATCGTTAAACGGTATGAGTGTGATAAAAGCGATGGAAAAACTATTAGGCTAGGTTTGAGATTTGTTTGGACCTAGGTCTAGGCTGAAACGGGCCAACAACCAAAACTCATAGCTATAAGCCACGACTTATGAGTTATTTTGGTGAAAAAATTTAGTTTTGGGCCCTCGAAATCGGCCATCATAGTTGTTTAAGAACATATGAGCCAAGCTTGGACTTGGAATACGTGAAACGGTATGAGAGCGATAAAAATTGATGAAACAACTTGTAGGGCTAGGTTGGAGCGGTTTGGACCTATTTCGATGTGAAACGGGCCAACGGCAAAAGCTCATCGCTCTAAGCTGTGACTTACGAGTTATTTTGGTGAAAAAAGGTTGTTTGGGCTCTCAAAATCGGTTTTTATAGTTTGTGAAGAAGATACGGGCTAGCTTGGAGTTGGAATACGTGAAACGATATGAGTGTGATAAAAGCGATGAAAAAAATGTAAGGCTAGGTTTGAAGTCTGTTTGGACCTAGTTCTACGAAAACGGGCCAACGACCAAAAGTCATAACTATAAGCCATGACTTATGAGTTATTTTGGTGAAAAAACGTTGTTTGGGCTCTCAAAATGCTGCCTTCGTAGTTTGTCAAGAAGATACGGGCCAACTAGAGTTGGAATACGTTAAACGGTATGAGTGTGATAAAAGCTGATGGAAAAGCTGTCGAGGCTAGGTTTGAGTTATTTAGACCTAGGTCTATGCGAAACGGACCGACAACCAAAACTCATAGCTATAAGCCATGACTTATGAGTTATTTTGGTGAAAAAATTTAGTTTTGGGCCCTCGAAATCGGCCTTCATAGTTGTTTGAGAACATATGAGCCAAGCTTGGACTTGGAATACGTGAAACGGTATGAGAGCGATAAAAATTGATGAAACAACTTGTAGGGCTAGGTTGGAGCGAGTTTGGACCTATTTCGATGCGAAACGGGCCAACGGCCAAAGCTCATCGCTCTAAGCCGTGACTTACGAGTTATTTTGGTGAAAAAAGGTTGTTTGGGCTCTCGAAATCGGTTTTTATAGTTTGTGAAGAAGATACGGGCTAGCTTGGAGTTGGAATACGTGAAACGATATGAGTGTGATAAAAGCGATGAAAAAACTATAAGGCTAGGTTTGAAGTTTGTTTGGACCTAGTTCTATCGAAAACGGGCCAACGACCAAAAGTCATAGCTATAAGCCATGATTTATGAGTTATTTTGGTGAAAAAACGTTGTTTGGGCTCTCAAAATGCTGCCTTCATAGTTTGTCGAAGATACGGGCCAACTAGAGTTGGAATACGTTAAACGGTATGAGTGTGATAAAAGCTGATGGAAAAAGCTGTCGGGCTAGGTTTGAGTTGTTTGGACCTAGGTCTATGCGAAACGGACCGACAACCAAAACTCATAGCTATAAGCCATGACTTATGAGTTATTTTGGTGAAAAAATTTAGTTTTGGGCCCTCGAAATCGGCCTTCATAGTTGTTTGAGAACATATGAGCCAAGCTTGGACTTGGAATACGTGAAACGGTATGAGAGCGATAAAAATTGATGAAACAACTGTAGGGCTAGGTTGGAGCGAGTTTGGACCTATTTCGATGCGAAACGGGCCAACGGCCAAAGCTCATCGCTCTAGCCGTGACTTACGAGTTATTTTGGTGAAAAAAGGTTGTTTGGGCTCTCGAAATCGGTTTTTATAGTTTGTGAAGAAGATACGGGCTAGCTTGGAGTTGGAATACGTGAAACGATATGAGTGTGATAAAAGCGATGAAAAAACTGTAAGGTTAGGTTTGAAGTTCGTTTGGACCTGAGTTCTACGGAAACGGGCCAACGACCAAACCTCATAACTATAAGCCATGACTTATGAGTTATTTTGGTGAAAAAACGTCGTTTGCGCTCTCAAAATCTACCTTCATAGTTTGTCAAGAAGATACGGGCCAACTAGAGTTGGAATACGTGAAACGATATGAGTGTGATAAAAGCGATGAAAAAGCTGTAAGGTTAGGTTTGAAGTTTGTTTGGACCTAGTTCTACGGAAACGGGCCAACGACCAAAACTCATAACTATAAGCCATGACTTATGAGTTATTTTGGTGAAAAAACGTCGTTTGCGCTATCAAAATCTACCTTCATAGTTTGTCAAGAAGATACGGGCCAACTAGAGTTGGAATCGTTAAACGGTATGAGTGTGATAAAAGCTGATGGAAAAACTATTAGGCTAGGTTTGAGTTGTTTGGACCTAGGTCTAGGCTGAAACGGACCAACAACCAAAACTCGTAGCTATAAGCCACGACTTATGAGTTATTTTGGTGAAAAAATTTAGTTTTGGGCCCTCGAAATCGGCCTTCATAGTTTTTAAGAAGATATGAGCCAACTTGGACTTGGAATACGTGAAACGGTATGAGAGCGATAAAAATTGATGAAACAACTGTAGGGCTAGGTTGGAGCGAGTTTGGACCTAGTTCGATGCGAAATTGGCCAACGACAAAAGCTCATCGCTCTATGCTGTGACTTACGAGTTATTTTGGTGAAAAAAGGTTGGTTGGGCTTTCAAAATCGGTTTTATAGTTTGTGAAGAAGATACGAGCTAAGCTGGAATTGGAATATGTGAAACGATATGAGTGCGATAAAAATGATGAAAAAAGCTGTAAGGCTAGGTTTGAAGTTTGTTTGGACCTAGTTCTACGGAAACGAGCCAACGACCAAAACTCATAACTATAAGCCATGACTTATGAGTTATTTTGGTGAAAAAACGTCGTTTGCGCTCTCGAAATCTACCTTCATAGTTTGTCAAGAAGATACGGGCCAACTAGAGTTGGAATCGTTAAACGGTATGAGTGTGATAAAAGCGATGGAAAAACTATTAGGCTAGGTTTGAGTCTGTTTGGACCTAGGTCTAGCTGAAACAGGCCAACAACCAAAACTCATAGCTATAAGCCACGACTTATGAGTTATTTTGGTGAAAAAATTTAGTTTTGGGCCCTCGAAATCGGCCTTCATAGTTTTTTAAGAAGATATGAGCCAAGCTTGGACTTGGAATACGTGAAACGGTATGAGAGCGATAAAAATTGATGAAACAACTGTAGGGCTAGGTTGGAGCGAGTTTGGACCTAGTTCGATGCGAAATTGGCCAACGACAAAAGCTCATCGCTCTAAGCCGTGACTTACGAGTTATTTTGGTGAAAAAAGGTTGGTTGGGCTTTCAAAATCGGTTTTTATAGTTTGTGAAGAAGATACGAGCTAAGCTGGAATTGGAATATGTGAAACGATATGAGTCCGATAAAAATGATGAAAAAGCTGTAAGGCTAGGTTTGAGTCTGTTTGGACCTAGTTCTACGGAAACGAGCCAACGACCAAAACTCATAACTATAAGCCATGACTTATGAGTTATTTTGGTGAAAAAACATAGTTTGGGCTCTCGAAATGCGGCTTCATAGTTTGTCGAGAAGATACGGGCCAACTAGAGTTAGAATACGTGAAACGAGTATGAGTGTGATAAAAGCTGATGGAAAAACTTTCATGCTAGGTTTGAGTCTGTTTGGACCAAGGTCTATTCGAAACGAGCCAACAACCAAAACTCATAGCTATAAGCCATGACTTATGTTTTATTTTGGTGAAAAAATGTAGTTTGGGCTCTCAAAATCGGCCTTCATAATTTTTTAAGAAGATATGGGCCAACTGGACGTGGAATACATGAAACGGTATGAGAGCGATAAAAGCGACGAAACACTATCGGGTTAGGTTGGAGCGGTTTGGACCTAGTTCGATTCGAAACGGGCCAACGACAAAAGCTCATCGCTCTAAGCCATAACTTACGAGTTATTTTGGTGAAAAAAGGTTGTTTGGGCTCTCAAAATTAGTCTTTATAGTTTGTCAAGAAGATACGGGCTAAATGGAGTTCGAATACGTGAAACGGTATGAGTGTGAAAAAAGCTGATGGAGAAAGCTGTTAGGCTAGGTTTGAGTCTGTTTGGACCTAGAGTCTATACGAAACGGGCCAACAACCAAAACTCATATCTATAAGCCACGACTTATGAGTTATTTTGGTGAAAAAATGTATTTTGGGCCCTCGAAATCGGCCTTCATAGTTTTTAAGAAGATATGGGCCAAGCTTGGACTTGGAATACGTGAAACGAGTATGAGAGCGATAAAAGCGACGAAACAACTATAGGGCTAGGTTGGAGCGGTTTGGACCTGGTTCGATGCGAAACGGGCCAACGACAAAACCTCATCGCTCTAAGCCCGACGTACGAGTTATTTTTGTGAAAAAAGGTTGTTTGGGATCTCAAAATCGGTCTTCATAGTTTGCCAGAAGATACGGGCTAACTGGAGTTGGAATACATGAAACGATATGAGTGTTATAAAAGCTGATGAAAAAAGCTGTAAGGCTAGGTTTGAGCTGTTTGGACCTAGTTCTACCGAAAACGGGCCAACGACCAAAAGTCATAGCTATAAGCCATGATTTATGAGTTATTTTGGTGAAAAAACGTTGTTTGGGCTCTCAAAATCTGCATTCATAGTTTGTCGAAGATACGGGCCAACTAGAGTTGGAATACGTTAAACGGTATGAGTGTGATAAAAGCTGATGGAAAAACTATTAGGCTAGGTTTGAGTCTGTTTGGACCTAGGTCTAGTCGAAACGGGCCAACAACCAAAACTCATAGCTATAAGCCACGACTTATGAGTTATTTTGGTGAAAAAATTTAGTTTTGGGCCCTCGAAATCGGCCTTCATAGTTTTTTAAGAAGATATGAGCCAAGCTGGACTTGGAATACATGAAACGGTATGAGAGCGATAAAAATTGATGAAACACTCGTAGGGCTAGGTTGGAGCGAGTTTGGACCTAGTTCGATGCGAAATTGGCCAACGACAAAAGCTCATCGCTCTAAGCCGTGACTTACGAGTTATTTTGGTGAAAAAAGGTTGGTTGGGCTTTCAAAATCGGTTTTTATAGTTTGTGAAGAAGATACGGGCTAACTGGAGTTGGAATACGTGAAACGATATGAGTGTGATAAAAGCTGATGAAAAAAATGTATGGCTAGGTTTGAAGTCTGTTTGGACCTAGTTCTACGGAAACACGCCAACGACCAAAACTCATAACTATAAGCCATGACTTATGAGTTATTTTGGTGAAAAAACGTCGTTTGCGCTCTCAAAATCTGCCTCCATAGTTTGTCAAGAAGATACGGGCCAACTAGAGTTGGAATCGTTAAACGGTATGAGTGTGATAAAAGCTGATGGAAAAACTATTAGGCTAGGTTTGAGTCTGTTTGGACCTAGGTCTAGTCGAAACGGGCCAACAACCAAAACTCATAGCTATAAGCCACGACTTATGAGTTATTTTGGTGAAAAAATTTAGTTTTGGGCCCTCGAAATCGGCCATCATAGTTGTTTAAGAACATATGAGCCAAGCTTGGACTTGGAATACGTGAAACGGTATGAGAGCGATAAAAATTGATGAAACAACTGTAGGGCTAGGTTGGAGCGGTTTGGACCTATTTCGATGTGAAACGGGCCAACGGCAAAAGCTCATCGCTCTAAGCCGTGACTTACGAGTTATTTTGGTGAAAAAAGGTTGTTTGGGCTCTCAAAATCGGTTTTTATAGTTTGTGAAGAAGATACGGGCTAGCTGGAGTTGGAATACGTGAAACGATATGAGTGTGATAAAAGCGATGAAAAAAATGTAAGGCTAGGTTTGAGTCTGTTTGGACCTAGTTCTACAGAAAACGAGCCAACGACCAAAAGTCATAACTATAAGCCATGACTTATGAGTTATTTTGGTGAAAAAACGTTGTTTGGGCTCTCAAAATCTGCCTTCATAGTTTGTCGAAGATACGGGCCAACTAGAGTTGGAATACGTTAAACGGTATGAGTGTGATAAAGCGATGGAAAAGCTGTCGGGCTAGGTTTGAGTTATTTAGACCTAGGTCTATGCGAAACGGGCCAACAACCAAAACTCATAGCTATAAGCCATGACTTATGAGTTATTTTGGTGAAAAAATTTAGTTTTGGGCCCTCGAAATCGGCCTTCATAGTTGTTTGAGAACATATGAGCCAAGCTTGGACTTGGAATACGTGAAACGGTATGAGAGCGATAAAAATTGATGAAACAACTGTAGGGCTAGGTTGGAGCGGTTTGGACCTATTTCGATGCGAAACGGGCCAACGGCCAAAGCTCATCGCTCTAGCCGTGACTTACGAGTTATTTTGGTGAAAAAAGGTTGTTTGGGCTCTCGAAATCGGTTTTTATAGTTTGTGAAGAAGATACGGGCTAGCTGGAGTTGGAATACGTGAAACGATATGAGTGTGATAAAAGCGATGAAAAAACTATAAGGCTAGGTTTGAGTCTGTTTGGACCTGGTTCTATCGAAAACGGGCCAACGACCAAAAGTCATAGCTATAAGCCATGATTTATGAGTTATTTTGGTGAAAAAACGTTGTTTGGGCTCTCAAAATGCTGCCTTCATAGTTTGTCAGAAGATACGGGCCAACTAGAGTTGGAATACGTTAAACGGTATGAGTGTGATAAAAGCTGATGGAAAAAGCTGTCGGGCTAGGTTTGAGTTGTTTAGACCTAGGTCTATACGAAACGGGCCAACAACCAAAACTCATAGCTATAAGCCATGACTTATGAGTTATTTTGGTGAAAAAATTTAGTTTTGGGCCCTCGAAATCGGCCTTCATAGTTGTTTGAGAACATATGAGCCAAGCTTGGACTTGGAATACGTGAAACGGTATGAGAGCGATAAAAATTGATGAAACAACTGTAGGGCTAGGTTGGAGCGGTTTGGACCTATTTCGATGCGAAACGGGCCAACGACCAAAGCTCATCGCTCTAAGCCGTGACTTACGAGTTATTTTGGTGAAAAAAGGTTGGTTGGGCTTTCAAAATCGGTTTTATAGTTTGTGAAGAAGATACGGGCTAACTGGAGTTGGAATACGTGAAACGATATGAGTGTGATAAAAGCTGATCAAAAAAATGTAAGGCTAGGTTTGAAATTTGTTTGGACCTAGTTCTACGGAAACACGCCAACGACCAAAACTCATAACTATAAGCCATCACTTATGAGTTATTTTGGTGAAAAAACGTCGTTTGCGCTCTCGAAATCTGCCTCCATAGTTTGTCGAAGATACGGGCCAACTAGAGTTGGAATCGTTAAACGGTATGAGTGTGATAAAAGCGATGGAAAAACTATTAGGCTAGGTTTGAGTCTGTTTGGACCTAGGTCTAGTCGAAACGGGCCAACAACCAAAACTCATAGCTATAAGCCACGACTTATGAGTTATTTTGGTGAAAAAATTTAGTTTTGGGCCCTCGAAATCGGCCATCATAGTTGTTTAAGAACATATGAGCCAAGCTTGGACTTGGAATACGTGAAACGGTATGAGAGCGATAAAAATTGATGAAACAACTGTAGAGGCTAGGTTGGAGCGAGTTTGGACCTATTTCGATGTGAAACGGGCCAACGGCAAAAGCTCATCGCTCTAAGCTGTGACTTACGAGTTATTTTGGTGAAAAAAGGTTGTTTGGGCTCTCAAAATCGGTTTTTATAGTTTGTGAAGAAGATACGGGCTAGCTGGAGTTGGAATACGTGAAACGATATGAGTGTGATAAAAGCTGATGAAAAAAATGTAAGGCTAGGTTTGAAGTTTGTTTGGACCTAGTTCTACGAAAACGGAGCCAACGACCAAAAGTCATAACTATAAGCCATGACTTATGAGTTATTTTGGTGAAAAAACGTTGTTTGGGCTCTCAAAATGCTGCCTTCATAGTTTGTCAGAAGATACGGGCCAACTAGAGTTGGAATACGTTAAACGGTATGAGTGTGATAAAAGCTGATGGAAAAGCTGTCGAGGCTAGGTTTGAGTTATTTAGACCTAGGTCTATACGAAACGGACCAACAACCAAAACTCATAGCTATAAGCCATGACTTATGAGTTATTTTGGTGAAAAAATTTAGTTTTGGGCCCTCGAAATCGGCATTCATAGTTGTTTGAGAACATATGAGCCAAGCTTGGACTTGGAATACGTGAAACGGTATGAGAGCGATAAAAATTGATGAAACAACTTGTAGGGTTAGGTTGGAGCGGTTTGGACCTATTTCGATGCGAAACGGGCCAACGGCCAAAGCTCATCGCTCTAAGCCGTGACTTACGAGTTATTTTGGTGAAAAAAGGTTGTTTGGGCTCTCAAAATCGGTTTTATAGTTTGTGAAGAAGATACGGGCTAAGCTGGAGTTGGAATACGTGAAACGATATGAGTGTGATAAAAGCTGATGAAAAAACTATAAGGCTAGGTTTGAGATTTGTTTGGACCTAGTTCTATCGAAAACGGGCCAACGACCAAAAGTCATAGCTATAAGCCATGATTTATGAGTTATTTTGGTGAAAAAACGTTGTTTGGGCTCTCAAAATGCGCCTTCATAGTTTGTCAGAAGATACGGGCCAACTAGAGTTGGAATACGTTAAACGGTATGAGTGTGATAAAAGCTGATGGAAAAGCTATCGAGAGCTAGGTTTGAGCTGTTTGGACCTAGGTCTATGCGAAACGGACCAACAACCAAAACTCATAGCTATAAGCCATGACTTATGAGTTATTTTGGTGAAAAAAGGTTGGTTGGGCTTTCAAAATCGGCTTTTATAGTTTGTGAAGAAGATACGAGCTAAGCTGGAATTGGAATATGTGAAACGATATGAGTGCGATAAAAATGATGAAAAAGCTGTAAGGCTAGGTTTGAGACTGTTTGGACCTAGTTCTACCGGAAACGAGCCAACGACCAAAACTCATAACTATAAGCCATGACTTATGAGTTATTTTGGTGAAAAAACATAGTTTGGGCTCTCAAAATGCGGCTTCATAGTTTGTCAAGAAGATACGGGCCAACTAGAGTTAGAATACGTGAAACGAGTATGAGTGTGATAAAAGCCGATGGAAAAACTTTCATGCTAGGTTTGAGTTTGTTTGGACCAAGGTCTATACGAAACGGGCCAACAACCAAAACTCATAGCTATAAGCCATGACTTATGTTTTATTTTGGTGAAAAAATGTAGTTTGGGCTCTCAAAATCGGCCTTCATAATTTTTTAAGAAGATATGGGCCAACTGGACGTGGAATACATGAAACGGTATGAGAGCGATAAAAGCGACGAAACACCTGTCGGGTTAGGTTGGAGCGAGTTTGGACCTAGTTCGATTCGAAACGGGCCAACGACAAAAGCTCATCGCTCTAAGCCATAACTTACGAGTTATTTTGGTGAAAAAAGGTTGTTTGGGCTCTCAAAATTAGTCTTTATAGTTTGTCAAGAAGATACGGGCTAAATGGAGTTCGAATACGTGAAACGGTATGAGTGTGAAAAAAGCTGATGGAGAAAGCTGTTAGGCTAGGTTTGAAGTCTGTTTGGACCTAGGTCTATACGAAACGGGCCAACAACCAAAACTCATATCTATAAGCCACGACTTATGAGTTATTTTGGTGAAAAAATGTATTTTGGGCCCTCGAAATCGGCCTTCATAGTTTTTAAGAAGATATGGGCCAACTTGGACTTGGAATAAGTGAAACGAGTATGAGAGCGATAAAAGCGACGAAACACTATAGGGCTAGGTTGGAGCGGTTTGGACCTAGTTCGATGCGAAACGGGCCAACGACAAAACCTCATCGCTCTAAGCCACGACGTACGAGTTATTTTTGTGAAAAAAGGTTGTTTGGGATCTCAAAATCGGTCTTCATAGTTTGCCAGAAGATACGGGCTAGCTGGAGTTGGAATACATGAAACGATATGAGTGTTATAAAAGCTGATGAAAAAAGCTGTAAGGCTAGGTTTGAGTCTGTTTGGACCTAGTTCTACCGAAAACGGGCCAACGACCAAAAGTCATAGCTATAAGCCATGATTTATGAGTTATTTTGGTGAAAAAACGTTGTTTGGGCTCTCAAAATCTGCATTCATAGTTTGTCAAGAAGATACGGGCCAACTAGAGTTGGAATACGTTAAACGGTATGAGTGTGATAAAAGCCGATGGAAAAACTATTAGGCTAGGTTTGAGTTTGTTTGGACCTAGGTCTAGTCGAAACGGGCCAACTACCAAAACTCATAGCTATAAGCCACGACTTATGAGTTATTTTGGTGAAAAAATTTAGTTTTGGGCCCTCGAAATCGGCCTTCATAGTTTTTTAAGAAGATATGAGCCAAGCTTGGACTTGGAATACATGAAACGGTATGAGAGCGATAAAAATTGATGAAACATTGTAGGGCTAGGTTGGAGCGGTTTGGACCTAGTTCGATGCGAAATTGGCCAACGATAAAAGCTCATCGCTCTAAGCCGTGACTTACGAGTTATTTTGGTGAAAAAAGGTTGGTTGGGCTTTCAAAATCGGTTTTATAGTTTGTGAAGAAGATACGGGCTAAGCTGGAGTTGGAATACGTGAAACGATATGAGTGTGATAAAAGCTGATCAAAAAAATGTAAGGCTAGGTTTGAGATTTGTTTGGACCTAGTTCTACGGAAACACGCCAACGACCAAAACTCATAACTATAAGCCATCACTTATGAGTTATTTTGGTGAAAAAACGTCGTTTGCGCTCTCAAAATGCTGCCTCCATAGTTTGTCGAAGATACGGGCCAACTAGAGTTGGAATCGTTAAACGGTATGAGTGTGATAAAAGCTGATGGAAAAACTATTAGGCTAGGTTTGAGTCTGTTTGGACCTAGGTCTAGTCGAAACGGGCCAACAACCAAAACTCATAGCTATAAGCCACGACTTATGAGTTATTTTGGTGAAAAAATTTAGTTTTGGGCCCTCGAAATCGGCCATCATAGTTGTTTAAGAACATATGAGCCAAGCTGGACTTGGAATACGTGAAACGGTATGAGAGCGATAAAAATTGATGAAACAACTCGTAGGGCTAGGTTGGAGCGGTTTGGACCTATTTCGATGTGAAACGGGCCAACGGCAAAAGCTCATCGCTCTAAGCTTGTGACTTACGAGTTATTTTGGTGAAAAAAGGTTGTTTGGGCTTTCAAAATCGGTTTTTATAGTTTGTGAAGAAGATACGAGCTAGCTTGGAATTGGAATATGTGAAACGATATGAGTGCGATAAAAATGATGAAAAAACTGTAAGGCTAGGTTTGAGTCTGTTTGGACCTAGTTCTACGGAAACGAGCCAACGACCAAAACTCATAACTATAAGCCATGACTTATGAGTTATTTTGGTGAAAAAACATAGTTTGGGCTCTCAAAATCCGCCTTCATAGTTTGTCGAAGATACGGGCCAACTAGAGTTGGAATACGTGAAACGGTATGAGTGTGATAAAAGCTGATGGAAAAACTTTCATGCTAGGTTTGAGTCTGTTTGGACCGAGGTCTATCCGAAACGAGCCAACAACCAAAACTCATAGCTATAAGCCATGACTTATGAGTTATTTTGGTGAAAAAAATTTAGTTTTGGGCCCTCGAAATCGGCCTTCATAGTTGTTTGAGAACATATGAGCAAGCTTGGACTTGGAATACGTGAAACGGTATGAGAGCGATAAAAATTGATGAAACAACTGTAGGGCTAGGTTGGAGCGGTTTGGACCTAGTTCGATGCGAAATTGGCTAACGACAAAAGCTCATCGCTCTAAGCCGTGACTTACGAGTTATTTTGGTGAAAAAAGGTTGGTTGGGCTTTCAAAATCGGTTTTTATAGTTTGTGAAGAAGATACGAGCTAAGCTTGGAATTGGAATATGTGAAACGATATGAGTGCGATAAAAATGATGAAAAAGCTGTAAGGCTAGGTTTGAGACTTGTTTGGACCTAGTTCTACGGAAACGAGCCAACGACCAAAACTCATAACTATAAGCCATGACTTATGAGTTATTTTGGTGAAAAAACATAGTTTGGGCTCTCAAAATGCGGCTTCATAGTTTGTCGAAGATACGGGCCAACTAGAGTTAGAATACGTGAAACGAGTATGAGTGTGATAAAAGCTGATGGAAAAACTTTCATGCTAGGTTTGAGTTTGTTTGGACCAAGGTCTATACGAAACGAGCCAACAACCAAAACTCATAGCTATAAGCCATGACTTATGTTTTATTTTGGTGAAAAAATGTAGTTTGGGCTCTCGAAATCGGCCTTCATAATTTTTAAGAAGATATGGGCCAACTGGACGTGGAATACATGAAACGGTATGAGAGCGATAAAAGCGACGAAACAACTGTCGGGTTAGGTTGGAGCGGTTTGGACCTAGTTCGATTCGAAACGGGCCAACGACAAAAGCTCATCGCTCTAAGCCATAACTTACGAGTTATTTTGGTGAAAAAAGGTTGTTTGGGCTCTCAAAATTAGTCTTTATAGTTTGTCAAGAAGATACGGGCTAAATGGAGTTCGAATACGTGAAACGGTATGAGTGTGAAAAAAGCTGATGGAGAAGCTGTTAGGCTAGGTTTGAGTCTGTTTGGACCTAGGTCTATACGAAACGGGCCAACAACCAAAACTCATATCTATAAGCCACGACTTATGAGTTATTTTGGTGAAAAAATGTATTTTGGGCCCTCAAAATCGGCCTTCATAGTTTTTAAGAAGATATGGGCCAAGCTGGACTTGGAATAAGTGAAACGAGTATGAGAGCGATAAAAGCGACGAAACACTATAGGGCTAGGTTGGAGCGAGTTTGGACCTAGTTCGATGCGAAACGGGCCAACGACAAAACCTCATCGCTCTAAGCCACGACGTACGAGTTATTTTTGTGAAAAAAGGTTGTTTGGGATCTCAAAATCGGTCTTCATAGTTTGCCAGAAGATACGGGCTAGCTGGAGTTGGAATACATGAAACGATATGAGTGTTATAAAAGCTGATGAAAAAAGCTGTAAGGCTAGGTTTGAGTCTGTTTGGACCTAGTTCTACCGAAAACGGGCCAACGACCAAAAGTCATAGCTATAAGCCATGATTTATGAGTTATTTTGGTGAAAAAACGTTGTTTGGGCTCTCGAAATGCTGCATTCATAGTTTGTCAGAAGATACGGGCCAACTAGAGTTGGAATACGTTAAACGGTATGAGTGTGATAAAAGCTGATGGAAAAACTATTAGGCTAGGTTTGAGATTTGTTTGGACCTAGGTCTAGGCGAAACGGACCAACTACCAAAACTCATAGCTATAAGCCACGACTTATGAGTTATTTTGGTGAAAAAATTTAGTTTTGGGCCCTCGAAATCGGCCTTCATAGTTTTTAAGAAGATATGAGCCAAGCTTGGACTTGGAATACATGAAACGGTATGAGAGCGATAAAAATTGATGAAACATTGTAGGGCTAGGTTGGAGCGGTTTGGACCTAGTTCGATGCGAAATTGGCCAACGATAAAAGCTCATCGCTCTAAGCCGTGACTTACGAGTTATTTTGGTGAAAAAAGGTTGGTTGGGCTTTCAAAATCGGTTTTTATAGTTTGTGAAGAAGATACGGGCTAGCTGGAGTTGGAATACGTGAAACGATATGAGTGTGATAAAAGCTGATCAAAAAAATGTAAGGCTAGGTTTGAAGTTTGTTTGGACCTAGTTCTACGGAAACACGCCAACGACCAAAACTCATAACTATAAGCCATCACTTATGAGTTATTTTGGTGAAAAAACGTCGTTTGGGCTCTCGAAATCTGCCTCCATAGTTTGTCAAGAAGATACGGGCCAACTAGAGTTGGAATCGTTAAACGGTATGAGTGTGATAAAAGCTGATGGAAAAACTATTAGGCTAGGTTTGAGTATGTTTGGACCTAGGTCTAGGCGAAACGGACCAACAACCAAAACTCATAGCTATAAGCCACGACTTATGAGTTATTTTGGTGAAAAAATTTAGTTTTGGGCCCTCGAAATCGGCCATCATAGTTGTTTAAGAACATATGAGCCAAGCTTGGACTTGGAATACGTGAAACGGTATGAGAGCGATAAAAATTGATGAAACAACGTAGGGCTAGGTTGGAGCGAGTTTGGACCTATTTCGATGCGAAACGGGCCAACGGCCAAAGCTCATCGCTCTAAGCCGTGACTTACGAGTTATTTTGGTGAAAAAAGGTTGTTTGGGCTCTCAAAATCGGTTTTTATAGTTTGTGAAGAAGATACGGGCTAGCTGGAGTTGGAATACGTGAAACGATATGAGTGTGATAAAAGCGATGAAAAAACTATAAGGCTAGGTTTGAGATTTGTTTGGACCTAGTTCTATCGAAAACGGGCCAACGACCAAAAGTCATAGCTATAAGCCATGATTTATGAGTTATTTTGGTGAAAAAACGTTGTTTGGGCTCCCAAAATGCGCCTTCATAGCTTGTCGAAGATACGGCCAACTAGAGTTGGAATACGTTAAACGGTATGAGTGTGATAAAAGCTGATGGAAAAGCTGTCGGGCTAGGTTTGAGTTATTTCGACCTAGGTCTATACGAAACGGACCAACAACCAAAACTCATAGCTATAAGCCATGACTTATGAGTTATTTTGGTGAAAAAATTTAGTTTTGGGCCCTCGAAATCGGCATTCATAGTTGTTTAAGAAGATATGAGCCAAGCTTGGACTTGGAATACATGAAACGGTATGAGAGCGATAAAAATTGATGAAACAACTTGTAGGGCTAGGTTGGAGCGAGTTTGGACCTAGTTCGATGCGAAATTGGCCAACGACAAAAGCTCATCGCTCTAGCCGTGACTTACGAGTTATTTTGGTGAAAAAAGGTTGGTTGGGCTCTCGAAATCGGTTTTATAGTTTGTGAAGAAGATACGGGCTAGCTTGGAGTTGGAATACGTGAAACGATATGAGTGTGATAAAAGCTGATCAAAAAAATGTAAGGCTAGGTTTGAGTCTGTTTGGACCTAGTTCTACCGAAAACGGGCCAACGACCAAAAGTCATAACTATAAGCCATGACTTATGAGTTATTTTGGTGAAAAAACGTTGTTTGGGCTCTCGAAATGCTGCCTTCATAGTTTGTCGAAGATACGGGCCAACTAGAGTTGGAATACGTTAAACGGTATGATTGTGATAAAAGCTGATGGAAAAAGCTGTCGGGCTAGGTTTGAGCTATTTCGACCTAGGTCTATACGAAACGGACCAACAACCAAAACTCATAGCTATAAGCCATGACTTATGAGTTATTTTGGTGAAAAAATTTAGTTTTGGGCCCTCGAAATCGGCCTTCATAGTTGTTTGAGAACATATGAGCCAAGCTTGGACTTGGAATACGTGAAACGGTATGAGAGCGATAAAAATTGATGAAACAACTGTAGGGCTAGGTTGGAGCGAGTTTGGACCTATTTCGATGCGAAACGGGCCAACGGCCAAAGCTCATCGCTCTAAGCCGTGACTTACGAGTTATTTTGGTGAAAAAAGGTTGTTTGGGCTCTCGAAATCGGTTTTTATAGTTTGTGAAGAAGATACGGGCTAGCTGGAGTTGGAATACGTGAAACGATATGAGTGTGATAAAAGCTGATGAAAAAACTATAAGGCTAGGTTTGAGTCTGTTTGGACCTAGTTCCATCGAAAACGGGCCAACGACCAAAAGTCATAGCTATAAGCCATGATTTATGAGTTATTTTGGTGAAAAAACGTTGTTTGGGCTCCCAAAATCTGCCTTCATAGCTTGTCAGAAGATACGGCCAACTAGAGTTGGAATACGTTAAACGGTATGAGTGTGATAAAAGCTGATGGAAAAGCTGTCGGGCTAGGTTTGAGCTATTTCGACCTAGGTCTATACGAAACGGGCCAACAACCAAAACTCATAGCTATAAGCCATGACTTATGAGTTATTTTGGTGAAAAAATTTAGTTTTGGGCCCTCGAAATCGGCATTCATAGTTGTTTAAGAAGATATGAGCCAAGCTTGGACTTGGAATACATGAAACGGTATGAGAGCGATAAAAATTGATGAAACAACTTGTAGGGCTAGGTTGGAGCGAGTTTGGACCTAGTTCGATGCGAAATTGGCCAACGACAAAAGCTCATCGCTCTAAGCCGTGACTTACGAGTTATTTTGGTGAAAAAAGGTTGGTTGGGCTCTCAAAATCGGTTTTATAGTTTGTGAAGAAGATACGGGCTAAGCTGGAGTTGGAATACGTGAAACGATATGAGTGTGATAAAAGCTGATCAAAAAAATGTAAGGCTAGGTTTGAGTTTGTTTGGACCTAGTTCTACGGAAACACGCCAACGACCAAAACTCATAACTATAAGCCATGACTTATGAGTTATTTTGGTGAAAAAACGTCGTTTGCGCTCTCAAAATCTGCCTCCATAGTTTGTCAAGAAGATACGGGCCAACTAGAGTTGGAATCGTTAAACGGTATGAGTGTGATAAAAGCTGATGGAAAAACTATTAGGCTAGGTTTGAGTCTGTTTGGACCTAGGTCTAGTCGAAACGGGCCAACAACCAAAACTCATAGCTATAAGCCACGACTTATGAGTTATTTTGGTGAAAAAATTTAGTTTTGGGCCCTCGAAATCGGCCATCATAGTTGTTTAAGAACATATGAGCCAACTCGACTTGGAATACGTGAAACGGTATGAGAGCGATAAAAATTGATGAAACAACTGTAGGAGCTAGGTTGGAGCGGTTTGGACCTATTTCGATGTGAAACGGGCCAACGGCAAAAGCTCATCGCTCTAAGCTCGTGACTTACGAGTTATTTTGGTGAAAAAAGGTTGTTTGGGCTCTCAAAATCGGTTTTTATAGTTTGTGAAGAAGATACGGGCTAGCTGGAGTTGGAATACGTGAAACGATATGAGTGTGATAAAAGCGATGAAAAAAATGTAAGGCTAGGTTTGAAGTTTGTTTGGACCTAGTTCTACCGAAAACGGGCCAACGACCAAAAGTCATAACTATAAGCCATGACTTATGAGTTATTTTGGTGAAAAAACGTTGTTTGGGCTCTCAAAATCTGCCTTCATAGTTTGTCGAAGATACGGGCCAACTAGAGTTGGAATACGTTAAACGGTATGAGTGTGATAAAAGCTGATGGAAAAGCTGTCGGGCTAGGTTTGAGTTATTTCGACCTAGGTCTATACGAAACGGACCAACAACCAAAACTCATAGCTATAAGCCATGACTTATGAGTTATTTTGGTGAAAAAATTTAGTTTTGGGCCCTCGAAATCGGCCTTCATAGTTGTTTGAGAACATATGAGCCAAGCTTGGACTTGGAATACGTGAAACGGTATGAGAGCGATAAAAATTGATGAAACAACTTGTAGGGCTAGGTTGGAGCGGTTTGGACCTATTTCGATGCGAAACGGGCCAACGGCCAAAGCTCATCGCTCTAGCCGTGACTTACGAGTTATTTTGGTGAAAAAAGGTTGTTTGGGCTCTCGAAATCGGTTTTATAGTTTGTGAAGAAGATACGGGCTAAGCTGGAGTTGGAATACGTGAAACGATATGAGTGTGATAAAAGCGATGAAAAAACTATAAGGCTAGGTTTGAGTCTGTTTGGACCTAGTTCTATCGAAAACGGGCCAACGACCAAAAGTCATAGCTATAAGCCATGATTTATGAGTTATTTTGGTGAAAAAACGTTGTTTGGGCTCTCAAAATGCTGCCTTCGTAGCTTGTCAAGAAGATACGGCCAACTAGAGTTGGAATACGTTAAACGGTATGAGTGTGATAAAAGCTGATGGAAAAGCTGTCAGGCTAGGTTTGAGCTATTTCGACCTAGGTCTATGCGAAACGGACCAACAACCAAAACTCATAGCTATAAGCCATGACTTATGAGTTATTTTGGTGAAAAAATTTAGTTTTGGGCCCTCGAAATCGGCATTCATAGTTGTTTAAGAAGATATGAGCCAAGCTTGGACTTGGAATACGTGAAACGGTATGAGAGCGATAAAAATTGATGAAACAACTTGTAGGGCTAGGTTGGAGCGAGTTTGGACCTAGTTCGATGCGAAATTGGCCAACGACAAAAGCTCATCGCTCTAAGCCGTGACTTACGAGTTATTTTGGTGAAAAAAGGTTGGTTGGGCTCTCAAAATCGGTTTTTATAGTTTGTGAAGAAGATACGGGCTAGCTGGAGTTGGAATACGTGAAACGATATGAGTGTGATAAAAGCTGATCAAAAAAATGTAAGGCTAGGTTTGAGTTTGTTTGGACCTGGTTCTACGGAAACACGCCAACGACCAAAACTCATAACTATAAGCCATCACTTATGAGTTATTTTGGTGAAAAAACGTCGTTTGCGCTCTCGAAATCTGCCTCCATAGTTTGTCAGAAGATACGGGCCAAGCTAGAGTTGGAATCGTTAAACGGTATGAGTGTGATAAAAGCTGATGGAAAAACTATTAGGCTAGGTTTGAGTTTGTTTGGACCTAGGTCTAGTGCGAAACGGACCAACAACCAAAACTCATAGCTATAAGCCACGACTTATGAGTTATTTTGGTGAAAAAATTTAGTTTTGGGCCCTCGAAATCAACCACCATAGTTCTTTAAGAACATATGAGCCAAGCTTGGACTTGGAATACGTGAAACGGTATGAGAGCGATAAAAATTGATGAAACAACTGTCGGGCTAGGTTGGAGCGGTTTGGACCTATTTCGATGTGAAACGGGCCAACGGCAAAAGCTCATCGCTCTAAGCTGTGACTTACGAGTTATTTTGGTGAAAAAAGGTTGTTTGGGCTCTCAAAATCGGTTTTTATAGTTTGTGAAGAAGATACGGGCTAGCTTGGAGTTGGAATACGTGAAACGATATGAGTGTGATAAAAGCTGATGAAAAAAATGTAAGGCTAGGTTTGAAGTTTGTTTGGACCTAGTTCTACGAAAACGGAGCCAACGACCAAAAGTCATAACTATAAGCCATGACTTATGAGTTATTTTGGTGAAAAAACGTTGTTTGGGCTCTCAAAATGCTGCCTTCATAGTTTGTCAAGAAGATACGGGCCAACTAGAGTTGGAATACGTTAAACGGTATGAGTGTGATAAAAGCGATGGAAAAGCTGTCGGGCTAGGTTTGAGTTATTTAGACCTAGGTCTATACGAAACGGACCAACAACCAAAACTCATAGCTATAAGCCATGACTTATGAGTTATTTTGGTGAAAAAATTTAGTTTTGGGCCCTCGAAATCGGCATTCATAGTTGTTTGAGAACATATGAGCCAAGCTTGGACTTGGAATACGTGAAACGGTATGAGAGCGATAAAAATTGATGAAACAACTTGTAGGGCTAGGTTGGAGCGGTTTGGACCTATTTCGATGCGAAACGGGCCAACGACCAAAGCTTATCGCTCTAAGCCGTGACTTACGAGTTATTTTAGTGAAAAAAGGTTGTTTGGGCTCTCAAAATCGGTTTTATAGTTTGTGAAGAAGATACGGGCTAAGCTGGAGTTGGAATACGTGAAACGATATGAGTGTGATAAAAGCGATGAAAAAACTGTAAGGTTAGGTTTGAGATTTGTTTAGACCTAGTTCTACGGAAACGGGCCAACGACCAAAACTCATAACTATAAGCCATGACTTATGAGTTATTTTGGTGAAAAAACGTCGTTTGCGCTCTCAAAATCTACCTTCATAGTTTGTCGAAGATACGGGCCAACTAGAGTTGGAATCGTTAAACGGTATGAGTGTGATAAAAGCTGATGGAAAAACTATTAGGCTAGGTTTGAGTCTGTTTGGACCTAGGTTTAGGCTGAAACGGACCAACAACCAAAACTCATAGCTATAAGCCACGACTTATGAGTTATTTTGGTGAAAAAATTTAGTTTTGGGCCCTCGAAATCGGCCATCATAGTTGTTTAAGAACATATGAGCCAAGCTTGGACTTGGAATACGTGAAACGGTATGAGAGCGATAAAAATTGATGAAACAACGTAGGGCTAGGTTGGAGCGGTTTGGACCAATTTCGATGCGAAACGGGCCAACGGCAAAAGCTCATCGCTCTAAGTTCGTGACTTACGAGTTATTTTGGTGAAAAAAGGTTGTTTGGGCTCTCAAAATCGGTTTTTATAGTTTGTGAAGAAGATACGGGCTAGCTTGGAGTTGGAATACGTGAAACGATATGAGTGTGATAAAAGCTGATGAAAAAAATATAAGGCTAGGTTTGAGATTTGTTTGGACCTAGTTCTACCGAAAACGGGCCAACGACCAAAAGTCATAACTATAAGCCATGACTTATGAGTTATTTTGGTGAAAAAACGTTGTTTGGGCTCTCAAAATGCTGCCTTCATAGTTTGTCGAAGATACGGGCCAACTAGAGTTAGAATACGTGAAACGGTATGAGTGTGATAAAAGCTGATGGAAAAGCTGTCGAGGCTAGGTTTGAGTCTGTTTAGACTAGAGTCTATACGAAACGGACCAACAACCAAAACTCATAGCTATAAGCCATGACTTATGAGTTATTTTGGTGAAAAAATTTAGTTTTGGGCCCTCGAAATCGGCCTTCATAGTTGTTTGAGAACATATGAGCAAACTAGACTTGGAATACGTGAAACGGTATGAGAGCGATAAAAATTGATGAAACAACTGTAGGGCTAGGTTGGAGCGAGTTTGAACCTATTTCGATGCGAAACGGGCCAACGGCCAAAGCTCATCGCTCTAAGCCGTGACTTACGAGTTATTTTGGTGAAAAAAGGTTGTTTGGGCTCTCGAAATCGGTTTTATAGTTTGTGAAGAAGATACGGGCTAGCTGGAGTTGGAATACGTGAAACGATATGAGTGTGATAAAAGCTGATGGAAAAACTATTAGGCTAGGTTTGAGTTGTTTGGACCTAGGTCTAGCTGAAATGGGCCAACAACCAAAACTCATAGCTATAAGCCACGACTTATGAGTTATTTTGGTGAAAAAATTTAGTTTTGGGCCCTCGAAATCGGCCTTCATAGTTTTTAAGAAGATATGAGCCAAGCTTGGACTTGGAATACGTGAAACGGTATGAGAGCGATAAAAATTGATGAAACAACTTGTAGGGCTAGGTTGGAGCGAGTTTGGACCTAGTTCGATGCGAAATTGGCCAACGACAAAAGCTCATCGCTCTAGCCGTGACTTACGAGTTATTTTGGTGAAAAAAGGTTGGTTGGGCTTTCAAAATCGGTTTTATAGTTTGTGAAGAAGATACGGGCTAGCTTGGAGTTGGAATACGTGAAACGATATGAGTGTGATAAAAGCTGATGAAAAAAATGTAAGGCTAGGTTTGAAGTTTGTTTGGACCTAGTTCTACGGAAACACGCCAACGACCAAAACTCATAACTATAAGCCATCACTTATGAGTTATTTTGGTGAAAAAACGTCGTTTGCGCTCTCAAAATCTGCCTCCATAGTTTGTCAAGAAGATACGGGCCAACTAGAGTTGGAATCGTTAAACGGTATGAGTGTGATAAAAGCTGATGGAAAAACTATTAGGCTAGGTTTGAGACTGTTTGGACCTAGGTCTAGGTCGAAACGGACCAACAACCAAAACTCATAGCTATAAGCCACGACTTATGAGTTATTTTGGTGAAAAAATTTAGTT
Source organism: Dovyalis caffra (assembly GCA_963924115.1). Taxonomy (NCBI): domain Eukaryota; kingdom Viridiplantae; phylum Streptophyta; class Magnoliopsida; order Malpighiales; family Salicaceae; genus Dovyalis; species Dovyalis caffra. The sequence continues at coordinate 69,394 of CAWUPB010001189.1, forward strand.
TTGGGCCCTCGAAATCGGCCATCATAGTTGTTTAAGAACATATGAGCCAAGCTTGGACTTGGAATACGTGAAACGGTATGAGAGCGATAAAAATTGATGAAACAACTGTAGGGCTAGGTTGGAGCGGTTTGGACCTATTTCGATGTGAAACGGGCCAACGGCAAAAGCTCATCGCTCTAAGCTGTGACTTACGAGTTATTTTGGTGAAAAAAGGTTGTTTGGGCTCTCAAAATCGGTTTTATAGTTTGTGAAGAAGATACGGGCTAGCTTGGAGTTGGAATACGTGAAACGATATGAGTGTGATAAAAGCTGATGAAAAAAATGTAAGGCTAGGTTTGAAGTTTGTTTGGACCTAGTTCTACGAAAACGAGCCAACGACCAAAAGTCATAACTATAAGCCATGACTTATGAGTTATTTTGGTGAAAAAACGTTGTTTGGGCTCTCAAAATGCGCCTTCATAGTTTGTCGAAGATACGGGCCAACTAGAGTTGGAATACGTTAAACGGTATGAGTGTGATAAAAGCTGATGGAAAAGCTGTCGGGCTAGGTTTGAGTTATTTAGACCTAGGTCTATGCGAAACGGGCCAACAACCAAAACTCATAGCTATAAGCCATGACTTATGAGTTATTTTGGTGAAAAAATTTAGTTTTGGGCCCTCGAAATCGGCATTCATAGTTGTTTGAGAACATATGAGCCAAGCTTGGACTTGGAATACGTGAAACGGTATGAGAGCGATAAAAATTGATGAAACAACTGTAGGGTTAGGTTGGAGCGGTTTGGACCTATTTCGATGCGAAACGGGCCAACGGCCAAAGCTCATCGCTCTAAGCCGTGACTTACGAGTTATTTTGGTGAAAAAAGGTTGTTTGGGCTCTCAAAATCGGTTTTATAGTTTGTGAAGAAGATACGGGCTAGCTTGGAGTTGGAATACGTGAAACGATATGAGTGTGATAAAAGCGATGAAAAAACTATAAGGCTAGGTTTGAGATTTGTTTGGACCTAGTTCTATCGAAAACGGGCCAACGACCAAAAGTCATAGCTATAAGCCATGATTTATGAGTTATTTTGGTGAAAAAACGTTGTTTGGGCTCTCAAAATGCTGCCTTCATAGTTTGTCAGAAGATACGGGCCAACTAGAGTTGGAATACGTTAAACGGTATGAGTGTGATAAAAGCTGATGGAAAAAGCTGTCGAGGCTAGGTTTGAGTCTGTTTGGACCTAGGTCTATACGAAACAGACCAACAACCAAAACTCATAGCTATAAGCCATGACTTATGAGTTATTTTGGTGAAAAAATTTAGTTTTGGGCCCTCGAAATCGGCCTTCATAGTTGTTTGAGAACATATGAGCAAAGCTTGGACTTGGAATACGTGAAACGGTATGAGAGCGATAAAAATTGATGAAACAACTGTAGGGCTAGGTTGGAGCGGTTTGGACCTAGTTCGATGCGAAATTGGCTAACGACAAAAGCTCATCGCTCTAAGCCGTGACTTACGAGTTATTTTGGTGAAAAAAGGTTGGTTGGGCTTTCAAAATCGGTTTTATAGTTTGTGAAGAAGATACGAGCTAAGCTTGGAATTGGAATATGTGAAACGATATGAGTACGATAAAAATGATGAAAAAAGCTGTAAGGCTAGGTTTGAAGTTTGTTTGGACCTAGTTCTACGGAAACGAGCCAACGACCAAAACTCATAACTATAAGCCATGACTTATGAGTTATTTTGGTGAAAAAACATAGTTTGGGCTCTCAAAATGCGGCTTCATAGTTTGTCGAAGATACGGGCCAACTAGAGTTAGAATACGTGAAACGAGTATGAGTGTGATAAAAGCTGATGGAAAAACTTTCATGCTAGGTTTGAGTTTGTTTGGACCAAGGTCTATACGAAACAGACCAACAACCAAAACTCATAGCTATAAGCCATGACTTATGTTTTATTTTGGTGAAAAAATGTAGTTTGGGCTCTCAAAATCGGCCTTCATAATTTTTAAGAAGATATGGGCCAACTAGACGTGGAATACATGAAACGGTATGAGAGCGATAAAAGCGACGAAACAACTGTCGGGTTAGGTTGGAGCGGTTTGGACCTAGTTCGATTCGAAACGGGCCAACGACAAAAGCTCATCGCTCTAAGCCATAACTTACGAGTTATTTTGGTGAAAAAAGGTTGTTTGGGCTCTCAAAATTAGTCTTTATAGTTTGTAAAGAAGATACGGGCTAAATGGAGTTCGAATACGTGAAACGGTATGAGTGTGAAAAAAGCTGATGGAGAAAGCTGTTAGGCTAGGTTTGAGACTTGTTTGGACCTAGGTCTATACGAAACGGGCCAACAACCAAAACTCATATCTATAAGCCACGACTTATGAGTTATTTTGGTGAAAAAATGTATTTTGGGCCCTCGAAATCGGCCTTCATAGTTTTTAAGAAGATATGGGCCAAGCTTGGACTTGGAATACGTGAAACGAGTATGAGAGCGATAAAAGCGACGAAACAACTATAGGGCTAGGTTGGAGCGGTTTGGACCTAGTTCGATGCGAAACGGGCCAACGACAAAACCTCATCGCTCTAAGCCACGACGTACGAGTTATTTTTGTGAAAAAAGGTTGTTTGGGATCTCAAAATCGGTCTTCATAGTTTGCCAGAAGATACGGGCTAGCTGGAGTTGGAATACATGAAACGATATGAGTGTTATAAAAGCTGATGAAAAAAGCTGTAAGGCTAGGTTTGAGTCTGTTTGGACCTAGTTCTACCGAAAACGGGCCAACGACCAAAAGTCATAGCTATAAGCCATGATTTATGAGTTATTTTGGTGAAAAAACGTTGTTTGGGCTCTCAAAATGCGCATTCATAGTTTGTCGAAGATACGGGCCAACTAGAGTTGGAATACGTTAAACGGTATGAGTGTGATAAAAGCTGATGGAAAAACTATTAGGCTAGGTTTGAGTCTGTTTGGACCTAGGTCTAGTCGAAACGGGCCAACTACCAAAACTCATAGCTATAAGCCACGACTTATGAGTTATTTTGGTGAAAAAATTTAGTTTTGGGCCCTCGAAATCGGCCTTCATAGTTTTTTAAGAAGATATGAGCCAAGCTTGGACTTGGAATACATGAAACGGTATGAGAGCGATAAAAATTGATGAAACATTGTAGGGCTAGGTTGGAGCGGTTTGGACCTAGTTCGATGCGAAATTGGCCAACGACAAAAGCTCATCGCTCTAAGCCGTGACTTACGAGTTATTTTGGTGAAAAAAGGTTGATTGGGCTTTCAAAATCGGTTTTTATAGTTTGTGAAGAAGATACGGGCTAGCTGGAGTTGGAATACGTGAAACGATATGAGTGTGATAAAAGCTGATCAAAAAAATGTAAGGCTAGGTTTGAGATTTGTTTGGACCTAGTTCTACGGAAACACGCCAACGACCAAAACTCATAACTATAAGCCATCACTTATGAGTTATTTTGGTGAAAAAACGTCGTTTGCGCTCTCGAAATCTGCCTCCATAGTTTGTCAAGAAGATACGGGCCAACTAGAGTTGGAATCGTTAAACGGTATGAGTGTGATAAAAGCTGATGGAAAAACTATTAGGCTAGGTTTGAGTCTGTTTGGACCTAGGTCTAGGCTGAAACGGGCCAACAACCAAAACTCATAGCTATAAGCCACGACTTATGAGTTATTTTGGTGAAAAAATTTAGTTTTGGGCCCTCGAAATCGGCCATCATAGTTGTTTAAGAACATATGAGCCAAGCTTGGACTTGGAATACGTGAAACGGTATGAGAGCGATAAAAATTGATGAAACAACTGTAGGGCTAGGTTGGAGCGAGTTTGGACCTATTTCGATGTGAAACGGGCCAACGGCAAAAGCTCATCGCTCTAAGCTGTGACTTACGAGTTATTTTGGTGAAAAAAGGTTGTTTGGGCTCTCAAAATCGGTTTTATAGTTTGTGAAGAAGATACGGGCTAGCTGGAGTTGGAATACGTGAAACGATATGAGTGTGATAAAAGCTGATGAAAAAAATGTAAGGCTAGGTTTGAGATTTGTTTGGACCTAGTTCTACGAAAACGAGCCAACGACCAAAAGTCATAACTATAAGCCATGACTTATGAGTTATTTTGGTGAAAAAACGTTGTTTGGGCTCTCAAAATGCTGCCTTCATAGTTTGTCGAAGATACGGGCCAACTAGAGTTGGAATACGTTAAACGGTATGAGTGTGATAAAAGCTGATGGAAAAAGCTGTCGGGCTAGGTTTGAGTTATTTAGACCTAGGTCTATACGAAACGGACCAACAACCAAAACTCATAGCTATAAGCCATGACTTATGAGTTATTTTGGTGAAAAAATTTAGTTTTGGGCCCTCGAAATCGGCATTCATAGTTGTTTGAGAACATATGAGCCAAGCTTGGACTTGGAATACGTGAAACGGTATGAGAGCGATAAAAATTGATGAAACAACTGTAGGGTTAGGTTGGAGCGGTTTGGACCTATTTCGATGCGAAACGGGCCAACGGCCAAAGCTCATCGCTCTAAGCCGTGACTTACGAGTTATTTTGGTGAAAAAAGGTTGTTTGGGCTCTCAAAATCGGTTTTATAGTTTGTGAAGAAGATACGGGCTAACTGGAGTTGGAATACGTGAAACGATATGAGTGTGATAAAAGCGATGAAAAAACTATAAGGCTAGGTTTGAGATTTGTTTGGACCTAGTTCTATCGAAAACGGGCCAACGACCAAAAGTCATAGCTATAAGCCATGATTTATGAGTTATTTTGGTGAAAAAACGTTGTTTGGGCTCTCAAAATGCTGCCTTCATAGTTTGTCGAAGATACGGGCCAACTAGAGTTGGAATACGTTAAACGGTATGAGTGTGATAAAAGCTGATGGAAAAGCTGTCGAGTCTGGGTTTGAGTCTGTTTAGACCTAGGTCTATCCGAAACGGGCCAACAACCAAAACTCATAGCTATAAGCCATGACTTATGAGTTATTTTGGTGAAAAAATTTAGTTTTGGGCCCTCGAAATCGGCCTTCATAGTTGTTTGAGAACATATGAGCAAGCTTGGACTTGGAATACGTGAAACGGTATGAGAGCGATAAAAATTGATGAAACAACTGTAGGGCTAGGTTGGAGCGGTTTGGACCTAGTTCGATGCGAAATTGGCTAACGACAAAAGCTCATCGCTCTAAGCCGTGACTTACGAGTTATTTTGGTGAAAAAAGGTTGGTTGGGCTTTCAAAATCGGTTTTTATAGTTTGTGAAGAAGATACGAGCTAACTGGAATTGGAATATGTGAAACGATATGAGTACGATAAAAATGATGAAAAAGCTGTAAGGCTAGGTTTGAAGTTCGTTTGGACCTAGTTCTACCGGAAACGAGCCAACGACCAAAACTCATAACTATAAGCCATGACTTATGAGTTATTTTGGTGAAAAAACATAGTTTGGGCTCTCAAAATGCGGCTTCATAGTTTGTCAGAAGATACGGGCCAACTAGAGTTAGAATACGTGAAACGAGTATGAGTGTGATAAAAGCGATGGAAAAACTTTCATGCTAGGTTTGAGTTTGTTTGGACCAAGGTCTATACGAAACAGGCCAACAACCAAAACTCATAGCTATAAGCCATGACTTATGTTTTATTTTGGTGAAAAAATATAGTTTGGGCTCTCAAAATCGGCCTTCATAATTTTTTAAGAAGATATGGGCCAACTGGACGTGGAATACATGAAACGGTATGAGAGCGATAAAAGCGACGAAACACTCGTCGGGTTAGGTTGGAGCGAGTTTGGACCTAGTTCGATTCGAAACGGGCCAACGACAAAAGCTCATCGCTCTAAGCCATAACTTACGAGTTATTTTGGTGAAAAAAGGTTGTTTGGGCTCTCAAAATTAGTCTTTATAGTTTGTCGAGAAGATACGGGCTAAATGGAGTTGGAATACGTGAAACGGTATGAGTGTGAAAAAAGCTGATGGAGAAGCTGTTAGGCTAGGTTTGAGTCTGTTTGGACCTAGGTCTATACGAAACGGGCCAACAACCAAAACTCATATCTATAAGCCACGACTTATGAGTTATTTTGGTGAAAAAATGTATTTTGGGCCCTCGAAATCGGCCTTCATAGTTTTTAAGAAGATATGGGCCAACTTGGACTTGGAATACGTGAAACGAGTATGAGAGCGATAAAAGCGACGAAACACTATAGGGCTAGGTTGGAGCGAGTTTGGACCTAGTTCGATGCGAAACGGGCCAACGACAAAACCTCATCGCTCTAAGCCACGACGTACGAGTTATTTTTGTGAAAAAAGGTTGTTTGGGATCTCAAAATCGGTCTTCATAGTTTGCCAGAAGATACGGGCTAGCTGGAGTTGGAATACATGAAACGATATGAGTGTTATAAAAGCTGATGAAAAAGCTGTAAGGCTAGGTTTGAGTCTGTTTGGACCTAGTTCTACGAAAACGGGCCAACGACCAAAAGTCATAGCTATAAGCCATGATTTATGAGTTATTTTGGTGAAAAAACGTTGTTTGGGCTCTCAAAATGCGCATTCATAGTTTGTCAGAAGATACGGGCCAACTAGAGTTGGAATACGTTAAACGGTATGAGTGTGATAAAAGCTGATGGAAAAGCTGTCGGGCTAGGTTTGAAGTTTGTTTAGACCTAGGTCTATACGAAACGGGCCAACAACCAAAACTCATAGCTATAAGCCATGACTTATGAGTTATTTTGGTGAAAAAATTTAGTTTTGGGCCCTCGAAATCGGCCTTCATAGTTGTTTGAGAACATATGAGCAAAGCTTGGACTTGGAATACGTGAAACGGTATGCGAGCGATAAAAATTGATGAAACAACTTGTAGGGCTAGGTTGGAGCGGTTTGGACCTATTTCGATGCGAAACGGGCCAACGGCCAAAGCTCATCGCTCTAAGCCGTGACTTACGAGTTATTTTGGTGAAAAAAGGTTGTTTGGGCTCTCAAAATCGGTTTTTATAGTTTGTGAAGAAGATACGGGCTAACTGGAGTTGGAATACGTGAAACGATATGAGTGTGATAAAAGCTGATGAAAAAAATGTAAGGCTAGGTTTGAGATTTGTTTGGACCTAGTTCTACCGAAAACGAGCCAACGACCAAAAGTCATAACTATAAGCCATGACTTATGAGTTATTTTGGTGAAAAAACGTTGTTTGGGCTCTCAAAATGCGCCTTCATAGTTTGTCAAGAAGATACGGGCCAACTAGAGTTGGAATATGTTAAACGGTATGATTGTGATAAAAGCTGATGGAAAAGCTGTCGGGCTAGGTTTGAGCTATTTCGACCTAGGTCTATACGAAACGGGCCAACAACCAAAACTCATAGCTATAAGCCATGACTTATGAGTTATTTTGGTGAAAAAATTTAGTTTTGGGCCCTCGAAATCGGCCTTCATAGTTGTTTGAGAACATATGAGCAAAGCTGGACTTGGAATAAGTGAAACGGTATGAGAGCGATAAAAATTGATGAAACACCTGTAGGGCTAGGTTGGAGCGGTTTGGACCTATTTCGATGCGAAACGGGCCAACGGCCAAAGCTCATCGCTCTAAGCCGTGACTTACGAGTTATTTTAGTGAAAAAAGGTTGTTTGGGCTCTCGAAATCGGTTTTTATAGTTTGTGAAGAAGATACGGGCTAACTGGAGTTGGAATACGTGAAACGATATGAGTGTGATAAAAGCGATGAAAAAGCTGTAAGGTTAGGTTTGAGTCTGTTTGGACCTAGTTCTACGGAAACAGGCCAACGACCAAACCTCATAACTATAAGCCATGACTTATGAGTTATTTTGGTGAAAAAACGTCGTTTGCGCTCTCAAAATCTACCTTCATAGTTTGTCGAAGATACGGGCCAACTAGAGTTGGAATACGTGAAACGATATGAGTGTGATAAAAGCTGATGAAAAAGCTGTAAGGTTAGGTTTGAGGTATGTTTGGACCTAGTTCTACGGAAACGAGCCAACGACCAAAACTCATAACTATAAGCCATGACTTATGAGTTATTTTGGTGAAAAAACGTCGTTTGCGCTCTCAAAATCTACCTTCATAGTTTGTCGAAGATACGGGCCAACTAGAGTTGGAATCGTTAAACGGTATGAGTGTGATAAAAGCGATGGAAAAACTATTAGGCTAGCTTTGAAGTTTGTTTGGACCTAGGTCTAGGCTGAAACAGGCCAACAACCAAAACTCATAGCTATAAGCCACGACTTATGAGTTATTTTGGTGAAAAAATTTAGTTTTGGGCCCTCAAAATCGGCCTTCATAGTTTTTAAGAAGATATGAGCCAAGCTTGGACTTGGAATACGTGAAACGGTATGAGAGCGATAAAAATTGATGAAACAACTGTAGGGCTAGGTTGGAGCGGTTTGGACCTAGTTCGATGCGAAATTGGCCAACGACAAAAGCTCATCGCTCTAGCCGTGACTTACGAGTTATTTTGGTGAAAAAAGGTTGGTTGGGCTTTCAAAATTAGTTTTTATAGTTTGTGAAGAAGATACGAGCTAAGCTTGGAATTGGAATATGTGAAACGATATGAGTCCGATAAAAATGATGAAAAAGCTGTAAGGCTAGGTTTGAGATTTGTTTGGACCTAGTTCTACGGAAACGAGCCAACGACCAAAACTCATAACTATAAGCCATGACTTATGAGTTATTTTGGTGAAAAAACATAGTTTGGGCTCTCAAAATGCGGCTTCATAGTTTGTCAGAAGATACGGGCCAACTAGAGTTAGAATACGTGAAACGAGTATGAGTGTGATAAAAGCGATGGAAAACCTTTCATGCTAGGTTTGAGTACGTTTGGACCAAGGTCTATCCGAAACAGGCCAACAACCAAAACTCATAGCTATAAGCCATGACTTATGTTTTATTTTGGTGAAAAAATGTAGTTTGGGCTCTCAAAATCGGCCTTCATAATTTTTAAGAAGATATGGGCCAACTGGACGTGGAATACATGAAACGGTATGAGAGCGATAAAAGCGACGAAACACCTGTCGGGTTAGGTTGGAGAAGTTTGGACCTAGTTCGATTCGAAACGGGCCAACGACAAAAGCTCATCGCTCTAAGCCATAACTTACGAGTTATTTTGGTGAAAAAAGGTTGTTTGGGCTCTCAAAATTAGTCTTTATAGTTTGTCAGAAGATACGGGCTAAATGGAGTTCGAATACGTGAAACGGTATGAGTGTGAAAAAAGCTGATGGAGAAGCTGTTAGGCTAGGTTTGAGTCTGTTTGGACCTAGGTCTATACGAAACGGGCCAACAACCAAAACTCATATCTATAAGCCACGACTTATGAGTTATTTTGGTGAAAAAATGTATTTTGGGCCCTCAAAATCGGCCTTCATAGTTTTTAAGAAGATATGGGCCAAGCTGGACTTGGAATACGTGAAACGAGTATGAGAGCGATAAAAACTAACGAAACACTATAGGGCTAGGTTGGAGCGAGTTTGGACCTAGTTCGATGCGAAACGGGCCAACGACAAAACCTCATCGCTCTAAGCCACGATGTACGAGTTATTTTTGTGAAAAAAGGTTGTTTGGGATCTCAAAATCGGTCTTCATAGTTTGCCAAGAAGATACGGGCTAGCTGGAGTTGGAATACATGAAACGATATGAGTGTTATAAAAGCCGATGAAAAAGCTGTAAGGCTAGGTTTGAGTCTGTTTGGACCTAGTTCTACCGAAAATGGGCCAACGACCAAAAGTCATAGCTATAAGCCATGATTTATGAGTTATTTTGGTGAAAAAACGTTGTTTGGGCTCTCAAAATCTGCATTCATAGTTTGTCAAGAAGATACGGGCCAACTAGAGTTGGAATACGTTAAACGGTATGAGTGTGATAAAAGCTGATGGAAAAGCTGTCGAGGCTAGGTTTGAGTTGTTTAGACCTAGGTCTATCCGAAACGGGCCAACAACCAAAACTCATAGCTATAAGCCATGACTTATGAGTTATTTTGGTGAAAAAATTTAGTTTTGGGCCCTCGAAATCGGCCATCATTGTTGTTTAAGAACATATGAGCCAAGCTGGACTTGGAATACGTGAAACGGTATGAGAGCGAAGAAAATTGATGAAACACCGTAGGGCTAGGTTGGAGCGAGTTTGGACCTATTTCGATGCGAAACGGGCCAACGGGAAAAGCTCATCGCTCTAAGCCGTGACTTACGAGTTATTTTGGTGAAAAAAGGTTGTTTGGGCTCTCAAAATCGGTTTTATAGTTTGTGAAGAAGATACGGGCTAACTGGAGTTGGAATACGTGAAACGATATGAGTGTGATAAAAGCTGATGAAAAAAATGTAAGGCTAGGTTTGAGTCTGTTTGGACCTAGTTCTACGGAAACACGCCAACGACCAAAACTCATAACTATAAGCCATGACTTATGAGTTAGTTTGGTGAAAAAACGTCGTTTGCGCTCTCAAAATCTGCCTCCATAGTTTGTCAAGAAGATACGGGCCAACTAGAGTTGGAATCGTTAAACGGTATGAGTGTGATAAAAGCCGATGGAAAAACTATTAGGCTAGGTTTGAGTCTGTTTGGACCTAGGTCTAGGCGAAACGGGCCAACAACCAAAACTCATAGCTATAAGCCACGACTTATGAGTTATTTTGGTGAAAAAATTTAGTTTTGGGCCCTCAAAATCGACCTTCATAGTTTTTTAAGAAGATAGAGCCAAGCTGGACTTGGAATACGTGAAACGGTATGAGAGCGATAAAAATTGATGAAACACCGTAGGGCTAGGTTGGAGCGAGTTTGGACCTAGTTCGATGCGAAATTGGCCAACGACAAAAGCTCATCGCTCTAAGCCGTGACTTACGAGTTATTTTGGTGAAAAAAGGTTGGTTGGGCTTTCAAAATCGGCTTTTATAGTTTGTGAAGAAGATACGGGCTAACTCGGAATTGGAATATGTGAAACGATATGAGTGTGATAAAAATGATGAAAAACTCGTAAGGCTAGGTTTGAGTCTGTTTGGACCTAGTTCTACCGGAAACGAGCCAACGACCAAAACTCATAGCTATAAGCCATGACTTATGAGTTATTTTGGTGAAAAAACATAGTTTGGGCTCTCAAAATCCGGCTTCATAGTTTGTCAAGAAGATACGGGCCAACTAGAGTTAGAATACGTGAAACGAGTATGAGTGTGATAAAAGCCGATGGAAAAACTTTCATGCTAGGTTTGAGTCTGTTTGGACTTAGGTCTATCTCGAAACAGGCCAACAACCAAAACTCATAGCTATAAGCCACGACTTATGTGTTATTTTGGTGAAAAAATGTAGTTTGGGCTCTCAAAATCAGCCTTCATAATTTTTTAAGAAGATATGGGCCAACTCGGACGTGGAATACATGAAACGGTATGAGAGCGATAAAACCGACGAAACACTATCGGGTTAGGTTGGAGCAGTTTGGACCTAGTTCGATTCGAAACGGGCCAACGACAAAAGCTCATCGCTCTAAGCCATGACTTACGAGTTATTTTGGTGAAAAAAGGTTGTTTGGGCTCTCAAAATTAGTCTTTATAGTTTGTCAAGAAGATACGGGCTAAATGGAGTTGGAATACGTGAAACGGTATGAGTGTGAAAAAAGCTGATGGAGAAACCGTTAGGCTAGGTTTGAGTCTGTTTGGACCTAGGTCTATCCGAAACGGGCCAACAACCAAAACTCATATCTATAAGCCACGACTTATGAGTTATTTTGGTGAAAAAATGTATTTTGGGCCCTCAAAATCGGCCTTCATAGTTTTTTAAGAAGATATGGGCAACTCGAACTTAGAATACGAGAAACGGTATGAGAGCGATAAAAGCCGACGAAACACTCGTCGGGTTAGGTTGGAGCGAGTTTGGACCTAGTTCGATGCGAAACGGGCCAATGACAAAAGCTCATCGCTCTAAGCCATGACTTACTAGTTATTTTGGTGAAAAAAGGTTGTTTGGGCTCTCAAAATTAGTCTTTATAGTTTATTAAGAAGATACGGGCTAAATGGAGTTGGAATACGTTAAGCGGTATGAGTGTGATAAAAGCCGATGGAAAAACCGTCAGGCTAGGTTTGAGTCGTTAGGACCTAGGTCTATTTGAAACGGGCCAACAACCAAAACTCATAGCTATAAGCCACGACTTATGAGTTATTTTGGTGAAAAAATATAGTTTGGGCCCTCAAAATCCGCCTTCATAGCTTTTTAAGTAGATATGGGCCAACTGGACTTGGAATACGTGAAACGGTATGAGAGCGATAAAAATTGATGAAACATTGTAAGGCTAGGTTGGAGCAGGTTTGGACCTAGTTCGATGCGAAACGGGCCAACGACAAAAGCTCATCGCTCTAAGCCGTGACTTACGAGTTATTTTGGTGAAAAAAGGTTGGTTGGGCTTTCAAAATCAATCTTCATAGATTGTCAAGAAGATACGGCTAACCGGAGTTGGAATACGTGAAACGATATGAGTGTGATAAAAACTAATGAACAAACTCGTAAGGCTAGATTTGAGTCATCCGGACCTAGTTCTACCGAAAACGGGCCAACGACCAAAGCTCATAGCTATAAGCCATGACTTATGAGTTATTTTGGAGAAAAAACGTAGTTTGGGCTCTCAAAATCCGCCTTCATAGTTTGTCAAGAAGATACGGGCCAACTAGAGTTGGAAGACGTGAAACGGTATGAGTGCGATAAAAGCCGATGGAAAAACTGTCGAGCTAGGTTTGAGCCGTTAGGACTCAGGTCTATCCGAAACGGCCAACAACCAAAAGTCATAGCTATAAGCCACTACTTATGAGTTATTTTGGTGAAAAAATGTATTTTGGGCCCTCAAAATCGGCCTTCATAGTTTTTTAAGAAGATATGGGCAACTCGAACTTAGAATACGAGAAACGGTATGAGAGCGATAAAAACCGACGAAACACTCGTCGGGTTAGGTTGGAGCAGCTTGGACCTAGTTCGATGCGAAACGGGCCAACGACAAAAGCTCATCGCTCTAAGTCATGACTTACTAGGTATTTTGGTGAAAAAAGGTTGTTTGGGCTCTCAAAATTAGTCTTTATAGTTTATCAAGAAGATACGGGCTAAATGGAGTTGGAATACGTGAAACGGTATGAGTGTGATAAAAGCCGATGGAAAAACTGTCGAGGCTAGGTTTGAGTCGTTAGGACCTAGGTCTATCCGAAACGGGCCAACAACCAAAAGTCATAGCTATAAGCCACGACTTATGAGTTATTTTGGTGAAAAAATATAGTTTGGGCCCTCAAAATCAGCCTTCATAGCTTTTTAAGAAGATATGGGCCAACTGGACTCGGAATACGTGAAACGGTATGAGAGCGATAAAAATTGATGAAACACCGTAGGGCTAGGTTGGAGCAGCTTGGACCTAGTTCGATGCGAAACGGGCCAACGACTAAAGCTCATCGCTCTAAGCCGTGACTTACGAGTTATTTTGGTGAAAAAGGTTGGTTGGGCTCTCAAAATCAATCTTCATAGATTGTCAAGAAGATACGGCTAACCGGAGTTGGAATACGTGAAACGATATGAGTGTGATAAAAACTAATGAACAAACCGTAAGGCTAGATTTGAGTCAGTTCGGACCTAGTTCTACGTAAAACGGGCCAACGACCAAAGCTCATAGCTATAAGCCATGACTTATGAGTTATTTTGGAGAAGAAACGTAGTTTGGGCTCTCAAAATCCGCCTTCATAGTTTGTCAAAGAAGATACGGGCCAACTAGAGTTGGAAGATGTGAAACGGTATGAGTGCGATAAAAGCCGATGGAAAACCGTCGAGCTAGGTTTGAGCTCGTTTGGACCTAGGTCTATCTTAAACGGGCCAACAACCAAAACTCATAGCTATAAGCCACGACTTATGAGTTATTTTGGTGAAAAAATGTATTTTGTGCCCTCAAAATCAGCCTTCATAGTTTTTTAAGAAGAAATAGGCAACCGAGACTTAGAATACGTGAAATAGTATGAGAGCAATAAAACCGACGAAACATTGTCGGGTTAGGTCGGAGTAGTTTGGACCTAGTTGGATTCGAAACGGGCCAACGACAAAAGCTCATCGCTCTAAGCCATGACTTACGAGTTATTTTGGTGAAAAAAGGTTGTTTGGGCTCTCAAAATTAGTCTTTATAGTTTGTCAAGAAGATACGGCTAAATGGAGTTGGAATACGTGAAACGGTATGAGTGTGATAAAAACCGATGGAGAAACTCGTCAAGCTAGGTTTGAGCCGTTTGGACCTATGTCTATCCGAAACGGGCCAACAACCAAAACTCATAGCTATAAGCCACGACTTATGAGTTATTTTGGTGAAAAAATGTATTTTGGGCCCTCAAAATCAGCCTTCATAGTTTTTTAAGAAGGTATGGGCAACTCGAACTTAGAATACGAGAAACGGTATGAGAGCGATAAAAACGGACGAAACACTCGTCGGGTTAGGTTGGAGCAAGCTTGGACCTAGTTCGATGCGAAACGGGCCAACGACAAAAGCTCATCGCTCTAAGTCATGACTTACTAGGTATTTTGGTGAAAAAAGGTTGTTTGGGCTCTCAAAATTAGTCTTTATAGTTTATCAAGAAGATACGGGCTAAATGGAGTTGGAATACGTGAAACGGTATGAGTGTGATAAAAACCGATGGAAAACCGTCGAGCTAGGTTTGAGTCGTTTGGACCTGAGTCTATCTAAAACGGCTAACAACCAAAACTCATAGCTATAAGCCACGACTTATGAGTTATTTTGGTGAAAAAATGTAATTTGGGCCCTCAAAATCAGCCTTCATAGTTTTTTAATAAGATATGGGCAACTCGAACTTAGAATACGAGAAACAGTATGAGAGCGATAAAAACCGACGAAACACTCGTCGGGTTAGGTTGGAGCAGCTTGGACCTACTTCGATGCGAAACGGGCCAACTACAAAAGCTCATCGCTTTATGCCATGACTTACTAGGTATTTTGGTGAAAAAAGGTTGTTTGGGCTCTCAAAATTAGTCTTTATAGTTTATCAAGAAGATACGAGCTAAATGGAGTTGGAATACGTGAAACGGTATGAGTATGATAAAAACCGATGGAAAAACTGTCAAGCTAGGTTTGAGTCGTTAGGACCTAGGTCTATCCGAAACGGGCGAACAACCAAAAGTCATAGCTATAAGCCACGACTTATGAGTTATTTTGGTGAAAAAATGTAGTTTGGGCTCTCAAAATCAGCCTTCATAGTTTTTTAAGAAGATATGAGCCAACTAGACTTGGAATAGGTGAAACGGTATGAGAGCGATAAAAACCGACGAAACACTCTCGGGCTAGGTTGGAGCGAGCTTGGACCTAATTCGATGCAAAACGGGCCAACGACAAAAGCTCATCACTCTAAGCCGTGACTTACGAGTTATTTTGGTGAAAAAAGGTAGTTTGGGCTCTCAAAATCAGCCTTCATAGTTTGTCAAGAAGATACGGCTAACCGGAGTTGGAATACGTGAAAGGATATGAGTGTGATAAAAATCGATGAAAAAAGTGTAAGGCTAGGTTTGAGTCGTTTGGACCTAGGTCTATTGAAAACGGGCCAACGACAAAAACTCATTGCTATAAGCCATGACTTATGAGTTATTTTGGTGAAAAAACGTAGTTTGGTCTCTCAAAATCGCCTTCATAGTTTGTCATGAAGATACGGGCTAACTGGAGTTGGAATACGTGAAAAGGTATGAGTGTGATAAAAACCGATGGAAAAACCGTCAGGCTAGGTTTGAGCCGTTTGGACCTAGGTCTACCGAAAATGGGCCAACAACCAAAACTCATAGCTATAAGCCACGACTTATGAGTTATTTTGGTGAAAAAATATAGTTTGGGCCCTCAAAATCAGCCTTTATAGTTTTTTAAGAAGATATGGGCAAATTGGACTTAGAATACGTGAAGTGGTATGAGAGCGATAAAACCGACAAAACACTCGTCGGCTAGGTTGGAGCACTTTGGACCTAGTTCGATGCGAAACGGGCCAACGACAAAAGCTCATCGCTCTAAGTCGTGACTTACGAGTTATTTTGGTGAAAAAGGTAGTTTGGGCTCTCAAAATCAGTCTTCATAGTTTGTCGTAAGATACGAGCTAACTAGAGTTGGAATACGTAAAACGATATGAGTGTGATAAGAATTGATGAAAAACCGTAAGGCTAGGTTTGAGTCTGTCTTGACCTAGTTCTACCGAAAACGGGCACACGACCAAAACTCATAGCTATAAGCCATGACTTATGAGTTATTTTGGTGAAAAAACATAGTTTGAGCTCTCAAAATCCGCCTTAATAGTGTGCCAAGAAGATACGGGCCAACTAGAGTTGGAATACGTGAAACGGTATGAGTGTGATAAAAACCGATGGAAAACCGTCGAGCTAGGTTTGAGTCCGTTTGGACCTAGGTCTATCTAAAACGGCTAACAACCAAAACTCATAGCTATAAGCCAGGACTTATGAGTTATTTTGGTGAAAAAATATAGTTTGGGCCCTCAAAATCAGCATTCATAGTTTTTTAAGAAGATATGGGCAACTCGGACTTAGAATACGTGAAACGAGTATGAGAGCGATAAAAACCGACGAAACATCGTCGGGTTAGGTTGGAGCAGCTTGGACCTAGTTCGATTCGAAACGGGCCAACGACAAAAGCTCATCGCTCTAAGCCATGACTTACGAGTTATTTTGGTTCTAAAAGGTTGGTTGGGCTCTCAAAATCAATCTTCATAGATTGTCAAGAAGATACGGCTAACTGGAGTTGGAATACGTGAAACGATATGATTGTGATAAAAACTAATGAACAAACTCGTAAGGCTAGATTTGAGCTGTTCGGACCTAGTTCTACCGAAAACGGGCCAACGACCAAAGCTCATAGCTATAAGCCATGACTTATGAGTTATTTTGGAGAAAAACGTAGTTTGGGCTCTCAAAATCCGCCTTCATAGTTTGTCAAGAAGATACCGGCCAACTAGAGTTGGAATACGTGAAACGGTATGAGTGTGATAAAACCGATGAAAAACCGTCGGGCTAGGTTTGAGCTCGTTTGGACCTAGGTCTATCTTAAACGGGCCAACAACCAAAACTCATTGCTATAAGCCACGACTTATGAGTTATTTTGGTGAAAAAATGTATTTTGTGCCCTCAAAATCAGCCTTCATAGTTTTTAAGAAGATATGGGCAACTCGGACTTAGAATACGTGAAACGAGTATGAGAGCGATAAAAGCCGACGAAACATTGTCAGGTTAGGTTGGAGCGGCTTGGACCTAGTTCGATTCGAAACGGGCCAACGACAAAAGCTCATCGCTCTAAGCCATGACTTACGAGTTATTTTGGTGAAAAAAGATTGTTTGGGCTCTCAAAATTAGTCTTTATAGTTTGTCAAGAAGATACGGGCTAAATGGAGTTGGAATACGTGAAACGGTATGAGTGTGATAAAAACCGATGGAGAAACTGTCGAGCTAGGTTTGAGCCGTTTGGACCTATGTCTATCCGAAACGGCCAACAACCAAAACTCATAGCTATAAGCCACGACTTATGAGTTATTTTGGTGAAAAAATGTATTTTGGGCCCTCAAAATCAGCCTTCATAGCTTTTTAAGAAGATATGGGCAACTCGAACTTAGAATACGAGAAACGGTATGAGAGCGATAAAACCGACGAAACACTCGTCGGGTTAGGTTGGAGCAGCTTGGACCTAGTTCGATGCGAAACGGGCCAACGACAAAAGCTCATCGCTCTAAGTCATGACTTACTAGGTATTTTGGTGAAAAAAGGTTGTTTGGGCTCTCAAAATTAGTCTTTATAGTTTATCAAGAAGTTACGAGCTAAATGGAGTTGGAATACGTAAAACGGTATAAGTGTGATAAAAACCGATGGAAAAACTGTCAGTGCTAGGTTTGAGCCGTTTGGACTCAGGTCTATCTAAAACGGGCTAACAACCAAAACTCATAGCTATAAGCCAGGACTTATGAGTTATTTTGGTGAAAAAATATAGTTTGGGCCCTCAAAATCAGCCTTCATAGCTTTTTAAGAAGATATGGGCCAACCGGAATTGGAATACATGAAACGGTATGAGAGCGATAAAAACCGACGAAACACTCGTAGGGCTAGGTTGGAGCAGCTTGCACCTAGTTCGATGCGAAACGGGCCAACGACAAAACCTCATCGCTCTAAGCCATGACTTATGAGTTATTTTTGTGAAAAAGGGTTGTTTGGGATCTCAAAATCATTCTTCATAGTTTGTCAAGAAGATACGGCTAACTGGAGTTGGAATAGGTAAAACGATATGAATGTGATAAAAACCGATGAAAAACCGTCGAGCTAGTTTGAGTTGTTTGGACCTAGGTCTATCTTAAACGGGCCAACAACCAAAACTCATAGCTATAAGCCATGACTTATGAGTTATTTGGTGAAAAAACATAGTTTGAGCTCTCAAAATCGCCCTTATAGTATGCCAAGAAGATACGGGCCAACTAGAGTTGGAATACGTGAAACGGTATGAGTGTGATAAAACCGATGGAAAACCTGTCGGGCTAGGTTTGAGCTGTTTGGACTCTAGTCTATCTAAAACGGGCTAACAACCAAAACTCATAGCTATAAGCCGGGACTTATGAGTTATTTTGGTGAAAAAATATAGTTTGGGCCCTCAAAATCAGCATTCATAGTTTTTTAAGAAGATATGGGCAACCTGGACTTAGAATACGTGAAACGAGTATGAGAGCGATAAAACCGACGAAACATTGTCAGGTTAGGTTGGAGCAGTTTGGACCTAGTTCGATTCGAAACGGGCCAACGACAAAAGCTCATCGCTCTAAGCCATGACTTACGAGTTATTTTGGTTCTAAAAGGTTGGTTGGGCTCTCAAAATCAATCTTCATAGATTGTCGAAGATACGGGCTAACTGGAGTTGGAATACGTGAAACGATATGATTGTGATAAAAACTAATGAACAAACCGTAAGGCTAGATTTGAGCCGTTCGGACCTAGTTCTACCGAAAACGGGCCAACGACCAAAGCTCATAGCTATAAGCCATGACTTATGAGTTATTTTTGAGAAGAAACGTAGTTTGGGCTCTCAAAATCTGCCTTTATAGTTTGTCAAAGAAGATACGGCAAACTAGAGTTGGAAGACGTGAAACGGTATGAGTGCGATAAAAACCGATGGAAAAACCGTCAGGCTAGGTTTGAGCCGTTTGGACCTAGGTCTATCTTAAACGGGCCAACAACCAAAACTCATAGCTATAAGCCACGACTTATGAGTTATTTTGGTGAAAAAATGTATTTTGTGCCCTCAAAATCAGCCTTCATAGTTTTTTAAGAAGATATGGGCAACTCGGACGTAGAATACGTGAAACGAGTATGAGAGCGATAAAACCGACGAAACATCGTCGGGTTAGGTTGGAGCAGCTTGGACCTAGTTCGATTCGAAACGGGCCAACGACAAAAGCTCATCGCTCTAAGCCATGACTTACGAGTTATTTTGGTGAAAAAAGGTTGTTTGGGCTCTCAAAATTAGTCTTTATAGTTTGTCAAGAAGATACGGGCTAAATGGAGTTGGAATACGTGAAACGGTATGAGTGTGATAAAAACCGATGGAGAAACTGTCAAGCTAGGTTTGAGTCGTTTGGACTCTATGTCTATCCGAAACGGGCCAACAACCAAAACTCATAGCTATAAGCCACGACTTATGAGTTATTTTGGTGAAAAAATGTATTTTGGGCCCTCAAAATCAGCCTTCATAGTTTTTTAAGAAGATATGGGCAACTCGAACTTAGAATACGAGAAACGGTATGAGAGCGATAAAAACCGACGAAACACTCGTCGGGTTAGGTTGGAGCAAGCTTGGACCTAGTTCGATGCGAAACGAGCCAACGACAAAAGCTCATCGCTCTAAGTCATGACTTACTAGGTATTTTGGTGAAAAAAGGTTGTTTGGGCTCTCAAAATTAGTCTTTATAGTTTATCAAGAAGATACGGCTAAATGGAGTTGGAATACGTGAAACGGTATGAGTGTGATAAAAACCGATGGAAAACTGTCAAGCTAGGTTTGAGCCGTTTGGACCTAGGTCTATCTAAAACGGCTAACAACCAAAACTCATAGCTATAAGCCAAGACTTATGAGTTATTTTGGTGAAAAAATATAGTTTGGGCCCTCAAAATCAGCCTTCATAGTTTTTTAAGAAGATATGGGCCAACCGGACTTGGAATACGTGAAACGGTATTAGAGCGATAAAAACTAACGAAACACTCTCGGCTAGGTTGGAGTAGTTTGGATCTAGTTCGATGCGAAACGGGCCAACGACAAAAGCTCATCGCTCTAAGCCGTGACTTACCGAGTTATTTTAGTGAAAAAAGGTTGTTTGGGCTCTCAAAATTAGTCTTTATAGTTTGTCAAGAAGATACGGCTAAATGGAGTTAGAATTCATGAAACGGTATGAGTGTGATAAAAACCGATGAAAAACCGTCAGGCTAAGTTTGAGCTGTTTGGACCGAGGTCTATCCGAAACGGGCGAACAACCAAAACTCATAGCTATAAGCCACGACTTATGAGTTATTTTGGTGAAAAAATGTAGTTTGGGCCCTCAAAATCAGCCTTCATAGTTTTTTAATAAGATATGGGCCAACTAGACTTGGAATAGGTGAAACGGTATACGAGCGATAAAAACCGACGAAACACTCTCGGGCTAGGTTGGAGCAAGCTTGGACCTAATTCGATGCAAAACGGGCCAACGACAAAACCTCATCGCTCTAAGCCGTGACTTACGAGTTATTTTGGTGAAAAAAGGTAGTTTGGGCTCTCAAAATCAGCCTTCATAGTTTGTCAAGAAGATACGGGCTAACCGGAGTTGGAATACGTGAAAGGATATGAGTGTGATAAAAATCGATGAAAAAAGTGTGAGGCTAGGTTTGAGTCGTTTGGACCTAGGTCTACCGAAAACGGGCCAACGACCAAAACTCATTGCTATAAGCCATGACTTATGAGTTATTTTGGTGAAAAAACATAGTTTGGTCTCTCAAAATCCGCCTTCATAGTTTGTCAAGAAGATACGGTCTAACTGGAGTTGGAATACGTGAAAAGGTATGAGTGTGATAAAAACCGATGGAAAACCGTCAAGGCTAGGTTTGAGCTGTTTGGACCTAGGTCTATCGAAAATGGGCCAAAAACCAAAACTCATAGCTATAAGCCACGACTTATGAGTTATTTTGGTGAAAAAATATAGTTTGGGCCCTCAAAATCAGCCTTTATAGTTTTTTAAGAAGATATGGGCAAATTGGACTTAGAATACGTGAAGTGGTATGAGAGCGATAAAAACCGACAAAACACTCTCGGGCTAGGTTGGAGCAAGCTTGGACCTAGTTCGATGCGAAACGGGCCAACGACAAAAGCTCATCGCTCTAAGCCGTGACTTACGAGTTATTTTGGTGAAAAAGGTAGTTTGGGCTCTCAAAATCGGCCTTCATAGTTTGTCAAGAAGATACGAGCTAACTAGAGTTGGAATACGTAAAACGATATGAGTGTGATAAGAACCGATGAAAAACCGTAAGGCTAGGTTTGAGTCGTTCTGGACCTAGTTCTACCGAAAACGGGCACACGACCAAAACTCATAGCTATAAGCCATGACTTCGAGTTATTTTGGTGAAAAAACATAGTTTGAGCTCTTAAAATCCGCCTTTATAGTATGTCAAGAAGATACGGGCCCACTAGAGTTGGAATACGTGAAACGGTATAAGTGTGATAAAAACTCGATGGAAAACCGTCGAGCTAGGTTTGAGCCGTTTGGACCTAGGTTTATCTAAAACGGGCTAACAACCAAAACTCATAGCTATAAGCCAGGACTTATGAGTTATTTTGGTGAAAAAATATAGTTTGGGCCCTCAAAATCAGCCTTCATAGTTTTTTAAGAAGATATGGGCCAACTGGTCTTGGAATACGTGAAACGGTATTAGATCGATAAAAACCGACGAAACACTATAAGGCTAGGTTGGAGCGAGCTTGGACCTAGTTCGATGCGAAACGAGCCAACGATAAAACCTCATCACTCTAAGCCGTGACTTAAGAGTTATTTTGGTGAAAAAAGGTAGTTTGGGCACTCAAAATCAGCCTTCATAGATTGTCAAGAAGATACGGGCTAACCGGAGTTGGAATAGGTGAAACGATATGAATGTGTTAAAAGCCGATGAAAAAGCCGTAAGGCTAGGTTTGAGCCGTTTGGACCTAGTTCTATCGAAAACGGGCCAACGACCAAAACTCATAGCTATAAGCCATGACTTATGAGTTATTTCGGTGAAAAAACGTAGTTTGAGCTCTCAAAATCCGCCTTTATAGTATGTCAGAAGATACGGGCCTACTAGGGTTAGAATACGTGAAACGGTATGAGTGTGATAAAAGCCGATGGAAAAACCGTCGGGCTAGGTTTGAGCTCGTTTGGACTCAGTTCTATCCGAAACGGACCAACAACCAAAACTCATAGCTATAAGCCACGACTTATGAGTTATTTTGGTGAAAAAATGTAGTTTGGGCCCTCAAAATCGGCCTTCATAGTTTTTTAAGAAGATATGGGCTAACCGAACTTGGAATACGTGAAACGGTATAAGAGTGATAAAACCGACGAAACACCGTAGGGCTAGGTTGGAGCGAGTTTGGAACTAGGTTGATGCGAAACGAGCCAATGACAAAACCTCATCACTCTAAGCCGTGACTTACGAGTTATTTTGGTGAGAAAAGATAGTTTGGGCTCTAAAAATCGGTCTTCGTAGTTTGTCAAGAAGATACGGGCTCACTGGAGTTGGAATACATGAAACGATATGAGTGTTATAAAAGCCGATGAAAAAGCCGTAAGGCTAGGTTTCGACTAACTCGGACCTAATTCTACCGAAAACGGGCCAACGACCAAAACTCATAGCTATAAGCCATGACTTATGAGTTATTTTGGTTAAAAAATGTAGTTTGGGCCCTCAAAATCTGCTTTCATTGTTTGTCAAGAAAATACGGGCCAACTAGACTTGGAATACGTAATACGGTATGAGTGTTATAAAAGCCGATGGAAAAACTATCGGGCTAGGGTTGAGTCTGTTTGGACCTAAGTCTATCTAAGACGGGCCAACAACAAAAACTCATAGCTATAAGCGACGACTTATGAGTTATTTTGGTGAAAAAATATAGTTTGGGCCCTCAAAATCAGCCTTCATAGCTTTTTAAGAAGATATGGGCCAACCGGAATTGGAATACATGAAACGGTATGAGAGCGATAAAAGCGACGAAACACCGTAGGGCTAGGTTGGAGCGGCTTGCACCTAGTTCGATGCGAAACGGGCCAACGACAAAACCTCATCGCTCTAAGCCATGACTTATGAGTTATTTTTGTGAAAAAGGGTTGTTTGGGACCTCAAAATCATTCTTCATAGTTTGTCGAAGATACGGGCTAACTGGAGTTTGAATACGTGAAACGATATGAGTGTGATAAAAGCCGATAAAAAAACTATAAGGCTAGGTTTGAGCTAATCGAACCTAATTCTACCGAAAACGGGCCAACAACCAAAACTCATAGCTATAAGCCATGACTTATGAGTTATTTTGGTGAAAAAATGTAGTTTGGGCCCTCAAAATCGCCTTCAAAGTTTTTTAAGAAGATATGGGCCAATTGGACTTAGAATACGTGAAATGGTATGAGTGTGATACAAACCGATGGAAAAGCTGTCAGGCTATGTTTGAGTCAGTTTTGACCTAATTCTATTGGAAACGGGCCAACGATGAAAACTCATAGCTATAAGCCATGACTTATGAGTTATTTTGGAGAAAAAACGTAGTTTGGGCTCTCAAAATCCGCCTTCATAGTTTGTCAAGAAGATACGGGCCAACTAGAGTTGGAATACGTGAAACGGTATGAGTGTGATAAAAGCTGATGGAAAAGCTGTCGAGCTAGGTTTGAGCACGTTTGGACCTAGGTCTATCTTAAACGGGCCAACAACCAAAACTCATAGCTATAAGCCACGACTTATGAGTTATTTTGGTGAAAAAATGTAGTTTGGGCCCTCGAAATCAGCCTTCATAGTTTTTTAAGAAGATATGGGCCAACTCGAACTTGGAATACGTGAAACGGTATAAGAGTGATAAAAGCCGACGAAACACCGTAGGGCTAGGTTGGAGCGGTTTGGAACTAGGTTGATGCGAAACGAGCCAATGACAAAACCTCATCACTCTAAGCCGTGACTTACGAGTTATTTTGGTGAGAAAAGATAGTTTGGGCTCTAAAAATCGGTCTTCGTAGTTTGTCGAAGATACGGGCTCACTGGAGTTGGAATACATGAAACGATATGAGTGTTATAAAAGCCGATGAAAAAGCTCGTAAGGCTAGGTTTCGATTAATCGGACCTAATTCTACCGAAAACGGGCCAACGACCAAAACTCATAGCTATAAGCCATGACTTATGAGTTATTTTGGTTAAAAAATGTAGTTTGGGCCCTCAAAATCTGCTTTCATTGTTTGTCAAGAAAATACGGGCCAACTAGACTTGGAATACGTAATACGGTATGAGTGTTATAAAAGCCGATGGAAAAACTATCGAGCTAGGGTTGAGATATGTTTGGACCTAAGTCTATCTAAGACGGGCCAACAACAAAAACTCATAGCTATAAGCGACGACTTATGAGTTATTTTGGTGAAAAAATATAGTTTGGGCCCTCAAAATCGGCCTTCATAGCTTTTTAAGAAGATATGGGCCAACTGGAATTGGAATGCATGAAACGAGTATGAGAGCGATAAAAGCCGACGAGACACTCGTAGGGCTAGGTTGGAGCGGCTTGCACCTAGTTCGATGCGAAACGGGCCAACGACAAAACCTCATCGCTCTAAGCCATGACTTATGAGTTATTTTTGTGAAAAAGGGTTGTTTGGGATCTCAAAATCATTCTTCATAGTTTGTCGAAGATACGGGCTAACTGGAGTTTGAATACGTGAAACGATATGAGTGTGATAAAAGCCGATAAAAAAACTATAAGGCTAGGTTTGAGCTAACCGAACCTAATTCTACCGAAAACGGGCCAACAACCAAAACTCATAGCTATAAGCCATGACTTATGAGTTATTTTGGTGAAAAAATGTAGTTTGGGCCCTCAAAATCGCCTTCAAAGTTTTTTAAGAAGATATGGGCCAATTGGACTTAGAATACGTGAAATGGTATGAGTGTGATACAAGCCGATGGAAAAGCCGTCGAGCTATGTTTGAGTCGTTTTGACCTAATTCTATTGGAAACGAGCCAACGATGAAAACTCATAGCTATAAGCCATGACTTATGAGTTATTTTGGAGAAAAAACGTAGTTTGGGCTCTCAAAATCCGCCTTCATAGTTTGTCAAGAAGATACGGGCCAACTAGAGTTGGAATACGTGAAACGGTATGAGTGTGATAAAAGCCGATGAAAAAGCTGTCGGGCTAGGTTTGAGTCGTTTGGACCTAGGTCTATCTTAAACGGGCCAACAACCAAAACTCATAGCTATAAGCCACGACTTATGAGTTATTTTGGTGAAAAAATGTATTTTGTGCCCTCAAAATCGGCCTTCATAGTTTTTAAGAAGATATGGGCAACTCTGGACTTAGAATACGTGAAACGGTATGAGAGCAATAAAAGCTGACGAAACATTATCGGGTTAGGTTGGAGCAGTTTGGACCTAGTTCGATTCAAAACGAGCCAACGACAAAAGCTCATCGCTCTAAGCCATGACTTACGAGTTATTTTCGTGAAAAAAGGTTGTTTGGGCTCTCAAAATTAGTCTTTATAGTTTGTCAAGAAGATACGGGCTAAATGGAGTTGGAATACGTGAAACGGTATGAGTGTGATAAAAGCGATGGAGAAACTATCGGGCTAGGTTTGAGTCTGTTTGGACCTATGTCTATCCGAAACGGGCCAACGACCAAAACTCATAGCTATAAGCCACGACTTATGAGTTATTTTGGTGAAAAAATGTATTTTGGGCCCTCAAAATCAGCCTTCATAGTTTTTTAAGAAGATATGGGCAACTCGAACTTAGAATACGAGAAACGGTATGAGAGCGATAAAACCGACGAAACACTCGTCGGGTTAGGTTGGAGCAGCTTGGACCTAGTTCGATGCGAAACGGGCCAACGACAAAACCTAATCGCTCTAAGCCATGACTTATGAGTTATTTTTGTGAAAAAGGGTTGTTTGGGATCTCAAAATCATTCTTCATAGTTTGTCAAGAAGATACGGGCTAACTGGAGTTTGAATACGTGAAACGATATGAGTGTGATAAAAACTCGATAAAAAAACTATAAGGCTAGGTTTGAGCTAACCGAACCTAATTCTACCGAAAACGGGCCAACAACCAAAACTCATAGCTATAAGCCATGACTTATGAGTTATTTTGGTGAAAAAATGTAGTTTGGGCCCTCAAAATCTACCTTCAAAGTTTTTTAAGAAGATATGGGCCAATTGGACTTAGAATACGTGAAATGGTATGAGTGTGATACAAACCGATGGAAAAGCTGTCAGGCTATGTTTGAGTCTGTTTTGACCTAATTCTATTCGAAACGGGCCAACGATGAAAACTCATAGCTATAAGCCATGACTTATGAGTTATTTTGGAGAAAAAACGTAGTTTGGGCTCTCAAAATCCGCCTTCATAGTTTGTCAAGAAGATACGGGCCAACTAGAGTTGGAATACGTGAAACGGTATGAGTGTGATAAAAGCCGATGGAAAAAGCTGTCGGGCTAGGTTTGAGTCGTTTGGACCTAGGTCTATCTTAAACGGGCCAACAACCAAAACTCATAGCTATAAGCCACGACTTATGAGTTATTTTGGTGAAAAAATGTAGTTTGGGCCCTCAAAATCAGCCTTCATAGTTTTTTAAGAAGATATGGGCCAAGCTGGACTTGGAATACGTGAAACGGTATAAGAGTGATAAAAGCCGACGAAACACCGTAGGGCTAGGTTGGAGCGAGTTTGGAACTAGGTTGATGCGAAACGAGCCAATGACAAAACCTCATCACTCTAAGCCGTGACTTACGAGTTATTTTGGTGAGAAAAGATAGTTTGGGCTCTAAAAATCGATCTTCGTAGTTTGTCGAAGATACGGGCTCACCTGGAGTTGGAATACATGAAACGATATGAGTGTTATAAAAGCTGATGAAAAAGCTGTAAGGCTAGGTTTCGACTAATCGGACCTAATTCTACCGAAAACGGGCCAACGACCAAAACTCATAGCTATAAGCCATGACTTATGAGTTATTTTGGTTAAAAAATGTAGTTTGGGCCCTCAAAATCTGCTTTCATTGTTTGTCAAGAAAATACGGGCCAACTAGACTTGGAATACGTAATACGGTATGAGTGTTATAAAAGCGATGGAAAAACTATCGAGGCTAGGGTTGAGATTGTTTGGACCTAAGTCTATCTAAGACGGGCCAACAACAAAAACTCATAGCTATAAGCGACGACTTATGAGTTGTTTTGGTGAAAAAATATAGTTTGGGCCCTCAAAATCAGCCTTCATAGCTTTTTAAGAAGATATGGGCCAACTGGAATTGGAATACATGAAACGGTATGAGAGCGATAAAAGCCGACGAGACACTCGTAGGGCTAGGTTGGAGCGGCTTGCACCTAGTTCGATGCGAAATGGGCCAACGACAAAACCTCATCGCTCTAAGCCATGACTTATGAGTTATTTTTGTGAAAAAGGGTTGTTTGGGATCTCAAAATCATTCTTCATAGTTTGTCGAGAAGATACGGGCTAACTGGAGTTTGAATACGTGAAACGATATGAGTGTGATAAAAGCTGATAAAAAAACTATAAGGCTAGGTTTGAGCTAATCGAACCTAATTCTACCGAAAACGGGCCAACAACCAAAACTCATAGCTATAAGCCATGACTTATGAGTTATTTTGGTGAAAAAATGTAGTTTGGGCCCTCAAAATCGCCTTCAAAGTTTTTTAAGAAGATATGGGCCAATTGGACTTAGAATACGTGAAATGGTATGAGTGTGATACAAACCGATGGAAAAGCTGTCGAGCTATGTTTGAGCTGTTTTGACCTAATTCTATTGGAAACGGGCCAACGATGAAAACTCATAACTATAAGCCATGACTTATGAGTTATTTTGGAGAAAAAACGTAGTTTGGGCTCTCATAATCCGCCTTCATAGTTTGTCAAGAAGGTACGGGCCAACTAGAGTTGGAAGACGTGAAACGGTATGAGTGCGATAAAAGCCGATGGAAAAAGCTGTCGAGCTAGGTTTGAGTCTGTTTGGACCTAGGTCTATCTTAAACGGGCCAACAACCAAAACTCATAGCTATAAGCCACGACTTATGAGTTATTTTGGTGAAAAAATGTAGTTTGGGCCCTCAAAATCAACCTTCATAGTTTTTTAAGAAGATATGGGCCAACTGGACTTGGAATACATGAAACGGTATGAGAGCGATAAAAGCCGACGAAACACTCGTAGGGCTAGGTTGGAGCGGTTGCACCTAGTTCGATGCGAAACGGGCCAACGACAAAACCTCATCGCTCTAAGCCATGACTTACGAGTTATGTTTGTGAAAAAAGGTTGTTTGGGATCTAAAAATCATTCCTAATAGTTTGTCAAGAAGATACGGGCTAACTGGAGTTTGAATACGTGAAACGATATGAGTGTGATAAAAACTTATGAAAAAGCTGTAAGGCTAGATTTGAGCACGTTTAGACCTAGTTCTACCGGAACCGGGTCAAGGACAAAAATTCATAGGTATAAGCCATGATTTATGAGTTATTTTGGTGAAAAAACGTAGTTTGGTCTCTCAAAATCGCCTTCATAGTTTGTCAAAAAGATACGGGCCAACTAGAGTTAGAATACATGAAACGGCATAAGTGTGATAAAAGCTGATGGAAAAACTGTCGAGCTAGGTTTGAAGTCTGTTTGGACCTAGGTCTATCTTAAACGGGCCAACAACCAAAACTCATAGCTATAAGCCACGACTTATGAGTTATTTTGGTGAAAAAATGTAGTTTGGGCCCTCAAAATCAGCCTTCATAGTTTTTTAAGAAAATATGGGCCAACTGGACTTGGAATACATGAAACGGTATGAGAGCGATAAAAACCGACGAAACATTGTAGGGCTAGGTTGGAGCACTTTGCACCTAGTTCGATGCGAAACGGGCCAACGACAAAACCTCATCGCACCAAGCCATGACTTACGAGTTATTTTTGTGACAAAAGGTTGTTTGGGATCTCAAAATCATTCTTCATAGTTTATCAAGAAGATACGGGCTAACCGGAGCTTGAATACGTGAAACGATATGAGTGTGATAAAAAACTTATGAAAAAACTATAAGGCTAGGTTTGAGTCGTTTAGACCTAGTTCTATCGAAAACGGGCCAACGACCAAAATTCATAGCTATAAGCCATGATTTATGAGTTATTTTGGTGAAAAAACGTAGTTTGGGCTCTCAAAATCCGCCTTCATAGTTTGTCAAGAAGATACGGGCCAACTAGAGTTGGAATACGTGAAACGGTATGAGTGTGATAAAAGCTGATGGAAAAGCTGTCGGGCTAGGTTTGAGTCTGTTTGGACCTAGGTCTATGTTAAACGGGCCAACAACCAAAACTCATAGCTATAAGTCACGACTTATGAGTTATTTTGGTGAAAAAATGTAGTTTGGGCCCTCAAAATCAGCCTTCATTGTTTTTTAAGAAGATATGGGCCAACTGGACTTGGATACATGAAACGGTATGAGAGCGATAAAAGCCGACGAAACACCGTAGGGCCGGGTTGGAGCGGTTGCACCTAGTTAGATGCGAAACGGGCCAACGACAAAAGCTCATCGCTCTAAGCCATGACTTACGAGTTATTTTGGTGAAAAAAGGTTGTTTGGGCTCTCAAAATTAGTCTCTATAGTTTGTCGAAGATACGGGCTAAATGGAGTTGGAATACGTGAAACGGTATGAGTGTGATAAAAGCCGAAGGAGAAACTGTCGAGCTAGGTTTGAGTCTGTTTGGACCTAGGTCTATCCGAAACGGGCCAACAACCAAAACTCATAGCTATAAGCCACGACTTATGAGTTATTTCGGTGAAAAAATATATTTTGGGCCCTCAAAATCGACCTTCATAGTTTTTTAAGAAGATATGGGCAACTCGAACTTAGAATACGAGAAACGGTATGAGAGCGATAAAAGCCGACGAAACACTCGTTGGATTAGGTTGGAGCGAGTTTGGACCTAGTTCGATGGGAAACGGGCCAACGACAAAAGCTCATCGCTCTAAGTCATGACTTACTAGGTATTTTGGTGAAAAAAGGTTGTTTGGGCTCTCAAAATTAGTCTTTATAGTTTATCAAGAAGATACGGGCTAAATGGAGTTGGAATACGTGAAACGGTATGAGTGTGATAAAAGCCGATGGAAAAAATGTCAATCTAGGTTTGAGTCTGTTTGGACTCGAGTCTATCGAAAACGGGCTAACAACCAAAACTCATAGCTATAAGCCGGGACTTATGAGTTATTTTGGTGAAAAAATATAGTTTGAGCCCTCAAAATCAGCCTTCATAGTTTTTTAAGAAGATATGGGCCAACTGGACTTGGAATACGTGAAACGGTATTAGAGTGATAAAAGCCGATGAAACACTATAGGGCTAGGTCTGGAGCAGTTTGGACCTAGTTCGATGCGAAACGGGCCAACGACAAAACCTCATTGCTCTAAGCCATGACTTACGAGTTATTTTTGTGAAAAAAGTTGTTTGGGATCTCAAAACTTGCCTTCATAGTTTGTCAAGAAGATACGGGCCAACTAGAGTTGGAATACGTTAAACGGTATGAGTGTGATAAAAGCCGATAGAAAACCTGTCAAGCTAGGTTTGAGTCTGTTTGGACCTAGGTCTATCCGAAACGGGCCAACAAAGAAAACTCATAGCTATAAGCCACGACTTATGAGTTATTTTGGTGAAAACATTTAGTTTCGGGCCCTCAAAATCAACGTTCATAGTTTTTTAAGAACATATGGGCCAACTGGACTTGGAATACGTGAAACGGTATGAGAGCGATAAAAATTGACGAAACACCGTAGGGCTAGGTTGGAGCGAGTTTGGACCTAGTTCGATACGAAACGAGCCAACGACAAAAGCTCATCGCTCTAAGCCGTGACTTACGAGTTATTTTGGTGAAAAACGGTTGTTTGGGCTCTCAAAATCGGTCTTCATAGTTTGTGAAGAAGATACGGGCTCACCGGAGTTGGAATACGTGAAACGATATGAGTGTGATAAAAGCCGATGAAAAAGCTGTAAGGCTAGGTTTGAGCCGTTTAGACCTAGTTCTATCGAAACGGGCCAACGACCAAAACTCATAGCTATAAGCCATGACTTATGAGTTATTTTGGTGAAAAAATATAGTTTGGGCTCTCAAAATCGCCTTCATAGTTCGTGAAGAAGATACGGGCTCACTCGGAGTTGGAATACGTGAAACGATATGAGTGTGATAAAAGCCGATGAAAAAGCCGTAAGGCTAGGTTTGAGTCGTTCGGACCTAATTCTATCGAAAATGGGCCAACGACCAAAATTCATAGCTATAAGCCATGACTTATGAGTTATTTTAGACAAAAAAGTAGTTTGGGCTCTCAAAATCTCCCTTTATAGTTTGTCAAGAAGATACGGGCCAACTAGAGTTGAAATACATGAAACGAGTATGAGTGTGATAAAAGCCGATGGAAAAGCTGTCGAGCTAGGTTTGAGTCTGTTTGGACTTAGGCCTATCCGAAACGGGCCAACAACCAAAACTCATAGCTATAAGCCACGACTTATGAGTTATTTTGGTGAAAAAATGTATTTTGGGCCCTCAAAATCAGCCTTCATAGTTTTTTAAGAAGATATGGGCAACTCGAACTTAGAATACGAGAAACGGTATGAGAGCGATAAAAGCCGACGAAACACTCGTTGGATTAGGTTGGAGCGAGTATGGACCTAGTTCGATGCGAAACGGGCCAACGACAAAAGCTCATCGCTCTAAGTCATGACTTACTTGGTATTTTGGTGAAAAAAGGTTGTTTGGGCTCTCAAAATTAGTCTTTATAGTTTTTCAAGAAGATACGGGCTAAATGGAGTTGGAATACGTGAAACGGTATGAGTGTGATAAAAGCCGATGGAAAAAATGTCAATCTAGGTTTGAGTCTGTTTGGACCTAGGTCTATCTAAAACGAGCTAACAACCAAAACTCATAGCTATAAGCCGGGACTTATGAGTTATTTTGGTGAAAAAATATAGTTTGGGCCCTCAAAATCGGCCTTCATAGTTTTTAAGAAGATATGGGCCAATCTGGACTTGGAATACGTGAAACGGTATTAGAGCGATAAAAACGGACGAAACACCGTAGGACTAGGTTGGAGCGAGTTTGGACCTAGTTCGATACGAAACGAGCCAACGACAAAAGCTCATCGCTCTAAGCCGTGACTTACGAGTTATTTTGGTGAAAAAAGGTTGTTTGGGCTCTCAAAATTAGTCTTCATAGTTTGTGAAGAAGATACGGGCTAAATGGAGTTGGAATACGTGAAACGAGTATGAGTGTGATAAAAGCTGATGGAAAAAATGTCAATCTAGGTTTGAGTCTGTTTGGACCTAGGTCTATCTAAAACGGGCTAACAACCAAAACTCATAGCTATAAGCCGGGACTCGATGAGTTATTTTGGTGAAAAAATATAGTTTGGGCCCTCAAAATCAGCCTTCATAGTTTTTTAAGAAGATATGGGCCAACTGGACTTGGAATACGTGAAACGGTATTAGAGCGATAAAAGCCGATGAAACACTATAGGGCTAGGTCTGGAGCGGTTTGGACCTAGTTCGATGCGAAACGGGCCAACGACAAAACCTCATTGCTCTAAGCCATGACTTACGAGTTATTTTTGTGAAAAAAAGTTGTTTGGGATCTCAAAACTTGCCTTCATAGTTTGTCAAGAAGATACGGGCCAACTAGAGTTGGAATACGTTAAACGGTATGAGTGTGATAAAAGCCGATAGAAAACCTGTCAAGCTAGGTTTGAGTCCGTTTGGACCTAGGTCTATCCGAAACGGGCCAACAAAGAAAACTCATAGCTATAAGCCACGACTTATGAGTTATTTTGGTGAAAACATTTAGTTTCGGGCCCTCAAAATCAACGTTCATAGTTTTTTAAGAACATATGGGCCAACTGGACTTGGAATACGTGAAACGGTATGAGAGCGATAAAAATTGACGAAACACTCGTAGGGCTAGGTTGGAGCGAGTTTGGACCTAGTTCGATACGAAACGAGCCAACGACAAAAGCTCATCGCTCTAAGCCGTGACTTACGAGTTATTTTGGTGAAAAAAGGTTGTTTGGGCTCTCAAA
This sequence comes from Dovyalis caffra, assembly GCA_963924115.1. Lineage (NCBI taxonomy): Eukaryota > Viridiplantae > Streptophyta > Magnoliopsida > Malpighiales > Salicaceae > Dovyalis > Dovyalis caffra. The sequence goes on from CAWUPB010001189.1 coordinate 102,696, forward strand.
ATCGGTCTTCATAGTTTGTGAAGAAGATACGGGCTCACTGGAGTTGGAATACGTGAAACGATATGAGTGTGATAAAAGCCGATGAAAAAGCTGTAAGGCTAGGTTTGAGCTCGTTTAGACCTAGTTCTATCGAAACGGGCCAACGACCAAAACTCATAGCTATAAGCCATGACTTATGAGTTATTTTGGAGAAAAAACATAGTTTGGGCTCTCAAAATCCGCCTTCATAGTTTGTGAAGAAGATACGGGCTCACTTGGAGTTGGAATACGTGAAACGATATGAGTGTGATACAAGCCGATGAAAAAGCTGTAAGGCTAGGTTTCAGTTGTCTGGACCTAATTCTATCGAAAATGGGCCAACGACCAAAATTCATAGCTATAAGCCATGACTTATGAGTTATTTTAGACAAAAAAGTAGTTTGGGCTCTCAAAATCTCCCTTCATAGTTTGTCAGAAGATACGGGCCAACTAGAGTTGGAATACATGAAACGAGTATGAGTGTGATAAAAGCCGATGGAACAAGCTGTCGGGCTAGGTTTGAGTCTGTTTGGACTTAGGCCTATCCGAAACGGGCCAACAACCAAAACTCATAGCTATAAGCCACGACTTATGAGTTATTTTGGTGAAAAAATGTATTTTGGGCCCTCAAAATCGGCCTTCATAGTTTTTAAGAAGATATGGGCAACTCCGAACTTAGAATACGAGAAACGGTATGAGAGCGATAAAAGCCGACGAAACACTCGTTGGATTAGGTTGGAGCGAGTTTGGACCTAGTTCGATGCGAAACGGGCCAACGACAAAGCTCATCGCTCTAAGTCATGACTTACTAGGTATTTTGGTGAAAAAAGGTTGTTTGGGCTCTCAAAATTAGTCTTTATAGTTTATCAAGAAGATACGGGCTAAATGGAGTTGGAATACATGAAACGGTATGAGTGTGATAAAAGCTGATGGAAAAAATGTCAATCTAGGTTTGAGTCTGTTTGGACCTAGAGTCTATCTAAAACGGGCTAACAACCAAAACTCATAGCTATAAGCCGGGACTTATGAGTTATTTTGGTGAAAAAATATAGTTTGGGCCCTCAAAATCGGCCTTTATAGTTTTTTAAGAAGATATGGGCCAATCTGGACTTGGAATACGTGAAACGGTATTAGAGCGATAAAAACGGACGAAACACTCGTAGGGCTAGGTTGGAGCGAGTTTGGACCTAGTTCGATGCGAAACGAGCCAATGATAAAACCTCATCGCTTTAAGCCGTGACTTACGAGTTATTTTTGTGAAAAAAGGTTGTTTGCGATCTCAAAGTCGGTCTTCATAGTTTGTCAAGAAGATACGGGCTAACTGGAGTTTGAATACGTGAAACGATATGAGTCGTGATAAAAAACTTATGAAAAAGCTCGTAAGGCTAGGTTTGAGTCGTTTAGACCTAGTTCTATCGAAAACGGGCCAACGACCAAAATTCATAGCTATAAGCCATGATTTATGAGTAATTTTTGTGAAAAAACGTAGTTTGGGCTCTCAAAATCCGCCTTCATAGTTTGTCAAGAAGATACGGGCCAACTAGAGTTGGAATACGTGAAACGGTATGAGTGTGATAAAAGCCGATGGAAAAGCTGTCGAGCTAGGTTTGAGACTGTTTGGACCTAGGTCCATGTTAAACGGGCCAACAACCAAAACTCATAGCTATAAGCCACGACTTATGAGTTATTTTGGTGAAAAAATGTAGTTTGGGCCCTCAAAATCGGCCTTCATTGTTTTTTAAGAAGATATGGGCCAACCTGGACTTGGAATACATGAAACGGTATGAGAGCGATAAAAGCCGACGAAACACTCGTAGGGCTGGGTTGGAGCGGCTTGCACCTAGTTAGATGCGAAACGGGCCAACGAAAAAAGCTCATCGCTCTAAGCCATGACTTACGAGTTATTTTGGTGAAAAAAGGTTGTTTGGGCTCTCAAAATTAGTCTTTATAGTTTGTCAAGAAGATACGGGCTAAATGGAGTTGGAATACGTGAAACGGTATGAGTGTGATAAAAGCTGAAGGAGAAACGGTCGAGCTAGGTTTGAGTCTGTTTGGACCTAGGTCTATCCGAAACGGGCCAACAACCAAAACTCATAGCTATAAGCCACGACTTATGAGTTATTTTGGTGAAAAAATGTATTTTGGGCCCTCAAAATCGGCCTTCATAGTTTTTAAGAAGATATGGGCAACTCTGAACTTAGAATACGAGAAACGGTATGAGAGCGATAAAAGCCGACGAAACACTCGTTGGATTAGGTTGGAGCGAGTTTGGACCTAGTTCGATGCGAAACGGGCCAACGACAAAAGCTCATCGCTTTAAGTCATGACTTACTAGGTATTTTGGTGAAAAAAGGTTGTTTGGGCTCTCAAAATTAGTCTTTATAGTTTATCAAGAAGATACGGGCTAAATGGAGTTGGAATACGTGAAACGGTATGAGTGTGATAAAAGCTGATGGAAAAAATGTCAATCTAGGTTTGAAGTCTGTTTGGACCTAGGTCTATCTAAAACGGGCTAACAACCAAAACTCATAGCTATAAGCCGAGACTTATGAGTTATTTTGGTGAAAAAATATAGTTTGGGCCCTCAAAATCGGCCTTCATAGTTTTTTAAGAAGATATGGGCCAAGCTGGACTTGGAATACGTGAAACGGTATTAGAGCGATAAAAGCGATGAAACACTATAGGGCTAGGTCTGGAGCGAGTTTGGACCTAGTTCGATGCGAAACGGGCCAACGACAAAACCTCATTGCTCTAAGCCATGACTTACGAGTTATTTTTGTGAAAAAAAGTTGTTTGGGATCTCAAAACTTGCCTTCATAGTTTGTCAAGAAGATACGGGCCAACTAGAGTTGGAATACGTTAAATGGTATGAGTGTGATAAAAGCTGATAGAAAAGCTGTCAAGCTAGGTTTGAGTCTGTTTGGACCTAGGTCTATCCGAAACGGGCCAACAAAGAAAACTCATAGCTATAAGCCACGACTTATGAGTTATTTTGGTGAAAACATTTAGTTTCGGGCCCTCGAAATCAACGTTCATAGTTTTTTAAGAACATATGGGCCAAGCTGGACTTGGAATACTTGAAACGGTATGAGAGCGATAAAAATTGACGAAACACTCGTAGGGCTAGGTTGGAGCGAGTTTGGACCTAGTTCGATACGAAACGAGCCAACGACAAAAGCTCATCGCTCTAAGCCGTGACTTACGAGTTATTTTGGTGAAAAAAGGTTGTTTGGGCTCTCAAAATCGGTCTTCATAGTTTGTGAAGAAGATACGGGCTCACTGGAGTTGGAATACGTGAAACGATATGAGTGTGATAAAAGCCGATGAAAAAGCTGTAAGGCTAGGTTTGAGCTCGTTTAGACCTAGTTCTATCGAAACGGGCCAACGACCAAAACTCATTGCTATAAGCCATGACTTATGAGTTATTTTGGTGAAAAAACATAGTTTGGGCTCTCAAAATCCGCCTTCATTGTTTGTGAAGAAGATACGGGCTCACTTGGAGTTGGAATACGTGAAACGATATGAGTGTGATAAAAGCTGATGAAAAAGCTGTAAGGCTAGGTTTGAGTCAGTTCGGACCTAATTCTATCGAAAATGGGCCAACGACCAAAATTCATAGCTATAAGCCATGACTTATGAGTTATTTTAGACAAAAAAGTAGTTTGGGCTCTCAAAATCTCCCTTCATAGTTTGTCAAGAAGATACGGGCTAAATGGAGTTGGAATACGTGAAACGGTATGAGTGTGATAAAAGCTGAAGGAGAAACGGTCGAGGCTAGGTTTGAGTCTGTTTGGACCTAGGTCTATCCGAAACGGGCCAACAACCAAAACTCATAGCTATAAGCCACGACTTATGAGTTATTTTGGTGAAAAAATGTATTTTGGGCCTTCAAAATCAGCCTTCATAGTTTTTTAAGAAGATATGGGCAACTCGAACTTAGAATACGAGAAACGGTATGAGAGCGATAAAAGCCGACAAAACACTCGTTGGATTAGGTTGGAGCGAGTTTGGACCTAGTTCGATGCGAAACGGGCCAACGACAAAAGCTCATCGCTCTAAGTCATGACTTACTAGGTATTTTGGTGAAAAAAGGTTGTTTGGGCTCTCAAAATTAGTCTTTATAGTTTATCAAGAAGATACGGGCTAAATGGAGTTGGAATACGTGAAACGGTATGAGTGTGATAAAAGCTGATGGAAAAAATGTCAATCTATGTTTGAGACTTGTTTGGACCTAGGTCTATCTAAAACGGGCTAACAACCAAAACTCATAGCTATAAGCCGGGACTTATGAGTTATTTTGGTGAAAAAATATAGTTTGGGCCCTCAAAATCGGCCTTCATAGTTTTTAAGAAGATATGGGCCAAGCTGGACTTGGAATACGTGAAACGGTATTAGAGCGATAAAAGCGATGAAACACTATAGGGCTAGGGCTGGAGCGAGTTTGGACCTAGTTCGATGCGAAACGGGCCAACGACAAAACCTCATTGCTCTAAGCCATGACTTACGAGTTATTTTTGTGAAAAAAGTTGTTTGGGATCTCAAAACTTGCCTTCATAGTTTGTCAAGAAGATACGGGCCAACTAGAGTTGGAATACGTTAAATGGTATGAGTGTGATAAAAGCCGATAGAAAAGCTGTCAAGCTAGGTTTGAGATTTGTTTGGACCTAGGTCTATCCGAAACGGGCCAACAAAGAAAACTTATAGCTATAAGCCACGACTTATGAGTTATTTTGGTGAAAACATTTAGTTTCGGGCCCTCAAAATCAACGTTCATAGTTTTTTAAGAACATATGGGCCAACTGGACTTGGAATACTTGAAACGGTATGAGAGCGATAAAAATTGACGAAACACTCGTAGGGCTAGGTTGGAGCGAGTTTGGACCTAGTTCGATACGAAACGAGCCAACGACAAAAGCTCATCGCTCTAAGCCGTGACTTACGAGTTATTTTGGTGAAAAAAGGTTGTTTGGGCTCTCAAAATCGGTCTTCATAGTTTGTGAAGAAGATACGGGCTCACTCGGAGTTGGAATACGTGAAACGATATGAGTGTGATAAAAGCCGATGAAAAAGCTGTAAGGCTAGGTTTGAGTCGTTTAGACCTAGTTCTATCGAAACGGGCCAACGACCAAAACTCATTGCTATAAGCCATGACTTATGAGTTATTTTGGTGAAAAAACATAGTTTGGGCTCTCAAAATCGCCTTCATTGTTTGTGAAGAAGATACGGGCTCACTCGGAGTTGGAATACGTGAAACGATATGAGTGTGATAAAAGCTGATGAAAAAGCTGTAAGGCTAGGTTTGAGCCGTTCGGACCTAATTCTATCGAAAATGGGCCAACGACCAAAATTCATAGCTATAAGCCATGACTTATGAGTTATTTTAGACAAAAAAGTAGTTTGGGCTCTCAAAATCTCCCTTCATAGTTTGTCAAGAAGATACGGGCTAAATGGAGTTGGAATACGTGAAACGGTATGAGTGTGATAAAAGCTGATGGAAAAACTGTCGGGCTAGGTTTGAGTCTGTTTGGACCTAGGTCTATCCGAAACCGGCCAACAACCAAAACTCATAGCCATAAGCCACGACTTATGAGTTATTTTGGTGAAAAAATGTATTTTGGGCCCTCAAAATCAGCCTTCATAGTTTTTTAAGAAGATATGGGCAACTCGAACTTAGAATACGAGAAACGGTATGAGAGCGATAAAAGCCGACGAAACACTCGTTGGATTAGGTTGGAGCGGTTTGGACCTAGTTCGATGCGAAACGGGCCAACGACAAAAGCTCATCGCTCTAAGTCATGACTTACTAGGTATTTTGGTGAAAAAAGGTTGTTTGGGCTCTCAAAATTAGTCTTTATAGTTTATCAAGAAGATACGGGCTAAATGGAGTTGGAATACGTGAAACGGTATGAGTGTGATAAAAGCCGATGGAAAAAATGTCAATCTAGGTTTGAGATTTGTTTGGACTAGAGTCTATCTAAAACGGGCTAACAACCAAAACTCATAGCTATAAGCCGGGACTTATGAGTTATTTTGGTGAAAAAATATAGTTTGGGCCCTCAAAATCGGCCTTCATAGTTTTTAAGAAGATATGGGCCAACTGGACTTGGAATACGTGAAACGGTATTAGAGCGATAAAAGCGATGAAACACTATAGGGCTAAGGTTGGAGCGGTTTGGACCTAGTTCGATGCGAAACGGGCCAACGACAAAACCTCATTGCTCTAAGCCATGACTTACGAGTTATTTTTGTGAAAAAAAGTTGTTTGGGATCTCAAAACTTGCCTTCATAGTTTGTCAAGAAGATACGGGCCAACTAGAGTTGGAATACGTTAAACGGTATGAGTGTGATAAAAGCTGATAGAAAAGCTGTCAAGCTAGGTTTGAGTCTGTTTGGACCTAGGTCTATCCGAAACGGGCCAACAAAGAAAACTCATAGCTATAAGCCACGACTTATGAGTTATTTTGGTGAAAACATTTAGTTTCGGGCCCTCAAAATCAACGTTCATAGTTTTTTAAGAACATATGGGCCAACTGGACTTGGAATACTTGAAACGGTATGAGAGCGATAAAAATTGACGAAACACTCGTAGAGGCTAGGTTGGAGCGGTTTGGACCTAGTTCGATACGAAACGAGCCAACGACAAAAGCTCATCGCTCTAAGCCGTGACTTACGAGTTATTTTGGTGAAAAAAGGTTGTTTGGGCTCTCAAAATCGGTCTTCATAGTTTGTGAAGAAGATACGGGCTCACTGGAGTTGGAATACGTGAAACGATATGAGTGTGATAAAAGCCGATGAAAAAGCTGTAAGGCTAGGTTTGAGTCTGTTTAGACCTAGTTCTATCGGAAACGGGCCAACGACCAAAACTCATTGCTATAAGCCATGACTTATGAGTTATTTTGGTGAAAAAACATAGTTTGGGCTCTCAAAATCCGCCTTCATTGTTTGTGAAGAAGATACGGGCTCACTTGGAGTTGGAATACGTGAAACGATATGAGTGTGATAAAAGCTGATGAAAAAGCTGTAAGGCTAGGTTTGAGTCTGTTCGGACCTAATTCTATCGAAAATGGGCCAACGACCAAAATTCATAGCTATAAGCCATGACTTATGAGTTATTTTAGACAAAAAAGTAGTTTGGGCTCTCAAAATCTCCCTTCATAGTTTGTCAAGAAGATACGGGCTAAATGGAGTTGGAATACGTGAAACGGTATGAGTGTGATAAAAGCCGATGGAAAAACTGTCGGGCTAGGTTTGAGTCTGTTTGGACCTAGGTCTATCCGAAACGGGCCAACAACCAAAACTCATAGCCATAAGCCACGACTTATGAGTTATTTTGGTGAAAAAATGTATTTTGGGCCCTCAAAATCAGCCTTCATAGTTTTTTAAGAAGATATGGGCAACTCGAACTTAGAATACGAGAAACGGTATGAGAGCGATAAAAGCCGACGAAACACTCGTTGGATTAGGTTGGAGCGAGTTTGGACCTAGTTCGATGCGAAACGGGCCAACGACAAAAGCTCATCGCTCTAAGTCATGACTTACTAGGTATTTTGGTGAAAAAAGGTTGTTTGGGCTCTCAAAATTAGTCTTTATAGTTTATCAAGAAGATACGGGCTAAATGGAGTTGGAATACGTGAAACGGTATGAGTGTGATAAAAGCTGATGGAAAAAATGTCAATCTAGGTTTGAGTCTGTTTGGACCTAGGTCTATCTAAAACGAGCTAACAACCAAAACTCATAGCTATAAGCCGGGACTTATGAGTTATTTTGGTGAAAAAATATAGTTTGGGCCCTCAAAATCGGCCTTCATAGTTTTTTAAGAAGATATGTGCCAACTGGACTTGGAATACGTGAAACGGTATTAGAGCGATAAAACCGATGAAACACTATAGGGCTAGGTTGGAGCAGTTTGGACCTAGTTCGATGCGAAACGGGCCAACGACAAAACCTCATTGCTCTAAGCCATGACTTACGAGTTATTTTTGTGAAAAAAGTTGTTTGGGATCTCAAAACTTGCCTTCATAGTTTGTCAAGAAGATACGGGCCAACTAGAGTTGGAATACGTTAAACGGTATGAGTGTGATAAAAGCCGATAGAAAAGCTGTCAAGCTAGGTTTGAGCTCGTTTGGACCTAGGTCTATCCGAAACGGGCCAACAAAGAAAACTCATAGCTATAAGCCACGACTTATGAGTTATTTTGGTGAAAACATTTAGTTTCGGGCCCTCAAAATCAACGTTCATAGTTTTTTAAGAACATATGGGCCAACTGGACTTGGAATACTTGAAACGGTATGAGAGCGATAAAAATTGACGAAACACTCGTAGGGCTAGGTTGGAGCGAGTTTGGACCTAGTTCGATACGAAACGAGCCAACGACAAAAGCTCATCGCTCTAAGCCGTGACTTACGAGTTATTTTGGTGAAAAAAGGTTGTTTGGGCTCTCAAAATCGGTCTTCATAGTTTGTGAAGAAGATACGGGCTCACTGGAGTTGGAATACGTGAAACGATATGAGTGTGATAAAACCGATGAAAAAGCTGTAAGGCTAGGTTTGAGTCGTTTAGACCTAGTTCTATCGAAACGGGCCAACGACCAAAACTCATTGCTATAAGCCATGACTTATGAGTTATTTTGGTGAAAAAACATAGTTTGGGCTCTCAAAATCTGCCTTCATAGTTTGTGAAGAAGATACGGGCTCACTTGGAGTTGGAATACGTGAAACGATATGAGTGTGATAAAAGCCGATGAAAAAGCTGTAAGGCTAGGTTTGAGCTGTCTCGGACCTAATTCTATCGAAAATGGGCCAACGACCAAAATTCATAGCTATAAGCCATGACTTATGAGTTATTTTAGACAAAAAAGTAGTTTGGGCTCTCAAAATCTCCCTTCATAGTTTGTCAAGAAGATACGGGCTAAATGGAGTTGGAATACATGAAACGGTATGAGTGTGATAAAAGCTGATGGAAAAGCTGTCGAGCTAGGTTTGAGTCTGTTTGGACCTAGGTCTATCCGAAACGGGCCAACAACCAAAACTCATAGCTATAAGCCACGACTTATGAGTTATTTTGGTGAAAAAATGTATTTTGGGCCCTCAAAATCAGCCTTCATAGTTTTTAAGAAGATATGGGCAACTCGAACTTAGAATACGAGAAACGGTATGAGAGCGATAAAAGCCGACGAAACACTCGTTGGATTAGGTTGGAGCAGTTTGGACCTAGTTCGATGCGAAACGGGCCAACGACAAAAGCTCATCGCTCTAAGTCATGACTTACTAGGTATTTTGGTGAAAAAAGGTTGTTTGGGCTCTCAAAATTAGTCTTTATAGTTTATCAAGAAGATACGGGCTAAATGGAGTTGGAATACGTGAAACGGTATGAGTGTGATAAAAGCTGATGGAAAAAATGTCAATCTAGGTTTGAGTTCGTTTGGACCTAGGTCTATCTAAAACGAGCTAACAACCAAAACTCATAGCTATAAGCCGGGACTTATGAGTTATTTTGGTGAAAAAATATAGTTTGGGCCCTCAAAATCGACCTTCATAGTTTTTTAAGAAGATATGGGCCAATCTGGACTTGGAATACGTGAAACGGTATTAGAGCGATAAAAACGGACGAAACACTGTAGGGCTAGGTTGGAGCGGTTTGGACCTAGTTCGATGCGAAACGGGCCAATGATAAAACCTCATCGCTTTAAGCCGTGACTTACGAGTTATTTTTGTGAAAAAAGGTTGTTTGGGATCTCAAAATCGGTCTTCATAGTTTGTCAAGAAGGTACGGGCTAAGCTGTAGTTGGAATACGTGAAACGATATGAATGTGATAAAAGCTGATGAAAAAGCTGTAAGGCTAGGTTTGAGACTGTTTGGACCTAGTTTTACCGAACACGGGCCAACGACCAAAACTCATAGCTATAAGCCATGACTTTTGATTTATTTTGGTGAAAAAACGTAGTTTGAGCTCTCAAAATCTGCCTTTATAGAATGTCAAGAAGATACGATCCAACTAGAGTTAGAATACGTGAAACGGTATGAGTGTGATAAAAGCGATGGAAAACCTGTCGAGCTAGGTTTGAGTCTGTTTGGACCTAGGTCTATACGAAAGAGGCCAACAACCAAAACTCGTAGCTATAAGCCACGACTTATGAGTGATTTTGGTGAAAAAATACGGTTTGGGCCCTCGAAATCGGCGTTCATAGTTTTTTAAGAAGATATGGGCCAACTTGGACTGGAATACGTGAAACGAGTATAAGAGCGATAAAAGCCGACGAAACACTTGTAGGGCTAGGTTGGAGCGGTTTGTACCTTGGTCGATGCGAAACTAGCCAACGACAAAACCTCATCGCTTTAAGCGGGACTTACGAGTTCTTTTGGTGAAAAAATGTAGTTTGGGCCCTCAAAATCAGCCTTCATAGCTTTTTAAGAAGATATGGGCCAACTGAACTTAGAATACGTGAAACGGTATGAGAGTAATATATGAGAGCAATAAAAGCGACAAAAAACTATCGAGCTATGTTTGAGATATTTGGAGCTAGTTCGATGTGAAAGGGCCAACGACAAAAGCTCATCGCTATAAGCCATGACTTATGAGTTATTTTCGGGAAAAATGTTAGTTTGGCCCTTAAAATCGCCTTCATAGTTTGTCAAGAAGATACGGGCCAACTAGAGTTGGAATACGTGAAACGATATGAGTGTGATACAAGCCGATGGAAAAACTATCAAGCTAGGTTTGAGTCTGTTTGGACATAGTTCTATCCGAAACGGACCAACGACCAAAACTCATAGCTATAAGCCATGACTTATGAGTTATTTTGGTGAAAAAATGTAGTATGGGCCTTCAAAATCAGCCTTCATAGTTTTTTAAGAAGATACGAGCCAAGCTGGACTTGGAATACGTGAAACGTTATGTGAGCGATAAATGCCGACAAAAAACTATCGAGCTATGTTTAAGCTATTTGGACCTAGTTCGATATGAAACGGGCCAATGACCAAAACTCATAGCTATAAGCCGTCATTATGAGTTATTTTGGTGAAAAAAGGTAGTTTGGGTCTCAAAATGCGCCTTCATAGTTTTTTAAGAAGATACGGGCCAACTTGGACTTGGAATATGTGAAACGGTTGTGAGCGATAAAAGCGACGAAAAACTATGGAGCTAGGTTTGAGTCTGTTTGGACCTAGTTCGATGCGAAACGGGCCAACGACCAAAACTCATAGCTATAAGGCATGACATATGAGTTATTTTGGTGAAAAAAGGTAGTTTTGGCTCTCAAAATCAGCCTACATAGTTTATCAAGAAGATACGAGCCAACTAGAGTTGGAATACGTGAAACGTTATGAGTGTGATAAAAACTAACGAAAAAAATGTCGGAATAGGTTTGAGTTGTTTGGACTTAGTTCTACTCGAAACGGACCAACGACCAAAACTTATAGCTATAAGCCATGACTTATGAGTTATTTTGGTGAAAAAATATAGTTTGGGCCCTCAAAATCGGCCTTCATATTTTTTAAGAAGATACGAGCCAATTGGACTTGGAATACGTGAAACGGTATGTGAGCCATAAAAGCCGACGAAAAATTGTAGAGCTAGGTTTGATCTGTTTGGACCTAATTCGATGCGAAACGGGCCAACGATAAAAACTCATAGCTATAAGCCATGACTTATGAGTTATTTTGGTGAAAAAAGGTAGTTTGGGCTCTCAAAATCGGCCTTCATAGTTTGTCAAGTAGATATGGGCCAACTAGAGTTGGAATACGTGAAACGAGTATGAGTGTGATAAAAGCTGATGAAAAACGCGACAGGCTAGGTTTGAGCTATTTGGACCAAGTTCTATCCGAAACGGGCCAACGACCAAAACTCATAGCTATAAGCCATGACTTATGAGTTATTTGGGTGAAAAATTCTAGTTTGGGCGCTCAAAATTAGCCTTCATAGTATTTTAATAAGATACGAGCCAAGCTGGACTTGGAATACTTGAAATGGTATGTGAGCGATAAAAGCCGATGGAAAAGCTGTCGAGCTAGGTTTAAGTCGTTTAGACCTAGTTCTATCCGAAATGGGCCAACGACCAAAACTCATTGCTATAAGCCATGACTTATGAGTTATTTTGGTGAAAAAAGGCGAGTTTGGGCTCTCAAAATCGCCTTCAAAGTTTGTCAAGAAGCTACGGGCCAACTAGAGTTGGAATACGTAAAACGGTATGAGTGTGATAAAAGCTGATGAAAAAGCTGTCGGTCTAGGTTTGAGGCTGTATGGACCAAGTTCTATACGAAACGGACCAACAACTAAAACTCATAGCTATAAGCCATGACTTATGAGTTATTTTGGTGAAGTAATGTAGTTTGGACGCTCAAAATCGGCCTTCATAGTATTTTAAGACGATACGGGCCAACTTGGACTTAGAATACGTGAAATGGTATGTGAGCGATAAAAATTGACGAAAAGCTCGTCGAGCTAGGTTTGAAGTCTGTTTAGACCTAGTTCGATGCGGAACGGACCAACGACAAAAGCTCATCGCTATAAGCCATGACTTATGAGTTATTTTGGTGAAAAAAGGTAGTTTGGGCTCTCAAAATCGGTTTTCATAGTTTGTCAATAAGATACGGGCTAACTGGAGTTGGAATACGTGAAACGGTATGAGTGTGATAAAAACTAACGAAAAACTCGTCACGCTAGGTTTGAGTCGTTTCAACCTAGGTTTACCCGAAACAGACCAACGACCAAAAAACATAGCTATAAGCCATGACTTATGTGTTATTTTGGTGAAAAAATGTAGTTTAGGCTCTCAAAATCGGCCTTCATAGTTTTTTAGGAAGATACGGGCCAACCGAACTTGAAAGACGTGAAACGGTATGTGAGCGATAAAAATTGATGAAAAACTATCGGGCTAGGTTTGAGATGTTTGCACCTAGTTCGATGCGAAACGGGCCAATGACCAAACTCATTGCTAAAAGCCATGACTTATGAGTTATTTTGGTGAAAAAATATAGTTTGGGCTCTCAAAATCTGCATTCATAGTTTGTCGAAGATACGGGCCAACTTGGGCTTGGAATACGTGAAATGGTATGTGAGCGATAAACACTAACGAAAAGCTCGTTGGGCTAGGTTTGAGTCTGTTTAGACCTAGTTCGATATAGAATGGGCCAACGACAAAAGCTCATCGCTATAAACCATGACTTATGAGTTATTTTGGTGAAAAAATGTAGTTTGAGCCCTCAAAATCAGCCTTCATAGTTTCTTAAGAAGATACGAGCCAACTTGACTTGGAATACGTGAAACGGTATGAGAGCGATAATAACCGACGAAAAACTATCGGGATAGGTTTGAGCGGTTTGGACTTAGTTCCATGCGAAACGGGCCAACGACCAAAACTTGTAGCTATAAGCCATGGCTTATGAGTTATTTTGGTGAAAAAACGTAGTTTGGGCTCTCAAAATTTGCTTCCATAATTTTTTAAGAAGATATGGGCCAACTGGACTTGGAATACGTGAAACGGTAAGAGAGCGATAAACACCGATGGAAAAGCTGTGAGGCTAGGTTTGAGCTTTTTTGGACCTAGTTCTACCTTTAACGGGCTAAGGACCAAAACTCATAGCTATAACCATGACTTATGAGTTATTTTGGTGAAAAAATATAGTTTGGACGCTCAAAATTAGCCTTTATAGTTTTTTAAGAAAATACGAGCCAACTTGGACATTGAATACGTGAAACGGTATGAAAGCGATAAAAGCCGACGAAAAATGTAGGGCTAGGTTTGAGATCTGTTTGGACCTAGTTTGATGCGAAACGGGCCAACGACAAAAGCTCCTCGCTATAAGCCATGACTTATGAGTAATTTTGGTGAAAAAGATGGTTTCGGCTCTCAAAATTATCCTTCATAGTTTGTCAGAAGATACGGGCCAATCGGTGTTGGAATACGTGAAACGATATAAGTGTGATAAAAATTGATGAAAAAGCTGTCGAGCTAAGTTTGAGATTGTTCGGACCTAGTTCTACCCGAAACGGACCAACGACCAAAACTCATAGCTATAAGCCATGACTTATGAGTTATTTGCGTGAAAAAATGTAGTTTTGGCGCTCAAAATCAGCCTTCATAGTATTTTAATAAGATACGAGCCAAGCTGGACTTGGAATACTTGAAATGGTATGTGAGCGATAAAAGCGATGGAAAAGCTGTCGAGCTAGGTTTGAGCTATTTGGACCTAGTTCTATCCGAAATGGGCCAACGACCAAAACTCATTGCTATAAGCCATGACTTATGAGTTATTTTGGTGAAAAAAGGTAGTTTGCGCTCTCAAAATGCGCCTTCATAGTTTATCGAAGTTACGGGCCAATTAGAGTTGGAATACGTGAAATGGTATGAGTGTGATAAAAACTAATGGAAAAGCTGTCGGTCTAGGTTTGAGTTGTATGGACCAAGTTCTATACGAAACGGGCCAACAACCAAAACTCATAACTATAAGCCATGACTTATGAGTTATTTTGGTGAAGTAATGTAGTTTGGACGCTCAAAATCAGCCTTCATAGTATTTTAAGAAGATACGGGCCAACTTGGACTTGGAATACGTGAAATGGTATGTGAGCGATAAAAATTGACGAAAAGCTGTCGGGCTAGGTTTGAGTCGTTTAGACCTAGTTCGATGCGGAACGGACCAACGACAAAAGCTCATCGCTATAAGCCATGACTTATGAGTTATTTTGGTGAAAAAAGGTAGTTTGGGCTCTCAAAATCGGTTTTCATAGTTTGACAATAAGATACGGAGCTAACTCGGAGTTGGAATACGTGAAACGGTATGAGTGTGATAAAAACTAACGAAAAAGCTGTCACGCTAGGTTTTAGTTGTTTCAACCTAGTTTTACACGAAACGGGCCAACGACCAAAACTCATAGCTATAAGCCATGACTTATGAGTTATTTTGGTGAAAAAATGTAGTTTGGGCTCTCAAAATCGGCCTTTATAGTTTTTTAAGAAGATACGGGCCAAGCCGAACTTGGAATACGTGAAACGGTATGTGAGCGATAAAAATTGACGAAAAACTATCGGGCTAGGTTTGAGCTGTTTGCACCTAGTTCGATGCGAAACGGGCCAATGACCAAGCTCATTGCTAAAAGCCATGACTTATGAGTTATTTTGGTGAAAAAATATAGTTTGGGCTCTCAAAATCTGCATTCATAGTTTGTCGAAGATACGGGCCAACTGGACTTGGAATACGTGAAATGGTATGTGAGCGATAAAAGCCGACGAAAAGCTGTTAGGCTAGGTTTGAGTCTGTTTAGACCTAGTTCGATACGGAACGGGCCAATGACAAAAGCTCATCGCTATAAACCATGACTTATGAGTTATTTTGGTGAAAAAATATAGTTTGAGCCCTCAAAATCAGCCTTCATAGTTTCTTAAGAAGATACGGGCCAACTTGACTTGGAATACGTGAAACGGTATGAGAGCGATAATAAGCGATGAAAAACTATCGGGATAGGTTTGAGCGGTTTGGACTTAGTTCCATGCGAAGCGGCCAACGACCAAAACTTGTAGCTATAAGCCATGGCTTATGAGTTATTTTGGTGAAAAAACGTAGTTTGGGCTCTCAAAATTTGCTTTCATAATTTTTTAAGAAGATATGGCCAAGCTGGACTTGGAATACATGAAACGGTAAGAGAGCGATAAACACCGATGGAAAAACTATGAGGCTAGGTTTGAGCTTTTTTGGACCTAGTTCTACCCGAAACGGGCTAACGACCAACACTCATAGCTATAACCATGACTTAGGAGTTATTTTGGTGAAAAAATATAGTTTGGACGCTCAAAATTAGCCTTTATAGTTTTTTAAGAAAATACAAGCCAAGCTTGGACTTGGAATACGTGAAACGATATGAGAGCGATCAAAATTGAGGAAAAACTATCGGGCTAGGTTTGAGTCTGTTTGGGCCTAGTTCGATGCGAACGGGCCAACGACAAAAGCTCATCACTATATGCCATGACTTATGAGTTATTTTGGTGAAAAAATATAGTTTGGGCACTCAAAATCGGCCTTCATACGTTTTTAAGAAGATACGAGCCAACTGGACTTGGAATACGTGAAACGGTATGTGAGCGATAAAAGCCGAAGAAAACTCGTCGAGCTACGTTTGTGTTGTTTGGACCTACTTCGATTCAAAACGGGCCAATGACCAAAACTCATAGCTATAAGCCATGACTTATGAGTTATTTTAGTGAAAAAAGGTAGTTTGGGCTCTCAAAATCGGCCTTCATAGTTTGTCAAGAAGATACGGGCCAACTGGAGTTAAAATACGTGAAACGTTATGAGTGTGATAAAAACTAACGAAAAAAATGTCCGGCTAGGTTTGAGTCGTTTGGACCAAGTTCTATTTTAAAAGGGGCAACGACAAAAGCTCATCGCTATAAGCTATGACTTATGAGTAATTTTGGTGAAAAATGTAGTTTGGGCATTCAAAATCGGCCTTCATATTTTTTTAAGAAAATACGGGGCAACTAGACTTGGAATACGTGAAACAATATGTGAGCGATAAAAGCCGACGAAAAATTATCGGGCTAGGTTGGAGTCGTTTGGACCTAGTTCGATATGCAACGAGTCAACAACCAAAACACATAGCTATAAGCCATTACTTATGAGTTATTTTGGTGAAAAAATGTAGTTTGGGCCCTCAAAATCGACCTTCACGGTTTTTAAGAAGATACGGGCCAACTTGGACTTGGAATACGTGAAACGTTATGAGAGCGATAAAAGCGACGAAAAGCTGTCGAGCTAGGTTTGAGCTATTTGGACCTAATTCGATGTGAAACGGGCCAACGACAAAAGCTCATCGCTATAAGCCATGACTTATGAGTTATTTTGGTGAAAAAAGGTAGTTTTGGCTCTCAAAATCGGCCTTCAAAGTTTGTCGAAGACACGGGCCAACCGGAGTTGGAATACGTGAAGCGGTATGAGTGTGATAAAAGCCGATGGAAAAACTATTAGGCTAGGTTTGAGTCCGTTTGGACCTAATTCTACCCGGAACGGGCCAACGACCAAAACTCATTGAAATAAGCCATGACTTATGAGTTATTTTGGTGAAGAAATGTAGTTTGGGCGTTCAAAATCAGCCTTCATAGTATTTTAAGAAGATACGAGCCAACTGGACTTGGAATACGTGAAACGGTATGTCGGCGATAAAAGCCGACGAAAAACTATAAGGCTAGGTTTGAGTCTGTTTGGACTCGGTTCGTTGTGAAACGGACCAACGACCAAAAATCATAGCTATAAGCCATGACTTATGAGTTATTTTGGTGAAAAATTTAGGCTCTCAAAATCTGCCTTCATAGTTTGTCAAGAAGCTACGGGCCAACTAGAGTTGGAATACGTGAAACGGTATGAGTGTGATAAAAGCCGATGGAAAAACTATCGGGCTAGGTTTGAAGCTTGTTTGGACCTAGTTCTATCCGAAACGGGCCGACGACAAAAACTCATAGCTATAAGCCATGTCTTATGAGTTATTTTGGTGAAAAAAATATAGTTTGGGCCCTCAAAATCGGCCTTCATAGTTTTTTGAGAAGATACGAGCCAACTAGACTTGGAAAACGTGAAACGGTATAAGAGCGATAAAAGCCGACGAAAAGCTGTCGGGCTAGGTTTAAGTCTGTTTGGACCTAGTTCTATCCGAAACGGGCCAATAACAAAAACTCATAGCTATAAGCCATGTCTTATGAGTTGTTTTGTTGAAAAAAATATAGTTTGGGCCCTCAAAATCGGCCTTCATAGTTTTTTAAGAAGATACGAAGCCAACTAAACTTGGAATACGTGAAACGGTATGAGAGCTATAAAAGCGACGAAAAGCTCGTCGAGCTAAGTTTGAGCTATTTGGACCTAATTCGATGTGAAACGAGCCAACGACAAAAGCTCATCGCTATAAGCCATGACTTATGAGTTATTTTGGTGAAAAAAGGTAGTTTTGGCTCTCAAAATCGACCTTCATAGTTTGTCAGAAGACACGGGCCAATTGGAGTTGGAATACGTGAAGCGAGTATAAGTGTGATAAAAGCCGATGGAAAAACTATTAGGCTAGGTTTGAGTCCGTTTGGACCTAATTCTACCCGAAAAGGGCCAACGACTAAAACTCATAGCTATAAGCCATGACTTATGAGTTATTTTGGTGAAGAAATATAGTTTGAGTGCTCAAAATCGGCTTCCATAGTATTTTAAGAAGATACGAGCCAACTTGGACTTGGAATACGGAAATGGTATGTCGGTGATAAAAGCGACGAAAAACTATAAGGCTAGGTTTGAGTCTGTTTGGACCTAGTTCGATGCGAAACGGGCCAAAGACCAAAAATCATAGCTATAAGCCATGACTTATGAGTTATTTTGGTGAAAAAACGTAGTTTGGGCTCTCAAAATCCGCCTTCATAGTTTGTTAAGAAGCTACGGGCCAACTAGAGTTGGAATATGTGAGACGGTATGAGTGTGATAAAAGCTGTTGGAAAAGCTGTCGAGGCTAGGTTTGAGTCTGTTTGGACCTAGTTGTACCGAAACGGGCCAACGACCAAAACTCATAGCTATAAGCCATAACTTATGAGTTATTTTGGTGAAAAAATATAGTTTGGGCCCTCAAAATCGGCCTTCATAGTTTTTTAAGAAGATACGAGCCAAGCTGAACTTAGAATACGTGAAACGGTATGAGAGCAAAAAAAATTGACGAAAAACTATCGGTCTAGGCTTGAGCTTTTTGGACCTAGTTCGATGCGAAACGGGCCAACGACAAAAGCTCATCGCTATAAGCCCCGGCTTATTAGTTATTTTGGTGAAAAAAGGTAGTTTGGGCTCTCAAAATCGGCCTTCATAGTTTGTCAACAAGATACGGGCCAACTGGAGTTGGAATACGTGAAACGATATGAGAGCGATAAAAATTGAGGAAAAAGCTGTCGGGCTAGGTTTGAGTCGGCTGGACCTAGTTCAATGTGAAACGGGCCAACGATAAAAGCTCATCGCTATAAGCCATGACTTATGTGTTATTTTGGTGAAAAAAGGTAGTTTGGGCTCTCAAAATCGGCCTTTATAGTTTGTGAAGAAGATACGGGCCAACTGGAGTTGGAATACGTGAAACGTTATGAGTGTAATAAAAACTAACGAGAAAAACTATCCAGCTAGGTTTAAGTCTGTTTGGACTTAGTTCTACACGAAACGGACCAACGACCAAAACTCATACCTATAACCCATGACTTTGAGTTATTTTGGTGAAAAAATGTAGTTTGGTCACTCAAAATCGGCCTTCATAGTTTTTAAAAAGATACGAGCCAAGCTTGGACTTGGAATACGTGAAACGGTATGTGAGCGATAAAAGCTGACGAAAAACTATCGAGCTAGATTTGAGTCCGTTTGGACCTAGTTCGATGCGAAACGGGCTAATGACCAAAACCCATAGCTATAAGCCATGACTTATGAGTTATTTTGGTGAAAAAAGGTAGTTTGGGCCCTCAAAATCGACCTTCATAGTTTATCAAGAAGATACGGGCCAACTAGAGTTGGAATACGTGAAACGGTATGAGTGTGATAAAAGCTGATGGAAAAGCTGTCGAGCTAGGTTTGAGTCTGTTTGGACCTAATTCTATCTAAAACAGGCAAACGACCAAAACTCATAGCTATAAGCCATGACTTATGAGTTATTTTCATGAAAAAATGTAGTTTGGGCGCTCAAAATCAGCCTTCATAGTTTTTTAAGAAGATACGGACGAAGCTGGACTTGGAATACGTGAAACGGTATGTGAGCGATAAAAGCCGACGAAAAACTATCGGGCTTGGTTTGAGCTGTTTGGACCTATTTTGATGCGAAACGGGCCAACGATAAAAGCTCATCGCTATAAGCCATGACTTATTAGATATTTTGGTGAAAAAAGGTAGTTTGGGCTCTCAAAATCGGCCTTCATAGTTTGTCAAGAAGATACTCGGTCAACTGGAGTTGGAATACATGAAACGTTATGAGTGTAATAAAAACTAATGGAAAAACTATCCGGCTAGGTTTAAGTCGTTCGGACCTAGTTCTATCCGAAACGGGCCTACGACCAAAACTCATAACTATAAGCCATGATTTATCGGTTATTTTGGTGAAGAAATGTAGTTTTGGCACTCAAAATCAGCCTTCATAGCTTTTTAAGAAGATACGGGCCAAGCTGGACTTGAAATACGTGAAACGGTATGGAAGCGATAAAAGCGACGAAAAACTATCGGGTTAGGTTTGAGACTGTTTGTACCTAGTTCTACACGAAACGGGCCAATGACCAAAACTCATAGCTATAAGCCATGACTTGTGAGTTATTTTGGTGAAAAAAGGTAGTTTGGGCTCTCAAAATCGGCCTTCATAGTGTGTCAAAAAGATACGAGCCAACTAGAGTTGGAATACGTGAAACGGTATGAGTGTGATAAAAGCGATGGAAAAAGCTGTCGGGTTAGGTTTGAGTCTGTTTGGACCTAGTTCTATCCGAAATGGGACAACGACAAAAAATCATAGCTATAAGCGATGACTTATGAGTTATTTTTGTGAATGAATATAGTTTAGGCGCTCAAAATCGGCCTTCATAGTTTCTTAAGAAGATACGGGCCAAGCTGGATCGGGAATACGTGAAACGGTATGAGAGCGATAAAAGCCGATGAATAAGCTGTTGGGCTAGGTTTGAACAATTTGGACCTAGTTCGATGCCAAATGGGCCAACGACAAAAGCTCATCGCTATAAGCCATGACTTATGAGTAATTTTGGTAAAAAAATATAGTTTGGGCATTCAAAATCGGCATTCATAGTTTTTTGAGAGGATACGGGCCAACCTAGACTTGGAATACATGAAACGGTATGTGAGCGATAAAAGCCGACGAAAAGCTGTCGGGCTAGGTTAGAGTCTGTTTGGGCGTAGTTCGAATCGAAACGGGCCAACGACCAAAACTCATAGCTATAAGCCTTGATTTATGAGTTATTTTGGTGAAAAAATGTAGTTTGGGCTCTCAAAATCAGCCTTCATAGTTTTTCGAGAACATACGAGCCAACTGTACTTGGAATACGTGAAATGTTGTCGGTGCGATAAAAACTAATGCAAAACTGTCGAGCTATGTTGGAGCTATTTGGAACTTGTTCGATACGAAACGAGCCAACGACCAAAACTCCTAGCTATAAACCATGACTTATGAGTTGTTTTGGTGAAAAAATATAGTTTGGGCCCTCAAAATCAGCCTTCATAGTTTTTTAAGAAGATACGAACCAACTCGGACTTGGAATACGTGAAACGGTATGAGAGCGATAAAAACCGACAAATAACTATTAGGCTAGGTTTGAGCTCGTTTGGACCTAATTCGATGCAAAACGGACCAATGACAAAAGCTCATTGCTATAAGCCATGACTTATGAGTTATTTTGGTGAAAAAATGAAGTTTGGGTGCTCAAAATCAGCCTTCATAGTTTTTTAAGAAGATACGGGCCAATTGGACTTGGAATACGTGAAACGAGTATGTGAGCGATAAAAGCCGAGAAAAAGCTGTCGGGTTAGGTTGGAGGTGTTTGGACATAGTTCGATGCAAAACGAGCCAACAATCAAAACTCATCGCTATAAGCCATGACTTATGAGTTATTTTGGTGAAAAAATATTATTTGGGTTGTCAAAATCAGCATTCATAGTTTTTTAAGAAGATACGGGCCAACTAGACTTGGAATACGTGAAACGGTATGAGAGCGATAAAAGCCGACAAAAAACTATCGGGCTAGGTTTTAGCTATTTGGACCTAGTTCTATCCGAAACAGGCCAACGATAAAAAATCATAGCTATAAGCCATGACTTATGAGTTATTTTTGTGAATAAATATAGTTTAGGCGCTCAAAATCGGCCTTCATAGTTTTTAAGAAGACACGGGCCAAGCTGGACTTTGTATACGTGAAACGGCATGAGAGCGATAAAACCGACGAAAAACTATCGGTCTAAGTTTGAGCGAGTTTGGACCTAGTTCGATGCGAAATGGGCCAATGACAAAAACTCATCGCCGTAAGTCATGACCTATAAGTTATTTTTGTGAAAAAGGTAGTTTGGGCTCTCAAAATCCGCCTTCATAGTTTGTAAAGATGATACGGGACAAATAGAGTTGGAATACGTGAAACGGTATGTGAACGATAAAAGCCGATGGAAAAGCTGTCGAGCTAGGTTTAGTCTGTTTGGACCTAGTTCTATCCGAAACGGGCCAAAGACCAAAACTCATAGCTATAAGCCATGACTTATGAGTTATTTTGGTAAAAAATGTAGTTTGGGCGTCGAAAATCAGCCTTCATAGTTTTTTCGGAAGATATGAGCCAAGCTTGGACTTGGAATACGTAAAACGGTACGTGAGCGATAAATACCGACAAAAAACTATCGAGGTAGGTTTGAGTCTGTTTGGACCTAGTTCGATGCGAAACGGGCCAACGACCAAAACTCATAGCTATAAGCCATGACTTATGAGTTATTTTGGTGAAAAAAGGTAGTTTGGGCTCTCAAAATCTACCTTCATAGTTTGTCAAAAAGATATAGGCCAACTAGAGTTGGAATACGTGAAACGGTATGAGTGTGATAAAAGCCGATGGAAAAGCTCGTCGAGCTAGGTTTGAGCTATTTGGACCTAGTTTTATCCGAAACGGCCAACCACCAAAACTCATCGCTATAAGCCATGACTTATGAGTTATTTTTCTTAAAAAAATATAGTTTAGGCCCTCAAAATCAGCCTTCATAGTTTTTTAAGAAGATACGGGCCAACTGGACTTGGAATACGTGAAATGGTATGAGCGATAAAAGCCGACGAAAAACATTCGGGCTAGGTTTGAGCCGTTTAGACCTAGTTCGATGCGAAACGAGCCAACTAGCAAAACTCATCGCTATAAGCCATGACTTATGAGTTATTTTTGTGAAAAAAGTAGTTTGGGCTCTCAAAAAATGCGTTCATAGTTTGTCAAGAAGATACGGGCCAACTAGAGTTGGAATACGTGAAACGGTATGAGTATGATAAAAGCCGATGGAAAAGCTGTCGGGCTAGGTTTGAGTCTGTTTGGACCTAGTTCGATCCGAAACGGGCCGACGACCAAAACTCATAGCTATAAGCCATGACTTATGAGTTATTTTTGCGAAAAAATGAAGTTTGGGCGCTCAAAATCAGCCTTCATAGTTTTTTAAAAAGATAAGAACGAACTCGGACTTGGAATACGTGAAACGGTATGTGAGCGATAAAAGCCGACGAAAAACTATCGGGCTTGGTTTGAGTCGTTTGGACCTATTTCGATGCGAAACGGGCCAACGACAAAAGCTCATCGCTATAAGCCATGACTTATTAGATATTTTGGTGAAAAAAGGTAGTTTGGGCTCTCAAAATCAGCCTTCATAGTTTGTCGAAGATACCGGTCAACTCGTAGTTGGAATACATGAAACGTTATGAGTGTAATAAAAACTAATGGAAAAACTATCCGGCTAGGTTTAAGTCGTTCGGACCTAGTTCTATCCGAAACGGGCCTACGACCAAAACTCATAACTATAAGCCATGATTTATCGGTTATTTTGGTGAAGAAATGTAGTTTTGGCACTCAAAATCAGCCTTCATAGTTTTTTAAGAAGATACGGGCCAACTGGACTTGAAATACGTGAAACGGTATGGGAGCGATAAAACCGACGAAAACCTGTCGGGCTAGGTTTGAGTCGTTTGTACCTTGTTCTACTCGAAACGGACCAATGACCAAAACTCATAGCTATAAGCCATGACTTATGAGTTATTTTGGTGAAAAAAGGTAGTTTGGGCTCTCAAAATCGGCCTTCATAGTTTGTCAAAAAGATACGAGCCAACTAGAGTTGCAAAACGTGAAACGGTATGAGTGTGATAAAAATGATGGAAAAGCTGTCGGGTTAGGTTTGAGTCAGTTTGGACCTAGTTCTATCCGAAATGCGCCAACGACAAAAGCTCATCGCTATAAGCCATGACTTATGAATAATTTTGGCAAAAAAATATAGTTTGGGCATTTAAAATCAACATTCATAGTTTTTTGAGAGGATACGAGCCAACCTAGACTTGGAATACATGAAACGGTATGTGAGCGATAAAAGCCGACAAAAAATTGTCGGGCTAGGTTAGAGTCTGTTTGGACCTAGTTCGAAGCGAAACGGGCCAACGACCAAAACTCATAGCTATAAGCCATGATTTATGAGTTATTTTGGTGAAAAAATGTAGTTTGGGCTCTCAAAATCGGCCTTCATAGTTTTTCGAGAACATACGAGCCAACTATACTTGGAATACGTGAAATGGTGTTAGTGCGATAAAAACTAATGCAAAACTGTCGAGCTATGTTTGAGTCTGTTTGGAACTTGTTCGATACGAAACGAGCCAACCACCAAAACTCCTATCTATAAACCATGACTTATGAGTTGTTTTGGTGAAAAAATATAGTTTGGGCCCTCAAAATCGGCCTTCATAGTTTTTTATGAAGATACGGGCCAAGCTGGACTTGGAATACGTGAAACGGTATGAGAGCGATAAAAGCCGACGAATAACTATTGGGCTAGGTTTGAGCCGTTTGGACATAGTTCGATGCAAAACGGCCCAATGACAAAAGCTCATTGCTATGAGCCATGACTTATGAGTTATTTTGGTGAAAAAAGGTAGTTTGGGCTCTCAAAATCGGCATTTATAGTTTTTCAAAAACATACGAAGCCAACTATACTTGGAATACGTGAAACGGTGTAAGTGCGATAAAAACTAATGAAAAACTATCGAGCTATATTTGAGCTATTTGGAGCTTGTTTGAGGCGAAACGAGCCAACGACCGCTATAAGCCATGACTTATGAGCTATTTTAATGGAAAAATGAAGTTTGGGCGCTCAAAATCGGCCTTCATAGTTTTTTAAGAAGATACGGGCCAATTGGACTTGGAATACGTGAAACGAGTATGTGAGCGATAAAAGCCGAGAAAAAGCTTGTCGGGCTAGGTTGGAGGTGTTTGGACCTAATTCGATGCAAAACGGGCCAACAATCAAAACTCATCGCTATAAGCCATGACTTATGAGTTATTTTGGTGAAGAAATATTGTTTGGGTCGTCAAAATCAGCATTCATAGTTTTTTAAGAAGATACGGGCCAACTAGACTTGGAATACGTGAAACGGTATGAGAGCGATAAAAGCCGATAAAAAACTATCGGGCTAGGTTTTAGCTATTTGGACCTAGTTCGATGTGAAACGGGCCAACGACAAAAGCTCATAGCTATAACCAATGACTTATGAGTTATTTTGGTGAAAAAAGGTAGTTTGGGCTCTCAAAATCAGCCTTCATAGTTTTTTAAGAAGATACGGGCCAACTGGACTTGATATACGTGAAACGGTATGAGAGCGATAAAAGCCGACGAAAAACTTTCGGTCTAGGTTTGAGTCGTTTCGACCTAATTCGATGCGAAACGAGCCAACGACAAAAACGCATCGCTGTAAGTCATGACTTATAAGTTATTTTTGTGAAAAAGGTAGTTTGGGCTCTTAAAATCCGCCTTCATAGTTTGTAAAGAAGATATAAGCCAACTGGACTTGGAATACGTAAAACGGTACGTGAGCGATAAATACCGACGAAAAGCTGTCGAGGTAGGTTTGAACTCGTTTGGACCTAGTTCCATGCGAAACGGGCCAACGACCAAAACTCATCGCTATAAGCCATGACTTATGAGTTATTTTGATAAAAAAAGGTAGTTTGGGCTCTCAAAATCTACCTTCATAGTTTGTCAAAAAGATACGGGCCAACTAGAGTTGGAATACGTGGAACGGTATGAGTGTGATAAAAGCCGATGGAAAAGTCGTCGAGGCTAGGTTTGAGCTATTTGGACCTAGTTTTATCCGAAACGGCCAACCACCAAAACTCATAGCTATAAGCCATGACTTATGAGTTATTTTTGCGAAAAAATGAAGTTTGGGCGCTCAAAATCGGCCTTCATAGTTTTTAAGAAGATACGGACGAACTGGACTTGGAATACGTGAAACGGTATGTGAACGATAAAAACTAACGAAAAACTATCGGGCTAGGTTTCGACTTATTTGGACCTATTTCGATTGGAAAAGGGCCAACGACAAAAGCTCATCGCTATAAGCCATGACTTATTAGATATTTTGGTGAAAAAAGGTAGTTTGGGCTCTCAAAATCAGCCTTCATAGTTTGTCAAGAAGATACGGGTCAACTGGAGTTGGAATACATGAAACGTTATGAGTGTAATAAAAACTAACGGAAAAGCTGTCGGGCTAGGTTTGAGTCTGTTCGGACCTAGTTCTACCTAAAATGGGCCAAGGATCAAAACTCATAGCTATAAGCCATGACTTTGAGTTATTTTGGTGAAAAAATGTAGTTTGGGCCCTCAAAATTAGCCTTCATAGTTCTTTAAGAAGATATGGGCCAAGCTGGATCGGGAATACGTGAAACGGTATATGAGCGATAAAAGCCGACGAAAACCTATCGAGCTAGGTACGAGTCTGTTTGGACCTAGTTCGATGCAAAACGGGCCACGACCAAAATCCATAGCTATAAGCCATGACTTATGAGTTATTTTGGTGAAAAAAGGTAGTTTGGGCTCTCAAAATCGGCCTTCATAGTTTGTCAAGAAGATACGGGTCAACCGGAGTTGGAATACATGAAACGTTATGAGTGTAATAAAAACAAAGAAAAAACTATCGGGCTAGGTTTGAGTTGTTTGGACCTAGTTCTATCCGAAACGGGACAACGACAAAAAATCATAGCTATAAGCCATGACTTATGAGTTATTTTTGTGAATAAATATAGTTTAGGCGCTCAAAATCGGCCTTCATAGTTTCTTAGGAAGATACGGGCCAACTGGACTTGGAATACGTGAAACGGTATGAGAGCAATAAAAGCCGATGAATAACCGTTGGTCTAGGTTTGAGCGGTTTGGATCAAGTTCGATGCCAAATGGGCCAACAACAAAAGCTCATCGCTATAAGCCATGACTTATGAGTAATTTTGGCAAAAAAATATAGTTTGGGCATTCAAAATCGGCATTCATAGTTTTTTTAAGAAGATACGAGCCAACCTAGACTTGGAATACGTGAAACGGTATGTGAGCGATAAAAGCCGACGAAAAACTATCGAGCTAGGTTAGAGTCTGTTTGGACCTAGTTCGAAGCGAAACGGGCCAACGACCAAAACTCATAGCTATAAGCCATGATTTATGAGTTATTTTGGTGAAAAAATATAGTTTGGGCTCTCAAAATCGGCCTTCATAGTTTTTCAAGAACATACGAAGCTAACTGTACTTGAAATACGTGAAATGTTGTCGGTGCGATAAAAACTAATGCAAAGCTCGTCGAGCTATGTTGGAGCTATTTGGAACTTGTTCGATACGAAACGAGCTAACGACCAAAACTCCTAGCTATAAACCATGACTTATGAGTTGTTTTGGTGAAAAAATATAGTTTGGGCCCTCAAAATCAGCCTTCATAGTTTTTTAAGAAGATACGGGCCAAGCTGGACTTGGAATACGTGAAACGGTATGAGAGCGATAAAAGCCGACGAATAACTATTAGGCTAGGTTTGAGTCCGTTTGGACCTAATTCGATGCAAAACGGACCAATGACAAAAGCTCATTGCTATAAGCCATGACTTATGAGTTATTTTGGTCAAAAAAGGTAATTTGAGCTCTCAAAATCAGCCTTTATAGTTTTTCAAGAACATACGAGCTAACTGTACTTGGAATACGTGAAACGGTGTTAGTGCGATAAAAACTAATGAAAAACTATCGAGCTATATTTGAGCTATTTGGACCTTGTTTGATGCGAAACGAGCCAACGACCAAAACTCATAGCTATAAGTCATGACTTATGAGCTATTTTAGTGGAAAAATGAAGTTTGGGTGCTCAAAATCGGCCTTCATAGTTTTTTAAGAAGATACGGGCCAATTGGACTTGGAATACGTGAAACAAGTATGTGAGCGATAAAAGCCGACAAAAAGCTGTTGGGCTAGGTTGGAGGTGTTTGGACCTAGTTCGATGCAAAACGGGCCAACAATCAAAACTCATCGTTATAAGCCATGACTTATGAGTTATTTTGGTGAACAAATATTGTTTGGGTCGTCAAAATCGGCATTCATAGTTTTTTAAGAAGATACGGGCCAACTAGACTTGGAATACGTGAAACGGTATGAGAGCGATAAAAACTCACAAAAAAACTATCGGGCTAGGTTTTAGCTATTTAGACCTTATTCTATCCGAAACGGGACAACGACAAAAAATCATAGCTATAAGCCATGACTTATGAGTTATTTTTGTGAATAAATATAGTTTAGGCGCTCAAAATCGGCCTTCATAGTTTTTAAGAAGACACGGGCCAACTGGACTTGGTATACGTGAAACGACATGAGAGCGATAAAAACGGATGAAAAACTATCGGTCTAAGTTTGAGTCGTTTCGACCTAGTTCGATGCGAAACGGGCCAATGACAAAAACTCATCGTTGTAAGTCATGACTTATGAGTTATTTTTATGAAAAAGGTAGTTTGGGCTCTCAAAATCTGCCTTCATAGTTTCTCAAAAGATACGGGACAACTAGAGTTGGAATACGTGAAACGGTATGTGAGCGATAAAAATTGACGAAAAAAATGTCGGGCTAGGTTTAGCTTGTTTGGACCTAGTTCTATCCGAAACGGGCCAAAGACCAAAACTCATAGCTATAAGCCATCACTTATGAGTTATTTTGGTAAAAAATGTAGTTTGGGCGCTCAAAATCAGCCTTCATAGTTTTTTAAGAAGATACGAGCCAACTGGACTTGGAATACGTAAAACGGTACGTGAGTGATAAAAGCCGACAAAAAGCTGTCGAGGTAGGTTTGAGTCTGTTTGGACCTAGTTCGATGCGAAATGGGTTAACGACCAAAACTCATAGCTATAAGCCATGACTTTTGAGTTATTTTGGTGAAAAAACGTAGTTTGGGCTCTCAAAATCTACCTTCATAGTTTGTCAAAAAGATACGGGCCAACTAGAGTTGGAATATGTGAAACGGTATGAGTGTCATAAAAGCTGATGGAAAAGCTCGTCGGGCTAGGTTTGAGTTGTTTGGACCTAGTTCGATCCGAAACGGGCCAACGACCAAAACTCATTGCTATAAGCCATGACTTATGAGTTATTTTTGCGAAAAAATGAAGTTTGGGCGCTCAAAATCGGCCTTCATAGTTTTTTAAGAAGATACGGGCGAACTCGGACTTGAAATACGTGAAACGGTATGTGAGCGATAAAAAATGACGAAAAACTGTCGAGCTAGGTTTGAGTCTGTTTGGACCTATTTCGATGCGAAAAGGGCCAACGACAAAAGCTCATCGTTATAAGGCATGACTTATTAGATATTTTGGTGAAAAAAGGTAGTTTGGGCTCTCAAAATCGGCCTTCATAGTTTGTCAAGAATATACGGAGTCAACTGGAGTTGGAATACATGAAACATTATGAGTGTAATAAAAACTAATGGAAAAACTATCCGGCTAGGTTTAAGTCGTTCGGACCTAGTTCTATCCGAAACGTGCTTACGACCAAAACTCATAACTATAAGCCATGATTTATAAGTTATTTTGGTGAAGAAATGTAGTTTTGGCACTCAAAATCAGCCTTCATAGTTTTTTAAGAAGATACGAGCTAACTGGACTTGAAATACGTGAAACGGTATGGGAGTGATAAAAGCGACGAAAAGCTGTCGGGTTAGGTTTGAAGTCTGTTTGTAACTAGTTCTACACGAAACGGGCCAATGACCAAAACTCATAGCTATAAGCCATGACTTATGAGTTATTTAGGTGAAAAAAGGTAGTTTGGGCTCTCAAAATCAGCCTTCATAGTTTGTCAAAAAGATACGGGCCAACTAGAGTTGGAATACGTGAAACGGTATGAGTGTGATAAAAGCTGATGGAAAAAGCTGTCGGAGTTAGGTTTGAGTCTGTTTGGACCTAGTTCTATCCGAAATGGGACAACGACAAAAAATTATAGCTATAAGCGATGACTTATGAGTTATTTTAGTGAATGAATATAGTTTAGGCGCTCAAAATCGGCCTTCATAGTTTCTTAAGAAGATACGGGCCAAGCTGGATCGGGAATACATGAAACGGTATGAGAGCGATAAAAACTTATGAATAACTCTTTGGCTAGGTTTGAGCGGTTTGGACCTAGTTCGATGCCAAATGGGCCAACGACAAAAGCTCATCGCTATAAGCCATGACTTATGAGTAATTTTGGAAAAAAATATAGTTTGGGCATTCAAAATCGGCATTCATAGTTTTTTGAGAAGATAAGGGCCAACCTAGACTTGGAATACATGAAACGGTATGTGAGCAATAAAAGCGACGAAAAACTATCGGGCTAGGTTAGAGTCTGTTTGGACCTAGTTCGAAGCGAAACGGGCCAACGACCAAAACTCATAGCTATAAGCCATGATTTATGAGTTATTTTGGTGAAAAAATGTAGTTTGGGCCCTCAAAATCAACCTTCATAGTTTTTAAGAAGATACGGGCCAACTAGACTTGGAATACGTGAAACGGTATGAGAGCGATAAAAGCCGACGGATAACTATTAGGCTAGGTTTGAGGCTGTTTGGACCTAATTCGATGCAAAACGGACCAACGACAAAAGCTCATTGCTATAAGCCATGACTTATGAGTTATTTTGGTGAAAAAAGGTAGTTTGGGCTCTCAAAATCGGCCTTTATAGTTTTTGAAGAACATACGAGCTAACTGTACTTGGAATACGCGAAACGGTGTCATTGCGATAAAAACTAATGAAAAACTATCGAGCTATATTTGAGCTATTTGGACCTTGTTTGATGCGAAACGAGCCAACGACCAAAACTCATAGCTATAAGTCATGACTTATGAGCTATTTTAGTGGAAAAATGAAGTTTGGGCGCTCAAAATCGGCCTTCACGGTTTTTAAGAAGATACGGGCCAATTGGACTTGGAATACGTGAAACGAGTATTTGAGCGATAAAAGCCGACAAAAAACTATCGGGCTAGGTTGGAGGTGTTTGGACCTAGTTTGATGCAAAACGGGCCAACAATCAAAACTCATCGTTATAAGCCATGACTTATGACTTATTTTGGTGAAAAAATATTGTTTGGGTCGTCAAAATCAGCATTCATAGTTTTTTAAGAAGATACGGGCCAACTAGACTTGGAATACGCGAAACGGTATAAGAGCGATAAAAGCCGACAAAAAACTATCGAGCTAGGTTTTAGCTATTTGGACCTAGTTATATCCGAAACGGGACAACGATAAAAAATCATAGCTATAAGCCATGACTTATGAGTTATTTTTGTGAATAAATATAGTTTAGGCGCTCAAAATCGGCCTTCATAGTTTTTAAGAAGACACGGGCCAAGCTGGACTTGGTATACGTGAAACGACATGAGAGCGATAAAAACGGATGAAAAACTATCGGTCTAAGTTTGAGTCTGTTTCGACCTAGTTCGATGCGAAACGGGCCAATGACAAAAACTCATCACCGTAAGTCATGACTTATGAGTTATTTTTATGAAAAAGGTAGTTTGGGCTCTCAAAATCCGCCTTCATAGTTTCTCAAAAGATACGGGACAACTAGAGTTGGAATACGTGAAACGGTATGTGAGCGATAAAAATTGACGAAAAAAATGTCGAGCTAGGTTTAGGCTGTTTGGACCTAGTTCTATCCGAAACGGGCCAAAGACCAAAACTCATAGATATAAGCCATCACTTATGAGTTATTTTGGTAAAAAATGTAGTTTGGGCGCTCAAAATCAGCCTTCATAGTTTTTTAAGAAGATACGAGCCAACTGGACTTGGAATACGTAAAACGGTACGTGAGTGATAAAAGCCGACAAAAAGCTGTCGAGGTAGGTTTGAGTCTGTTTGGACCTAGTTCGATGCGAAATGGGTTAACGACCAAAACTCATAGCTATAAGCCATGACTTTTGAGTTATTTTGGTGAAAAAACGTAGTTTGGGCTCTCAAAATCTACCTTCATAGTTTGTCAAAAAGATACGGGCCAACTAGAGTTGGAATACGTGAAACGGTATGAGTGTCATAAAAGCCGATGGAAAAGCTCGTCGAGCTAGGTTTGAGTTGTTTGGACCTAGTTCGATCCGAAACGGGCCAACGACCAAAACTCATTGCTATAAGCCATGACTTATGAGTTATTTTTGCGAAAAAATGAAGTTTGGGCACTCAAAATCGGCCTTCATAGTTTTTTAAGAAGATACGGACGAACTCGGACTTGGAATACGTGAAACGGTATGTGAGCGATAAAAGCCGACGAAAAACTATCGGGCTTGGTTTGAGCTGTTTGGACCTATTTTGATGCGAAACGGGCCAACGATAAAAGCTCATCGCTATAAGCCATGACTTATTAGATATTTTGGTGAAAAAAGGTAGTTTGGGCTCTCAAAATCAGCCTTCATAGTTTGTCAAGAAGATACCGGTCAACTGGAGTTGGAATACATGAAACGTTATGAGTGTAATAAAAACTAATGGAAAAACTATCCGAGCTAGGTTTAAGTCGTTCGGACCTAGTTCTATCCGAAACGGGCCTACGACCAAAACTCATAACTATAAGCCATGATTTATCGGTTATTTTGGTGAAGAAATGTAGTTTTGGCACTCAAAATCGGCCTTCAT
Source organism: Dovyalis caffra (assembly GCA_963924115.1). Classification (NCBI taxonomy): domain Eukaryota; kingdom Viridiplantae; phylum Streptophyta; class Magnoliopsida; order Malpighiales; family Salicaceae; genus Dovyalis; species Dovyalis caffra. The sequence goes on from CAWUPB010001189.1 coordinate 135,343, forward strand.
AGTTTTTTAAGAAGATACGGGCCAACTGGACTTGAAATACATGAAATGGTATGGGAGCGATAAAAGCGACGAAAAACTATCGGGCTAGGTTTGAGTCGTTTGTACCTAGTTCTACCCGAAACAGGCCAATGACCAAAACTCATAGCTATAAGCCATGACTTGTGAGTTATTTTGGTGAAAAAATGTAGTTTGGGCTCTCAAAATCGGCCTTCATAGTTTGTCAAAAAGATACGAGCCAACTAGAGTTGGAATACGGGAAACGGTATGAGTGTGATAAAAGCCGATGGAAAAAGCTGTCGGGTTAGGTTTGAGTCAGTTTGGACCTAGTTCTATCCGAAATGGGACAACGACAAAAAATCATAGCTATAAGCGATGACTTATGAGTTATTTTAGTGAATGAATATAGTTTAGGCGCTCAAAATCGGCCTTCATAGTTTCTTAAGAAGATACGGGCCAACTGGATCGGGAATACGTGAAACGGTATGAGAGCGATAAAAGCCGATGAATAACTCGTTGGGCTAGGTTTGAACAAGTTTGGACCTAGTTCGATGCCAAATGCGCCAACGACAAAAGCTCATCGCTATAAGCCATGACTTATGAATAATTTTGGCAAAAAAATATAGTTTGGGCATTTAAAATCAACATTCATAGTTTTTTGAGAGGATACGAGCCAACCTAGACTTGGAATACATGAAACGGTATGTGAGCGATAAAAACCGACAAAAAATTGTCGGGCTAGGTTAGAGTCTGTTTGGACCTAGTTCGAAGCGAAACGGCCAACGACCAAAACTCATAGCTATAAGCCATGATTTATGAGTTATTTTGGTGAAAAAATGTAGTTTGGGCTCTCAAAATCAGCCTTCATAGTTTTTCGAGAACATACGAGCCAACTATACTTGGAATACGTGAAATGGTGTTAGTGCGATAAAAACTAATGCAAAACTCGTCGAGCTATGTTTGAGTCGTTTGGAACTTGTTCGATACGAAACGAGCCAACCACCAAAACTCCTATCTATAAACCATGACTTATGAGTTGTTTTGGTGAAAAAATATAGTTTGGGCCCTCAAAATCGACCTTCATAGTTTTTTATGAAGATACGGCCAACTGGACTTGGAATACGTGAAACGGTATGAGAGCGATAAAAGCCGACGAATAACTATTGGGCTAGGTTTGAGCTCGTTTGGACATAGTTCGATGCAAAACGGCCCAATGACAAAAGCTCATTGCTATGAGCCATGACTTATGAGTTATTTTGGTGAAAAAAGGTAGTTTGGGCTCTCAAAATCAGCATTTATAGTTTTTCAAAAACATACGAGCCAACTATACTTGGAATACGTGAAACGGTGTAAGTGCGATAAAAACTAATGAAAAACTATCGAGCTATATTTGAGCTATTTGGAGCTTGTTTGAGGCGAAACGAGCCAACGACCGCTATAAGCCATGACTTATGAGCTATTTTAATGGAAAAATGAAGTTTGGGCGCTCAAAATCAGCCTTCATAGTTTTTTAAGAAGATACGGGCCAATTGGACTTGGAATACGTGAAACGAGTATGTGAGCGATAAAAGCCGAGAAAAACTGTCGGGCTAGGTTGGAGGTGTTTGGACCTAATTCGATGCAAAACGGGCCAACAATCAAAACTCATCGCTATAAGCCATGACTTATGAGTTATTTTGGTGAAGAAATATTGTTTGGGTCGTCAAAATCAGCATTCATAGTTTTTTAAGAAGATACGGGCCAACTAGACTTGGAATACGTGAAACGGTATGAGAGCGATAAAAGCCGATAAAAAACTATCGGGCTAGGTTTTAGCTATTTGGACCTAGTTCGATGTGAAACGGGCCAACGACAAAAGCTCATAGCTATAACCAATGACTTATGAGTTATTTTGGTGAAAAAAGGTAGTTTGGGCTCTCAAAATCAGCCTTCATAGTTTTTTAAGAAGATACGGGCCAACTCGGACTTGATATACGTGAAACGGTATGAGAGCGATAAAACCGACGAAAAACTTTCGGTCTAGGTTTGAGTCGTTTCGACCTAATTCGATGCGAAACAGAGCCAACGACAAAAACGCATCGCCGTAAGTCATGACTTATAAGTTATTTTTGTGAAAAAGGTAGTTTGGGCTCTTAAAATCCGCCTTCATAGTTTGTAAAGAAGATATAAGCCAACTCGGACTTGGAATACGTAAAACGGTACGTGAGCGATAAATACCGACGAAAAACTCGTCGAGGTAGGTTTGAACTGTTTGGACCTAGTTCCATGCGAAACGGGCCAACGACCAAAACTCATCGCTATAAGCCATGACTTATGAGTTATTTTGATAAAAAAAGGTAGTTTGGGCTCTCAAAATCTACCTTCATAGTTTGTCAAAAAGATACGGGCCAACTAGAGTTGGAATACGTGGAACGGTATGAGTGTGATAAAAGCCGATGGAAAAGTCTGTCGAGCTAGGTTTGAGCTATTTGGACCTAGTTTTATCCGAAACGGCCAACCACCAAAACTCATAGCTATAAGCCATGACTTATGAGTTATTTTTGCGAAAAAATGAAGTTTGGGCGCTCAAAATCGACCTTCATAGTTTTTTAAGAAGATACGGACGAACTCGGACTTGGAATACGTGAAACGGTATGTGAACGATAAAAACTAACGAAAAACTATCGGGCTAGGTTTCAGCTATTTGGACCTATTTCGATTGGAAAAGGGCCAACGACAAAAGCTCATCGCTATAAGCCATGACTTATTAGATATTTTGGTGAAAAAAGGTAGTTTGGGCTCTCAAAATCAGCCTTCATAGTTTGTCAAGAAGATACGGGTCAACTGGAGTTGGAATACATGAAACGTTATGAGTGTAATAAAAACTAACGGAAAAACCTGTCGGGCTAGGTTTGAGTCGTTCGGACCTAGTTCTACCTAAAATGGGCCAAGGATCAAAACTCATAGCTATAAGCCATGACTTTGAGTTATTTTGGTGAAAAAATGTAGTTTGGGCCCTCAAAATTAGCCTTCATAGTTCTTTAAGAAGATATGGGCCAACTGGATCGGGAATACGTGAAACGGTATATGAGCGATAAAACCGACGAAAACCTATCGAGCTAGGTCCGAGTCGTTTGGACCTAGTTCGATGCAAAACGGGCCACGACCAAAATCCATAGCTATAAGCCATGACTTATGAGTTATTTTGGTGAAAAAAGGTAGTTTGGGCTCTCAAAATCAGCCTTCATAGTTTGTCAAGAAGATACGGGTCAACTGGAGTTGGAATACATGAAACGTTATGAGTGTAATAAAAACAAAGAAAAAACTATCGGGCTAGGTTTGAGTTGTTTGGACCTAGTTCTATCCGAAACGGGACAACGACAAAAAATCATAGCTATAAGCCATGACTTATGAGTTATTTTTGTGAATAAATATAGTTTAGGCGCTCAAAATCGGCCTTCATAGTTTCTTAAGAAGATACGGGCCAACTGGACTTGGAATACGTGAAACGGTATGAGAGCAATAAAACCGATGAATAACCGTTGGTCTAGGTTTGAGCAGCTTGGATCAAGTTCGATGCCAAATGGGCCAACAACAAAAGCTCATCGCTATAAGCCATGACTTATGAGTAATTTTGGCAAAAAAATGTAGTTTGGGCATTCAAAATCAGCATTCATAGTTTTTTTAAGAAGATACGAGCCAACCTAGACTTGGAATACGTGAAACGGTATGTGAGCGATAAAACCGACGAAAAACTATCGAGCTAGGTTAGAGTCTGTTTGGACCTAGTTCGAAGCGAAACGGGCCAACGACCAAAACTCATAGCTATAAGCCATGATTTATGAGTTATTTTGGTGAAAAAATATAGTTTGGGCTCTCAAAATCAGCCTTCATAGTTTTTCAAGAACATACGAGCTAACCGTACTTGAAATACGTGAAATGTTGTCGGTGCGATAAAAACTAATGCAAAACTCGTCGAGCTATGTTGGAGCTGTTTGGAACTTGTTCGATACGAAACGAGCTAACGACCAAAACTCCTAGCTATAAACCATGACTTATGAGTTGTTTTGGTGAAAAAATATAGTTTGGGCCCTCAAAATCAGCCTTCATAGTTTTTTAAGAGGATACGGGCCAACTGGACTTGGAATACGTGAAACGGTATGAGAGCGATAAAAGCCGACGAATAACTATTAGGCTAGGTTTGAGTCGTTTGGACCTAATTCGATGCAAAACGGACCAATGACAAAAGCTCATTGCTATAAGCCATGACTTATGAGTTATTTTGGTCAAAAAAGGTAATTTGAGCTCTCAAAATCAGCCTTTATAGTTTTTCAAGAACATACGAAGCTAATCGTACTTGGAATACGTGAAACGGTGTCAGTGCGATAAAAACTAATGAAAAACTATCGAGCTATATTTGAGCTATTTGGACCTTGTTTGATGCGAAACGAGCCAACGACCAAAACTCATAGCTATAAGTCATGACTTATGAGCTATTTTAGTGGAAAAATGAAGTTTGGGTGCTCAAAATCAGCCTTCATAGTTTTTTAAGAAGATACGGGCCAATTGGACTTGGAATACGTGAAACAATATGTGAGCGATAAAAACCGACAAAAAACTATCGGGCTAGGTTGGAGGTGTTTGGACCTAGTTCGATGCAAAACGGGCCAACAATCAAAACTCATCGTTATAAGCCATGACTTATGGGTTATTTTGGTGAACAAATATTGTTTGGGTCGTCAAAATCAGCATGCATAGTTTTTTAAGAAGATACGGGCCAACTAGACTTGGAATACGTGAAACGGTATGAGAGCGATAAAAACTCACAAAAAAACTATCGAGCTAGGTTTTAGCTATTTGGACCTAGTTCTATCCGAAACGGGACAACGACAAAAAATCATAGCTATAAGCCATGACTTATGAGTTATTTTTGTGAATAAATATAGTTTAGGCGCTCAAAATCGGCCTTCATAGTTTTTAAGAAGATACGGGCCAACTGGACTTGGTATACGTGAAATGGTATGAGAGCGATAAAAACTTACGAAAAGCTATCGGTCTAAGTTTGAGTCGTTTCGACCTAGTTCGATGCGAAACGGGCCAATGAGAAAAACTCATCGCCGTAAGTCATGACTTATGAGTTATTTTTGTGAAAAAGGTAGTTTGGGCTCTCAAAATCCGCCTTCATAATTTGTCAAAAAGATACGGGACAACTAGAGTTGGAATACGTGAAACGGTATGTGAGCGATAAAACCGACGAAAAAATTGTCGGGCTAGGTTTAGCTATTGGACCTAGTTCTATCCGAAACGGGCCAAAGACCAAAATTCATAGCTATAAGCCATGACTTATGAGTTATTTTGGTAAAAAATGTAGTTTGGGCTCTCAAAATCAGCCTTTATTGTTTTTTAAGAAGATACGGACGAACTCGGACTTGGAATACGTGAAACGGTATGTGAACGATAAAAACTAACGAAAAACTATCGGGCTAGGTTTCAGTCTATTTGGACCTATTTCGATTGGAAAAGGGCCAACGACAAAAGCTCATCGCCGTAAGCCATGACTTATTAGATATTTTGGTGAAAAAAGGTAGTTTGGGCTCTCAAAATCAGCCTTCATAGTTTGTCAGAAGATACGGGTCAACCGGAGTTGGAATACATGAAACGTTATGAGTGTAATAAAAACTAACGGAAAAACCGTCGGGCTAGGTTTGAGTCGTTCGGACCTAGTTCTACCTAAAATGGGCCAAGGATCAAAACTCATAGCTATAAGCCATGACTTTGAGTTATTTTGGTGAAAAAATGTAGTTTGGGCCCTCAAAATTAGCCTTCATAGTTCTTTAAGAAGATATGGGCCAACTGGATCGGGAATACGTGAAACGGTATATGAGCGATAAAAACTAACGAAAAACTATCGAGCTAGGTCCGAGCCGTTTGGACCTAGTTCGATGCAAAACGGGCCACGACCAAAATCCATAGCTATAAGCCATGACTTATGAGTTATTTTGGTGAAAAAAGGTAGTTTGGGCTCTCAAAATCAGCCTTCTTAGTTTGTCGAAGATACGGGTCAACCGGAGTTGGAATACATGAAACGTTATAAGTGTAATAAAAATTAACGAAAAAACTATCCGACTAGGTTTGAGCCGTTCGGACCTAGTTCTACCTAAAACGGGCCAACGACCAAAACTCATAGCTATAAGTCATGACTTATGAGTTATATTTATGAAAAAATATAGTTTGGGCCCTCAAAATCAGCCTTCATAGTTTTTTAAGAAGATACGGGCCAACTCGGACTTGGAATACGTGAAACGGTATGAGCGATAAAAATTGACGAAAAACTTTCGGGCGAGGTTTGAACCGTTTAGACCTAGTTCAATGCGAAACGAGCCAACTAGCAAAACTCATCGCTATAAGCCATGACTTATGAGTTATTTTTTTGAAAAAGGTAGTTTGGGCTCTCAAAATATGCGTTCATAGTTTGTCAAGAAGATACGGGCCAACTAGATTTGGAATACGTGAAACGGTATGAGTGTGATAAAAACTAATGGAAAAACCGTTAGGCTAGGTTTGAGCCGTTGGGACCTAGTTCTATCCGAAACGAGCCTACGACCAAAACTCATAGCTATAAGCCATGACTTATGAGTTATTTTGGTGAAAAAATATAGTTTGGGCCCTCAAAATTAGCCTTCATAGTTTTCTAAGAAGATACGAGCCAACCGGACTTAGAATACAGGAAACGGTATGTGAGCGATAAAAACCGACGAAAAACTCGTCGAGCTAGGTTTTAGCCGTTTGGACCTAGTTCGATGCGAAACGGGCCAACGACCAAAACTCATAGTTATAATCCATGACTTATAAGTTATTTTGGTGAAAAAAGGTAGTTTGGGCTCTCAAAATCGCCTTCATAGTTTATCAAGAAGATACGGGCCAACTAGAGTTGAAATACGTGAAACGGAATGTGTGTGATAAAAATTGATGAAAATACTGTCGAGCTAAGTTTGAGCCGTTCGGACCTACTTCTACCCGAAACGGGCCAACGACCAAAACTCATAGCTATAAGCCATGATTTATGAGTTATTTTGGTGAAGAAATGTAGTTTGGGCGCTCAAAATCAGCCTTTATTGTTTTTTAAGATGATACGAGCCAACTGGACTTGGAATACGTGAAACGGTATGAGTGTGATAAAAACCGATGGAAAAACCGTCGAGTTAGGTTTGAGTCGTTTCGACCTAGTTCTATCCGAAACGGCCTACGACCAAAACTCATAACTATAAGCCATGATTTATCAGCTTATTTTTGTGAAGAAATGTAGTTTTGGCACTCAAAAGAAGCTTTCATAGTTTTTTAAGAAGCTACGGGCCGAAGGGACTTGAAATACGTGAAACGGTATGGGATCGATAAAAACCGACGAAAAACTCGTCGTGCTAGGTTTGAGCCGTTTGTACCTAGTTCTACCCGAAACGGGACAACGACCAAAACTCATCACTAGAAGCCATGACTTATGAGTTATTTTGGTGGAAAAAGGTAGTTTCGGCTCTCAAAATCAGCCTTCATAGTTTGTCAAGAAGATACGGGCCAACCGGTGTTGGAATACGTGAAACGGTATGAGTGTGATAAAAATTGACGAAAAAGCTGTCAGGCTAAGTTTGAGCCGTTCGGACCTAGTTCTACTCGAAACGGGCCAACGACCAAAACTCATAGCTATAAGCCATGATTTATGAGTTATTTTGGTGAAGAAATGTAGTTTTGGCACTCAAAATAAGCCTTCATAGTTGTTTAAGAAGATACGGGCCAACTGGACTTGAAATACGTGGAACGGTATGGGAGCAATAAAACCGACGAAAAACTATCGGGCTAGGTTTAAGCTATTTGTACGTAGTTTTACCCGAAACGGGCCAACGACCAAAACTCATAGCAAGAAGCCATGACATATAAGTTATTTTGGTGAAAAAAGGTAGTTTGGGCTCTCAAAATCGCGCTTCATAGTTTATCAAGAAGATACGGGCCAATTAGAGTTGAAATACGTGAAACGGTATGAGTGTGATAAAAATTGACGAAAAACTCGTCGAGCTAAGTTTGAGCCGTTCGGACCTAGTTCTACCCGAAACGGGCCAACGACCAAAACTCATAGCTATAAGCCATGATTTATGAGTTATTTTGGTGAAGAAATATAGTTTGGGCGCTCAAAATCAGCCTTTATTGTTTTTTAAGATGATACGAGCCAACTGGACTTGGAATACGTGAAACGGTATGAGTGTGATAAAAACCGATGGAAAAACTGTCGAGTTAGGTTTGAGTCGTTTGGACCTAGTTCTATCCGAAACGGCCTACGACCAAAACTCATAGCTATAAGCCATGACATATGAGTTATTTTGGTGAAGAAATGTAGTTTGGGCACTCAAAAGAAGCTTTCATAGTTTTTTAAGAAGCTACGGGCCGAATGGACTTGAAATACGTGAAACGGTATAGGAGCGATAAAAATTGACGAAAAACTGTCGGGCTAGGTTTGAGTCTGTTTGTACCTAGTTCTAATCGAAACGGGCCAACGACCAAAACTCATAGCTAGAAGCCATGACATATGAGTTATTTTGGTGGAAAAAGGTAGTTTCGGCTCTTAAAATCAGCCTTCATAGTTTGTCAAGAAGATACGGGCCAACCGGTGTTGGAATACGTGAAACGAGTATGAGTGTGATAAAAATTGACGAAAAAGCTGTCACGCTAAGTTTGAGCTGGTCGGACCTAGTTCTACTTGAAACGGGCAAACGATTAAAACTCATAGCCGTAAGCCATGATTTATGAGTTATTTTGGTGAAGAAATGTAGTTTCGGCTCTCAAAATCCGCCTTCATAGTTTGTCAAGAAGATACGGGCCAATCGGGTGTTGGAATACGTGAAACGGTATGAGTGTGATAAAAATTGACGAAAAAGCTCGTCGAGCTAAGTTTGAGTCTGTTCGGACCTAGTTCTACCCGAAACGGGCCAACGACCAAAACTCATAGCTATAAGCCATGATTTATGAGTGATTTTGGTGAAAAAAGGTAGTTTCGGCTCTCAAAATCGACCTTAATAGTTTGTCAAGAAGATACGGGCCAACCGGGTGTTGGAATACGTGAAACGGTATGAGTGTGATAAAAATTGACGAAAAAGCTGTCACGCTAAGTTTGAGTCTGGTCGGACCTAGTTCTACTTGAAACGGGCCAACGATTAAAACTCATAGCTGTAAGCCATGATTTATGAGTTATTTTGGTGAAGAAATGTAGTTTGGGTGCTCAAAATCGGCCTTTATTGTTTTTTAAGATGATACGAGCCAAGCTGGACTTGGAATACGTGAAACGGTATGAGTGTGATAAAAGCCGATGGAAAAGCTGTCGGGTGAGGTTTGAGCTTTTTGGACCTAGTTCTATCCGAAACGGGCCTACGACCAAAACTCATAGCTATAAGCCATGATTTATCGGTTATTTTGGTGAAGAAATGTAGTTTTGGCACTCAAAATAAGCCTTCATAGTTGTTTAAGAAGATACGGGCCGATTGGACTTGAAATACGTAAAACGGTATGGGAGCGATAAAAGCGACGAAAAACTCGTCGAGCTAGGTTTGAGCTGTTTGTACCTAGTTCTACCCGAAACGGGCCAACGACCAAAACTCATAGCTAGAAGCCATGACATATGAGTTATTTTGGTAGAAAAAGGTAGTTTCGGCTCTCAAAATCAGCCTTCATAGTTTGTCAAGAAGATACGGGCCAACTGGTGTTGGAATACGTGAAACGGTATGAGTGTGATAAAAATTGACGAAAAAGCTGTCACGCTAAGTTTGAGTCTGGTCGGACCTAGTTCTACTTGAAACGGGCCAACGATTAAAACTTATAGTTATAAGCCATGATTTATGAGTTATTTTGGTGAAGAAATGTAGTTTGGGTGCTCAAAATCGGCCTTTATTGTTTTTTAAGATGATACGAGGCAAGCTGGACTTGGAATACGTGAAACGGTATGAGTGTGATAAAAGCCGATGGAAAAGCTGTCGGGTTAGGTTTGAGCTCGTTTGGACCTAGTTCTATCCGAAACGGGCCTACGACCAAAACTCATAGCTATAAGCCATGATTTATGACTTATTTTGGTGAAGAAATGTAGTTTTGGCACTCAAAATAAGCCTTCATAGTTGTTTAAGAAGATACGAGCCAACTGGACTTGAAATACGTGGAACGGTATGGGAGCAATAAAAGCCGACGAAAAACTATCGGGCTAGGTTTAAGTCGTTTAGACCTAGTTCAATGCGAAACAGAGCCAACTAGCAAAACTCATCGCTATAAGCCATGACTTATGAGTTATTTTTTTGAAAAAGGTAGTTTGGGCTCTCAAAATATGCGTTCATAGTTTGTCGAGAAGATACGGGCCAACTAGATTTGGAATACGTGAAACGGTATGAGTGTGATAAAAACTAATGGAAAAGCTGTTAGGCTAGGTTTGAGTCCGTTTGGACCTAGTTCGACCCGAAACGGGCCAACGACCAAAACTCATAGCTATAAGCCATGACTTATGTGTTATTTTTATGAAAAAAGAAGTTTGGGCTCTCAAAATCTGCCTTCATAGTTTATCAAGAAGATACGGGCCAACTAGAGTTGGAATACGTGAAACGGTATGAGTGTGATAAAAACTAATGAAAAAACTATCGGGTTAGGTTTGAGTTGTTTGGACCTAGTTCTATCTTAAACGGGCGTACGACCAAAACTCATAACTATAAGCCATGATTTATCGGTTATTTTGGTGAAGAAATGTAGTTTTGGCATCAAAATCGAGCTTCATAGTTTTTTAAGAAGATACGGGCCAACTGGACTTGAAATACGTGAAACGATATGGGAGCGATAAAACCGACGAAAAACTGTCAGGCTAGCTTTGAGCTGTTTGTACCTAGTTCTACCCGAAACGGGCCAACGACCAAAACTCATAGCTATAAGCCATGACTTATGAGTTATTTTGGTGAAAAAAGGTAATTTCGGCCCTCAAAATTAGCCTTCATAGTTTGTCAAGAAGATACGAGCCAATCTGGTGTTGGAATACGTGAAACGGTATGAGTGTGAAAAAAATTGACGAAAAAACTATCGAGGCTAAGTTTGAGCCGTTCGGACCTAGTTCTACTCGAAACCGGCCAATGACAAAAGCTCATACCTATAAGCCATGATTTATGAGTTATTTTGGTGAAGAAATATAGTTTGGGCGCTCAAAATCAGCCTTTATTGTTTTCTAAGATGATACGAGCCAACTAGACTTGGAATACGTGAAACGGTATGAGTGTGATAAAAACCGATGGAAAAACTGTCGAGGTTAGGTTTGAGCCGTTGGGACCTAGTTCTATCCGAAATAGGCCTACGACCAAAACTCATAGCTATAAGCCATGACTTATGAGTTATTTTGGTGAAAAAATATAGTTTGGTCCCTCAAAATCGGCTTTCATAGTTTTCTAAGAAGATACGAGCCAACCGGACTTAGAATACATGAAACGGTAAATGAGCGATAAAAACCGACGAAAAACTCGTCATGCTAGGTTTGACTCGTTTGGACGTAGTTCGATGCGAAACGGGCCAACGACCAAAACTCATAGTTATAATCCATGACTTATAAGTTATTGGTGAAAAAAGTAGTTTGGGCGCTCAAAATCCGCCTTCATAGTTTATCAAGAAGATACGGGCCAACTAGAGTTGGAATACGTGAAACGGTATGAGTGTGATAAAAGCCGATGGAAAAACTATCGAGTTAGGTTTGAGCCGTTTGGACCTAGTTCTATCCGAAACGGGCCTACGACCAAAACTCATAGCTATAAGCCATGATTTATCGAGTTCTTTTGGTGAAGAAATGTAGTTTTGGCACTCAAAATAAGCCTTTATAGTTTTTTAAGAAGATACGGGCCGACTGGACTTGAAATACATGAAACGGTATGTGAGCGATAAAACCGACGAAAAACTATCGGGCTAAGCTTGAGTCGTTTGTACCTAGTTCTACCCGAAACGGGCCAACGACCAAAACTCATAGCTATAAGCCATGACTTATGAGTTATTTTGGTGGGAAAAGGTAGTTTCGGCTCTCAAAATCAGCCTTCATAGTTTGTCAAGAAGATACGAGCCAACCGGTGTTGGAATACGCGAAACGGTATGAGTGGGATAAAAATTGACGACAAAGCTGTCGGGCTAAGTTTGAGCCGTTCGGACCTAGTTCTACCCGAAACGGGCCAACGACCAAAACTCATAGCTATAAGTCATGACTTATAGGTTATTTTGGTGAAAAAAGGTCGTTTGGGCTCTCAAAATCCGCCTTCATAGTTTGTCAAGAAGATACGGGCCAACTAGAGTTGGAATACGTGAAACGAGTATGACCGTGATAAAACCGATGGAAAAACTATCGTGCAAGGTTTGAGCTGTTGGGACCTAGTTCTATCCGAAACGAGCCTACGACCAAAACTCATAGCTATAAGCCATGACTTATGAGTTATTTTGGTGAAAAAATATAGTTTGGGCCCTCAAAATCAGCCTTCATAGTTTTCTAAGAAGATACGAGCCAACTGGACTTAGAATACAGGAAACGGTATGTGAGCGATAAAAGCCGACGAAAAACTCGTCGAGCTAGGTTTTAGTCTGTTTGGACCTAGATCGATGCGAAACGGGCCAACGACCAAAACTCATAGTTATAATCCATGACTTATAAGTTATTTTGGTGAAAAAAGGTAGTTTGGGCTCTCAAAATCCGCCTTCATAGTTTATCAAGAAGATACGGGCCAACTAGAGTTGAAATACGTGAAACGGAATGTGTGTGATAAAAATTGATGAAAATACTCGTCGAGCTAAGTTTGAGCCGTTCGGACCTACTTCTACCCGAAACGGGCCAACGACCAAAACTCATAGCTATAAGCCATGATTTATGAGTTATTTTGGTGAAGAAATGTAGTTTGGGCGCTCAAAATCGGCCTTTATTGTTTTTTAAGATGATACGAGCCAACTGGACTTGGAATACGTGAAACGGTATGAGTGTGATAAAACCGATGGAAAAGCTGTCGAGTTAGGTTTGAGTCGTTTCGACCTAGTTCTATTCGAAACGGCCTACGACCAAAACTCATAACTATAAGCCATGATTTATCGGTTATTTTTGTGAAGAAATGTAGTTTTGGCACTCAAAAGAAGCTTTCATAGTTTTTTAAGAAGCTACGGGCCGAATGGACTTGAAATACGTGAAACGGTATGGGAGCGATAAAAGCCGACGAAAAACTTGTCGGGCTAGGTGTGAGTCGTTTGTACCTAGTTCTACCCGAAACGGGCCAACGACCAAAACTCATAGCTAGAACCCATGACTTATGAGTTATTTTGGTGGAAAAAGGTAGTTTCGGCTCTCAAAATCAGCCTTCATAGTTTGTCAAGAAGATACGGGCCAACCGGGTGTTGGAATACGTGAAACGGTATGAGTGTGATAAAAATTGATGAAAAAGCTGTCGAGCTAAGTTTGAGCTCGTTCGGACCTAGTTCTACTCGAAACGGGCCAACGACCAAAACTCATAGCTATAAGCCATGATTTATGAGTTATTTTGGTGAAGAAATGTAGTTTGGGCGCTCAAAATCGGCCTTTATTGTTTTTTAAGATGATACGAGCCAACTCGGACTTGGAATACGTGAAACGGTATGAGTGTGATAAAAGCCGATGGAAAAGCTCGTCACGTTAGGTTTGAGATGTTTCGACCTAGTTCTATCCGAAACGGGCCTACGACTAAAACTCATAACTATAAGCCATGATTTATCGGTTATTTTTGTGAAGAAATGTAGTTTTGGCACTCAAAAGAAGCTTTCATAGATTTTTAAGAAGCTACGGGCCGAATGGACTTGAAATACGTGAAACGGTATGGGAGCGATAAAAGCCGACGAAAAACTTGTCGGGCTAGGTTTGAGCTGTTTGTACCTAGTTCTACCCGAAACGGGACAACGACCAAAACTCATAGCTAGAAGCCATGACTTATGAGTTATTTTGGTGGAAAAAGGAAGTTTCGGCTCTCAAAATCGACCTTCATAGTTTGTCAAGAAGATACGGGCCAACTTGTGTTGGAATACGTGAAACGGTATGAGTGTGATAAAAATTGACGAAAAAGCTGTCGAGGCTAAGTTTGAGCCGTTCGGACCTAGTTCTACTCGAAACGGGCCAACGACCAAAACTCATAGCTATAAGCCATGATTTATGAGTGATTTTGGTGAAAAAAGGTAGTTTCGGCTCTCAAAATCAGCCTTCATAGTTTGTCAAGAAGATACGGGCCAACCGGGTGTTGGAATACGTGAAACGGTATGAGTGTGATAAAAATTGACGAAAAAAATGTCGGGCTAAGTTTGAGTCTGTTCGGACCTAGTTCTAATCGAAACGGGCCAACGACCAAAACACATAGCTATAAGCCATGATTTATGAGTTATTTTGGTGAAGAAATGTAGTTTGGGCGCTAAAAATCAGCCTTTATTGTTTTTTAAGATGATACGAGCCAATCTGGACTTGGAATACGTGAAACGGTATGAGTGTGATAAAAACTAATGGAAAAGCTGTCAGAGTTAGGTTTGAGCTGTTTGGAACTAGTTCTATCCGAAACGGGCCTACGACCAAAACTCATAGCTATAAGCCATGATTTATCGATTATTTTGGTGAAGAAATGTAGTTTTAGCACTCAAAATAAGCCTTCATAGTTGTTTAAGAAGATACGGGCCGACTGGACTTGAAATACGTGAAACGGTATGGGAGCGATAAAAGCGACGAAAAGCTCGTCGGGCTAGGTTTGAGTTGTTTGTACCTAGTTCTACCGAAACGGGCCAACGACCAAAACTCATAGCGAGAAGCCATGACATATGAGTTATTTTGGTGGAAAAAGGTAGTTTCGGCTCTCAAAATCGGCCTTCATAGTTTGTCAAGAAGATACGGGCCAACCGGGTGTTGGAATACGTGAAACGGTATGAGTGTGATAAAAATTGACGAAAAAGCTGTCGAGCTAAGTTTGAGTCGGTCGGACCTAGTTCTACACGAAACGGCCAACGATCAAAACTCATAGCTGTAAGCCATGATTTATGAGTTATTTTGGTGAAGAAATATAGTTTGGGTCCTCAAAATCGGCCTTTATTGTTTTTTAAGATGATACGAGCCAACTAGACTTGGAATACGTGAAACGGTATGAGTGTGATAAAAGCCGATGGAAAAAATGTCGGGTTAGGTTATAGTTGTTTGGACCTAGTTCTATCCGAAACGGGCCTACGACCAAAACTCATAGCTATAAGCCATGATTTATCGATTATTTTGGTGAAGAAATGTAGTTTTGGCACTCAAAATAAGCCTTCATAGTTTTTTAAGAAGATACGGGCCGACTTGGACTTGAAATACGTGAAACGGTATAGGAGCGATAAAAATTGACGAAAAGCTTGTCGGGCTAGGTTTGAGTCTGTTTGTACCTAGTTCTAACCGAAACGGGCCAACGACCAAAACGCATAGCTAGAAGCCATGACTTATGAGTTATTTTGGTGGAAAAAGGTAGTTTCGGCTTTCAAAATCGGCCTTCATAGTTTGTCAAGAAGATACGGGCCAACCGGGTGTTGGAATACGTGAAACGGTATGAGTGTGATAAAAATTGACGAAAAAGCTGTCGGCCCAAGTTTGAGCTGTACGGACCTAGTTCTACTCGAAAGGGGCCAACGACCAAAACTCATAGCTATAAGCCATGATTTATGAGTGATTTTTGTGATAAAAGGTAGTTTCGGCTCTTAAAATCGACCTTCATAGTTTGTCAAGAAGATACGGGCCAACTAGTGTTGGAATACGTGAAACGGTATGAGTGTGATAAAAATTGACGAAAAAACTATCGAGCTAAGTTTGAGTCGTTCGGACCTAGTTCTACACGAAACGGGCCAACGACCAAAACTCATAGCTATAAGCCATGATTTATGAGTTATTTTGGTGAAGAAATGTATTTTGGGCGCTCAAAATCGGCCTTTATTGTTTTTTAAGATGATACGAGCCAACTGGACTTGGAATACGTGAAACGGTATGAGTGTGATAAAAGCCGATGGAAAAAGCTCGTCGGGTTAGGTTTGAGTCTGTTTGGACCTAGTTCTATCCGAAACGGGCCTACGACCAAAACTCATAGCTATAAGCCATGATTTATGAGTGATTTTGGTGATAAAAGGTAGTTTCGGCTCTCAAAATCGGCCTTCATAGTTTGTCAAGAACATACGGGCCAAGCTGGTGTTGGAATACGTGAAACGGTATGTGTGTGATAAAAATTGATGAAAATACTCGTCGAGCTAAGTTTGAGTCGTTCGGACCTACTTCTACCCGAAACGGGCCAACGACCAAAACTCATAGCTATAAGCCATGATTTATGAGTTATTTTTGTGAAGAAATGTAGTTTGGGCGCTCAAAATCGGCCTTTATAGTTTTTTAAGATGATACGAGCCAAGCTGGACTTGCAATACGTGAAACGGTATGAGTGTGATAAAAGCTGATGGAAAAGCTGTCGAGTGAGGTTTGAGTCGTTTGGACCTAGTTCTATCCGAAACGGGCCTACGACCAAAACTCATAGCCGTAAGCCATGATTTATCGGTTATTTTGGTGAAGAAATGTAGTTTTGGCACTCAAAATAAGCCTTCATAGTTGTTTAAGAAGATACGGGCCGACTTGGACTTGAAATACGTAAAACGGTATGGGAGCGATAAAAGCGACGAAAAAGCTGTCGAGCTAGGTTTGAGTCTGTTTGTACCTAGTTCTACCCGAAACGGGCCAACGACCAAAACTCATAGCTAGAAGCCATGACATATGAGTTATTTTGGTGGAAAAAGGTAGTTTCGGCTCTCAAAATCAGCCTTCATAGTTTGTCAAGAAGATACGGGCCAACCGGTGTTGGAATACGTGAAACGGTATGAGTGTGATAAAAATTGACGAAAAAGCTGTCATGCTAAGTTTGAGTCTGGTCGGACCTAGTTCTACTTGAAACGGGCCAACGATTAAAACTCATAGCTATAAGCCATGATTTATGAGTTATTTTGGTGAAGAAATGTAGTTTGGGTGCTTAAAATCGGCCTTTATTGTTTTTTAAGATGATACGAGCCAAGCTGGACTTGGAATACGTGAAACGGTATGAGTGTGATAAAAGCTGATGGAAAAGCTGTCGAGTTAGGTTTGAGTCTGTTTGGACCTAGTTCTATCCGAAACGGGCCTACGACCAAAACTCATAGCTATAAGCCATGATTTATGACTTATTTTGGTGAAGAAATGTAGTTTTGGCACTCAAAATAAGCCTTCATAGTTGTTTAAGAAGATACGAGCCAAGCTGGACTTGAAATACGTGGAACGGTATGGGAGCAATAAAAGCCGACGAAAAACTATCGGGCTAGGTTTAAGCTCGTTTAGACCTAGTTCAATGCGAAACGGGCCAACTAGCAAAACTCATCGCTATAAGCCATGACTTATGAGTTATTTTTTTGAAAAAGGTAGTTTGGGCTCTCAAAATATGCGTTCATAGTTTGTCAAGAAGATACGGGCCAACTAGATTTGGAATACGTGAAACGGTATGAGTGTGATAAAAACTAATGGAAAAGCTGTTAGGCTAGGTTTGAGTCTGTTTGGACCTAGTTCGACTCGAAACGGGCCAACGACCAAAACTCATAGCTATAAGCCATGACTTATGTGTTATTTTTATGAAAAAATGAAGTTTGGGCGCTCAAAATCAGCCTTCATAGTTTTTTAAGAAGATACGGGCAAAGCTGGACTTGGAATACGTGAAACGGTATGTGAACGATAAAAGCCGACAAAAAGCTGTAGGGCTAGGTTTGAGTCTGTTTGGACGTAGTTCGATGCGAAACGGGCCAACGACCAAAACTCATAGTTATAATCCATAACTTATAAGTTATTTTAGTGAAAAAAGAAGTTTGGGCTCTCAAAATCCGCCTTCATAGTTTATCAAGAAGATACGGGCCAACTAGAGTTGGAATACGTGAAACGGTATGAGTGTGATAAAAACTAATGAAAAAGCTGTCGGGTTAGGTTTGAGTTGTTTGGACCTAGTTCTATCCGAAACGGGCGTACGACCAAAACTCATAACTATAAGCCATGATTTATCGATTATTTTGGTGAAGAAATGTAGTTTTGGCATCAAAATCGGCCTTCATAGTTTTTTAAGAAGATACGGGCCAAGCTGGACTTGAAATACGTGAAACGATATGGGAGCGATAAAAGCGACGAAAAAGCTGTCGAGCTAGGTTTTAGTCTGTTTGGACCTAGTTCGATGCGAAACGGGCCAACGACCAAAACTCATAGTTATAATCCATGACTTATAAGTTATTTTGGTGAAAAAAGGTAGTTTGGGCTCTCAAAATCCGCCTTCATAGTTTATCAGAAGATACGGGCCAACTAGAGTTGAAATACGTGAAACGAAATGTGTGTGATAAAAATTGATGAAAATACTTGTCGAGCTAAGTTTGAGACTGTTCGGACCTAGTTCTACCCGAAACGGGCCAACGACCAAAACTCATAGCTATAAGCCATGATTTATGAGTTATTTTGGTGAAGAAATGTAGTTTGGGCGCTCAAAATCGGCCTTTATTGTTTTTTAAGATGATACGAGCCAATCTGGACTTGGAATACGTGAAACGGTATGAGTGTGATAAAAGCCGATGGAAAAAGCTGTCGGGTTAGGTTTGAGTCTGTTTCGACCTAGTTCTATCCGAAACGGGCCTACGACCAAAACTCACAACTATAAGCCATGATTTATCGAGTTATTTTTGTGAAGAAATGTAGTTTTGGCACTCAAAAGAAGCTTTCATAGTTTTTTAAGAAGCTACGGGCCGAATGGACTTGAAATACGTGAAACGGTATGGGAGCGATAAAAGCCGACGAAAAACTCGTCGGGCTAGGTTTGAGTCTGTTTGTACCTAGTTCTACCCGAAACGGGACAACGACCAAAACTCATAGCTAGAAGCCATGACTTACGAGTTATTTTGGTGGAAAAAGGTAGTTTCGGCTCTCAAAATCAGCCTTCATAGTTTGTCAAGAAGATACGGGCCAAGCTGGTGTTGGAATACGTGAAACGGTATGAGTGTGATAAAAATTGACGAAAAAGCTGTCGAGCTAAGTTTGAGTTCGTTCGGACCTAGTTCTACCCGAAACGGGCCAACGACCAAAACTCATAGCTATAAGCCATGATTTATGAGTTATTTTGGTGAAGAAATGTAATTTGGGCGCTCAAAATCAGCCTTTATTGTTTTTTAAGATGATACGAGCCAACTGGACTTGGAATACGTGAAACGGTATGAGTGTGATAAAAGCCGATGGAAAAGCTGTCGGGTTAGGTTTGAGTCGTTTCGACCTAGTTCTATCCGAAACGGGCCTACGACCAAAACTCATAACTATAAGCCATGATTTATCGATTATTTTTGTGAAGAAATGTAGTTTTGGCACTCAAAAGAAGCTTTCATAGTTTTTTAAGAAGCTACGGGCCGAATGGACTTGAAATACGTGAAATGGTATGGGAGCGATAAAAGCGACGAAAAGCTGTCGGGCTAGGTTTGAGTCTGTTTGTACCTAGTTCTACCTTAAACGGGACAACGACCAAAACTCATAGCTAGAAGCCATGACTTATGAGTTATTTTGGTGGAAAAAGGTAGTTTCGGCTCTCAAAATCGGCCTTCATAGTTTGTCAAGAAGATACGGGCCAACTGGTGTTGGAATACGTGAAACGGTATGAGTGTGATAAAAATTGACAAAAAACTCGTCGAGCTAAGTTTGAGCTCGTTCGGACCTAGTTCTACTCGAAACGGGCCAACGACCAAAACTCATAGCTATAAGCCATGATTTATGAGTTATTTTGGTGAAGAAATGTAGTTTGGGCGCTCAAAATCAGCCTTTATTGTTTTTTAAGATGATACGAGCCAAGCTTGGACTTGGAATACGTGAAACGGTATGAGTGTGATAAAAGCCGATGGAAAAGCTGTCGGGTTAGGTTTGAGACTGTTTCGACCTAGTTCTATCCGAAACGGGCCTACGACCAAAACTCACAACTATAAGCCATGATTTATCGGTTATTTTTGTGAAGAAATGTAGTTTTGGCACTCAAAAGAAGCTTTCATAGTTTTTTAAGAAGCTACGGGCCGAATGGACTTGAAATACGTGAAACGGTATGGGAGCGATAAAAGCCGACGAAAAGCTGTCGGGCTAGGTTTGAGTCTGTTTGTACCTAGTTCTACCCGAAACGGGACAACGACCAAAACTCATAGCTAGAAGCCATGACTTACGAGTTATTTTGGTGGAAAAAGGTAGTTTCGGCTCTCAAAATCGGCCTTCATAGTTTGTCAAGAAGATACGGGCCAACTGGTGTTGGAATACGTGAAACGGTATGAGTGTGATAAAAATTGACGAAAAAGCTGTCGAGGCTAAGTTTGAGTCTGTTCGGACCTAGTTCTACTCGAAACGGGCCAACGACCAAAACTCATAGCTATAAGCCATGATTTATGAGTTATTTTGGTGAAGAAATGTAGTTTGGGCGCTCAAAATCAGCCTTTATTGTTTTTTAAGATGATACGAGCCAACTGGACTTGGAATACGTGAAACGGTATGAGTGTGATAAAAGCCGATGGAAAAGCTGTCGAGTTAGGTTTGAGTCGTTTCGACCTAGTTCTATCCGAAACGGGCCTACGACCAAAACTCATAACTATAAGCCATGATTTATCGAGTTATTTTTGTGAAGAAATGTAGTTTTGGCACTCAAAAGAAGCTTTCATAGATTTTTAAGATGATACGAGCCGATCTGGACTTGGAATACGTGAAACGGTATGAGTGTGATAAAAACTAATGGAAAAGCTGTTAGGTTAGGTTTGAGTCGTTTGGAACTAGTTCTATCCGAAACGGGCCTACGACCAAAACTCATAGCTATAAGCCATGATTTATCGGTTATTTTGGTGAAGAAATGTAGTTTTGGCACTCAAAATAAGCCTTCATAGTTGTTTAAGAAGATACGGGCCGACTGGACTTGAAATACGTGAAACGGTATGGGAGCGATAAAAGCGACGAAAAAATGTCGGGCTAGGTTTGAGTTGTTTGTACCTAGTTCTACCCGAAACGGGCCAACGACCAAAACTCATAGCGAGAAGCCATGACATATGAGTTATTTTGGTGGAAAAAGGTAGTTTCGGCTCTCAAAATCAGCCTTCATAGTTTGTCAAGAAGATACGGGCCAAGCGGGTGTTGTAATACGTGAAACGGTATGAGTGTGATAAAAATTGACGAAAAAACTATCGAGGCTAAGGTTGAAGTCGTTCGGACCTAGTTCTACCCGAAACGGGCCAACGATCAAAACTCATAACTATAAGCCATGATTTATGAGTTATTTTGGTGAAGAAATGTAGTTTGGGGCTCAAAATCGGCCTTTATTGTTTTTTAAGATGATACGAGCCAACTAGACTTGGAATACGTGAAACGGTATGAGTGTGATAAAAGCCGATGGAAAAAATTTCGGGTTAGGTTTGAGTTGTTTGGACCTAGTTCTATCCGAAACGGGCCTACGACTAAAACTCATAGCTATAAGCCATGATTTATCGATTATTTTGGTGAAGAAATGTAGTTTTGGCACTCAAAATAAGCCTTCATAGTTTTTAAGAAGATACGG
Source organism: Dovyalis caffra (assembly GCA_963924115.1). Lineage (NCBI taxonomy): Eukaryota > Viridiplantae > Streptophyta > Magnoliopsida > Malpighiales > Salicaceae > Dovyalis > Dovyalis caffra. Next base: position 156,963 of record CAWUPB010001189.1, read on the forward strand.
GCCGACTGGACTTGAAATACGTGAAACGGTATAGGAGCGATAAAAATTGACGAAAAGCTTGTCGGGCTAGGTTTGAGTCTGTTTGTACCTAGTTCTAACGAAACGGGCCAACGACCAAAACTCATAGCTAGAAGCCATGACTTATGAGTTATTTTGGTGGAAAAAGGTAGTTTCGGCTTTCAAAATCGGCCTTCATAGTTTGTCAAGAAGATACGGGCCAACCTGGTGTTGGAATACATGAAACGGTATGAGTGTGATAAAAATTGACGAAAAAGCTGTCGACTCTAGTTTGAGCTATTCGGACCTAGTTCTACCCGAAAGGGGCCAACGACCAAAACTCATAGCTATAAGCCATGATTTATGAGTGATTTTTGTGATAAAAGGTAGTTTCGGCTCTCAAAATCGGCCTTCATAGTTTGTCAAGAAGATACGGGCCAACTAGTGTTGGAATACGTGAAACGGTATGAGTGTGATAAAAATTGACGAAAAAGCTGTCAGGCTAAGTTTGAGTCCGTTCGGACCTAGTTCTACTCGAAACGGGCCAACGACCAAAACTCATAGCTATAAGCCATGATTTATGAGTTATTTTGGTGAAGAAATGTATTTTGGGCGCTCAAAATCGGCCTTTATTGTTTTTTAAGATGATACGAGCCAATCTGGACTTGGAATACGTGAAACGGTATGAGTGTGATAAAAGCTGATGGAAAAGCTGTCGGGTTAGGTTTGAGTCTGTTTGGACCTAGTTCTATCCGAAACGGGCCTACGACGAAAACTCATAGCTATAAGCCATGATTTATGAGTGATTTTGGTGATAAAAGGTAGTTTCGGCTCTCAAAATCGGCCTTCATAGTTTGTCAAGAAGATACGGGCCAAGCTGGTGTTGGAATACGTGAAACGGTATGAGTGTGATAAAAATTGACGAAAAAACGAGTCGAGCTAAGTTTGAGTCGTTCGGACCTACTTCTACACGAAACGGGCCAACGACCAAAACTCATAGCTATAAGCCATGATTTATGAGTTATTTTTGTGAAGAAATGTAGTTTGGGCGCTCAAAATCGGCCTTTATTGTTTTTTAAGATGATACGAGCCAAGCTGGACTTGCAATACGTGAAACGGTATGAGTGTGATAAAAGCCGATGGAAAAGCTGTCGGGTGAGGTTTGAGTCTGTTTGGACCTAGTTCTATCCGAAACGGGCCTACGACCAAAACTCATAGCTGTAAGCCATGATTTATCGGTTATTTTGGTGAAGAAATGTAGTTTTGGCACTCAAAATAAGCCTTCATAGTTGTTTAAGAAGATACGGGCCGACTTGGACTTGAAATACGTAAAACGGTATGGGAGCGATAAAAGCGACGAAAAACCGTCGAGCTAGGTTTGAGTCTGTTTGTACCTAGTTCTACCCGAAACGGGCCAACGACCAAAACTCATAGCTAGAAGCCATGACATATGAGTTATTTTGGTGGAAAAAGGTAGTTTCGGCTCTCAAAATCAGCCTTCATAGTTTGTCAAGAAGATACGGGCCAACCGGGTGTTGGAATACGTGAAACGGTATGAGTGTGATAAAAATTGACGAAAAAGCTGTCACGCTAAGTTTGAGCTGGTCGGACCTAGTTCTACTTGAAACGGGCCAACGATTAAAACTCATAGCTATAAGCCATGATTTATGAGTTATTTTGGTGAAGAAATGTAGTTTGGGTGCTCAAAATCGGCCTTTATTGTTTTTTAAGATGATACGAGCCAAGCTGGACTTGGAATACGTGAAACGGTATGAGTGTGATAAAAGCCGATGGAAAAGCTGTCGGGTTAGGTTTGAGTCTGTTTGGACCTAGTTCTATCCGAAACGGGCCTACGACCAAAACTCATAGCTATAAGCCATGATTTATGACTTATTTTGGTGAAGAAATGTAGTTTTGGCACTCAAAATAAGCCTTCATAGTTGTTTAAGAAGATACGGGCCAACTGGACTTGAAATACGTGGAACGGTATGGGAGCAATAAAAGCCGACGAAAAACTATCGGGCTAGGTTTAAGCTGTTTAGACCTAGTTCAATGCGAAACGAGCCAACTAGCAAAACTCATCGCTATAAGCCATGACTTATGAGTTATTTTTTTGAAAAAGGTAGTTTGGGCTCTCAAAATATGCGTTCATAGTTTGTCAAGAAGATACGGGCCAACTAGATTTGGAATACGTGAAACGGTATGAGTGTGATAAAAACTAATGGAAAAGCTGTTAGGCTAGGTTTGAGTCTGTTTGGACCTAGTTCGACCCGAAACGGGCCAACGACCAAAACTCATAGCTATAAGCCATGACTTATGTGTTATTTTTACGAACAAATGAAGTTTGGGCGCTCAAAATCGGCCTTCATAGTTTTTTAAGAAGATACGGGCAAGCCGCACTTGGAATACGTGAAACGGTATGTGAGCGATAAAAGCCGACAAAAAGCTGTCGGGCTAGGTTTGAGTCTGTTTGGACGTAGTTCGATGCGAAACGGGCCAACGACCAAAACTCATAGTTATAATCCATAACTTATAAGTTATTTTAGTGAAAAAAAGAAGTTTGGGCTCTCAAAATGCGCCTTCATAGTTTATCAAGAAGATACGGGCCAACTAGAGTTGGAATACGTGAAACGGTATGAGTGTGATAAAAACTAATGAAAAAACTATCGGGTTAGGTTTGAGTTGTTTGGACCTAGTTCTATCCGAAACGGGCGTACGACCAAAACTCATAACTATAAGCCATGATTTATCGGTTATTTTGGTGAAGAAATGTAGTTTTGGCATCAAAATCAGCCTTCATAGTTTTTTAAGAAGATACGGGCCAACTGGACTTGAAATACGTGAAACGATATGGGAGCGATAAAAGCCGACGAAAAACTGTCGAGCTAGCTTTGAAGTCGTTTGTACCTAATTCTACCCGAAACGGGCCAACGACCAAAACTCATAGCTATAAGCCATGACTTATGAGTTATTTTGGTGAAAAAAGGTAATTTCGGCTCTCAAAATTAGCCTTCATAGTTTGTCAAGAAGATACGAGCCAACTGGTGTTGGAATACGTGAAACGGTATGAGTGTGATAAAAATTGACGAAAAAGCTGTCGGGCTAAGTTTGAGCTCGTTCGGACCTAGTTCTACTCGAAATCGGCCAATGACAAAAACTCATACCTATAAGCCATGATTTATGAGTTATTTTGGTGAAGAAATATTGTTTGGGCGCTCAAAATCGGCCTTTATTGTTTTCTAAGATGATACGAGCCAACTAGACTTGGAATACGTGAAACGGTATGAGTGTGATAAAAGCCGATGGAAAAAGCTCGTCGAGTTAGGTTTGAGTCGTTGGGACCTAGTTCTATCCGAAATAGGCCTACGACCAAAACTCATAGCTATAAGCCATGACTTATGAGTTATTTTGGTGAAAAAATGTAGTTTGGTCCCTCAAAATCGGCTTTCATAGTTTTCTAAGAAGATACGAGCCAACTGGACTTAGAATACATGAAACGGTATATGAGCGATAAAAACCGATGAAAAACTCGTCATGCTAGGTTTGACTCGTTTGGACGTAGTTCGATGCGAAACGGGCCAACGACCAAAACTCATAGTTATAATCCATAACTTATAAGTTATTGGTGAAAAAAAGTAGTTTGGGCGCTCAAAATCCGCCTTCATAGTTTATCAAGAAGATATGGGCCAACTAGAGTTGGAATACGTGAAACGGTATGAGTGTGATAAAAGCCGATGGAAAAACTATCGGGTTAGGTTTGAGTCTGTTTGGACCTAGTTCTATCCGAAACGGGCCTACGACCAAAACTCATAGCTATAAGCCATGATTTATCGAGTTATTTTGGTGAAGAAATGTAGTTTTGGCACTCAAAATAAGCCTTTATAGTTTTTTAAGAAGATACGGGCCGACTGGACTTGAAATACATGAAACGGTATGTGAGCGATAAAGCCGACGAAAAACTATCGGGCTAAGCTTGAGCCGTTTGTACCTAGTTCTACCCGAAACGGGCCAACGACCAAAACTTATAGCTATAAGCCATGACTTATGAGTTATTTTGGTGGGAAAAGGTAGTTTCGGCTCTCAAAATCAGCCTTCATAGTTTGTCGAAGATACGAGCCAACTCGGTGTTGGAATACGCGAAACGGTATGAGTGGGATAAAAATTGACGACAAAACTGTCGAGCTAAGTTTGAGCCGTTCGGACCTAGTTCTACCCGAAACGGGCCAACGACCAAAACTCATAGCTATAAGTCATGACTTATGGGTTATTTTGGTGAAAAAAGGTCATTTGGGCTCTCAAAATCCGCCTTCATAGTTTGTCAAGAAGATACGGGCCAACTAGAGTTGGAATACGTGAAACAAGTATGATCGTGATAAAAGCCGATGGAAAAACTATCGGGCAAGGTTTGAGTCTGTTGGGACCTAGTTCTATCCGAAACAAGCCTACGACCAAAACTCATAGCTATAAGCCATGACTTATGAGTTATTTTGGTGAAAAAATATAGTTTGGGCCCTCAAAATCAGCCTTCATATTTTTCTAAGAAGATACGAGCCAACTGGACTTAGAATACAGGAAACGGTATGTGAGCGATAAAAGCCGACGAAAAACTCGTCGAGCTAGGTTTTAGCTGTTTGGACCTAGTTCGATGCGAAACGGGCCAACGACCAAAACTCATAGTTATAATCCATGACTTATAAGTTATTTTGGTGAAAAAAGGTAGTTTAGGCTCTCAAAATCTGCCTTCATAGTTTATCAAGAAGATACGGGCCAACTAGAGTTGAAATACGTGAAACGGAATGTGTGTGATAAAAATTGATGAAAATACTCGTCGAGCTAAGTTTGAGTCGTTCGGACCTAGTTCTACCCGAAACGGGCCAACGACCAAAACTCATAGCTATAAGCCATGATTTATGAGTTATTTTGGTGAAGAAATGTAGTTTTGGCACTCAAAATAAGCGTTTATAGTTTTTTAAAAAGATACGGGCCGACTGGACTTGAAATACATGAAACGGTATGTGAGCGATAAAGCCGACGAAAAACTATCGGGCTAAGCTTGAGTCGTTTGTACCTAGTTCTACTCGAAACGGGCCAACGACCAAAACTCATAGCTATAAGCCATGACTTATGAGTTATTTTGGTGGGAAAAGGTAGTTTCGGCTCTCAAAATCAGCCTTCATAGTTTGTCAAGAAGATACGAGCCAACCGGGTGTTGGAATACGCGAAACGGTATGAGTGGGATAAAAATTGACGACAAAACTGTCGAGCTAAGTTTGAGTCGTTCGGACCTAGTTCTACCCGAAACGGGCCAACGACCAAAACTCATAGCTATAAGTCATGACTTATGGGTTATTTTGGTGAAAAAAGGTCTTTTGGGCTCTCAAAATCCGCCTTCATAGTTTGTCAAGAAGATAGGGCCAACTAGAGTTGGAATACGTGAAACGAGTATGATCGTGATAAAAACCGATGGAAAAACTATCGAGCAAGGTTTGAGTCGTTGGGACCTAGTTTTATCCGAAACGAGCCTACGACCAAAACTCATAGCTATAAGCCATGACTTATGAGTTATTTTGGTGAAAAAATATAGTTTGGGCCCTCAAAATCGGCCTTCATAGTTTTCTAAGAAGATACGAGCCAACCGGACTTAGAATACAGGAAACGGTATGTGAGCGATAAAAACCGACGAAAAACTCGTCGAGCTAGGTTTTAGTCGTTTGGACCTAGTTCGATGCGAAACGGGCCAACGACCAAAACTCATAGTTATAATCCATGACTTATAAGTTATTTTGGTGAAAAAAGCTAGTTTGGGCTCTCAAAATCCGCCTTCATACTTTATCAAGAAGATACGGGCCAACTAGAGTTGAAATACGTGAAACGGAATGTGTGTGATAAAAATTGATGAAAATACTCGTCGAGCTAAGTTTGAGTCGTTCGGACCTAGTTCTACCCGAAACGGGCCAATGACCAAAACTCATAGCTATAAGCCATGATTTATGAGTTATGTTGGTGAAGAAATGTAGTTTGGGCGCTCAAAATCGGCCTTTATTGTTTTTTAAGATGATACGAGCCAACTTGGACTTGGAATACGTGAAACGGTATGAGTGTGATAAAAGCCGATGGAAAAACTGTCGGGTTAGGTTTGAGTCGTTTCGACCTCGTTCTATCCGAAATGGGCCTACGACCAAAACTCATAACTATAAGCCATGATTTATCGAGTTATTTTTGTGAAGAAATGTAGTTTTGGCACTCAAAAGAAGCTTTCATAGATTTTTAAGAAGCTACGGGCCGAATGGACTTGAAATACGTGAAACGGTATGGGAGTGATAAAAGCCGACGAAAAACTCGTCGAGCTAGGTTTGAGTCCGTTTGTACCTAGTTCTACCCGAAACGGGCCAACGACCAAAACTCATAGCTAGAAGCCATGACATATGAGTTATTTTGGTGGAAAAAGGTAGTTTCGGCTCTCAAAATCAGCCTTCATAGTTTGTCAAGAAGATACGGGCCAACCGGTGTTGGAATACGTGAAACGGTATGAGTGTGATAAAAATTGACGAAAAAACTATCGAGGCTAAGTTTGAGCTGTTCGGACCTAGTTCTACCCGAAACGGGCCAACGACCAAAACTCATAGCTATAAGCCATGATTTATGAGTTATTTTGGTGAAGAAATGTAGTTTGGGCGCTCAAAATCGGCCTTTATTGTTTTTTAAGATGATACGAGCCAAGCTGGACTTGGAATACGTGAAACGATATGAGTGTGATAAAAGCCGATGGAAAAAGCTGTCGGGTTAGGTTTGAGTCGTTTCGACCTAGTTCTATTCGAAACGGGCCTACGACCAAAACTCATAACTATAAGCCATGATTTATCGAGTTATTTTTGTGAAGAAATGTAGTTTTGGCACTCAAAAGAAGCTTTCATAGTTTTTTAAGAAGCTACGGGCCGAATGGACTTGAAATACGTGAAACGGTATAGGAGCGATAAAAATTGACGAAAAACTGTCGGGCTAGGTTTGAGTCTGTTTGTACCTAGTTCTAACCGAAACGAGCCAACGACCAAAACTCATAGCTAGAAGCCATGACATATGAGTTATTTTGGTGGAAAAAGGTAGTTTCGGCTCTCGAAATCGACCTTCATAGTTTGTCAAGAAGATACGGGCCAACTGGTCTTGGAATACGTGAAACGGTATGAGTGTGATAAAAATTGACGAAAAAGCCGTCACGCTAAGTTTGAGCTGGTCGGACCTAGTTCTACTTGAAACGGGCAAACGATTAAAACTCATAGCTATAAGCCATGATTTATGAGTTATTTTGGTGAAGAAATGTAGTTTTGGCTCTCAAAATCAGCCTTCATAGTTTCTCAAGAAGATACGGGCCAACCGGTGTTGGAATACATAAAACGGTATGAGTGTGATAAAAATTGACAAAAAAACTCGTCGAGCTAAGTTTGAGCCGTTCGGACCTAGTTCTACCGAAACGGGCCAACGACCAAAACTCATAGCTATAAGCCATGATTTATGAGTGATTTTGGTGAAAAAAGGTAGTTTCGGCTCTCAAAATCAGCCTTCATAGTTTGTCAAGAAGATACGAGCTAACTGGTGTTGGAATACGTGAAACGGTATGAGTGTGATAAAAATTGACGAAAAAAATGTCGGGCTAAGTTTGAGTCGTTCGGACCTAGTTCTAACCGAAACGGGCCAACGATCAAAACTCATAGCTATAAGCCATGATTTATGAGTTATTTTGGTGAAGAAATGTAGTTTGGGTGCTCAAAATCGGCCTTTATTGTTTTTTAAGATGATACGAGCCAACTAGATTTGGAATACGTGAAACGGTATGAGTGTGATAAAAACCGATGGAAAAAATGTCGGGTTAGGTTTGAGTTGTTTGGACTTAGTTTTATACGAAACGGGCCTAAGACCAAAACTCATAGCTATAAGCCATGATTTATCGATTATTTTGGTGAAGAAATGTAGTTTTGGCACTCAAAATAAGCCTTCATAGTTTTTTAAAAAGATACGGGCCGACTGGACTTGAAATACGTGAAACGGTATAGGAGCGATAAAAATTGACGAAAAACTCGTCGGGCTAGGTTTGAGCTGTTTGTACCTAGTTCTAATCGAAACGGGCCAACGACCAAAACTCATAGCTAGAAGCCATGACTTATGAGTTATTTTGGTGGAAAAAGGTAGTTTCGGCTTTCAAAATCAGCCTTCATAGTTTGTTAAGAAGATACGGGCCAAGCTGGTGTTGGAATACGTGAAACGGTATGAGTGTGATAAAAATTGACGAAAAAGCTGTCGGCCCAAGTTTGAGTCTGTTCGGACCTAGTTCTACCCGAAAGGGGCCAACGACCAAAACTCATAGCTATAAGCCATGATTTATGAGTGATTTTTGTGATAAAAGGTAGTTTCGGCTCTCAAAATCAGCCTTCATAGTTTGTCAAGAAGATACGGGCCAACTAGTGTTGGAATACGTGAAACGGTATGAGTGTGATAAAAATTGACGAAAAAGCTCGTCGAGCTAAGTTTGAGCTCGTTCGGACCTAGTTCTACTCGAAACGGGCCAACGACCAAAACTCATAGCTATAAGCCATGATTTATGAGTTATTTTGGTGAAGAAATGTATTTTGGGCGCTCAAAATCGACCTTTATTGTTTTTTAAGATGATACGAGCCAACTGGACTTGGAATACGTGAAACGGTATGAGTGTGATAAAAGCTGATGGAAAAGCCGTCGGGTTAGGTTTGAGTCTGTTTGGACCTGAGTTCTATCCGAAACGGGCCTACGACCAAAACTCATAGCTATAAGCCATGATTTATGAGTGATTTTGGTGATAAAAGGTAGTTTCGGCTCTCAAAATCGACCTTCATAGTTTGTCAAGAACATACGGGCCAACTGGTGTTGGAATACGTAAAACGGTATGAGTGTGATAAAAATTGACGAAAAAACAAGTCGAGCTAAGTTTGAGTCGTTCGGACCTACTTCTACTCGAAACGGGCCAACGACCAAAACTCATAGCTATAAGCCATGATTTATGAGTTATTTTTGTGAAGAAATGTAGTTTGGGCGCTCAAAATCGGCCTTTATTGTTTTTTAAGATGATACGAGCCAACTGGACTTGCAATACGTGAAACGGTATGAGTGTGATAAAAGCCGATGGAAAAGCTGTTAGGTGAGGTTTGAGTCGTTTGGACCTAGTTCTATCCGAAACGGGCCTACGACCAAAACTCATAGTCGTAAGCCATGATTTATCGATTATTTTGGTGAAGAAATGTAGTTTTGGCACTCAAAATAAGCCTTCATAGTTGTTTAAGAAGATACGGGCCGACTCGGACTTGAAATACGTAAAACGGTATGGGAGCGATAAAAGCCGACGAAAAGCTCGTCGAGCTAGGTTTGAGCTCGTTTGTACCTAGTTCTACCCGAAACGGGCCAACGACCAAAACTCATAGCTAGAAGCCATGACATATGAGTTATTTTGGTGGAAAAAGGTAGTTTCGGCTCTCAAAATCAGCCTTCATAGTTTGTCAAGAAGATACGGGCCAACCTGGTGTTGGAATACGTGAAACGGTATGAGTGTGATAAAAATTGACGAAAAAGCTGTCACGCTAAGTTTGAGTCTGGTCGGACCTAGTTCTACTTGAAACGGGCCAACGATTAAAACTCATAGCTATAAGCCATGATTTATGAGTTATTTTGGTGAAGAAATGTAGTTTGGGTGCTCAAAATCGGCCTTTATTGTTTTTTAAGATGATACGAGGCAACTCGGACTTGGAATACGTGAAACGGTATGAGTGTGATAAAAGCCGATGGAAAAGCTGTCGGGTTAGGTTTGAGTCTGTTTGGACCTAGTTCTATCCGAAACGGGCCTACGACCAAAACTCATAGCTATAAGCCATGATTTATGACTTATTTTGGTGAAGAAATGTAGTTTTGGCACTCAAAATAAGCCTTCATAGTTGTTTAAGAAGATACGGGCCAACTGGACATGAAATACGTGGAATGGTATGGGAGCAATAAAAGCCGATGAAAAACTATCGGGCTATGTTTAAGCTATTTGTACCTAGTTCTACCCGAAACGGTCCAACGACCAAAACTCATAGCTAGAAGCCATGACTTATGAGTTATTTTGGTGGAAAAAGGTAGTTTCGGCTCTCAAAATCAGCCTTCATAGTTTGTCAAGAAGATACGGGCCAACTAGTGTTGGAATACGTGAAACGGTATGAGTGTGATAAAAATTGACGAAAAAACTATCGGCCTAAGTTTGAAGTCGTTCGGACCTAGTTCTACCGAAACGGGCCAATGACCAAAACTCATAGCTATAAGCCATGATTTATCGGTTATTTTGGTGAAGAAATGTAGTTTTGGCACTCAAAATAAGCCTTCATAGTTGTTTAAGAAGATACGGGCCAAGCTGGACTTGAAATACGTGAAACGGTATGGGAGCAATAAAAGCGACGAAAAACTATCGGGCTAGGTTTAAGTCTGTTTGTACCTAGTTCTACCTAAAACGGGCCAATGACCAAAACTCATAGCTACAAGCCATGACATATGAGTTATTTTGGTGGAAAAAGGTAGTTTCGGCTCTCAAAATCAGCCTTCATAGTTTGTCAAGAAGATACGGACCAACCGGTGTTGGAATACGTGAAACGGTATGAGTGTGATAAAAATTGACGAAAAAGCTGTCGAGGCTAAGTTTGAGTCTGGTCGGATCTAGTTCTACCGTAAACGGGCCAACGACCAAAACTCATAGCTATAAGCCATGATTTATCGGTTATTTTGGTGAAGAAATATAGTTTTGGCACTCAAAATAAGCCTTCATAGTTGTTTAAGAAGATACGGGCCAACTTGGACTTGAAATACGTGGAACGGTATGGGAGCAATAAAAGCCGACGAAAAAACTATCGGGCTAGGTTTAAGTCTGTTTGTACCTAGTTCTACACGAAACGGGCCAACGACCAAAACTCATAGCTAGAAGCCATGACATATAAGTTATTTTGGTGAAAAAAGGTAGTTTGGGCTCTTAAAATCCGCCTTCATAGTTTATCAAGAAGATACGGGCCAACTAGAGTTGAAATACGTGAAACGGAATGAGTGTGATAAAAATTGATGAAAAAATTGTCGGGCTAAGTTTGAGCTCGTTTGGACCTAGTTCTACCCGAAACGGGCCAACGACCAAAACTCATAGCTATAAGCCATGATTTATGAGTTATTTTGGTGAAGAAATGTAGTTTGGGCGCTCAAAATCGACCTTTATTGTTTTTTAAGATGATACGAGCCAACTGGACTTGGAATACGTGAAACGGTATGAGTGTTATAAAAACTAATGGAAAAACTGTCGAGTTAGGTTTGAGCTATTTGGACCTAGTTCTATCCGAAACGGGCCTACGACCAAAACTCATAACTATAAGCCATGATTTATCGAGTTATTTTTGTGAAGAAATGTAGTTTTGGCACTCAAAAGAAGCTTTCATAGTTTTTTAAGAAGCTACGGGCCGAATGGACTTGAAATACGTGAAACGGTATGGGAGCGATAAAAACTAACGAAAAGCTGTCGGGCAAGGTTTGAGCTCGTTTGTACCTAGTTCTACCCGAAATGGGCCAACGACCAAAACTCATAGCTAGAAGCCATGACTTATGAGTTATTTTGGTGGAAAACGGTAGTTTCGGCTCTCAAAATCAGCCTTCATAGTTTGTCAAGAAGATACGGGCCAACTGGTGTTGGAATACGTGAAACGGTATGAGTGTGATAAAAATTGACGAAAAAGCTGTCGAGCTAAGTTTGAGCCGTTCGGACCTAGTTCTACCCGAAACGGGCCAACGACCGAAACGCATAGCTATAAGCCATGATTTATGAGTGATTTTTGCGAAAAAAGGTAGTTTCGACTATCAAAATCAGCCTTCATAGTTTGTCAAGAAGATACGGGCCAACTGGTGTTGGAATACGTGAAACGGTATGAGTGTGATAAAAATTGACGAAAAACTCGTCGAGCTAAGTTTGAGCTGGTCGGACCTAGTTCTACCCGAAACGGGCCAACGATCAAAACTCATAGCTATAAGCCATGATTTATGAGTTATTTTGGTGAAGAAATGTAGTTTGGGTGCTCAAAATCGGCCTTTATTGTTTTTTAAGATGATACGAGCCAACTGGACTTGGAATACGTGAAACGGTATGAGTGTGATAAAAGCTGATGGAAAAAATGTCACGTTAGGTTTGAGTCTGTTTGGACCTAGTTCTATCCGAAACGGGCCTACGACCAAAACTCATAGCTATAAGCCATGATTTATCGAGTTATTTTGGTGAAGAAATGTAGTTTTCGCACTCAAAATAAGCCTTCATAGTTTTTTAAGAAGATACGGGCCGACTGGACTTGAACTACGTGAAACGGTATGGGAGCGATAAAAGCCGACAAAAAGCTGTCGGGCTAGGTTTGAGCTCGTTTGTACCTAGTTCTAACCGAAACGGGTCAACGACCAAAACTCATAGCTAGAAGCCATGACTTATGAGTTATTTTGGTGGAAAAAGGTAGTTTCGGCTCTCAAAATCGACCTTCATAGTTTGTCAAGAAGATACGAGCTAACCGGGTGTTGGAATACGTGAAACGGTATGAGTGTGATAAAAATTGACGAAAATACTCGTCGACCTAAGTTTGAGCCGTTCGAACCTAGTTCTACTCGAAACGGGCCAACGCCAAAGCCGATAGCTATAAGCCATGATTTATGAGTGATTTTGGTGAAAAAAGGTAGTTTCGGCTCGAAAATCAGCCTTAATAGTTTGTCAAGAAGATACGAGCCAATCGGTGTTGGAATACGTGAAACGGTATGAGTGTGATAAAAATTGACGAAAAAACGATCGAGCTAAGTTTGAGTCGTTCGGACCTACTTCTACCCGAAACGGGCCAACGACCAAAACTCATAGCTATAAGCCATGATTTATGAGTTATTTTTGTGGAGAAATGTAGTTTGGGCGCTCAAAATCGGCCTTTATTGTTTTTTAAGATGATACGAGCCAACTGGACTTGGAATACGTGAAACGGTATGAGTGTGATAAAAGCCGATGGAAAAACCGTCGGGTGAGGTTTGAGTCTGTTTGGACCTAGTTATATCCGAAACGGGCCTACGACCAAAGCTCATAGCTGTAAGCCATTTATCGAGTTATTTTGGTGAAGAAATGTAGTTTTGGCACTCAAAATAAGCCTTCATAGTTGTTTAAGAAGATACGGGCCGACTCGGACTTGAAATACGTAAAACGGTATGGGAGCGATAAAAGCCGACGAAAAACTCGTCGGGCTAGGTTTGAGTCGTTTGTACCTAGTTCTACTCGAAACGGGCCAACGACCAAAACTCATAGCTAGAAGCCATGACATATGACTTATTTTGGTGGAAAAAGGTAGTTTCGGCTCTCAAAATCGACCTTCATAGTTTGTCAAGAAGATACGGGCCAACCGGGTGTTGGAATACGTGAAACGGTATGAGTGTGATAAAAATTGACGAAAAAGCTGTCACGCTAAGTTTGAGCTTGTCGGACCTAGTTCTACTTGAAACGGGCCAACGATTAAAACTCATAGCTATAAGCCATGATTTATGAGTTATTTTGGTGAAGAAATGTAGTTTGGGTGCTCAAAATCGGCCTTTATTGTTTTTTAAGATGATACGAGCCAACTGGACTTGGAATACGTGAAACGGTATGAGTGTGATAAAAGCTGATGGAAAAGCTGTCGGGTTAGGTTTGAGCTCGTTTGGACCTAGTTCTATCCGAAACGGGCCTACGACCAAAACTCATAGCTATAAGCCATGATTTATGACTTATTTTGGTGAAGAAATGTAGTTTTGGCACTCAAAATAAGCCTTCATAGTTGTTTAAGAAGATACGGGCCAACTGGACTTGAAATACGTGGAATGGTATGGGAGCAATAAAAGCGACGAAAAACTATCGGGCTATGTTTAAGCTGTTTGTACCTAGTTCTACACGAAACGGTCCAACGACCAAAACTCATAGCTAGAAGCCATGACTTATGAGTTATTTTGGTGGAAAAAGGTAGTTTCGGCTCTCAAAATCAGCCTTCATAGTTTGTCAAGAAGATACGGGCCAACTAGTGTTGGAATACGTGAAACGGTATGAGTGTGATAAAAATTGACGAAAAAACTATCGGCCTAAGTTTGAGTCTGTTCGGACCTAGTTCTACTCGAAACGGGCCAATGACCAAAACTCATAGCTATAAGCCATGATTTATCGAGTTATTTTGGTGAAGAAATGTAGTTTTGGCACTCAAAATAAGCCTTCATAGTTGTTTAAGAAGATACGGGCCAAGCTGGACTTGAAATACGTGAAACGGTATGGGAGCAATAAAAGCGACGAAAAACTATCGGGCTAGGTTTAAGTCTGTTTGTACCTAGTTCTACCTAAAACGGGCCAACGACCAAAACTCATAGCTACAAGCCATGACATATGAGTTATTTTGGTGGAAAAAGGTAGTTTCGGCTCTCAAAATCGGCCTTCATAGTTGTCAAGAAGATACGGACCAAGCTGGTGTTGGAATACGTGAAACGGTATGAGTGTGATAAAAATTGACGAAAAAGCTGTCGAGGCTAAGTTTGAGTCGGTCGGATCTAGTTCTACCGGAAACGGGCCAACGACCAAAACTCATAGCTATAAGCCATGATTTATCGATTATTTTGGTGAAGAAATATAGTTTTGGCACTCAAAATAAGCCTTCATAGTTGTTTAAGAAGATACGGGCCAACTTGGACTTGAAATACGTGGAACGGTATGGGAGCAATAAAAGCCGACGAAAAAACTATCGGGCTAGGTTTAAGTCTGTTTGTACCTAGTTCTACACGAAACGGGCCAACGACCAAAACTCATTGCTAGAAGCCATGACTTATGAGTTATTTTGGTGGAAAAAGATAGTTTTGGCTTTCAAAATCGGCCTTCATAGTTTGTCAAGAAGATACGGGCCAACTAGTGTTGGAATACGTGAAACGGTATGAGTGTGATAAAAATTGATGAAAAAAATGTCGGCCTAAGTTTGAGCTCGTTCGGACCTAGTTTTACCTCAAACGGGCCAACGACCAAAACTCATAGCTATAAGCCATGATTTATGAGTGATTTTGGTGATAAAAGGTAGTTTCGGCTCTCAAAATCAGCCTTCATAGTTTGTCAAGAAGATACGGGCCAACTGGTGTTGGAATACGTGAAACGAGTATGAGTGTGATAAAAATTGACGAAAAAGCTGTCGAGGCTAAGTTTAAGTTGTTCGGACCTACTTCTACCCGACACGGGCCAACGACTAAAACTCATAGCTATAAGCCATGATTTATGAGTTATTTTGGTGAAGAAATGTAGTTTGGGCGCTCAAAATCAGCCTTTATTGTTTTTTAAGATGATACGAGCCAACTTGGACTTGGAATACGTGAAACGGTATGAGTGTGATAAAAGCCGATGGAAAAGCTGTCGAGTTAGGTTTGAGCTTGTTTGGACCTAGTTCTATCCGAAACGGGCCTATGACCAAAACTCATAGCTATAAGCCATGATTTATCGGTTATTTTGGTGAAGAAATGTAGTTTTCGCACTCAAAATAAGCCTTCATAGTTTTTTAAGAAGATACGGGCCGACTGGACTTGAAATATGTGGAACGGTATGGGAGCAATAAAAGCCGACGAAAAAACTATCGGGCAAGGTTTAAGTCTGTTTGTACCTAGTTCTACTCGAAACGGGCCAACGACCAAAACTCATAGCTAGAAGCCATGACATATAAGTTATTTTGGTGAAAAAAGGTAGTTTGGGCTCTTAAAATGCGCCTTCATAGTTTATCAAGAAGATACGGGCCAACTAGAGTTGAAATACGTGAAACGGTATGAGTGTGATAAAAATTGACGAAAAAGCTGTCGGCCTAAGTTTGAGTCGTTCGGACCTAGTTCTACACGAAACGGGCCAATGACCAAAACTCATAGCTATAAGCCATGATTTATGAGTGATTTTGGTGAAAAAAGGTAGTTTCGGCTCTCAAAATCGGCCTTCATAGTTTGTCAAGAAGATACGGGCCAAGCTGGTTTTGGAATACGTCAAACGGTATGAGTGTGATAAAAGCTGACGAAAAAATTATCGAGGCTAGGTTTGAACTTGTTTGGACCTAGTTTTACTCGAAACAGAGCCAACGACCAAAATTCATAGCTATAAGCCATGACTTATGAGTTATTTTGGTGAAGAAATATAGTTTGGGCGCTCAAAATCAGCCTTCATTATATTCTAAGAAAATACAAGCCAAGCTGAACTTGGAATACGTGAAACGGTGTGTGAGTGATAAAAGCCGACAAAAACTTATCGGGCTAGGTTTGAGTTGTTTGGACCTAGTTCGATGCGAAACGGGCCAACGACCAAAACTCATAGCTATAAGCCATGACTTATGAGTTATTTTGGTGAAAAAAGATAGTTTAGGCTCACAAAATCGGTCTTCATAGTTGTTAAGAAGATACGGGCCAAGCTGTACTTGAAATACGTGAAACGGTATGAGAGCGATAAAAGCCGTAGAAAACCCGTCGGGCTAGGTTTGAGCTTTTTGGACCTAGTTCGATGCGAAACGGGCCAACGACCAAAAGTCATATCTATAGGCCATGACTTATGAGCTATTTTGGTGGAAAAAAGGTCGTTTGGGCTCTCAAAATTTGCCTTTATAGTTTATCAAGAAGATACGAGCCAAGCTGGAATTGAAATACGTGAAACGGTATGAGTGTGATAAAAGCTGATGAAAAAACTATCGGGCTAGGTTTGAGCTTTTTGGACCTAGTTCTATCCGAAACGGGCCTACGACCAAAACTCATAGCTATAAGCCATGACTTATGAGTTATTTTGGTGGAAAAAGGTAGTTTCGGCTCTCAAAATCAGCCTTCATAGTTTGTCAAGAAGATACGGGCCAAGCTGGTGTTGGAATACGTGAAACGGTATGAGTGTGATAAAAATTGACGAAAAAGCTGTCGAGGCTAAGTTTGAGTCTGGTCGGACCTAGTTCTACTCGAAACGGGCCAACTATCAAAACTCATAGCTATAAGCCATGATTTATGAGTGATTTTCGTGAAAAAAGGTAGTTTCGGCTCTCAAAATCAGCCTTCATAGTTTGTCAAGAAGATACGAGCCAAGCTGGTGTTGGAATACGTGAAACGGTATGAGTGTGATAAAAATTGACGAAAAAGCTGTCGAGGCTAAGTTTGAGTCTGTTCGGACCTAATTCTACCCGAAACGGGCTAACAACCAAAACTCATAGCTATAAGCCATGATTTATGAGTTATTTTGGTTAAAAAAGGTAGTTTCGAGTCTCAAAATCAGCCTTCATAGTTTGTCAAGAAGATACGGGCCATTGGTGTTGGAATACGTGAAACGGTATGAGTGTGATAAAAATTGACGAAAAAAGCTGTCACGCTAAGTTTGAGTCTGTTCGGACCTAGTTCATCCCGAAACGGGCCAACGACCAAAACTCATAGCTATAAGCCATGATTTATGAGTTATTTTGGTGAAGAAATGTAGTTTGGGCGCTCAAAATCGGCCTTTATTGTTTTTTAAGATGATACGAGCCAACTTGGACTTGGAATACGTGAAACGGTATGAGTGTGATAAAAACTAATAGAAAAACTGTCGGGTTAGGTTTGAGTCTGTTTGGACCTAGTTCTATCCGAAATGGGCCTACGATCAAAACTCATAGCTATAAGCCATGATTTATCGGTTATTTTGGTGAAGAAATGTAGTTTTCGCACTCAAAATAAGCCTTCATAGTTTTTTATGAAGATACGGGCCGAATGGACTTGAAATACGTGAAACGGTATGGGAGCGATAAAAGCGACGAAAAACTATCGGGCTAGGTTTAAGTCTGTTTGTACCTAGTTCTACCTGAAACGGGCCAACGACCAAAACTCATTGCTAGAAGCCATGACTTATGAGTTATTTTGGTGGAAAAAGGTAGTTTCGGCTCTCAAAATCGACCTTCATAGTTTGTCAAGAAGATACGGGCCAAGCTGGTGTTGGAATACGTGAAACGGTATGAGTGTGATAAAAATTGACGAAAAAGCTGTCGAGGCTAAGTTTGAGTCTGGTCGGACCTAGTTCTACCCGAAACGGGCCAACGATCAAAACTCATAGCTATAACCCATGATTTATGAGTTATTTTGGTGAAGAAATTTAGTTTGGGTGCTCAAAATCGGCCTTTATTGTTTTTTAAGATGATACGAGCCAAGCTTGGACTTGGAATACGTGAAACGGTATGAGTGTGATAAAAGCTGATGGAAAAAATGTCGGGTTAGGTTTGAGTCTGTTTGGACCTAGTTCTATCCGAAACGGGCTTACGACCAAAACTCATAGCTATAAGCCATGATTTATCGATTATTTTGGTGAAGAAATGTAGTTTTCGCACTCAAAATAAGCCTTCATAGTTTTTTAAGAAGATACGGGCCGACTGGACTTGAAATACGTGAAACGGTATGGGAGCGATAAAAGCGACGAAAAGCTGTCGGGCTAGGTTTGAGTCTGTTTGTACCTAGTTCTAACCGAAACGGGCCAACGACCAAAACTCATAGCTAGAAGCCATGACTTATGAGTTATTTTGGTGGAAAAAGGTAGTTTCGGCTCTCAAAATCGGCCTTCATAGTTTGTCAAGAAGATACGGGCCAACTAATGTTGGAATACGTGAAACGGTATGAGTATGATAAAAATTGACGAAAAAGCTGTCGAGGCTAAGTTTGAGCGGTTCGGACCTAGTTCTACCGAAACGGGCCAACGACCAAAACTCATAGCTATAAGCCATGATTTATGAGTGATTTTGGTGATAAAAGGTAGTTTCGGCTCTCAAAATCAGCCTTCATAGTTTGTCAAGAAGATACGGGCCAAGCTGATGTTGGAATACGTGAAACGGTATGAGTGTGATAAAAATTGACGAAAAAGCTGTCGAGCTAAGTTTGAGTCGTTCGGACCTAGTTCTACACGAAACGGGCCAACGACCAAAACTCATAGCTATAAGCCATGATTTATGAGTTATTTTGGTGAAGAAATGTATTTTGGGCGCTCAAAATCGGCCTTTATTGTTTTTTAAGATGATACGAGCCAAGCTTGGACTTGGAATACGTGAAACGGTATGAGTGTGATAAAAGCTGATGGAAAAGCTGTCGAGGTTAGGTTTGAGCTGATTGGACCTAGTTCTATCCGAAACGAGCCTACGACAAAAACTCATAGCTATAAGCCATGATTTATCGAGTTATTTTGGTGAAGAAATGTAGTTTTGGCACTCAAAATAAGCCTTCATAGTTGTTTAAGAAGATACGGGCCAATTGGACTTGAAATACGTGAAACGGTATGTGAGCGATAAAAGCGACGAAAAACTATCGGGCTAGGTTTAAGTCTGTTTGTACCTAGTTCTACCGAAACGGGCCAACGACCAAAACTCATAGCTAGAAGCCATGACTTATGAGTTATTTTGGTGGAAAAAGGTAGTTTTGGCTTTCTAAATCGGCTTTCATAGTTTGTCAAGAAGATACGGGCCAACTGGTGTTGGAATACGTGAAACGGTATGAGTGTGATAAAAATTGACGAAAAAACTATCGGCCTAAGTTTGAGACTGTTCGGACCTAGTTCTACTTGAAACGGGCCAATGACCAAAACTCATAGCTATAAGCCATGATTTATGAGTGATTTTGGTGAAAAAAGGTAGTTTCGGCTCTCAAAATCGGCCTTCATAGTTTGTCAAGAAGATACGAGCCAAGCTGGTGTTGGAATACGTGAAACGGTATGAGTGTGATAAAAATTGACGAAAAAGCTGTCGGGCTAAGTTTGAGTTGTTCGGACCTACTTCTACACGAAACGGGCCAACGACCAAAACTCATAGCTATAAGCCATGATTTATGAGTTATTTTGGTGAAGAAATGTAGTTTGGGCGCTCAAAATCGGCCTTTATTGTTTTTTAAGATGATACGAGCCAAGCTTGGACTTGGAATACGTGAAACGGTATGAGTGTGATAAAAGCTGATGGAAAAACTGTCGGGTTTGGTTTGAGCTATTTGGACCTAGTTCTATACGAAACGGGCCTACGACCAAAACTCATAGCTATAAGCCATGATTTATCGAGTTATTTTGGTGAAGAAATGTAGTTTTGGCACTCAAAATAAGCCTTCATAGTTGTTTAAGAAGATACGGGTCGATTGGACTTGAAATACGTGAAACGGTATGGGAGCGATAAAAGCGACGAAAAAGCTGTCGGGCTAGGTTTGAGCTATTTGTACCTAGTTCTACACGAAACGGGCCAACGACCAAAACTCATAGCTAGAAGCCATGACATATGAGTTATTTTGGTGGAAAAAGGTAGTTTCGCCTCTCAAAATCGACCTTCATAGTTTGTCAGAAGATACGGGCCAACTGGTGTTGAAATACGTGAAACGGTATGATTGTGATAAAAATTGACAAAAAAGCTGTTAGCCTAAGTTTGAGCTTTTCGGACCTAGTTCTACACGAAACGAGGCCAACGACCAAAACTCATAGCTATAAGCCATGATTTATGAGTGATTTTCGTGAAAAAAGGTAGTTTCGGCTCTCAAAATCAGCCTTCATAGTTTGTCAGAAGATACGGGCCAAGCTGGTGTTGGAATACGTGAAACGGTATGAGTGTGATAAAAATTGACGAAAAAGCTGTCGAGGCTAAGTTTGAGTCTGTTCGGACCTAGTTCTACTTGAAACGGGCTAACAACCAAAACTCATAGCTATAAGCCATGATTTATAAGTTATTTTGGTGAAAAAAGGTAGTTTCGGCTCTCAAAATCGGCCTTCATAGTTTGTCAAGAAGATACGGGCCAAGCTGGTGTTGGAATACGTGAAACGGTATGAGTATGATAAAAATTGACGAAAAAGCTGTCGAAGCTAAGTTTGAGCGAGTTCGGACCTAGTTCTACTCGAAACGGGCCAACGACCAAAACTCATAGCTATAAGCCATGATTTATGAGTGATTTTGGTGAAAAAAGGTAGTTTCGGCTCTCAAAATCGGCCTTCATAGTTTGTCAAGAAGATACGGGCCAAGCTGATGTTGGAATACGTGAAACGGTATGAGTGTGATAAAAATTGACGAAAAAGCTGTCGAGGCTAAGTTTGAGCTCGTTCGGACCTAGTTCTACCTAAAACGGGCCAACGACCAAAACTCATAGCTATAAGCCATGATTTATGAGTTATTTTGGTGAAGAAATGTAGTTTGGGCGCTCAAAATCAGCCTTTATTGTTTTTTAAGATGATACGAGGCAATCTGGACTTGGAATACGTGAAACGGTATGAGTGTGATAAAAACTAATGGAAAAAGCTGTCGGGTTAGGTTTGAGCTGATTGGACCTAGTTCTATACGAAACGAGCCTACGACAAAAACTCATAGCTATAAGCCATGATTTATCGGTTATTTTGGTGAAGAAATGTAGTTTTGGCACTCAAAATAAGCCTTCGTAGTTTTTTAAAAGGATACGGGCCGACTTGGACTTGAAATACGTGAAACGGTATGTGAGCAATAAAAGCGACGAAAAACTATCGGGCTAGGTTTAAGTTCGTTTGTACCTAGTTCTACTCGAAACGGGCCAACGACCAAAACTCATAGCTAGAAGCCATGACTTATGAGTTATTTTGGTGGAAAAAGGTAGTTTTGGCTTTCAAAATCGGCTTTCATAGTTTGTCGAAGATACGGGCCAAGCGGGTGTTGGAATACATGAAACGGTATGAGTGTGATAAAAATTGACGAAAAAACTATCGGCCTAAGTTTGAGCTGTTCGGACCTAGTTCTACTCGAAACGGGCCAATGACCAAAACTCATAGCTATAAGCCATGATTTATGAGTGATTTTGGTGAAAAAAGGTAGTTTCGGCTCTCAAAATCGGCCTTCATAGTTTGTCAAGAAGATACGAGCCAAGCGGGTGTTGGAATACGTGAAACGGTATGAGTGATAAAAATTGACGAAAAAGCTGTCATGCTAAGTTTGAGTTGTTCGGACCTACTTCTACTCGAAACGAGCCAACGACCAAAACTCATAGCTATAAGCCATGATTTATGAGTTATTTTGGTGAAGAAATGTAGTTTGGGTGCTCAAAATCGGCCTTTATTGTTTTTTAAGATGATACGAGCCAACTTGGACTTGGAATACGTGAAACGGTATGAGTGTGATAAAAGCTGATGGAAAAGCTGTCGGGTTTGGTTTGAGCTGTTTGGACCTAGTTCTATTCGAAACGGGCCTACGACCAAAACTCATAGCTATAAGCCATGATTTATCGAGTTATTTTGGTGAAGAAATGTAGTTTTGGCACTCAAAATAAGCCTTCGTAGTTGTTTAAGAAGATACGGGTCGACTGGACTTGAAATACGTGAAACGGTATGGGAGCGATAAAAGCGACGAAAAGCTGTCGGGCTAGGTTTGAGCTATTTGTACCTAGTTCTACCGAAACGGGCCAACGACCAAAACTCATAGCTAGAAGCCATGACATATGAGTTATTTTGGTGGAAAAAGGTAGTTTCGCCTCTCAAAATCGGCCTTCATAGTTTGTCAAGAAGATACGGGCCAACTGGGTGTTGAAATACGTGAAACGAGTATGATTGTGATAAAAATTGACAAAAAAGCTGTCGGCCTAAGTTTGAGTCTGTTCGGACCTAGTTCTACACGAAACGAGCCAACGACCAAAACTCATAGCTATAAGCCATGATTTATGAGTGATTTTCGTGAAAAAAGGTAGTTTCGGCTCTCAAAATCGGCCTTCATAGTTTGTCGAAGATACGGGCCAAGCTGGTGTTGGAATACGTGAAACGGTATGAGTGTGATAAAAATTGACGAAAAAGCTGTCGAGGCTAAGTTTGAGTCTGTTCGGACCTAGTTCTACTCGAAACGGGCTAACAACCAAAACTCATAGCTATAAGCCATGATTTATAAGTTATTTTGGTGAAAAAAGGTAGTTTCGGCTCTCAAAATCGGCCTTCATAGTTTGTCAAGAAGATACGGGCCATTGGTGTTGGAATACGTGAAACGGTATGAGTGTGATAAAAATTGACGAAAAAGCTGTCGAGCTAAGTTTGAGCTCGTTCGGACCTAGTTCATCCTGAAACGGGCCAACGACCAAAACTCATAGCTATAAGCCATGATTTATGAGTTATTTTGGTGAAGAAATGTAGTTTGGGCGCTCAAAATCGGCCTTTATTGTTTTTTAAGATGATACGAGCCAACTTGGACTTGGAATACGTGAAACGGTATGAGTGTGATAAAAACTAATAGAAAAATTATCGGGTTAGGTTTGAGCTCGTTTGGACCTAGTTCTATCCGAAATGGGCCTACGATCAAAACTCATAGCTATAAGCCATGATTTATCGGTTATTTTGGTGAAGAAATGTAGTTTTCGCACTCAAAATAACCCTTCATAGTTTTTTATGAAGATACGGGCCGAATGGACTTGAAATACGTGAAACGGTATGGGAGCGATAAAAGCCGACGAAAAGCTGTTGGGTTAGGTTTGAGCCGTTTGTACCTACTTCTACACGAAACGGGCCAACGACCAAAACTCATAGCTAGAAGCCATGACTTATGAGTTATTTTGGTGGAAAAAGGTAGTTTCGGCTCTCAAAATCGACCTTCATAGTTTGTCGAAGATACGGGCCAAGCGGGTGTTGGAATACGTGAAACGGTATGAGTGTGAAAAAAATTGATGAAAAAACTATCGGGCTAAGTTTGAGCTATTCGGAGCTAGTTCTACTCGAAACGGGCCAACGACCAAAACTCATAGCTATAAGCCATGATTTATGAGTGATTTTGGTGAAAAAGGTAGTTTCGGCTCTCAAAATCAGCCTTCATAGTTTGTCAAGAAGATACGGGCCAACCGGGTGTTGGAATACGTGAAACGGTATGAGTGTGATAAAAATTGACGAAAAAGCTGTCGAGGCTAAGTTTGAGTCTGTCCGGACTTAGTTCTACTCGAAACGGGCCAACGACCAAAACTCATAGCTATAAGCCATGATTTATGAGTTATTTTGGTGAAGAAATGTATTTTGGGCGCTCAAAATCGGCCTTTATTGTTTTTTAAGTTGATACGAGCCAAGCTGGACTTGGAATACGTGAAACGGTATGAGTGCGATAAAAGCCGATGGAAAAGCTGTCGGAGTTAGGTTTGAGTACGTTTGGACCTAGTTCTATCCGAAACGGGCCTACGACCAAAACTCATAGCTATAAGCCATGACTTATAAGTTATTTTGGTGAAAAAAGGTAGTTTCGGCCCTCAAAATAAGTCTTCATAGTTTATCAAAATGATACAAGCCAATTGTAGTTGGAGTACGTAAAACGGTATGAGTGTGATAAAAGCGACGAAAAAAGCTGTCGGGCTAGGTTTGAGCTATTTGTACCTAGTTCTACACGAAACGGGCCAACGACCAAAACTCATAGCTAGAAGCCATGACATATGAGTTATTTTGGTGGAAAAAGGTAGTTTCGCCTCTCAAAATCGGCCTTCATAGTTTGTCAAGAAGATACGGGCCAACCGGTGTTGAAATACGTGAAACGGTATGATTGTGATAAAAATTGACAAAAAAAGCTGTCGGCCTAAGTTTGAGTCGTTCGGACCTAGTTCTACACCGAAACGAGCCAACGACCAAAACTCATAGCTATAAGCCATGATTTATGAGTGATTTTCGTGAAAAAAGGTAGTTTCGGCTCTCAAAATCAGCCTTCATAGTTTGTCAAGAAGATACGGGCCAAGCGGGTGTTGGAATACGTGAAACGGTATGAGTGTGATAAAAATTGACGAAAAAGCTGTCGAGGCTAAGTTTGAGTCGTTCGGACCTAGTTCTACCCGAAACGGGCTAACAACCAAAACTCATAGCTATAAGCCATGATTTATAAGTTATTTTGGTGAAAAAAGGTAGTTTCGGCTCTCAAAATCAGCCTTCATAGTTTGTCAAGAAGATACGGGCCATTGGTGTTGGAATACGTGAAACGGTATGAGTGTGATAAAAATTGACGAAAAAGCTGTCGAGCTAAGTTTGAGCACGTTCGGACCTAGTTCATCCCGAAACGGGCCAACGACCAAAACTCATAGCTATAAGCCATGATTTATGAGTTATTTTGGTGAAGAAATGTAGTTTGGGCGCTCAAAATCAGCCTTTATTATTTTTTAAGATGATACGAGCCAAGCTGGACTTGGAATACGTGAAACGGTATGAGTGTGATAAAAACTAATAGAAAAATTATCGGGTTAGGTTTGAGTCGTTTGGACCTAGTTCTATCCGAAATGGGCCTACGATCAAAACTCATAGCTATAAGCCATGATTTATCGATTATTTTGGTGAAGAAATATAGTTTTCGCACTCAAAATAACCCTTCATAGTTTTTTATGAAGATACGGGCCGAATGGACTTGAAATACGTGAAACGGTATGGGAGCGATAAAAGCCGACGAAAAGCTGTTGGGTTAGGTTTGAGTCGTTTGTACCTACTTCTACCCGAAACGGGCCAACGACCAAAACTCATAGCTAGAAGCCATGACTTATGAGTTATTTTGGTGGAAAAAGGTAGTTTCGGCTCTCAAAATCGACCTTCATAGTTTGTCAAGAAGATACGGGCCAAGCTGGTGTTGGAATACGTGAAACGGTATGAGTGTGAAAAAAATTGATGAAAAAACTATCGAGCTAAGTTTGAGCTATTCGGAGCTAGTTCTACTCGAAACGGGCCAACGACCAAAACTCATAGCTATAAGCCATGATTTATGAGTGATTTTGGTGAAAAAGGTAGTTTCGGCTCTCAAAATCAGCCTTCATAGTTTGTCAAGAAGATACGGGCCAAGCGGGTGTTGGAATACGTGAAACGGTATGAGTGTGATAAAAATTGACGAAAAAGCTGTCGAGCTAAGTTTGAGTCGTCCGGACTTAGTTCTACCCGAAACGGGCCAACGACCAAAACTCATAGCTATAAGCCATGATTTATGAGTTATTTTGGTGAAGAAATGTATTTTGGGCGCTCAAAATCAGCCTTTATTTTTTTTTAAGTTGATACGAGCCAACTGGACTTGGAATACGTGAAACGGTATGAGTGTGATAAAAGCCGATGGAAAAGCTGTCGGGTTAGGTTTGAGTCTGTTTGGACCTAGTTCTATCCGAAACGGGCCTACGACCAAAACTCATAGCTATAAGCCATGACTTATAAGTTATTTTGGTGAAAAAAGGTAGTTTCGGCTCTCAAAATAAGTCTTCATAGTTTATCAAAATGATACAAGCCAATTGTAGTTGGAGTACGTAAAACGGTATGAGTGTGATAAAAACCGACGAAAAAGCTGTCGAGCTAGGTTTGAGCCGTTTGGACCTAGTTCTACTCGAAACGGGCCAACAACCAAAACTCATAGCTATAAGCCATTACTAATGAGTTATTTTGGTGAATAAATGTAGTTTGGGTGCTCAAAATCAGCCTTCATAGTATTTTAAGAAGATACGAGGCAAGCTGGACTTGGAATACGTGAAACGGTAAGCGAACGATAAAAGCCGACGAAAAACTATCGGCTAGGTTTAAGATGTTTTGACCTAGTTCGATGCGAAACCGGCCAACGACAAAAGCTCCTTGCTATGAGCCATGACTTATGAGTTATTTTGGTACAAAAAGGTAGTTTCGGCTCTCAAAATTAGCCTTCATAGTTTTTCAAGAAGATACGAGCCAACTCGGTTTTGGAATACGTCAAACGGTATGAGTGTGATAAAAGCGAGGAAAATGTTGTCGAGCTAGGTTTGAGTCTGTTTGGACCTAGTTTTACCCGAAATAGACCAATGACCAAAACTCATAGCTATAAGCCATGACTTATGAGTTATTCCGGTGAAGAAATATAGTTTGGGCGCTCAAAATCAGCCTTCATTATATTCTAAGAAAATACAAGCCAACTGGACTTGAAATACGTGAAACGGTGTGTGAGCGATAAAAATTTACAAAAAATTATCGGGCTAGGTTTGAGTTGTTTTGGCCTAGTTCGATGCGAAACGGGCCAACGACCAAAACTCATAGCTATAAGCTATGATTTATGAGTTATTTTGGTGAAAAAAGGTAGTTTGGGCTTTCAAAATCAGCCTTCATAGTTGTTTAAGAAGATACGGACCAAGCTGTACTTGAAATACGTGAAACGGTATGAGAGCGATAAAAGCCGTAGAAAAACCTGTCGGGCTAGGTTTGAGCTATTTGGACCTAGTTCGATGTGAAACGGGCCGACGACAAAAGCTCATCGCTACAAGTCATGACTTATGAGTTATTTTGTTGAAAAAAAGTAGTTTCGGCTCTTATAATCAGCCTTCATAGTTTGTCAGAAGATACAGACTAACCGGAGTTGGAATACATGAAACGGTATGAGTGTGATAAAAGCCGATAGAAAAGCCGTCATGCTAGGTTTGAGTCGTTTGGACCTAGTTCTATCCGAAATGGGCCTACGACCAAAACTCATAGCTATAAGCCATGACTTATGAGTTATTTTGGTGAAAAAAGGTAGTTTAGGCTCCCAAAATCTACCTTCATAGTTTGTCAAGAAGATACGGGCCAACTACGGTTGGAATACGTGAAACGGTATGAGCGTGGTAAAAGCTGGTGGAAAAGCTGTCGAGCTACGTTTGAAGTCTGTTTGGACTTAATTCTACCCGAAACAGGCCAACGACCAAAACTCATACCTATAAGCCATGACTTAAGAGTTATTTTGGTGAAGAGATGTAGTTTGGGCACTCAAAATCAGCCTTCAAAGTATTTTAAGAAGATACGAGCCAACTGGACTTGGGATACGTGAAACGGTATGCGAGCGATAAAAGCCGACGAAAAACTATCGGGCTAGGTTTGAGCTGTTTGGACCTAGTTCGATACGAAACGAGCCAACGACCAAAACTCATAGCTATAAGCCATGAATTATGAGTTATTTTTGTGAAAAAAGATAGTTTGGGCTCTCAAAATGTGCCTTTATAGTTTGTCAAGAAGTCACGGGCTAACTAGAGTTGGAATACATGAAACAAGTATGAGTGTGATAAAAGCCGATGGAAAAACCGTTAGGCTAGTTTTGAGACTGTTTGGATCTAGTTCTATTTGAAACAAGCCTACGACCAAAACCCATAGCTATAAGCCATGACTTATGAGTTATTTTGGTGAAAAAATGTAGTTTGGGCCCTCAAAATCAGCCTTCATAGTTTTTGAAGAAGATACGAGCCAACTGGATTTAGAATACGTGAAATGGTATGCGAGCGACAAAAATTGACAAAAAGCTCGTCCGGATAGGTTTGAGTCGTTTGGACCTAGTTTGATGCGAAACGGGCCAACGACCAAAACTCATAGCTATAATCCATGACTTATGAGTTATTTTGGTGAAAAAAATAGTTTGGGCTCTCAAAATCTGTCTTCATAGTTTGTCAAGAAGATACGGACCAACTAGAGTTGGAATACGTGAAACGGTATGAGTGTGATAAAAGCCGATGGAAAAAATGTCGGGTTAGGTTTGAGTCTGTTTGGACCTAGTTCTATCTAAAACGGGCCTACGACCAAAACTCATAGCTATAAGCCATGCCTTACGAGTTATTTTGGTGAAAAAATGTAGTTTGGGCCCTCAAAATCGGCGTTCAAAGTTTTTTAAAAAGATACGCATAGATCTGGACTTGCAATACGTGAAACGGTATGAGAGCGATAAAAGCCGACGAAAAACTATTGGGCTAGGTTTGAGTCTGTTTGGACCTAGTTCGATGCGAAACGAGGCAACGAAAAAAGCTCCTCGCTATAAGCCATGACTTATGAGTTATTTTGGTGAAAAAAGGTAGGTGCGGCTCTCAAAATCGGTCTTCATAATTTGTCATGAAGATACGAGCCAACTGGAGTTAGAATACGTGAAACGGTATGAGTGTGATAAAAGCCGACGAAAAAACTACTAGGCTAGGTTTAAGTCTGTTTGGACCTAGTTCTATCCGAAACGAGCCAACGACCAAAACTCATAGCTATAAGCCATGACTTATGAGTTATTTTGTTGAAAAAATGTAGTTTGGGGGCTCAAAATCGGCCTTTATAGTTTTTTAAGAAGATAGAGCTAACTAGACTTGGAATACGTGACACGGTATGTGAGCGATAAAAGCCGACGAAAAACTATCGGGCTAGGTTTGAGCCGTTTAGGCCTAGTTCGATGCGAAACGTGCCGACGGCCAAAACTCATGCTATAAACCATGACTTATGAGTTATTTTGGTGAAAAAAGGTAGTTTGGGCTCTCAAAATCTGCCCTTATAGTTTGTCAAGAAGATACGGGCCAACTAGAGTTGGAATACGTGAAACGGTATGAGTGTGATAAAAGCCGATGGAAAAGCTGTCATGCTAGGTTTAAGTCTGTTTGGACCTAGTTCTATTTGAAATAGGCCTACGACCAAAACTCATAGCTATAAGCCATGACTTATGAGTTATTTTGGTGAAAAAATATAGTTTGGGCCATCAAAATCAACCTTCATAGTTTTCTAAGAAGATACGGGCCAACTGGACTTGGAATATGTGAAACGGTATGATAGCGATAAAAGCCGACAAAAAATGTCGGACTAGGTTTGAGTTGTTTGGACCTATTTTGATGCGAAACGGGCCAACAACAAAAGCTCCTCGCTATAAGCCATGACTTATGAGTAAGTTTGGTGAAAAAGGTAGTTTCGGCTCTCAAAATCGGTCTTCATAGTTTGTCAAGAAGAGACGAGCCAAATGAAGTTGGAATATGTGAAATGGTATTAGTGTGATAAAAGCCGATGAAAAAATGTCGGGCTAGGTTTGAGTCTGTTTGGAACTAGTTCTACTCGAAATGGGCCAATGACTAAAACTCATACTTGTAAGCCATGACTTATGAGTTATTTTGGTGAAAAAATGTAGTTTGGGCGCTCAAAATCGGCCTTCATAGTTTTTTAAGAAGATACGAGCAACTCGGACTCGGAATACGTGAAACGGTATGTGAGCGATAAAAACTAACGAAAAACTATCGGGCTAGGTTTGAGTCGTTTCGACCTAGTTCGATGTGAAACGAGCCAACGACCAAAACTCATAGCTATAAGCCATGACTTATGAGTTATTTTGGTGAAAAAAGGTAGTTTGGGCTCTCAAAATCCGCCTTCATAGTTTGTCAAGAAGATACGGGCCAACTAGAGTTGGAATACGTGAAGTTGAGTGTGATAAAAGCCGATGGAAAAGCTGTCGGCTAGGTTTGAGCCGTTTGGACCTAGTTCTATCCGAAACGAGCCTACGACCAAAACTCATAGCTATAAGCCATGACTTATGAGTTATTTTGGTGAAAAAATGTAGTTTGGGCACTCAAAATCGGCCTTCATAGTTTTTTAAGAAAATACGAGCCAACTCGGACTTAGAATACATGAAACGGTATGTGAGCAATAAAACCGACGAAAAACTCGTCGAGCTAGGTTTGAGTCATGTTTGGACCTAGTTCGATACGAAACGGGCCAATGACCAAAACTCATAGCTATAATCCATGACTTATGAGTTATTTTGGTGAAAAAAAGTAGTTTAGGCTCTCAAAATCGCCTTCATAGTTTGTCGAAGATATGGGCCAACTAGAGTTGGAATACGTGAAACGGTATAAGTGTGATAAAAGCCGATGGAAAAGCTGTCGGGCTAGGTTTGAGTCCGTTTGTACCTAGTTCTACCCGAAACGAGCCAACGACCAAAACTCATAGCTATAAGCCATGACTTATGAGTTATTTTGGTGAAAAAAGGTAGTTTCGGCTTTCAAAACCAGACCTTCATAGTTTGTCAAGAAGAGACGGACCAACCGGGTGTTGGAATACGTGAAACGGTATGAGTGTGATAAAAATTGACGAAAAAGCTGTCGAGCTAAGTTTGAGTCTGTTTGGACCTTGTTCGATGCGGAACAGGCTAACGACCAAAACTCATATCTATAAGCCATGACTTATGAGTTATTTTTGTGGAAAAATGAAGTTTGGGCGCTTAAAATCGGCCTTCATAGTTTTCTAAGAAGATAACTGGACTTCTAATATGTGAAACGGTATGTGAGAGATAAAAGCCGACGAAAAACTATCGAGTTAGGTTTGAGCTCTGCGAACCTAGTTCGATGCGAAACGGGCCAACAACCGAAACTCATATCTATAAGCCATGACTTATGAGTTATTTTGGTGAGAAAATGTAGTTTGGGCACTCAAAATCGGCCTTCGTTGTTTTCTAAGATGATACCGGCCAACTGGACTTGGAATACGTGAAACGGTATGAGAGCGATAAAACCGATGAAAAACTCGTCGGGATAGGTTTGAGTCCGTTTGAACCTAGTTCTACCCGAAACGGGCCAACGACCAAAACTCATAGCTATAAGCCATGACTTATGAGTTATTTTGGTGAAAAAAGGTAGTTTCGGCTCTCAAAATTAGCCTTCATAGTTTGTCAAGAAGATATGGGCCAACCGGAGTTGTAATACGTGAAACGGTATGAGTGTGATAAAAACTGACGAAAAAGCTGTCCGGCTAAGTTTGAGCACGTTTGGACCTAGTTCGATGCGAAACGGGCCAATGACGAAAGCTCATCGCTTTAAGACATGACTTATGAGTTATTTTGGTAAAAAAAATGTAGTTTGGGCCCTTAAAATCGAGCTTCATAATTTTTTAAGAAGATACGGGCCAATTGGACTCGGAATATGTGAAACAATATGCGAGCGAGAAAAACTTACGAAAACCTATCGAGCTAGGTTTGAGATGTTTGGACCTAGTTCGATGCAAAACGGGCTAACAACAAAAGCTCCTCGCTATAAGCCATGATCGATGAGTTATTTTGGTGAAAAAGGGTAGTTTCGGCTCTCAAAATCGGTCTTCATATTTGTCAAGATGATACGAGCCAACTGGAGTTGGAATACGTGAAACGGTATGAGTGTGATAAAAATTGACGAAAAACCGTCGAGGCTAAGTTTGAGACTGTTTGGACCTTGTTCGATGCGGAACGGGCTAACGACCAAAACTCATATCTATAAGCCATGACTTATGAGTTATTTTTGTGGAAAAATGAAGTTTGGGCGCTCAAAATCGGCCTTCATAGTTTTCTAAGAAGATAACTCGGACTTCTAATATGTGAAACGGTATGTGAGAGATAAAACTCGACGAAAAACTATCGAGTTAGGTTTGAGCTCTCCGAACCTAGTTCGATGCGAAACGGGCCAACAACCGAAACTCATATCTATAAGCCATGACTTATGAGTTATTTTGGTGAGAAAATGTAGTTTTGGCACTCAAAATAAGCCTTCATAGTTGTTTAAGAAGATACGGGCCAACTGGACTTGAAATACGTGAAACGGTATGTGAGCAATAAAGACCGACGAAAAACTATCGGGCTAGGTTTAAGCTCGTTTGTACCTAGTTCTACCCGAAACGGGCAAACGACCAAAACTCATAGCTAGAAGCCATGACTTATGAGTTATTTTGGTGGAAAAAGGTAGTTTTGGCTTTCAAAATCGGCTTTCATAGTTTGTCAAGAAGATACGGGCCAATCGGGTGTTGGAATACGTGAAACGGTATGAGTGTGATAAAAATTGACGAAAAAACTATCAGCCTAAGTTTGAGCTCGTTCGGACCTAGTTCTACCGAAACGGACCAATGACCAAAACTCATAGCTATAAGCCATGATTTATGAGTGATTTTGGTGAAAAAGGTAGTTTCGGCTCTCAAAATCAGCCTTCATAGTTTGTCAAGAAGATACGGGCCTAAGATAGTTTTGGCTTTCAAAATCGGCTTTCATAGTTTGTCAAGAAGATACGGCCAACCGGTGTTGGAATACGTGAAACGGTATGAGTGTAATAAAAATTGACGAAAAAACTATCGACCTAAGTTTGAGTCGTTCGGACCTAGTTCTACCGAAACGGGCCAATGACCAAAACTCATAGCTATAAGCCATGATTTATGAGTGATTTTGGTGAAAAAAGGTAGTTTCGGCTCTCAAAATCGACCTTCATAGTTTGTCAAGAAGATACGAAGCTAACCGGTGTTGGAATACGTGAAACGGTATGAGTGTGATAAAAATTGACGAAAAAGCTCGTCGAGGCTAAGTTTGAGTTGTTCGGACCTACTTCTACCCGAAACGGGCCAACGACCAAAACTCATAGCTATAAGCCATGATTTATGAGTTATTTTGGTGAAGAAATGTAGTTTGGGTGCTCAAAATCAGCCTTTATTGTTTTTTAAGATGATACGAGCCAAGCTGGACTTGGAATACGTGAAACGGTATGAGTGTGATAAAAGCCGATGGAAAAGCTGTCGGGTTTGGTTTGAGTCTGTTTGGACCTAGTTCTATCCGAAACGGGCCTACGACCAAAACTCATAGCTATAAGCCATGATTTATCGGTTATTTTGGTGAAGAAATGTAGTTTTGGCACTCAAAATAAGCCTTCGTAGTTGTTTAAGAAGATACGGGTCGATCGACTTGAAATACGTGAAACGGTATGGGAGCGATAAAAGCCGACGAAATACTCGTCGGGCTAGGTTTGAGCTATTTGTACCTAGTTCTACTCGAAACGGGCCAACGACCAAAACTCATAGCTGAAGCCATGACATATGAGTTATTTTGGTGGAAAAAGGTAGTTTCGCCTCTCAAAATCAGCCTTCATAGTTTGTCGAGAAGATACGGGCCAACTCGGTGTTGAAATACGTGAAACGGTATGATTGTGATAAAAATTGACAAAAAAGCTGTCGACTCTAAGTTTGAGCTCGTTCGGACCTAGTTCTACTCGAAACAGCTAACGACCAAAACTCATAGCTATAAGCCATGATTTATGAGTGATTTTCGTGAAAAAAGGTAGTTTCGGCTCTCAAAATCAGCCTTCATAGTTTGTCAAGAAGATACGGGCCAATCGGTGTTGGAATACGTGAAACGGTATGAGTGTGATAAAAATTGACGAAAAACTCGTCGAGGCTAAGTTTGAGTCTGTTCGGACCTAGTTCTACTCGAAACGGGCTAACAACCAAAACTCATAGCTATAAGCCATGATTTATAAGTTATTTTGGTGAAAAAAGGTAGTTTCGGCTCTCAAAATCAACCTTCATAGTTTGTCAAGAAGATACGGGCCATTGGTGTTGGAATACGTGAAACGGTATGAGTGTGATAAAAATTGACGAAAAAGCTGTCGAGCTAAGTTTGAGTCGTTCGGACCTAGTTCATCCCGAAACGGGCCAACGACCAAAACTCATAGCTATAAGCCATGATTTATGAGTTATTTTGGTGAAGAAATGTAGTTTGGGCGCTCAAAATCGGCCTTTATTGTTTTTTAAGATTATACGAGCCAACTGGACTTGGAATACGTGAAACGGTATGAGTGTGATAAAAACTAATAGAAAAATTGTCGGGTTAGGTTTGAGTCTGTTTGGACCTAGTTCTATCCGAAATGGGCCTACGATCAAAACTCATAGCTATAAGCCATGATTTATCGCTTATTTTGGTGAAGAAATGTAGTTTTCGCACTCAAAATAACCCTTCATAGTTTTTTATGAAGATACGGGCCGAATGGACTTGAAATACGTGAAACGGTATGGGAGCGATAAAAGCGACGAAAAACTCGTTGGGTTAGGTTTGAGCCGTTTGTACCTACTTCTACCCGAAACGGGCCAACGACCAAAACTCATAGCTAGAAGCCATGACTTATGAGTTATTTTGGTGGAAAAAGGTAGTTTCGGCTCTCAAAATCGACCTTCATAGTTTGTCAAGAAGATACGGGCCAACTAGTGTTGGAATACGTGAAACGGTATGAGTGTGAAAATAATTGATGAAAAAACTATCGGACTAAGTTTGAGCTATTCGGAGCTAGTTCTACCCGAAACGGGCCAACGACCAAAACTCATAGCTATAAGCCATGATTTATGAGTGATTTTCGTGAAAAAGGTAGTTTCGGCTCTCAAAATCAGCCTTCATAGTTTGTCAAGAAGATACGGGCCAACTGGGTGTTGGAATACGTGAAACGGTATGAGTGTGATAAAAATTGACGAAAAACTCGTCGGGCTAAGTTTGAGTCTGTCCGGACTTAGTTCTACCCGAAACGGGCCAACGACCAAAACTCATAGCTATAAGCCATGATTTATGAGTTATTTTGGTGAAGAAATGTATTTTGGGCGCTCAAAATCGGCCTTTATTGTTTTTTAAGTTGATACGAGCCAACTGGACTTGGAATACGTGAAACGGTATGAGTGTGATAAAAGCCGATGGAAAAGCTGTCGGGTTAGGTTTGAGTCTGTTTGGACCTAGTTCTATCCGAAACGGGCCTACGACCAAAACTCATAGCTATAAGCCATGACTTATAAGTTATTTTGGTGAAAAAAGGTAGTTTCGGCTCTCAAAATAAGTCTTCATAGTTTATCAAAATGATACAAGCCAATTGTAGTTGGAGTACGTAAAACGGTATGAGTGTGATAAAAGCCGACGAAAAAGCTGTCGAGCTAGGTTTGAGTCCGTTTGGACCTAGTTCTACACGAAACGGGCCAACAACCAAAACTCATAGCTATAAGCCATTACTAATGAGTTATTTTGGTGAATAAATGTAGTTTGGGTGCTCAAAATCAGCCTTCATAGTATTTTAAGAAGATACGAGGCAACTCGGACTTGGAATACGTGAAACGGTAAGCGAACGATAAAAGCCGACGAAAAACTATCGGCTAGGTTTAAGATGTTTTGACCTAGTTCGATGCGAAAGCGGCCAACGACAAAAGCTCCTTGCTATGAGCCATGACTTATGAGTTATTTTGGTGCGAAAAGGTAGTTTCGGCTCTCAAAATTAGCCTTCATAGTTTTTCAAGAAGATACGAGCCAACTCGGTTTTGGAATACGTCAAACGGTATGAGTGTGATAAAAGCCGAGGAAAATGTTGTCGAGCTAGGTTTGAGTCTGTTTGGACCTAGTTTTACTCGAAATAGACCAATGACCAAAACTCATAGCTATAAGCCATGACTTATGAGTTATTCCGGTGAAGAAATATAGTTTGGGCGCTCAAAATCAGCCTTCATTATATTCTAAGAAAATACAAGCCAACTGGACTTGAAATACGTGAAACGGTGTGTGAGCGATAAAAATTTACAAAAAATTATCGGGCTAGGTTTGAGATCGTTTTGGCCTAGTTCGATGCGAAACGGGCCAACGACCAAAACTCATAGCTATAAGCTATGATTTATGAGTTATTTTGGTGAAAAAAGGTAGTTTGGGCTTTCAAAATCGGCCTTCATAGTTGTTTAAGAAGATACGGACCAAGCTGTACTTGAAATACGTGAAACGGTATGAGAGCGATAAAAGCCGTAGAAAAGCTGTCGGGCTAGGTTTGAGCTATTTGGACCTAGTTCGATGTGAAACGGGCCGACGACAAAAGCTCATCGCTACAAGTCATGACTTATGAGTTATTTTGTTGAAAAAAAGTAGTTTCGGCTCTTATAATCGACCTTCATAGTTTGTCAAGAAGATACGAGCTAACCGGAGTTGGAATACATGAAACGGTATGAGTGTGATAAAAGCCGATAGAAAAGCTGTCATGCTAGGTTTGAGTCTGTTTGGACCTAGTTCTATCCGAAATGGGCCT
This sequence comes from Dovyalis caffra, assembly GCA_963924115.1. NCBI lineage: Eukaryota > Viridiplantae > Streptophyta > Magnoliopsida > Malpighiales > Salicaceae > Dovyalis > Dovyalis caffra. Next base: position 193,506 of record CAWUPB010001189.1, read on the forward strand.
ACGACCAAAACTCATAGCTATAAGCCATGACTTATGAGTTATTTTGGTGAAAAAAGGTAGTTTAGGCTCCCAAAATCTACCTTCATAGTTTGTCAAGAAGATACGGGCCAACTACGGTTGGAATACGTGAAACGGTATGAGCGTGGTAAAAGCCGGTGGAAAAGCTGTCGGGCTACGTTTGAGTCTGTTTGGACTTAATTCTACTCGAAACGAGCCAACGACCAAAACTCATACCTATAAGCCATGACTTAAGAGTTATTTTGGTGAAGAGATGTAGTTTGGGCACTCAAAATCAGCCTTCAAAGTATTTTAAGAAGATACGAGCCAACTTGGACTTGGGATACGTGAAACGGTATGCGAGCGATAAAAGCCGACGAAAAACTATCGGGCTAGGTTTGAGTCTGTTTGGACCTAGTTCGATACGAAACGAGCCAACGACCAAAACTCATAGCTATAAGCCATGAATTATGAGTTATTTTTGTGAAAAAAGATAGTTTGGGCTCTCAAAATGTGCCTTTATAGTTTGTCAAGAAGTCACGGGCTAACTAGAGTTGGAATACATGAAACGAGTATGAGTGTGATAAAAGCCGATGGAAAAGCTGTTAGGCTAGTTTTGAGACTGTTTGGATCTAGTTCTATTTGAAACAAGCCTACGACCAAAACCCATAGCTATAAGCCATGACTTATGAGTTATTTTGGTGAAAAAATGTAGTTTGGGCCCTCAAAATCAGCCTTCATAGTTTTTGAAGAAGATACGAGCCAAGCTGGATTTAGAATACGTGAAATGGTATGCGAGCGACAAAAATTGACAAAAAGCTGTCCGGATAGGTTTGAGTCAGTTTGGACCTAGTTTGATGCGAAACGGGCCAACGACCAAAACTCATAGCTATAATCCATGACTTATGAGTTATTTTGGTGAAAAAAATAGTTTGGGCTCTCAAAATCTGTCTTCATAGTTTGTCAAGAAGATACGGACCAACTAGAGTTGGAATACGTGAAACGGTATGAGTGTGATAAAAGCCGATGGAAAAAATGTCGGGTTAGGTTTGAGTCTGTTTGGACCTAGTTCTATCTAAAACGGGCCTACGACCAAAACTCATAGCTATAAGCCATGCCTTACGAGTTATTTTGGTGAAAAAATGTAGTTTGGGCCCTCAAAATCGGCGTTCAAAGTTTTTTAAAAAGATACGGATAGATTGGACTTGCAATACGTGAAACGGTATGAGAGCGATAAAAGCCGACGAAAAACTATTGGGCTAGGTTTGAGCTCGTTTGGACCTAGTTCGATGCGAAACGAGGCAACGAAAAAAGCTCCTCGCTATAAGCCATGACTTATGAGTTATTTTGGTGAAAAAAGGTAGGTGCGGCTCTCAAAATCGGTCTTCATAATTTGTCATGAAGATACGAGCCAACTGGAGTTAGAATACGTGAAACGGTATGAGTGTGATAAAAGCCGACGAAAAAACTACTAGGCTAGGTTTAAGTCTGTTTGGACCTAGTTCTATCCGAAACGAGCCAACGACCAAAACTCATAGCTATAAGCCATGACTTATGAGTTATTTTGTTGAAAAAATGTAGTTTGGGGGCTCAAAATCAGCCTTTATAGTTTTTTAAGAAGATAGAGCCAACTAGACTTGGAATACGTGACACGGTATGTGAGCGATAAAAGCCGACGAAAAACTATCGGGCTAGGTTTGAGCCGTTTAGGCCTAGTTCGATGCGAAACGTGCCGACGGCCAAAACTCATGCTATAAACCATGACTTATGAGTTATTTTGGTGAAAAAAGGTAGTTTGGGCTCTCAAAATCGCCACTTATAGTTTGTCAAGAAGATACGGGCCAACTAGAGTTGGAATACGTGAAACGGTATGAGTGTGATAAAAGCCGATGGAAAAGCTGTCATGCTAGGTTTAAGTCTGTTTGGACCTAGTTCTATTTGAAATAGGCCTACGACCAAAACTCATAGCTATAAGCCATGACTTATGAGTTATTTTGGTGAAAAAATATAGTTTGGGCCATCAAAATCAACCTTCATAGTTTTCTAAGAAGATACGGGCCAAGCTGGACTTGGAATATGTGAAACGGTATGATAGCGATAAAAGCCGACGAAAAATGTCGGACTAGGTTTGAGTTGTTTGGACCTATTTTGATGCGAAACGGGCCAACAACAAAAGCCCCTCGCTATAAGCCATGACTTATGAGTAAGTTTGGTGAAAAAGGTAGTTTCGGCTCTCAAAATCGGTCTTCATAGTTTGTCAAGAAGAGACGAGCCAAATGAAGTTGGAATATGTGAAATGGTATTAGTGTGATAAAAGCCGATGAAAAAATGTCGGGCTAGGTTTGAGACTGTTTGGAACTAGTTCTACTCGAAATGGGCCAATGACTAAAACTCATACTTGTAAGCCATGACTTATGAGTTATTTTGGTGAAAAAATGTAGTTTGGGCGCTCAAAATCGGCCTTCATAGTTTTTTAAGAAGATACGAGCAATCTGGACTCGGAATACGTGAAACGGTATGTGAGCGATAAAAACTAACGAAAAACTATCGGGCTAGGTTTGAGCTCGTTTCGACCTAGTTCGATGTGAAACGAGCCAACGACCAAAACTCATAGCTATAAGCCATGACTTATGAGTTATTTTGGTGAAAAAAGGTAGTTTGGGCTCTCAAAATCCGCCTTCATAGTTTGTCAAGAAGATACGGGCCAACTAGAGTTGGAATACGTGAAGTTGAGTGTGATAAAAGCCGATGGAAAAGCTGTCGGCTAGGTTTGAGCCTGTTTGGACCTAGTTCTATCCGAAACGAGCCTACGACCAAAACTCATAGCTATAAGCCATGACTTATGAGTTATTTTGGTGAAAAAATGTAGTTTGGGCACTCAAAATCGGCCTTCATAGTTTTTTAAGAAAATACGAGCCAACTCGGACTTAGAATACATGAAACGGTATGTGAGCGATAAAAGCCGACGAAAAGCCGTCGAGCTAGGTTTGAGCTCGTTTGGACCTAGTTCGATACGAAACGGGCCAATGACCAAAACTCATAGCTATAATCCATGACTTATGAGTTATTTTGGTGAAAAAAAGTAGTTTAGGCTCTCAAAATCCGCCTTCATAGTTTGTCAAGAAGATATGGGCCAACTAGAGTTGGAATACGTGAAACGGTATAAGTGTGATAAAAGCCGATGGAAAAGCTGTCGGGCTAGGTTTGAGCCGTTTGTACCTAGTTCTACCCGAAACGAGCCAACGACCAAAACTCATAGCTATAAGCCATGACTTATGAGTTATTTTGGTGAAAAAAGGTAGTTTCGGCTTTCAAAACCAGCCTTCATAGTTTGTCAAGAAGAGACGGACCAACCGGTGTTGGAATACGTGAAACGGTATGAGTGTGATAAAAATTGACGAAAAAGCTCGTCGAGCTAAGTTTGAGTCTGTTTGGACCTTGTTCGATGCGGAACGGGCTAACGACCAAAACTCATATCTATAAGCCATGACTTATGAGTTATTTTTGTGGAAAAATGAAGTTTGGGCGCTCAAAATCGGCCTTCATAGTTTTCTAAGAAGATAACTGGACTTCTAATATGTGAAACGGTATGTGAGAGATAAAAGCGACGAAAAACTATCGAGTTAGGTTTGAGCTCTCGAACCTAGTTCGATGCGAAACGGGCCAACAACCGAAACTCATATCTATAAGCCATGACTTATGAGTTATTTTGGTGAGAAAATGTAGTTTGGGCACTCAAAATCGGCCTTCGTTGTTTTCTAAGATGATATCGGCCAACTTGGACTTGGAATACGTGAAACGGTATGAGAGCGATAAAAGCCGATGAAAAGCTGTCGGGATAGGTTTGAGATTCGTTTGAACCTAGTTCTACCCGAAACGGGCCAACGACCAAAACTCATAGCTATAAGCCATGACTTATGAGTTATTTTGGTGAAAAAAGGTAGTTTCGGCTCTCAAAATTAGCCTTCATAGTTTGTCAAGAAGATATGGGCCAACTGGAGTTGTAATACGTGAAACGGTATGAGTGTGATAAAAACCGACGAAAAAGCTGTCCGGCTAAGTTTGAGTCTGTTTGGACCTAGTTCGATGCGAAACGGGCCAATGACGAAAGCTCATCGCTTTAAGACATGACTTATGAGTTATTTTGGTAAAAAAATGTAGTTTGGGCCCTTAAAATCGAGCTTCATAATTTTTTAAGAAGATACGGGCCAATTGGACTCGGAATATGTGAAACAATATGCGAGCGAGAAAAACTTACGAAAAACTATCGGGCTAGGTTTGAGATGTTTGGACCTAGTTCGATGCAAAACGGGCTAACAACAAAAGCTCCTCGCTATAAGCCATGACTGATGAGTTATTTTGGTGAAAAAGGGTAGTTTCGGCTCTCAAAATCGGTCTTCATATTTGTCAAGATGATACGAGCCAACTGGAGTTGGAATACGTGAAACGGTATGAGTGTGATAAAAATTGACGAAAAAACTGTCGAGGCTAAGTTTGAGCTCGTTTGGACCTTGTTCGATGCGGAACGGGCTAACGACCAAAACTCATATCTATAAGCCATGACTTATGAGTTATTTTTGTGGAAAAATGAAGTTTGGGTGCTCAAAATCGGCCTTCATAGTTTTCTAAGAAGATAACTGGACTTCTAATATGTGAAACGGTATGTGAGAGATAAAACTCGACGAAAAACTATCGAGTTAGGTTTGAGCTCTCCGAACCTAGTTCGATGCGAAACGGGCCAACAACCGAAACTCATATCTATAAGCCATGACTTATGAGTTATTTTGGTGAGAAAATGTAGTTTTGGCACTCAAAATAAGCCTTCATAGTTGTTTAAGAAGATACGGGCCAACTGGACTTGAAATACGTGAAACGGTATGTGAGCAATAAAGACCGACGAAAAACTATCGGGCTAGGTTTAAGCCGTTTGTACCTAGTTCTACCCGAAACGGGCAAACGACCAAAACTCATAGCTAGAAGCCATGACTTATGAGTTATTTTGGTGGAAAAAGGTAGTTTTGGCTTTCAAAATCGGCTTTCATAGTTTGTCGAAGATACGGGCCAACTGGTGTTGGAATACGTGAAACGGTATGAGTGTGATAAAAATTGACGAAAAAACTATCAGCATAAGTTTGAGCTCGTTCGGACCTAGTTCTACCGAAACGGGCCAATGACCAAAACTCATAGCTATAAGCCATGATTTATGAGTGATTTTGGTGAAAAAAGGTAGTTTCGGCTCTCAAAATCGACCTTCATAGTTTGTCAAGAAGATACGGGCCTAAGATAGTTTTGGCTTTCAAAATCAGCTTTCATAGTTTGTCAAGAAGATACGGGCCAACCGGTGTTGGAATACGTGAAACGGTATGAGTGTGATAAAAATTGACGAAAAAACTATCGACCTAAGTTTGAGCTCGTTCGGACCTAGTTCTACCGAAACGGGCCAATGACCAAAACTCATAGCTATAAGCCATGATTTATGAGTGATTTTGGTGAAAAAAGGTAGTTTCGGCTCTCAAAATCGACCTTCATAGTTTGTCAAGAAGATACGAGCTAACCGGGTGTTGGAATACGTGAAACGGTATGAGTGTGATAAAAATTGACGAAAAAGCTGTCGAGGCTAAGTTTGAGTTGTTCGGACCTACTTCTACCCGAAACGGGCCAACGACCAAAACTCATAGCTATAAGCCATGATTTATGAGTTATTTTGGTGAAGAAATGTAGTTTGGGTGCTCAAAATCAGCCTTTATTGTTTTTTAAGATGATACGAGCCAAGCTGGACTTGGAATACGTGAAACGGTATGAGTGTGATAAAAGCCGATGGAAAAGCTGTCGGGTTTGGTTTGAGCTCGTTTGGACCTAGTTCTATCCGAAACGGGCCTACGACCAAAACTCATAGCTATAAGCCATGATTTATCGGTTATTTTGGTGAAGAAATGTAGTTTTGGCACTCAAAATAAGCCTTCGTAGTTGTTTAAGAAGATACGGGTCGATCGTACTTGAAATACGTGAAACGGTATGGGAGCGATAAAAGCGACGAAATACTCGTCGGGCTAGGTTTGAGCTATTTGTACCTAGTTCTACCCGAAACGGGCCAACGACCAAAACTCATAGCTAGAAGCCATGACATATGAGTTATTTTGGTGGAAAAAGGTAGTTTCGCCTCTCAAAATCAGCCTTCATAGTTTGTCAAGAAGATACGGGCCAATCGGGTGTTGAAATACGTGAAACGGTATGATTGTGATAAAAATTGACAAAAAAGCTGTCAGCCTAAGTTTGAGTCTGTTCGGACCTAGTTCTACTCGAAACGAGCCAACGACCAAAACTCATAGCTATAAGCCATGATTTATGAGTGATTTTCGTGAAAAAAGGTAGTTTCGGCTCTCAAAATCAGCCTTCATAGTTTGTCAAGAAGATACGGGCCAATTGGTGTTGGAATACGTGAAACGGTATGAGTGTGATAAAAATTGACGAAAAAGCTGTCGAGGCTAAGTTTGAGTCTGTTCGGACCTAGTTCTACTCGAAACGGGCTAACAACCAAAACTCATAGCTATAAGCCATGATTTATAAGTTATTTTGGTGAAAAAAGGTAGTTTCGGCTCTCAAAATCAGCCTTCATAGTTTGTCAGAAGATACGGGCCATTGGTGTTGGAATACGTGAAACGGTATGAGTGTGATAAAAATTGACGAAAAAGCTGTCGAGCTAAGTTTGAGTCTGTTCGGACCTAGTTCATCCCGAAACGGGCCAACGACCAAAACTCATAGCTATAAGCCATGATTTATGAGTTATTTTGGTGAAGAAATGTAGTTTGGGCGCTCAAAATCGGCCTTTATTGTTTTTTAAGATTATACGAGCCAAGCTGGACTTGGAATACGTGAAACGGTATGAGTGTGATAAAAACTAATAGAAAAATTGTCGGGTTAGGTTTGAGTCTGTTTGGACCTAGTTCTATACGAAATGGGCCTACGATCAAAACTCATAGCTATAAGCCATGATTTATCGGTTATTTTGGTGAAGAAATGTAGTTTTCGCACTCAAAATAACCCTTCATAGTTTTTTATGAAGATACGGGCCGAATGGACTTGAAATACGTGAAACGGTATGGGAGCGATAAAAGCGACGAAAAGCTCGTTGGGTTAGGTTTGAGTCTGTTTGTACCTACTTCTACCCGAAACGGGCCAACGACCAAAACTCATAGCTAGAAGCCATGACTTATGAGTTATTTTGGTGGAAAAAGGTAGTTTCGGCTCTCAAAATCGACCTTCATAGTTTGTCAAGAAGATACGGGCCAACTAGTGTTGGAATACGTGAAACGGTATGAGTGTGAAAAAAATTGATGAAAAAACTATCGGACTAAGTTTGAGCTATTCGGAGCTAGTTCTACTCGAAACGGGCCAACGACCAAAACTCATAGCTATAAGCCATGATTTATGAGTGATTTTCGTGAAAAAGGTAGTTTCGGCTCTCAAAATCAGCCTTCATAGTTTGTCAAGAAGATACGGGCCAACTGGGTGTTGGAATACGTGAAACGGTATGAGTGTGATAAAAATTGACGAAAAAGCTGTCGAGGCTAAGTTTGAGATCTGTCCGGACTTAGTTCTACTCGAAACGGGCCAACGACCAAAACTCATAGCTATAAGCCATGATTTATGAGTTATTTTGGTGAAGAAATGTATTTTGGGCGCTCAAAATCGGCCTTTATTGTTTTTTAAGTTGATACGAGCCAACTGGACTTGGAATACGTGAAACGGTATGAGTGTGATAAAAGCCGATGGAAAAGCTGTCGGGTTAGGTTTGAGCTCGTTTGGACCTAGTTCTATCCGAAACGGGCCTACGACCAAAACTCATAGCTATAAGCCATGACTTATAAGTTATTTTGGTGAAAAAAGGTAGTTTCGGCTCTCAAAATAAGTCTTCATAGTTTATCAAAATGATACAAGCCAATTGTAGTTGGAGTACGTAAAACGGTATGAGTGTGATAAAAGCTGACGAAAAAGCTGTCGAGCTAGGTTTGAGATCTGTTTGGACCTAGTTCTACACGAAACGGGCCAACAACCAAAACTCATAGCTATAAGCCATTACTAATGAGTTATTTTGGTGAATAAATGTAGTTTGGGTGCTCAAAATCGGCCTTCATAGTATTTTAAGAAGATACGAGGCAAGCTGGACTTGGAATACGTGAAACGGTAAGCGAACGATAAAAGCCGACGAAAAACTATCGGCTAGGTTTAAGATGTTTTGACCTAGTTCGATGCGAAACGGCCAACGACAAAAGCTCCTTGCTATGAGCCATGACTTATGAGTTATTTTGGTGCGAAAAGGTAGTTTCGGCTCTCAAAATTAGCCTTCATAGTTTTTCAAGAAGATACGAGCCAACTTGGTTTTGGAATACGTCAAACGGTATGAGTGTGATAAAAGCGAGGAAAATGTTGTCGAGCTAGGTTTGAGTCTGTTTGGACCTAGTTTTACTCGAAATAGACCAATGACCAAAACTCATAGCTATAAGCCATGACTTATGAGTTATTCCGGTGAAGAAATATAGTTTGGGCGCTCAAAATCAGCCTTCATTATATTCTAAGAAAATACAAGCCAACTTGGACTTGAAATACGTGAAACGGTGTGTGAGCGATAAAAATTTACAAAAAATTATCGGGCTAGGTTTGAGTCGTTTTGGCCTAGTTCGATGCGAAACGGGCCAACGACCAAAACTCATAGCTATAAGCTATGATTTATGAGTTATTTTGGTGAAAAAAGGTAGTTTGGGCTTTCAAAATCAGCCTTCATAGTTGTTTAAGAAGATACGGACCAAGCTGTACTTGAAATACGTGAAACGGTATGAGAGCGATAAAAGCCGTAGAAAAGCTGTCGGGCTAGGTTTGAGCTATTTGGACCTAGTTCGATGTGAAACGGGCCGACGACAAAAGCTCATCGCTACAAGTCATGACTTATGAGTTATTTTGTTGAAAAAAAGTAGTTTCGGCTCTTATAATCGGCCTTCATAGTTTGTCAAGAAGATACGAAGCCAACCGGAGTTGGAATACATGAAACGGTATGAGTGTGATAAAAGCGATAGAAAAGCTGTCATGCTAGGTTTGAGCTCGTTTGGACCTAGTTCTATCCGAAATGGGCCTACGACCAAAACTCATAGCTATAAGCCATGACTTATGAGTTATTTTGGTGAAAAAAGGTAGTTTAGGCTCCCAAAATCTACCTTCATAGTTTGTCAAGAAGATACGGGCCAACTACGGTTGGAATACGTGAAACGGTATGAGCGTGGTAAAAGCCGGTGGAAAAGCTGTCGAGCTACGTTTGAGACTGTTTGGACTTAATTCTACTCGAAACGAGCCAACGACCAAAACTCATACCTATAAGCCATGACTTAAGAGTTATTTTGGTGAAGAGATGTAGTTTGGGCACTCAAAATCAGCCTTCAAAGTATTTTAAGAAGATACGAGCCAAGCTGGACTTGGGATACGTGAAACGGTATGCGAGCGATAAAAGCCGACGAAAAACTATCGGGCTAGGTTTGAGTCTGTTTGGACCTAGTTCGATACGAAACGAGCCAACGACCAAAACTCATAGCTATAAGCCATGAATTATGAGTTATTTTTGTGAAAAAAGATAGTTTGGGCTCTCAAAATGTGCCTTTATAGTTTGTCGAAGTCACGGGCTAACTAGAGTTGGAATACATGAAACGAGTATGAGTGTGATAAAAGCCGATGGAAAAGCTGTTAGGCTAGTTTTGAGACTGTTTGGATCTAGTTCTATTTGAAACAAGCCTACGACCAAAACCCATAGCTATAAGCCATGACTTATGAGTTATTTTGGTGAAAAAATGTAGTTTGGGCCCTCAAAATCAGCCTTCATAGTTTTTGAAGAAGATACGAGCCAACTGGATTTAGAATACGTGAAATGGTATGCGAGCGACAAAAATTGACAAAAAACTCGTCCGGATAGGTTTGAGTCCGTTTGGACCTAGTTTGATGCGAAACGGGCCAACGACCAAAACTCATAGCTATAATCCATGACTTATGAGTTATTTTGGTGAAAAAAATAGTTTGGGCTCTCAAAATCTGTCTTCATAGTTTGTCAAGAAGATACGGACCAACTAGAGTTGGAATACGTGAAACGGTATGAGTGTGATAAAAGCCGATGGAAAAAATGTCGGGTTAGGTTTGAGTCTGTTTGGACCTAGTTCTATCTAAAACGAGCCTACGACCAAAACTCATAGCTATAAGCCATGCCTTACGAGTTATTTTGGTGAAAAAATGTAGTTTGGGCCCTCAAAATCGGCGTTCAAAGTTTTTTAAAAAGATACGGATAGATTGGACTTGCAATACGTGAAACGGTATGAGAGCGATAAAAGCCGACGAAAAACTATTGGGCTAGGTTTGAGTCTGTTTGGACCTAGTTCGATGCGAAACGAGGCAACGAAAAAAGCTCCTCGCTATAAGCCATGACTTATGAGTTATTTTGGTGAAAAAAGGTAGGTGCGGCTCTCAAAATCGGTCTTCATAATTTGTCATGAAGATACGAGCCAACTGGAGTTAGAATACGTGAAACGGTATGAGTGTGATAAAAGCCGACGAAAAAACTACTAGGCTAGGTTTAAGTCTGTTTGGACCTAGTTCTATCCGAAACGAGCCAACGACCAAAACTCATAGCTATAAGCCATGACTTATGAGTTATTTTGTTGAAAAAATGTAGTTTGGGGGCTCAAAATCAGCCTTTATAGTTTTTTAAGAAGATAGAGCCAACTAGACTTGGAATACGTGACACGGTATGTGAGCGATAAAAGCGACGAAAAACTATCGGGCTAGGTTTGAGCCGTTTAGGCCTAGTTCGATGCGAAACGTGCCGACGGCCAAAACTCATGCTATAAACCATGACTTATGAGTTATTTTGGTGAAAAAAGGTAGTTTGGGCTCTCAAAATCGCCACTTATAGTTTGTCAAGAAGATACGGGCCAACTAGAGTTGGAATACGTGAAACGGTATGAGTGTGATAAAAGCCGATGGAAAAGCTGTCATGCTAGGTTTAAGTCTGTTTGGACCTAGTTCTATTTGAAATAGGCCTACGACCAAAACTCATAGCTATAAGCCATGACTTATGAGTTATTTTGGTGAAAAAATATAGTTTGGGCCATCAAAATCAACCTTCATAGTTTTCTAAGAAGATACGGGCCAACTTGGACTTGGAATATGTGAAACGGTATGATAGCGATAAAAGCCGACGAAAAATGTCGGACTAGGTTTGAGTTGTTTGGACCTATTTTGATGCGAAACGGGCCAACAACAAAAGCCCCTCGCTATAAGCCATGACTTATGAGTAAGTTTGGTGAAAAAGGTAGTTTCGGCTCTCAAAATCGGTCTTCATAGTTTGTCAAGAAGAGACGAGCCAAATGAAGTTGGAATATGTGAAATGGTATTAGTGTGATAAAAGCCGATGAAAAAATGTCGGGCTAGGTTTGAGACTGTTTGGAACTAGTTCTACTCGAAATGGGCCAATGACTAAAACTCATACTTGTAAGCCATGACTTATGAGTTATTTTGGTGAAAAAATGTAGTTTGGGCGCTCAAAATCGGCCTTCATAGTTTTTTAAGAAGATACGAGCAATCTGGACTCGGAATACGTGAAACGGTATGTGAGCGATAAAAACTAACGAAAAACTATCGGGCTAGGTTTGAGCTCGTTTCGACCTAGTTCGATGTGAAACGAGCCAACGACCAAAACTCATAGCTATAAGCCATGACTTATGAGTTATTTTGGTGAAAAAAGGTAGTTTGGGCTCTCAAAATGCGCCTTCATAGTTTGTCAAGAAGATACGGGCCAACTAGAGTTGGAATACGTGAAGTTGAGTGTGATAAAAGCCGATGGAAAAGCTGTCGGCTAGGTTTGAGCCGTTTGGACCTAGTTCTATCCGAAACGAGCCTACGACCAAAACTCATAGCTATAAGCCATGACTTATGAGTTATTTTGGTGAAAAAATGTAGTTTGGGCACTCAAAATCGGCCTTCATAGTTTTTTAAGAAAATACGAGCCAACTCGGACTTAGAATACATGAAACGGTATGTGAGCGATAAAAGCCGACGAAAAACCGTCGAGCTAGGTTTGAGTCCGTTTGGACCTAGTTCGATACGAAACGGGCCAATGACCAAAACTCATAGCTATAATCCATGACTTATGAGTTATTTTGGTGAAAAAAAGTAGTTTAGGCTCTCAAAATCCGCCTTCATAGTTTGTCAAGAAGATATGGGCCAACTAGAGTTGGAATACGTGAAACGGTATAAGTGTGATAAAAGCCGATGGAAAAGCTGTCGGGCTAGGTTTGAGCCGTTTGTACCTAGTTCTACCCGAAACGAGCCAACGACCAAAACTCATAGCTATAAGCCATGACTTATGAGTTATTTTGGTGAAAAAAGGTAGTTTCGGCTTTCAAAACCGACCTTCATAGTTTGTCAAGAAGAGACGGACCAACCGGTGTTGGAATACGTGAAACGGTATGAGTGTGATAAAAATTGACGAAAAAGCTCGTCGGGCTAAGTTTGAGTCTGTTTGGACCTTGTTCGATGCGGAACGGGCTAACGACCAAAACTCATATCTATAAGCCATGACTTATGAGTTATTTTTGTGGAAAAATGAAGTTTGGGCGCTCAAAATCGGCCTTCATAGTTTTCTAAGAAGATAACTCGGACTTCTAATATGTGAAACGGTATGTGAGAGATAAAAGCGACGAAAAACTATCGAGTTAGGTTTGAGCTCTCGAACCTAGTTCGATGCGAAACGGGCCAACAACCGAAACTCATATCTATAAGCCATGACTTATGAGTTATTTTGGTGAGAAAATGTAGTTTGGGCACTCAAAATCGGCCTTCGTTGTTTTCTAAGATGATACCGGCCAACTGGACTTGGAATACGTGAAACGGTATGAGAGCGATAAAACCGATGAAAAACTCGTCGGGATAGGTTTGAGTCTGTTTGAACCTAGTTCTACCCGAAACGGGCCAACGACCAAAACTCATAGCTATAAGCCATGACTTATGAGTTATTTTGGTGAAAAAAGGTAGTTTCGGCTCTCAAAATTAGCCTTCATAGTTTGTCAAGAAGATATGGGCCAAGCTGGAGTTGTAATACGTGAAACGGTATGAGTGTGATAAAAGCCGACGAAAAAGCTGTCCGGCTAAGTTTGAGTCTGTTTGGACCTAGTTCGATGCGAAACGGGCCAATGACGAAAGCTCATCGCTTTAAGACATGACTTATGAGTTATTTTGGTAAAAAAATGTAGTTTGGGCCCTTAAAATCGAGCTTCATAATTTTTTAAGAAGATACGGGCCAATTGGACTCGGAATATGTGAAACAATATGCGAGCGAGAAAAACTTACGAAAAACTATCGAGGCTAGGTTTGAGATGTTTGGACCTAGTTCGATGCAAAACGGGCTAACAACAAAAGCTCCTCGCTATAAGCCATGACCGATGAGTTATTTTGGTGAAAAAGGGTAGTTTCGGCTCTCAAAATCGGTCTTCATATTTGTCAAGATGATACGAGCCAACTCGGAGTTGGAATACGTGAAACGGTATGAGTGTGATAAAAATTGACGAAAAACTCGTCGAGGCTAAGTTTGAGCTCGTTTGGACCTTGTTCGATGCGGAACGGGCTAACGACCAAAACTCATATCTATAAGCCATGACTTATGAGTTATTTTTGTGGAAAAATGAAGTTTGGGCGCTCAAAATCGACCTTCATAGTTTTCTAAGAAGATAACTCGGACTTCTAATATGTGAAACGGTATGTGAGAGATAAAAGCCGACGAAAAACTATCGAGTTAGGTTTGAGCTCTCCGAACCTAGTTCGATGCGAAACGGGCCAACAACCGAAACTCATATCTATAAGCCATGACTTATGAGTTATTTTGGTGAGAAAATGTAGTTTTGGCACTCAAAATAAGCCTTCATAGTTGTTTAAGAAGATACGGGCCAACTGGACTTGAAATACGTGAAACGGTATGTGAGCAATAAAGACCGACGAAAAACTATCGGGCTAGGTTTAAGCCGTTTGTACCTAGTTCTACTCGAAACGGGCAAACGACCAAAACTCATAGCTAGAAGCCATGACTTATGAGTTATTTTGGTGGAAAAAGGTAGTTTTGGCTTTCAAAATCGGCTTTCATAGTTTGTCAGAAGATACGGGCCAACTGGTGTTGGAATACGTGAAACGGTATGAGTGTGATAAAAATTGACGAAAAAACTATCAGCCTAAGTTTGAGCCGTTCGGACCTAGTTCTACCGAAACGGGCCAATGACCAAAACTCATAGCTATAAGCCATGATTTATGAGTGATTTTGGTGAAAAAAGGTAGTTTCGGCTCTCAAAATCGACCTTCATAGTTTGTCAAGAAGATACGGGCCTAAGATAGTTTTGGCTTTCAAAATCGGCTTTCATAGTTTGTCAAGAAGATACGGGCCAACCGGTGTTGGAATACGTGAAACGGTATGAGTGTGATAAAAATTGACGAAAAAACTATCGACCTAAGTTTGAGTCGTTCGGACCTAGTTCTACCGAAACGGGCCAATGACCAAAACTCATAGCTATAAGCCATGATTTATGAGTGATTTTGGTGAAAAAAGGTAGTTTCGGCTCTCAAAATCAGCCTTCATAGTTTGTCAAGAAGATACGAAGCTAACCGGTGTTGGAATACGTGAAACGGTATGAGTGTGATAAAAATTGACGAAAAAGCTGTCGAGGCTAAGTTTGAGTTGTTCGGACCTACTTCTACCCGAAACGGGCCAACGACCAAAACTCATAGCTATAAGCCATGATTTATGAGTTATTTTGGTGAAGAAATGTAGTTTGGGTGCTCAAAATCAGCCTTTATTGTTTTTTAAGATGATACGAGCCAAGCTGGACTTGGAATACGTGAAACGGTATGAGTGTGATAAAAGCTGATGGAAAAGCTGTCGGGTTTGGTTTGAGCTCGTTTGGACCTAGTTCTATCCGAAACGGGCCTACGACCAAAACTCATAGCTATAAGCCATGATTTATCGAGTTATTTTGGTGAAGAAATGTAGTTTTGGCACTCAAAATAAGCCTTCGTAGTTGTTTAAGAAGATACGGGTCGATCGGACTTGAAATACGTGAAACGGTATGGGAGCGATAAAACCGACGAAATACTTGTCGGGCTAGGTTTGAGCTATTTGTACCTAGTTCTACCCGAAACGGGCCAACGACCAAAACTCATAGCTAGAAGCCATGACATATGAGTTATTTTGGTGGAAAAAGGTAGTTTCGCCTCTCAAAATCAGCCTTCATAGTTTGTCAAGAAGATACGGGCCAACCGGGTGTTGAAATACGTGAAACGGTATGATTGTGATAAAAATTGACAAAAAAGCTGTCGACCTAAGTTTGAGCCGTTCGGACCTAGTTCTACCCGAAACAGGCCAACGACCAAAACTCATAGCTATAAGCCATGATTTATGAGTGATTTTCGTGAAAAAAGGTAGTTTCGGCTCTCAAAATCAGCCTTCATAGTTTGTCAAGAAGATACGGGCCAACTGGTGTTGGAATACGTGAAACGGTATGAGTGTGATAAAAATTGACGAAAAACCGTCGAGCTAAGTTTGAGTCCGTTCGGACCTAGTTCTACTCGAAACGGGCTAACAACCAAAACTCATAGCTATAAGCCATGATTTATAAGTTATTTTGGTGAAAAAAGGTAGTTTCGGCTCTCAAAATCAGCCTTCATAGTTTGTCAAGAAGATACGGGCCATTGGTGTTGGAATACGTGAAACGGTATGAGTGTGATAAAAATTGACGAAAAAGCTGTCGAGCTAAGTTTGAGTCGTTCGGACCTAGTTCATCCCGAAACGGGCCAACGACCAAAACTCATAGCTATAAGCCATGATTTATGAGTTATTTTGGTGAAGAAATGTAGTTTGGGCGCTCAAAATCGGCCTTTATTGTTTTTTAAGATTATACGAGCCAACTGGACTTGGAATACGTGAAACGGTATGAGTGTGATAAAAACTAATAGAAAAATTGTCGGGTTAGGTTTGAGACTGTTTGGACCTAGTTCTATCCGAAATGGGCCTACGATCAAAACTCATAGCTATAAGCCATGATTTATCGATTATTTTGGTGAAGAAATGTAGTTTTCGCACTCAAAATAACCCTTCATAGTTTTTTATGAAGATACGGGCCGAATGGACTTGAAATACGTGAAACGGTATGGGAGCGATAAAAGCGACGAAAAACTCGTTGGGTTAGGTTTGAGTCTGTTTGTACCTACTTCTACCCGAAACGGGCCAACGACCAAAACTCATAGCTAGAAGCCATGGCTTATGAGTTATTTTGGTGGAAAAAGGTAGTTTCGGCTCTCAAAATCGACCTTCATAGTTTGTCAAGAAGATACGGGCCAACTAGTGTTGGAATACGTGAAACGGTATGAGTGTGAAAAAAATTGATGAAAAAACTATCGGACTAAGTTTGAGCTATTCGGAGCTAGTTCTACTCGAAACGGGCCAACGACCAAAACTCATAGCTATAAGCCATGATTTATGAGTGATTTTCGTGAAAAAAGGTAGTTTCGGCTCTCAAAATCGACCTTCATAGTTTGTCAAGAAGATACGGGCCAACCGGGTGTTGGAATACGTGAAACGGTATGAGTGTGATAAAAATTGACGAAAAACTCGTCGAGCTAAGTTTGAAGTCGTCCGGACTTAGTTCTACTCGAAACGGGCCAACGACCAAAACTCATAGCTATAAGCCATGATTTATGAGTTATTTTGGTGAAGAAATGTATTTTGGGCGCTCAAAATCGGCCTTTATTGTTTTTTAAGTTGATACGAGCCAACTGGACTTGGAATACGTGAAACGGTATGAGTGTGATAAAAACCGATGGAAAAGCTGTCGGGTTAGGTTTGAGTCTGTTTGGACCTAGTTCTATCCGAAACGGGCCTACGACCAAAACTCATAGCTATAAGCCATGACTTATAAGTTATTTTGGTGAAAAAAGGTAGTTTCGGCTCTCAAAATAAGTCTTCATAGTTTATCAAAATGATACAAGCCAATTGTAGTTGGAGTACGTAAAACGGTATGAGTGTGATAAAAGCCGACGAAAAAGCTGTCGAGCTAGGTTTGAGCCGTTTGGACCTAGTTCTACACGAAACGGGCCAACAACCAAAACTCATAGCTATAAGCCATTACTAATGAGTTATTTTGGTGAATAAATGTAGTTTGGGTGCTCAAAATCGGCCTTCATAGTATTTTAAGAAGATACGAGGCAAGCTGGACTTGGAATACGTGAAACGGTAAGCGAACGATAAAAGCCGACGAAAAACTATCGGCTAGGTTTAAGATGTTTTGACCTAGTTCGATGCGAAACCGGCCAACGACAAAAGCTCCTTGCTATGAGCCATGACTTATGAGTTATTTTGGTGCGAAAAGGTAGTTTCGGCTCTCAAAATTAGCCTTCATAGTTTTTCAAGAAGATACGAGCCAACTGGTTTTGGAATACGTCAAACGGTATGAGTGTGATAAAAGCCGAGGAAAATGTTGTCGAGCTAGGTTTGAGTCTGTTTGGACCTAGTTTTACCCGAAATAGACCAATGACCAAAACTCATAGCTATAAGCCATGACTTATGAGTTATTCGGTGAAGAAATATAGTTTGGGCGCTCAAAATCAGCCTTCATTATATTCTAAGAAAATACAAGCCAACTGGACTTGAAATACGTGAAACGGTGTGTGAGCGATAAAAATTTACAAAAAATTATCGGGCTAGGTTTGAGTCGTTTTGGCCTAGTTCGATGCGAAACGGGCCAACGACCAAAACTCATAGCTATAAGCTATGATTTATGAGTTATTTTGGTGAAAAAAGGTAGTTTGGGCTTTCAAAATCAGCCTTCATAGTTGTTTAAGAAGATACGGACCAACCGTACTTGAAATACGTGAAACGGTATGAGAGCGATAAAAGCCGTAGAAAAGCTTGTCGGGCTAGGTTTGAGCTATTTGGACCTAGTTCGATGTGAAACGGGCCGACGACAAAAGCTCATCGCTACAAGTCATGACTTATGAGTTATTTTGTTGAAAAAAAGTAGTTTCGGCTCTTATAATCGGCCTTCATAGTTTGTCAAGAAGATACGAGCTAACCGGAGTTGGAATACATGAAACGGTATGAGTGTGATAAAAGCCGATAGAAAAAGCTGTCATGCTAGGTTTGAGTCTGTTTGGACCTAGTTCTATCCGAAATGGGCCTACGACCAAAACTCATAGCTATAAGCCATGACTTATGAGTTATTTTGGTGAAAAAAGGTAGTTTAGGCTCCCAAAATCTACCTTCATAGTTTGTCAAGAAGATACGGGCCAACTACGGTTGGAATACGTGAAACGGTATGAGCGTGGTAAAAGCCGGTGGAAAAGCTGTCGAGCTACGTTTGAGTCTGTTTGGACTTAATTCTACTCGAAACAGGCCAACGACCAAAACTCATACCTATAAGCCATGACTTAAGAGTTATTTTGGTGAAGAGATGTAGTTTGGGCACTCAAAATCAGCCTTCAAAGTATTTTAAGAAGATACGAGCCAAGCTTGGACTTGGGATACGTGAAACGGTATGCGAGCGATAAAAGCCGACGAAAAACTATCGGGCTAGGTTTGAGTCTGTTTGGACCTAGTTCGATACGAAACGAGCCAACGACCAAAACTCATAGCTATAAGCCATGAATTATGAGTTATTTTTGTGAAAAAAGATAGTTTGGGCTCTCAAAATGTGCCTTTATAGTTTGTCAAGAAGTCACGGGCTAACTAGAGTTGGAATACATGAAACGAGTATGAGTGTGATAAAAGCCGATGGAAAAGCTGTTAGGCTAGTTTTGAGACTGTTTGGATCTAGTTCTATTTGAAACAAGCCTACGACCAAAACTCATAGCTATAAGCCATGACTTATGAGTTATTTTGGTGAAAAAATGTAGTTTGGGCCCTCAAAATCAGCCTTCATAGTTTTTGAAGAAGATACGAGCCAACTGGATTTAGAATACGTGAAATGGTATGCGAGCGACAAAAATTGACAAAAAGCTGTCCGGATAGGTTTGAGTCTGTTTGGACCTAGTTTGATGCGAAACGGGCCAACGACCAAAACTCATAGCTATAATCCATGACGTATGAGTTATTTTGGTGAAAAAAATAGTTTGGGCTCTCAAAATCTGTCTTCATAGTTTGTCAAGAAGATACGGACCAACTAGAGTTGGAATACGTGAAACGGTATGAGTGTGATAAAAGCCGATGGAAAAAATGTCGGGTTAGGTTTGAGTCGTTTGGACCTAGTTCTATCTAAAACGAGCCTACGACCAAAACTCATAGCTATAAGCCATGCCTTACGAGTTATTTTGGTGAAAAAATGTAGTTTGGGCCCTCAAAATCGGCGTTCAAAGTTTTTTAAAAAGATACGGATAGATCGGACTTGCAATACGTGAAACGGTATGAGAGCGATAAAAGCCGACGAAAAACTATTGGGCTAGGTTTGAGTCTGTTTGGACCTAGTTCGATGCGAAACGAGGCAACGAAAAAAGCTCCTCGCTATAAGCCATGACTTATGAGTTATTTTGGTGAAAAAAGGTAGGTGCGGCTCTCAAAATCGGTCTTCATAATTTGTCATGAAGATACGAGCCAACTGGAGTTAGAATACGTGAAACGGTATGAGTGTGATAAAAGCCGACGAAAAAACTACTAGGCTAGGTTTAAGTCTGTTTGGACCTAGTTCTATCCGAAACGAGCCAACGACCAAAACTCATAGCTATAAGCCATGACTTATGAGTTATTTTGTTGAAAAAATGTAGTTTGGGGGCTCAAAATCAGCCTTTATAGTTTTTTAAGAAGATAGAGCCAACTAGACTTGGAATACGTGACACGGTATGTGAGCGATAAAAGCCGACGAAAAACTATCGGGCTAGGTTTGAGCCGTTTAGGCCTAGTTCGATGCGAAACGTGCCGACGGCCAAAACTCATGCTATAAACCATGACTTATGAGTTATTTTGGTGAAAAAAGGTAGTTTGGGCTCTCAAAATGCTGCCCTTATAGTTTGTCAAGAAGATACGGGCCAACTAGAGTTGGAATACGTGAAACGGTATGAGTGTGATAAAAGCCGATGGAAAAGCTGTCATGCTAGGTTTAAGTCCGTTTGGACCTAGTTCTATTTGAAATAGGCCTACGACCAAAACTCATAGCTATAAGCCATGACTTATGAGTTATTTTGGTGAAAAAATATAGTTTGGGCCATCAAAATCAACCTTCATAGTTTTCTAAGAAGATACGGGCCAACTGGACTTGGAATATGTGAAACGGTATGATAGCGATAAAAGCCGACGAAAAATGTCGGACTAGGTTTGAGTTGTTTGGACCTATTTTGATGCGAAACGGGCCAACAACAAAAGCTCCTCGCTATAAGCCATGACTTATAAGTAAGTTTGGTGAAAAAGGTAGTTTCGGCTCTCAAAATCGGTCTTCATAGTTTGTCAAGAAGAGACGAGCCAAATGAAGTTGGAATATGTGAAATGGTATTAGTGTGATAAAAGCCGATGAAAAAATGTCGGGCTAGGTTTGAGCTATTTGGAACTAGTTCTACCCGAAATGGGCCAATGACTAAAACTCATACTTGTAAGCCATGACTTATGAGTTATTTTGGTGAAAAAATGTAGTTTGGGCGCTCAAAATCGGCCTTCATAGTTTTTTAAGAAGATACGAGCAACTCGGACTCGGAATACGTGAAACGGTATGTGAGCGATAAAAACTAACGAAAAACTATCGGGCTAGGTTTGAGTCGTTTCGACCTAGTTCGATGTGAAACGAGCCAACGACCAAAACTCATAGGTATAAGCCATGACTTATGAGTTATTTTGGTGAAAAAAGGTAGTTTGGGCTCTCAAAATCCGCCTTTATAGTTTGTCAAGAAGATACGGGCCAACTAGAGTTGGAATACGTGAAGTTGAGTGTGATAAAAGCGATGGAAAAGCTGTCGGCTAGGTTTGAGCCGTTTGGACCTAGTTCTATCCGAAACGAGCCTACGACCAAAACTCATAGCTATAAGCCATGACTTATGAGTTATTTTGGTGAAAAAATGTAGTTTGGGCACTCAAAATCAGCCTTCATAGTTTTTTAAGAAAATACGAGCCAACTCGGACTTAGAATACATGAAACGGTATGTGAGCGATAAAAGCCGACGAAAAACCGTCGGGCTAGGTTTGAGTCGTTTGGACCTAGTTCGATACGAAACGGGCCAATGACCAAAACTCATAGCTATAATCCATGACTTATGAGTTATTTTGGTGAAAAAAAGTAGTTTAGGCTCTCAAAATCCGCCTTCATAGTTTGTCAAGAAGATATGGGCCAACTAGAGTTGGAATACGTGAAACGGTATAAGTGTGATAAAAGCCGATGGAAAAGCTGTCGGGCTAGGTTTGAGCCGTTTGTACCTAGTTCTACCCGAAACGAGCCAACGACCAAAACTCATAGCTATAAGCCATGACTTATGAGTTATTTTGGTGAAAAAAGGTAGTTTCGGCTTTCAAAACCGACCTTCATAGTTTGTCAAGAAGAGACGGACCAACCGGGTGTTGGAATACGTGAAACGGTATGAGTGTGATAAAAATTGACGAAAAAGCTCGTCGAGCTAAGTTTGAGTCGTTTGGACCTTGTTCGATGCGGAACGGGCTAACGACCAAAACTCATATCTATAAGCCATGACTTATGAGTTATTTTTGTGGAAAAATGAAGTTTGGGCGCTCAAAATCGGCCTTCATAGTTTTCTAAGAAGATAACCGGACTTCTAATATGTGAAACGGTATGTGAGAGATAAAAGCCGACGAAAAACTATCGAGTTAGGTTTGAGCTCTCGAACCTAGTTCGATGCGAAACGGGCCAACAACCGAAACTCATATCTATAAGCCATGACTTATGAGTTATTTTGGTGAGAAAATGTAGTTTGGGCACTCAAAATCGGCCTTCGTTGTTTTCTAAGATGATACCGGCCAACTTGGACTTGGAATACGTGAAACGGTATGAGAGCGATAAAAGCCGATGAAAAACTCGTCGGGATAGGTTTGAGTCTGTTTGAACCTAGTTCTACCCGAAACGGGCCAACGACCAAAACTCATAGCTATAAGCCATGACTTATGAGTTATTTTGGTGAAAAAAGGTAGTTTCGGCTCTCAAAATTAGCCTTCATAGTTTGTCAAGAAGATATGGGCCAACTGGAGTTGTAATACGTGAAACGGTATGAGTGTGATAAAAGCCGACGAAAAAGCTGTCCGGCTAAGTTTGAGTCTGTTTGGACCTAGTTCGATGCGAAACGGGCCAATGACGAAAGCTCATCGCTTTAAGACATGACTTATGAGTTATTTTGGTAAAAAAATGTAGTTTGGGCCCTTAAAATCGAGCTTCATAATTTTTTAAGAAGATACGGGCCAATTGGACTCGGAATATGTGAAACAATATGCGAGCGAGAAAAACTTACGAAAAACTATCGAGGCTAGGTTTGAGATGTTTGGACCTAGTTCGATGCAAAACGGGCTAACAACAAAAGCTCCTCGCTATAAGCCATGACTGATGAGTTATTTTGGTGAAAAAGGGTAGTTTCGGCTCTCAAAATCGAGTCTTCATATTTGTCAAGATGATACGAGCCAATCGGAGTTGGAATACGTGAAACGGTATGAGTGTGATAAAAATTGACGAAAAACTCGTCGAGCTAAGTTTGAGTCTGTTTGGACCTTGTTCGATGCGGAACGGGCTAACGACCAAAACTCATATCTATAAGCCATGACTTATGAGTTATTTTTGTGGAAAAATGAAGTTTGGGCGCTCAAAATCAGCCTTCATAGTTTTCTAAGAAGATAACTGGACTTCTAATATGTGAAACGGTATGTGAGAGATAAAAGCCGACGAAAAACTATCGAGTTAGGTTTGAGCTCTCCGAACCTAGTTCGATGCGAAACGGGCCAACAACCGAAACTCATATCTATAAGCCATGACTTATGAGTTATTTTGGTGAGAAAATGTAGTTTTGGCACTCAAAATAAGCCTTCATAGTTGTTTAAGAAGATACGGGCCAACTGGACTTGAAATACGTGAAACGGTATGTGAGCAATAAAGACCGACGAAAAACTATCGGGCTAGGTTTAAGCTCGTTTGTACCTAGTTCTACCCGAAACGGGCAAACGACCAAAACTCATAGCTAGAAGCCATGACTTATGAGTTATTTTGGTGGAAAAAGGTAGTTTTGGCTTTCAAAATCGGCTTTCATAGTTTGTCAGAAGATACGGGCCAACTGGTGTTGGAATACGTGAAACGGTATGAGTGTGATAAAAATTGACGAAAAAACTATCGGCCTAAGTTTGAGCCGTTCGGACCTAGTTCTACCGAAACGGACCAATGACCAAAACTCATAGCTATAAGCCATGATTTATGAGTGATTTTGGTGAAAAAAGGTAGTTTCGGCTCTCAAAATCGACCTTCATAGTTTGTCAAGAAGATACGGGCCTAAGATAGTTTTGGCTTTCAAAATCAGCTTTCATAGTTTGTCAAGAAGATACGGGCCAACCGGTGTTGGAATACGTGAAACGGTATGAGTGTGATAAAAATTGACGAAAAAACTATCGACCTAAGTTTGAGTCGTTCGGACCTAGTTCTACCGAAACGGGCCAATGACCAAAACTCATAGCTATAAGCCATGATTTATGAGTGATTTTGGTGAAAAAAGGTAGTTTCGGCTCTCAAAATCGACCTTCATAGTTTGTCAAGAAGATACGAGCTAACCGGTGTTGGAATACGTGAAACGGTATGAGTGTGATAAAAATTGACGAAAAACTCGTCGAGCTAAGTTTGAGTTGTTCGGACCTACTTCTACCCGAAACGGGCCAACGACCAAAACTCATAGCTATAAGCCATGATTTATGAGTTATTTTGGTGAAGAAATGTAGTTTGGGTGCTCAAAATCAGCCTTTATTGTTTTTTAAGATGATACGAGCCAACTGGACTTGGAATACGTGAAACGGTATGAGTGTGATAAAAGCCGATGGAAAAGCTCGTCGGGTTTGGTTTGAGTCCGTTTGGACCTAGTTCTATCCGAAACGGGCCTACGACCAAAACTCATAGCTATAAGCCATGATTTATCGATTATTTTGGTGAAGAAATGTAGTTTTGGCACTCAAAATAAGCCTTCGTAGTTGTTTAAGAAGATACGGGTCGATCGTACTTGAAATACGTGAAACGGTATGGGAGCGATAAAAGCCGACGAAATACTTGTCGGGCTAGGTTTGAGCTATTTGTACCTAGTTCTACCCGAAACGGGCCAACGACCAAAACTCATAGCTAGAAGCCATGACATATGAGTTATTTTGGTGGAAAAAGGTAGTTTCGCCTCTCAAAATCGGCCTTCATAGTTTGTCAAGAAGATACGGGCCAACCGGTGTTGAAATACGTGAAACGGTATGATTGTGATAAAAATTGACAAAAAACTCGTCGACCTAAGTTTGAGCTCGTTCGGACCTAGTTCTACCCGAAACGAGCCAACGACCAAAACTCATAGCTATAAGCCATGATTTATGAGTGATTTTCGTGAAAAAAGGTAGTTTCGGCTCTCAAAATCAGCCTTCATAGTTTGTCAAGAAGATACGGGCCAATTGGTGTTGGAATACGTGAAACGGTATGAGTGTGATAAAAATTGACGAAAAAGCTGTCGAGGCTAAGTTTGAGTCCGTTTGGACCTTGTTCGATGCGGAACGGGCTAACGACCAAAACTCATATCTATAAGCCATGACTTATGAGTTATTTTTGTGGAAAAATGAAGTTTGGGCGCTCAAAATCGGCCTTCATAGTTTTCTAAGAAGATAAGCCTGGACTTCTAATATGTGAAACGGTATGTGAGAGATAAAAACTGACGAAAAACTATCGAGTTAGGTTTGAGCTCTCGAACCTAGTTCGATGCGAAACGGGCCAACAACCGAAACTCATATCTATAAGCCATGACTTATGAGTTATTTTGGTGAGAAAATGTAGTTTGGGCACTCAAAATCAGCCTTCGTTGTTTTCTAAGATGATACGGCCAACTTGGACTTGGAATACGTGAAACGGTATGAGAGCGATAAAAGCCGATGAAAAACTGTCGGGATAGGTTTGAGTCTGTTTGAACCTAGTTCTACTCGAAACGGGCCAACGACCAAAACTCATAGCTATAAGCCATGACTTATGAGTTATTTTGGTGAAAAAAGGTAGTTTCGGCTCTCAAAATTAGCCTTCATAGTTTGTCAAGAAGATATGGGCCAATCTGGAGTTGTAATACGTGAAACGGTATGAGTGTGATAAAAGCCGACGAAAAAGCTGTCCGGCTAAGTTTGAGTCGTTTGGACCTAGTTCGATGCGAAACGGGCCAATGACGAAAGCTCATCGCTTTAAGACATGACTTATGAGTTATTTTGGTAAAAAAATGTAGTTTGGGCCCTTAAAATCGAGCTTCATAATTTTTTAAGAAGATACGAGCCAATTGGACTCGGAATATGTGAAACAATATGCGAGCGAGAAAAACTTACGAAAAACTATCGAGCTAGGTTTGAGATGTTTGGACCTAGTTCGATGCAAAACGGGCTAACAACAAAAGCTCCTCGCTATAAGCCATGATCGATGAGTTATTTTGGTGAAAAAGGGTAGTTTCGGCTCTCAAAATCGGTCTTCATATTTGTCAAGATGATACGAGCCAATTGGAGTTGGAATACGTGAAACGGTATGAGTGTGATAAAAGCTGACGAAAAACTCGTCGAGCTAGGTCGGAGTCGTTTGGAGCTCGTTCTACCCGAAACGGGCCAACGACCAAAACTCATAGCTATAAGCCATTACTTATGAGTTATTTTGGTGAATAAATGTAGTTTGGGCGCTAAAATTAGCCTTCATTGTATTTTAAGAAGATACGAGGCAATTAGACTTAGAATACGTGAAACGATATGTGAGCGATAAAAGCCGATGAAAAACTCGTCGAGCTAGGTTTGAGTCTGTTTGGACCTAGTTCGATGCGAAACGGGCCAACGATCAAAAATCATAGCTATAAGCCACGACTTATGACTTATTTTGGTGAAAAAAGATAGTTTGGGCTCACAAAATGCGCCTTCACGGTTTGTCAAGATGATACGGACCAACTAGAGTTGGAATACTTGAAACGATGTGAGTGTGATAAGAACTTATGGAAAAGCTGTGAGGCAAGGTTTGAGTCTGTTTGGACCTAGTTCTATCTAAAACGGGCCTACGACCAAAACTCATAGCTATAAGCCATGACCTATGAGTTATTTTGGTGAAAAAATGTAGTTTGGGCGCTCAAAATCAGCCTTCATAGTTTTTTAAGAAGATACGAGCCAACTTGGACTTGGAATACATGAAACAATATGTGAGCGATAAAAACTAACGAAAAACTGTCGGGCTAGGTTTGAGTCTGTTTAGACCTAGTTCGATGCGAAATGGGCTAACGACCAAAACTCATAGCCATAAGCCATGACTTATGAGTTATTTTGGTGAAAAAAGGTAGTTTGGGCTCTCAAAATCCGCCTTCATAGTTTTACAAGAAGATACGGGCCAACTAGAGTTGGAATACGTGAAAAGGTATAAGTGTGATAAAAGCCGATGAAAAAACTGTCGAGCTAGGCTTGAGCTATTTGGACCTAATTCTATTTGAAACGGGTCTACGACCAAAACCTATAGCTATAAGCCATGACTTATGAGTTATTTTGGTGAATAAATGTAGTTTGGGCACTCAAAATCAGCCTTCATAGTTTTTTAAGAAGATACGAGCCAACTGGACTTGGAATACGTGAAACGGTATCCGATCGATAAAAACCGATGAAAAACTCGTCGGGCTAGGTTTGAGTCTGTTTGGACCTAGTTCGATGCGAAACGGGCCAACGACCAAAAGTCATCACTATAAGCCATGACTTATGAGTTATTTTGGTGAAAAAAGGTAGTTTGGGCTCTTAAAATCTATCTTTATAGTTTGTCAAGCGAGATACGGGCCAACTAGAGTTGGAATACGTGAAACGGTATGAGTGTGATAAAAGCCGATGGAAAAACCGTTAGGCTAGGTTTGAGCTATTTGGACCTAGTTCTATCCGAAACGGGTCTACGACCAAAACCCATAGCTATAAGCCATGACTTATGAGTTATTTTGGTGAATAAATATAGTTTGGGCACTCAAAATGAGCATTCATAGTATTTTAAGAAAATACGAGATAACTCGGACTTGGAATACGTGAAACGGTATGCGAGTGATAAAAGCCGACGAAAAACTATCGGGCTAGGTTTGAGTTGTTTGGACCTAGTTCGATGCGAAACGGGCCAACAAAAAAATCTCCTCGCTATAAGCCATGACTTATGAGTTATTTTGGTGAAAAAGGTAGTTTCGGCTCTCAAAATCGACCTTCATAGTTTGTCAGAAGATACGAGCCAACTCGGAGTTAGAATACGTGAAACGACATGAGTGTGATAAAAACCGACGGAAAAGCTCGTCGAGCTAGGTTTGAGCTTTTTGGACCTAGTTCTACTCGAAATGGGCCAACGACCAAAACTCATAGCTATAAGCCCCGACTTATGAGTTATTTTGGTGAAAAAATGTAGTTTGGGCTCTCAAAATCAGCCTTCATAGTTTTTTAAGAAGATACGAGCCAGCTTGGACTTGGAATACATGAAACGGTATGAGAGCGATAAAAACCGATCAAAAACTATCGGGCTAGGTTTGAGTCTGTTTGGACCTAGTTCGATGCGAAACGAGCCAATGATCAAAACTCATAGCTATAAGCCATTACTTATGAGTTATTTTGGTGAAAAAATATAGTTTGGGCCCTCAAAATCAACTTTCATAGTTGTTTAAAAAGATACGAAGCCAACTGGACTTGGAATACGTGAAATAGTATGAGAGCGATAAAAGCCGACGAAAAACTGTCGGGCTAGGTTTGAGATGTTTGGACCTAGTTCGATGCGAAACCGGCCAACAACAAAAGCGCCTTGCTATAAGCCATGACTTATGAGTTATTTTGGTGAAAAAAGGTAGTTTCGGCTCTCAAAATCAGCCTTCATAGTTTTTCAAGAAGATACGGGCCAACCGGTTTTGGAATACGTCAAACGATATGAGTGTGATAAAAGCCGACGAAAAAATTATCGAGCTAGGTTTGAGTCGTTTGGACCTAGTTTTACTCGAAACAGGCCAACGACCAAAATTCATAGCTATAAGCCATGACTTATGAGTTATTTTGGTGAAGAAATATAGTTTGGGCGCTCAAAATCGGCCTTCATTATATTCTAAGAAAATACAAGCCAACCGAACTTGGAATACGTGAAACGGTGTGTGAGTGATAAAACCGACAAAAAATTATCGGGCTAGGTTTGAGTTGTTTGGACCTAGTTCGATGCGAAACGAGCCAACGACCAAAACTCATAGCTATAAGCCATGACTTATGAGTTATTTTGGTGAAAAAAGATAGTTTAGGCTCTCAAAATCGGTCTTCATAGTTGTTAAGAAGATACGGGCCAAGCTGTACTTGAAATACGTGAAACGGTATGAGAGCGATAAAAACTATAGAAAAACTGTCGGGCTAGGTTTGAGCTTTTTGGACCTAGTTCGATGCGAAACGGGCCAACGACCAAAAGTCATATCTATAAGCCATGACTTATGAGCTATTTTGGTGGAAAAAAGGTCGTTTGGGCTCTCAAAATTTGCCTTTATAGTTTGTCGAAGATACGAGCCAACTGGAATTGAAATACGTGAAACGGTATGAGTGTGATAAAAGCTGATGAAAAAACTATCGAGCTAGGTTTGAGCTTTTTGGACCTAGTTCTATCCGAAACGGGCCTACGACCAAAACTCATAGCTATAAGCCATGACTTATGAGTTATTTTGGTGAAAAAAGGTAGTTTGGGCTCTCAAAATCGGTCTTCATAGTTTGTCAAGAAGATACGAGCCAACCTGGAGTTGGAATACGTGAAATGGTATGAGTGTGAGAAAAACTAACGAAAAAGCTGTCGGGCTAGGTTTGAGCTCGTTTTGACCTATATCTACTTTAAACGGGCCAATGACCAAAACTCATAGCTATAAGCCATAACTTATTAGTTATTTTGGTGAAAAAATGTAGTTTGGGTGCTCAAAAGCACCCTTCATAGTTTTTAAGAAGATACGAACGAACTAGACTTGGAATACGTGAAATGGTACGTGAGAGATAAAAGCGACGAAAAGCTGTCCGGCCAGGTTTGAGTCTGTTTGGACCTAGTTCGATGCGAAACGGGCCAACGACCAAAACTCATATCTATAAGCCATGACTTATGAGCTATTTTGGTGGAAAAAAGGTCGTTTGGGCTCTCAAAATTTGCCTTTATAGTTTGTCAGAAGATACGAGCCATCTGGAGTTGGAATACGTGAAACGGTATGAGTGTGATAAAATCGATGGAAAACCTATCGAGCTAGGTTTGAGTCTGTTTGGACCTAGTTCTACTTGAAACGGGCTAACGACTAAAACTCATAGCTATAAGCCATGAGTTATGAGTTATTTTGTTGAAAAAATGTAGTTTGGGGGCTCAAAATCGGCCTTCATAGTTTTTGAAGAAGATACGACCCAATTTGGACTTGGAATACATGAAACGGTATGTGAGTGATAAAAGCCGATGAAAAACTATCGGGCTAGGTTTGAGTCGTTTGGACCTAGTTCAATGCGAAATGAGCCAACGACCAAAACTCATAGCTATAAGCCATGACTTATGAGTTATTTTAATGAAAAAAGGTAGTTTGGGCTCTCAAAATCTACCTTCATAGTTTGTCAAAAAGATACGAAGCCAACTAGAGTTGGAATACGTCAAACGGTATGAGTGTGATAAAAGCCGATTGAAAAATTGTCGGGCTAGGTTTGAGCTCTTTGGACCTAGTTCTATCCGAAACGGGCCAACGACTAAAACGCATAGCTATAAGCCATGACTTATGAGTTATTTTGGTGAAAAAATATAGTTTGTCCCCTCAAAAACAACCTTTATAGTTTTTGAAGAAGATACGGGCCAATTGGACTTGGAATACGTGAAACGAGTATGAGAGCGATAAAAGCCGATGAAAAAGCTGTCGGTCGTTTAGACTTAGTTCGATGCGAAACGGGCCAACGACCAAAACTCATCGCTATAAGCCATGACTTATGAGTTATTTTGGTGAAAAAAGCTAGTTTGGGCTCTTAAAATCGGTGTTCATAGTTTTGTAGGAACATATATGACAACCGTACTTGGAATACGTGAAACGGTGTCGGTGTGATAAAAACTAATGAAAAACTCGTCGAGCTATGTTTGAGTCAGTTTGGACCTTATTCGATGCGAAATGGGCTAACGACCAAATTTCATATCTATAAGCCATGACTTATGAGTTATTTTTGTGGAAAAATGAAGTTTGGGCGCTCAAAATCGGCCTTCATATTTTTCTAAGAAGATAACTAGACTTCTAATACGTGAAACGATATGTGAGAGATAAAACGCGATGAAAAACTATCGAGCTAGGTTTGAGTCATGTCCGAACCTAGTTCGATGCGAAACGAGCCAACAACCGAAACTCATATCTATAAGCCATGACTTATGAGTTATTTTGGTGAAAAAAGGTCGTTTGGGCTCTCAAAATTTGCATTCATAGTTTGTCAAGAAGATACTGGCCAACTAGAGTTCGCATACGTGAAATGGTATGTGATCGATAAAAATTGACGAAAAACTATCGAGCTGAGTTTGAGTTGTCCGGACCTAACTCGATGCGAAACGGGCCAACGACCAAAACTCAAAGCTATAAGCCATGAGTTATGAGTTATTTTGGTGAAAAAATGTAATTTGGGCCCTCAAAATCAGCCTTCATAGTTTTTTAAGAAGATACGGGCCAATTGGACTTGGAATACGTGAAATGGTATAAGAGCGATAAAAGCCGACAAAAAACTATCGGGCTAGGTATGAGTTGTTTGGACCTAGTTCGATGCGAAACGGGCCAACGACAAAAGCTCTTCACTATAAGCCATGACTTATTAGTTATTTTGGTGAAAAAAGGTAGTTTCGGCTCTCAAAATCGATCTTCATAGTTTGTCGAAGATACGACCCAACTAGAGTTGGAATACGTGAAATGGTATAAGTGTGATAAAACCGACGGAAAAACTGTCGGGCTAGGTTTGAGATCTTTGGACCTAATTCTACCCGAAACGGCCAACGACCAAAACTCATAGCTATAAGCCATGACTTATAAGTTATTACGGTGAAAAAATGTAGTTTGGGCGCTCAAAATCAGCCTTCATAGTTTTTTAAGAAGATACGAGCCAACTGGACTTGGAATACGTCAAACGGTATCCGATCGATAAAAGCCGATGAAAAACTCGTCGGGCCGAGTTTGAGCTCGTTTGGACCTAGTTCGATGCGAAACGGGCCAACGACCAAAAGTCATCACTATAAGCCATGACTTATGAGTTATTTTGGTGAAAAAAGGTAGTTTGGGCTCTTAAAATCTATCTTTATAGTTTGTCAAGCGGATACGGGCCAACTAGAGTTGGAATACGTGAAACGGTATAAGTGTGATAAAAGCCGATGGAAAAGCCGTCGAGCTAGGTTTGAGCTATTTGGACCTAGTTCTATCCGAAACGGGTCTACGACCAAAACCCATAGCTATAAGCCATGACTTATGAGTTATTTTGGTGAATAAATATAGTTTGGGCACTCAAAATGAGCATTCATAGTATTTTAAGAAGATACGAGATAAGCTGGACTTGGAATACGTGAAACGGTATGAGAGCCATAAAAGCCGACGAAAAGCTGTTAGGCTAGGTTTGAGCTCGTTTAGACCTAGTTCGATGTGAAACGGTCTAGCGACCAAAACTCATCGCTATAAGGCATGACTTATGAGTTATTTTGGTGAAAAAAGGTAGTTTGTACGCTCAAAATCGGCATTTATAGTTTTTTAAGAAGATACGGGCCAATCTGGACTTGGAATACGTGAAACGATATGTGAGCGATAAAAACTAACAAAAAGCTGTCGGTCTAGGCTTGAGTCGTTTGGACCTAGTTCGATGCGAAACGGGCCAACGACCAAAACTCATAGCTATAAGACATGACTTATGAGTTATTTCGGTGCAAAAATGTAGTTTGGGCCCTCAAAATCGACCTTCATAGTTTTTGAAGAACATATGGGCCAACCTGGACTTGGAAAACGTAAAACGATATGAGAGCGATAAAAGCCGATGAAAAATTATCGAGCTAGGTTTGAGTCAGTTTGGACCTAGTTCGATACGAAACGAGCCAAGGACAAAATCTCATCGCTATAAGCGATGACTTATGAGTTATTTTGGTGAAAAAAGGTAGTTTGGGCTCTCAAAATCAGCCTTCATAGTTTGTCAAGAAGATACGGGCCAACTAGAGTTGGAATACGTGAAACGATATGAGTGTGACAAAAATTGATGGAAAAACTCGTCAAGCTAGGTTTGAGTCTGTTTGGACCTAGTTCTATCCGAAACGGGCCAATGACCAAAACTTATAGCTATAAGCCATGACTTATGAGTTATTTTTGTGAAAAAATATAGTTTGTGCCCTCAAAATCAGCCTATCATAGTTTTTTAAGAAGATACGAGCCAACTGGACTTTGAATACGTGTAACGGTATGAGAGCGATAAAACCGACGAAAAACTGTCGGGTTAGGTTTGAAGTCGTTTAGACCTAGTTCGATGCGAAACGAGCCAACGACTAAAACTCATCACTATAAGCAATGACTTATGATTTATTTTGGTGAAAAAAGGTAGTTTGGGTCGTCAAAATCGGCGTTCATAGATTTTTAAGAAGATATGGGCCAACCGAACTTTGAATACGTCAAACGGTATGAGAGCGATAAAAACGGACGAAAAACTGTCGGGCTAGGTTTGAGTCTGTTTGGACTTAATTCGATGCGAAACGGGCCAACGACAAAAGCTTATCGCTATAAGCCATGACTTATGAGTTATGTTGACGAAAAAATGTAGTTTGGGCATTCAAAATCAGCCTTCATAGTTTTTTAAGAAGATACGGGCCAATCTGGGCTTGGAATACGTGAAACGGTATGTGAGCGATAAAAACTAACGAAAAATTGTTGGGCTAGGTTAGAGTTGTTTGGACCTAGTTCGATGAGAAATCGAGTCAACGACCATAACTCATAGCTATAAGCCATGACTTATGAGTTATTTTGGTGAAAAAATGTAGTTTGGGCCCTCAAAATCAGCATTCATAGTATTTTAAGAAGATATGGGCCAACTGGACTTGGAATATGTGAAACGGTATGAGAGCGATAAAAGCCGACAAAAAACTGCTCGGTCTAGGTATGAGTCTGTTTTGACCTAGTTCGATGCGAAATGGGCTAACGAAAAAAGCTAATCGTTATAAGCCATGACTTATGAGTTATGTTGGCGAAAAAAATAGAGTTTGGGCATTCAAAATCAACCTTCACGAGTTTTTAAGAAGATACGGGCCAACTAGACTTGGAATACGTGAAACGGTATGTGAACGATAATAACCGACGAAAAGCTGTCGGGCTAGGTTGGAGTCGTTTGAAGCTAGTTCGATGTGAAACGGGCCAACGAGCAAAGCTCATGGCAATAAGCCATGACTTCGAGTTATTTTGGTGAAAAAATATAGTTTAGGCCCTTAAAATCGGCCTTCATAGTTGTTTAAGAAGATATGGGCCAACTGGAGTTGGAATGCATGAAACGGTATCCGAGCGATAAAAACTAACAAAAAACTATCGAGCTAGGTTGCGGTACTGTTTGGACCTAGTTCAATGCGAAACGGGCCAACGACCATAACTCATAGCTATAAGCCATGACTCGATGAGTTATTTTGCTTAAAAAATGTAGTTTTGGCCCTCAAAATCAGCCTTCATAGTTTTTTAAGAAGATATGGGCAATCTGGACTTGGAATATGTGAAATGGTATGAGAGCGATAAAAGCCGACGAAAAACTCGTTGGGCTAGGTTTGAGTCGTTTGGACCTAATTCAATGCGAAATGGGCCAACGACAAAAGCTCATCGCTATAAGCCATGACTTATAAGTTATTTTGGTGAAAAAAGGTAGTTTGGGATCTCAAAATTAGCCTTCATAGTTTGTCAAGAAGATACGAGCCAACCGAAGTTGGAATACATGAAACGGTATGAGTGTGATAAAAACTAACCGAAAAACTCGTCGAGCTAGGTTTGAGTTGTTTGGACCTAGTTCTACTTGAAACGGGCCAATGACCAAAACTCATAGCTATAAGCCATGAGTTATGAGTTATTTTGGTGAAAAAATATAGTTTAGGCGCTCAAAATCAGCCTTCATATTTTTTAAGAAGATACGAGCCAAGCTGGACTTTGAATACGTGTAACGGTATGAGAGCGATAAAACCGACGAAAAACTCGTTGGTCTAGGTTTAAGCTCGTTTGGACCTAGTTCGATGCGAAATGGGCCAACGACAAAAGCTCATCGCTATAAGCCATGACGTATGAGTTATGTTGGCAAAAAAATATAGTTTGGGCATTCAAAATCAGCCTTCATAGTTTTTTAAGAAGATACGGGCCAACTGGACTTGGAATACGTGAAACGAGTATGTGAGCGATAAAAGCCGACAAAAAACTTTCGGCTTAGGTTGGAGTTGTTTGGACCTATTTCGATGTGAAACGGGCCAACGACCATAAGTCCTAGCTATAAGCCATGACTTATGAGTTATTTTGGTGAAAAAATATAGTTTGGGGCCTCAAAATCAGCCTTTAGAGTTTTTTAAGAAGATACGGGCCAACTAGACTCGGAATACATGAAACGGTATGAGAGCGATAAAAGCCGACGAAAAGCTATCGGGCTAGGTTTGAGTCTGTTTAGACCTAGTTCGATGCGAAACGGGCCAACGACCAAAACTCATCGCTATAAGCCATGACTTATGAGTTATTTTGGTGAAAAAGGTAGTTTGTGCTCTCACAATCGGCCTTTATAGTTTTTAAAGAAGATATAGGCCAACTCGTATTTGGAATACGTGAAACGATATGAGAGCGATAAAAGCCGACGAAAAACATTCGGGCTAGGTTGGAGCCGTTTGGACCTATTTCGATGTGAAACGGGTCAACGACCATAACTCATAGCTATAAGCCATGGCTTATGAGTTATTTTGGTGAAAAAATGTAGTTTGGGCCCTTAAAATCAACCTTAATAGTTTTTTAAGAAGATACGAGCCAATTGGACTTGGAATACGTGAAACGGTATGAGAGCGATAAAAACTAACGAAAAGCTCGTCGAGCTATGTTTGAGTCTGTTTGGACATAGTTCGATGTGAAACGAGCCAACGACCAAAGCTCATGCTATAAGCCATCACTTATGAGTTATTTTGGTGAAAAAAGGTAGTTTGGGCTCTCAAAATCAGCCTTTATAGTTTGTCAAGAAGATACGGGCCAATTGGAGTTGGAATACATGAAACGGTATGAGTGTGATAAAAGCCGACGAAAAAATTGTCGAGCTAGGTTTGAGTCATGTTTGGACCTAGTTCTACATGAAACGGGCCAACGACCAAAACTCATAGCTATAAGCCATGACTTATGAGTTATTTTGGTGAAAAAATGTAGTTTGTGCTTTTAAAATCAGCCTTCATAGTTTTTTAAGAAGATACGAAGCCAACTAGACTTGTAATACGTGAAACGACATGTGAGCGATAAAAGCCGACGAAAAAGTATCGGCCTAGGTTGGAGTTGTTTGGACCTAGTTCGATGCGAAACGGGCCAACGACAAAAGCTCATCGCTATAAGCCATGACTTATGAATTATGTTAGCGAAAAAATGTAGTTTGGGCTTTTAAAATCAGCCTTCATAGTTTTTTAAGAAGATACGGGCCAACTAGACTTGTAATACGTGAAACGAGTATGTGAACGATAAAAGCCGACGAAAAAGTATCGACCTAGGTTTGAGCTAATTAGACCTAGTTCGATGTGTAACGAGCCAACGACCAAAACTAATCGCTATAAGCCATGACTTATGAGTTATTTTGATGGAAAAAGGTAGTTTGGGCTCTCACAATCGACCTTCATAGGTTTTCAAGAAGAGATAGGCCAACTGTACTTGGAATACGTGAAACGAGTATGAGAGCGATAAAAACCGATGAAAAACTTTCGGGCTACGTTGGAGTCGTTTGGACCTATTTCGATGTGAAACAGGCCAACGACCATAACTCATAGCTATAAGCCACGACTTATGAGTTATTTTGGTGAAAAAATGTAGTTTAGGCTCTCAAAATCAGCCTTAATAGTTTTTTAAGAAGATACGAGCCAACTGGACTTGGAATACGTGAAACGGTATGAGAGCGAGAAAAGCCGACAAAAAGCTCGTCGAGCTAGGTTTGAGCTGTTTGGAGCTACTTCGATGCGAAACGGGCCAATAACCAAAACTCATTGCTATAAGCCATGACTTATGAGTTATTTTGGTGAAAGAAAGGTAGTTTGGGCATTCAAAATCGGCGTTCATAGTTTTTTAAAAAGATACGGTCCAATCGGACTTTGAATACGTGAAACGAGTATGAGAGCGTTAAAAGCCGACGAAAAAGATTCGGGCTAGGTTGGAGCCGTTTGGACCTATTTCGATGTGAAACGGGCCAACGACCATAACTCATGGCTATAAGCCATGACTTATGAGTTATTTTGGTGGAAAAAGGTAGTTTAGGCTCTCACAATCATCCTTCATAGTTTTTTAAGAAGATACGGGCCAACTGGATTTGCAATACATGAAACGGTATGAGAGCGATAAAAGCCGACAAAAAACTATCGGGCTAGGTTTGAGTTGTTTAGACCTAGTTCGATGCGAAACGAAGCCAACGACCAAAACTCATCGCTATAAGCCATGACTTATGAGTTATTTTGGTGAAAAAAGGTAGTTTGGGCTCTCACAATCGGCCTTCGTAGTTTTTCAAGAACATATATGCCAACCGTACTTGGAATACGTGAAACGGTATGAGAGCGATAAAAATTGACGAAAACCATTCGGGCTAGGTTGGAGTCAGTTTGGACCTATTTCGATGTGAAACGGGCCGACCACCATAACTCATAGCTATAAGCCATGACTTATGAGTTATTTTGGTGAAAAAATATAGTTTGGGTACTCAAAATCAGCCTTCATAGTTTTTTAAGAAGATACGGGCAGATCTGGACTTGCAATACGTGAAACGGTATGAGAGCGATAAAAGCCGACGAAAAGCTGTCGGGCTAGGTTTGAGTCTGTTTAGACCTAGTTCGATGCGAAACGGGCCAACGGCCAAAACTCATCGCTATAAGCCATGACTTATGAGTTATTTTGGTGAAAAAAGGTAGTTTCGGCTCTCAAAATCAGCCTTCATAGTTTTTTAAGAAGATACGGGCCAACTGGACTTGAAATACGTGAAACGATATGAGAGCGATAAACACCGATGAAAAACTCGTCGAGCTAAGCTTGAGTCGTTTAGACCTAGTTCGATGCGAAACGGTCTAACGACCAAAACTCATCGCTATAAGCCATGACTTATGATTTATTTTTGTGAAAAAAAGTAGTTTGGGCTCTCAAAATCGGCGTTTATAATTGTTTAAAAAGATACGGGCCAACTTGGACTTGGAATACGTCAAATGGTATGAGAGCGATAAAAGCGAAGAAAACCCGCCGGCCTAGGTTGGAGTCAGTTTGGACCTATTTTGATGTGAAACGGGCTAACGACCATAACTCATCGCTATTAGCCATGACTTATGATTTATTTTGGTGAAAAAATATAGTTTGGGCCCTCAAAATCGGCCTTAATAGTTTGTTAAGAAGAGTCGGGCCAACTTGGACTTAGAATACGTGAAACGAGTATGAGAGCGATAAAAATTGACAAAAAACTCGTTGGGCTAGGTTTGAGTCTGTTTGGACCTAGTTCGATGCGAAACGGGCCAACGATAAAATCTCATCGCTATAAGCCATGACTTATGAGTTATTTTAGTGAAAAAATATAGTTTGGGCGCTCAAAATTAGCCTCCATAATTTTTAAGAAGATACGGGCCAAGCTGGACTTAGAATACGTGAAACGGTATGAGAGCGATAAAAATTGACGAAAAAGCGTCGGGCTAGGTTTGAGCTATTTGGACTTAGTTCGATTGGAAACGGGCCAACGACGAAATCTCATCGCTATAAGCTATGACTTATGAGTTATTTTAGTGAAAAAACGTAGTTTGGGCCCTCAAACTCGGCTTTCATAGTTTTTGAAGAAGATATGGGCCAACTGGACTTGGAATATGTGAAACGGTATGAGAGCGATAAAAGCCGACGAAAAGCTGTCGGGCTAGGTTTGAGCTCGTTTGAACCTAGTTCGATGCGAAACGGGCCAACGACAAAAGCTCATCGCAATAAGCCATGACTTATGAGTTATGTTGGCGAAAAAATGTAGTTTGGCAATTCAAAATCCGCTTTCATAGTTTTTTAAGAAGATACGGATGAACTGGGCTTGGAATACGTGAAACGAAATGTGAGCGATAAAAGCCGACGAAATACTCTCGGGCTAGGTTGGAGTCATGTTTGGACCTAGTTCGATGCGAAACGGACCAACGACCATAACTCATAGCTATAAGCCATGACTTATGAGTTATTTTGGTGAAAAAATATAGTTTGGGCCCTCAAAATCGGCCTTCACGGTTTTTAAGAAGTTATGGGCCAACTTGGACTTAGAATATGTGAAACGGTATGAGAGCAATAAAAGCCGATGAAAAACTATCGGGCTAGGTTGGAGCGAGTTTGGACCTATTTGGATGTGATACGGGCTAATGACCATAACTCATATCTATAAGCCATGACTTATGAGTTATTTTAGTGAAAAAATGTAGTATGGGCCCTCAAAATCAGCCTTCATAGTTTTTGAAGAAGATATGAGCCAACTGCACTTGGAATATGTGAAACGGTATGAGAGCGATAAAAGCCGACGAAAAACTATCGGGCTAGGTTTGAGCTATTTGGACCTAGTTCGATGCGAAACGGGCCAACGATAAAATCTCATCGTTATAAGCCATGACTTATGAGTTATTTTGGTGAGAAAAGGTAGTTTGGGCTCTCAAAATCGACCGTTATAGTTTGTCAAAAAGATACGAAGCCAACTAGAGTTGGAATACGTGAAACGGTATGAGTGTGACAAAAGCGATGGAAAAGCTCGTCAAGCTAGGTTTGAGCAATTTGGACCTAGTTCGATGCGAAATGGCCAAGGATCAAAACTCATAGCTATAAGCCATGACTTACGAGTTATTTTGGTGAAAAAAATATAGTTTACGCCCTCAAAATCAGCTATCATAGTTTTTTAGAAGATATAGGCCAATTGGACTTGGAATACGTGAAACGGTATGAGAGCGATAAAAGCCGACGAAAAACTATCGGGCTAGGTTTGAGTCTGTTTGGACCTAGTTCTACCCGAAACGGGCCAACGACCAAAACTCATCGTTATAAGCCATGACTTATGAGTTATTTTTGTGAAAAAATGTAGTTTGGGCACTCAAAATCACCCTTCATTGTTTTTTAAAAAGATACGGGCCAACTTGACTTGGAATACATGAAACGGTATGAGAGCGATAAAAGCGACGAAAAGCTGTCGGTCTAGGTTTGCATTCTTTGGACCTAGTTCGATGCGAAACGGGCCGATGATAAAATCCCATCGGCGAAAGCCATGACTTATGAGTTATGTTGGCGAAAAAATGTAGTTTGGGCATTCAAAATTAGCCTTCATAGTTTTTTAAGAAGATACGGGCCAACCGACTTGGAATAGGTGAAACGGTATGTGAGCGATAAAAGCGACGAAAAACTATCGGGCTAGGTTGGAGTCTGTTTGGACCTAGTTAGATGCGAAACGGGCCAACGACCATAACTCATCGCTATAAGTCATGACTTATGAGTTATTTTGGTGAAAAAATGTAGTTTGGACAATCAAAATCAGCCTTCATAGTTTTTTAAGAAGATATGGACCAACTTGGACATGGAATAGGTGAAACGGTATGAGAGCGATAAAAGCCGACGAAAAGCTTGTTGGTCTAGGTTTGCGCTTGTTTGGACCTAGTTCGATGCGAAACGGGCGGACGATAAAATCCCATCGCTGTAAGCCATGACTTATGAGTTATGTTGGCGAAAAAATGTCGTTTGGGCATTCAAAATTATCCTTCATAGTTTTTTAAGAAGATACGGGCCAATTGGACTTGGAATACGTGAAACGGTATGTGAGCGATAAAAGGCGACGAAAAACAATTGGGCTAGGTTGGAGGCTGTTTGGACTTAGTTCGATGCGAAACGGGCCAACGACCATAACTAGTCGCTATAAGCCATGACTTATGAGTTATTTTGGTGAAAAAATATAGTTTTGGCCCTCAAAATCGGCTTTCATAGTTTTTTAAGATGATACGGGCCAACTGCACTTGGAATACGTGAAACGGTATGAGAGCGATAAAAGCGAAGAAAAAGCTGTCGGGCTAGGTTTGAGATGTTTGGACCTAGTTCGATGCGAAACGGGCCAACGACAAAATCTCATCGCTATAAGCCATGACTTATGTGTTATTTTGGTGAGAAAAGGTAGTTTCGGCTCTCAAAATCAGCCTTCATAGTTTGTCAAAAAGATACGGGCTAACTAGAGTTGGAATACGTGAAACGGTATGAGTGTGACTAAAGCCGATGGAAAAGCTGTCGGGCTAGGTTTGAGTCTGTTTAGACCTAGTTCGATGCGAAACCGGCCAACGACAAAAGCTCATCACTATAAGCCATGACTTATGAGTTATTTTGGTGAAAAAAAGGTAGTTTGGGCTCTCAAAATCTACCTTCATAGTTTGTCAAGAAGATATGGGCCAACTAGAGTTGGAATACGTGAAATGGTATGAGTGTGATAAAAGCCGATGGAAAACCCGTCGAGCTAGGTTTGAGTCTGTTTGGACCTATTTACGCTCGAAACAGGCCAACGACCAAAACTCATATTTGGAAGCCATGACTTATGAGTTATTTTGGTGAAATAAATGTAGTTTGGGCCCTCAAAATCAGCCTTAATAGTTTTTTAAAACGATACGGGACAAGCTTGGACTTGGAATACATGAAACGAGTATGAGAGTGATAAAAGCCGACGAAAAACTATCGGGCTAGGTTTGAGTCTGTTTGGACCTAGTTCAATGCGAAACGGGCCAACGACAAAAGCTCATCGCTATAAGTCATGACTTATGAGTTATTTTGGTGAAAAAAGGTAGTTTGGGCTCTCAAAATTAGTCTTCATAGTTTGTCAAGAAGATACGGGCCAACTAGAGTTGGAATACGTGAAACGGTATGAGTGTGATAAAAGCTGACGAAAAAGCTGTCGAGGCTAGGTTTGAGTCTGCTTGGACCTAGTTCTACCTAAAACGGGCCAACGACCAAAACTCATAGCTATAAGCCATGACTTATGAGTTATTTTGGTGAAAAAAAGTAGTTTGGGCTCTCACATTCGACCTTCATAGTTTTTCAAGAAGAAACGGTGTCGGTCCGATAAAAACAAATGAAAAGCTGTCGAGGTAGGTTTGAGACTTGTTTGGACCTAGTTCTACTCGAAATAGGCCAACGACCAAAACTCATAGCTATAACTATGACTTATGAGTTATTTTGGTGAAAAAATATAGTTTGGGCTCTCAAAATCGGCCTTAATAGTTTTTCAAGAAGATACGGGCCCACTAGACTTGGGATACGTAAAACGATGTGAGTGCGATAAAAGCGATGAAAAACTATCGGGCTAGGTTTGAGTCGTTGAGACCTAATTCGATACAAAATGGGCCAACAAAAAAAACTCATAGCTATAAGCTATGACTTATGAGTTATTTTGGTGAAAAAAATTGTTTGGGCCCTCGAAATCGGCTTTCATAGTTTTTTAAGAAGATACGGGGCAATTGGACTTAGAATACCTAAAACTATGTGAGTGTGATAAAAGCCGATGAAAAACTATCGGGCTAAGTTTGAGTTGTTTGGACCCGGATCGATTCGAAATCGGCCAACGATTAAAACTCATGACTATAAGCCATGACTTATAAGTTATTTTGGTGAACAATCGTAGTTTGGGCATTAAAATCAGCCTTCATAGTTTTTCAAAAAGATATGGACCAACTTGGACTTGGAATACGTAAAATGATGTGAGTGCCATAAAAAATGATGGAAATCTATCGGGTTAGGTTTGAGTCTGTTTGGACCTAGTTCGATGCGAAACGAGCAAACGACCAAAACTCATAGCTATAAGCCATGACTTATGAGTTATTTTGGTGAAAAACTATAGTTTGGGCCCTCTAAATCAACCTTCATGGTTTTTTAAGAAGATTTAGCCCAACGAGAGTGGGAATACGTGAAACGATATAGTGCGATAAACATTGACGAAAAACTATTGAGCTAGGTTTGAGCTTTTTGAACATAGTTTAATGTGAATTGGGCCAAATGCCAAAACTCATAGCTATAAGCCAAGACTTATGAGTTATTTTGGTGAACAAATGTAGTTTGGGCCCTCAAAATCAGCCTTAACGAGTTTTTCAAGAAGATACGAGCCAAGCCGAACTTGGAATACATAAAACGATGTGAGTGCGATAAAAGCCGAAGAAAAACTATCGAGCTAGGTTCGATGCGAATCGAGCCAACGACAAAAACTCATAGCTATAAGCTATGACTTATGAGTTATTTTGGAAAAAAAATGTAGTTTGCGCCCTCAAAATCAACCTTCACGGTTTTTCAAAAAGATATGGGCCAACTGGACTTGGAATACGTAAAACGATGTGAGTGCGATAAAAACTAATGAAAAACTATCGGACTAGGTTTGAGTCTGTTTAGACCTAGTTCGATGCGAAACGGGCTAACGACTAAAACTCATAGCTTGAAGCCATTAACTTTGAGTTATTTTGGTGAACAAACGTAGTTTGGGCCCTTAAAATCGACCTTCACATTTTTTTATAAAGATTTAGGCGAACTGGAGTGGGAATACGTAAAAGCTGTATGAGTGCGATAAAAACTAACGAAAAGCTGTCGGGATATGTTTGAGTTATTTGCAAATAGTTCGATGCGAAACGGGCCAATGACCAACACTCATAGCTATAAGCCATGACTTATGAGTTATTTTGGTGGAAAAATATAGTTTGGGCTCTCAAAATCGGCCTTCATATTTTTTCAAGAAGATATGGGCCAACTAGACTTGGGATACGTAAAACGATGTGGGTGCAATAAAAATTGATGAAAAACTATCGGGCTAAGTTTGAGTCAGTTGAGACCTAATTCGATATGAAACGGGCCAACGACCAAAATTCATAGCTTTAAGCCATTAACTATGAGTTATTTTGATGAAAAAACGTAGTTTAAGCCCTCAAAATCGGCTTACATAGTTTTTTAAGAAGATTTCGACCAATTGGAGGGGGAATACGTGAAACGGTTTAAGGTTGATAAAAATTGATGAAAAACTATTGGGCTAAGTTTGAGTCTGTTTGGACCCGGATCGATTCGAAACGGGCCAACGATCAAATCTCATGATTATAAGCCATGACTTATAAGTTATTTTGGTGAAAAGCTGTAGTTTGGGCGTTAAAATCGGCCTTCATAGTTTTTTAAAAAGATATGGACCAAGCTTGGACTTGGAATACGTAAAATGATCCGAGTGTCATAAAGCCGATGAAAAACTATCGGGTTAGGTTTGAAGTTCGTTTGGACCTAGTTCGATGCGAAACGAGCCAACGACCAAAATTCATAGCTATAAGCCATGACTTATGAGTTATTTTAGTGAAAAATTGTAGTTTGGGCCCTCTAAATCGGCCTTAATAGTTTTTCAAGAAGATACGGGCCAAGCCGAACTTGGAATACATAAAACGATGTGAGTGAGATAAAAAACTAATGAAAAACTATTAGGCTAGGTTTCGAATTTGTTTGGACCTAGTTCGAATGCGAAACGGGCCAACGACCAAAAATCATAGCTTTAAGCCATTAACTATGACTTATTTTGGTGAAAAAAATATAGTTTAAGCCCTCAAAATCAGCCTACATGCTTTTTAAGAAGATTGGGGCCAACTAAATGGTATGAGTGTGATAAAAGCTGATGAAAAACTATCGGGCTAGGTTTGAGCTTTTGGACCTAGTTCGATGCAAAACGGGCCAACGATAA
This sequence comes from Dovyalis caffra, assembly GCA_963924115.1. Lineage (NCBI taxonomy): Eukaryota > Viridiplantae > Streptophyta > Magnoliopsida > Malpighiales > Salicaceae > Dovyalis > Dovyalis caffra. The sequence goes on from CAWUPB010001189.1 coordinate 237,643, forward strand.
AAACTCATAGCTATAAGCTATCACCTATGATTATTTTGGTTAAAAAATATAGTTTGGGCCCTCAAAATCGGATTTCACGAGTTTTTCAAGAAGATACGGCCCAATTGGACTTGGAATATGTAAAACGATGTGAGTGCGATAAAAGCCGATGAAAAACTATTTGGCTAGGTTTGAGTCTGTTTGGACCAAGTTCGATGCGAAGCGGGCAAACGATCAAAACTCATAGCTATAAAACATGACTTATGAGTTATTTTTGTGAAAAAATATAGTTTGGGTGATCAAAATCGGCCTTCACGGCTTTTGAAGAAGATACGAGCCAAGCTTGGACTTGGAATATGTAAAATGATGTGAGTGCGATAAAAGCCGATGAAAAACTATCGAACGAGGTTTGAGTCTGTTTGGACCTAGTTCGATGTGAAACGGACCAACGACCAAAACTCATAGCTTTAAGCATTAACTATGACTTATTTTGGCAAAAAATGTAGTTTAGGCCCTCAAAATCGGCCTTCATTGTTTACTAAGAGGATACGGGCCAACTGGAGCGAGAAATACATGAAACGAGTATGAGTGCGATAAAAATTGATGAAAAACTGTCGAGCTAGATTTGAGCTTTACGGACCAAGTTCGATGCGAAACGAGGCCAAATACAAAAACTCATAGCCATAAGCCATGACTTATGAGTTATTTTGATGAAAAAATGTAGTTTGGGCTCTCAAAATCAAGCTTCACGAGCTTTTCAAAAAGATACGAGCCAAATAGGCTTCCATTACGTAAAACGATGTGAGTGTGATAAAAGCCGATGAAAAACTATCGGGCTAGGTTTGAGTCTGTTTGGCCCTAATTCGATGGGAAATGGGTCAACGACCAAAACTTATAACTTTAAACCATTAACTATGACTTTATTGTGGTGGAAAAGTATAGTTTAGGCCCTCAAAATCGACCTACATGGTTTTTTAAGAAGATTTGGGTCAATTGGAAGAAACGGTATAAGTGCGATAAAAATTGACGAAAAACTATTGAGCTAAGTTTGAGCTTTTTGGACCAAGTTCGATGCGAAACGGGCCAAGTACCAAAACTCATAGCTATAAGCCAAGACTTATGATTTATTTTGGTGAAAAAATATAGTTTAGCCTCTCAAAATCGACCTTCACGGTTTTCAAGAAGAAATGGGCCAACTTGGACTTGGAATATGTAAAATGATGTGAGCGCGATAAAAAGTAATGAAAAACTATCGGGCTAGGTTTGAGTCCGTTTGGACCTAGTTTGATGTGAAATCGGCTAACAACCAAAAATCATAGCTATAAGCAATGACTTATGAGTTATTTTGGTGAAACAATGTAGTTTGGGCTCTAAAAATCGGCCTTCATATTTTTTCAAGAAGATACGGGCCAACCTGGACTTGGAATACGTAAAACAATATGAGTGAGATAAAAGCGATGAAAGCCTATCGGGCTAAGTTTGAGCTGTTTAGACCTAGTTCGATGCGAAACGGGCCAACGACTAAAACTCATCCATGACTTATGAGTTATTTTGGTGAAAAAATGTAGTTTGGGCGCTCAAAATCGGCATTCATAGGTTTTCAAAAAGATTCGGGCCAACTAAACTTGGAATACGTAAAATGATGTGAGTGTGATAAAAGCCGATAAAAAACTATCGGGCAAGGTTTGAGTTCGTTTGGACCGAGTTCGATACGAAACGGGCCAACGACAAAAACTCATAGCTACAAGCTATGACTTATGAGTTATTTTGGAGAAAAAAATAGTTTGGGCCCTCAAAATCGGCCTTCATAGTTTTTCAAGAAGATACGAGCCAATTGGACTTAGAATACATAAAACGATGTGAGTGCAATAAAAACTAATGAAAAACTATCGGGCTAGGTTTGAGATGTTTGGGCCTAGTTCGATGCAAAACGGACCGGCGATAAAAACTCATAGCTATAAGCTATGACTTATGATTATTTTGGTGAAAAAATATAGTTTGGGCCCTTAAAATCAACCTTCACGAGTTTTTCAAGAAGATACGGGCTAATTGGACTTGGAATACGTAAAACGATGTGAGGGTGATAAAAGCGATGAAAAATTATTAGGCTAGGTTTGAGTCTGTTTAGACCAAGTTCGATGTGAAACGGGCAAACGACCAAAACTCATAGTTATAAAACATGACTTATGAGTTATTTTGGAGAAAAAATATAGTTTGGGCCATCAAAATCAGCCTTCACGAGCTTTTGAAGAAGATATGGGCCAACTGGACTTGGAATACGTAAAACGATGTGAGTGCGATAAAAACTAATGAAAAACTATCGGATGAGGTTTGAGCTATTTGGACCTAGTTCGATGCGAAACGGGCCAACGACCAAAACTCATAGCTTTAAGCCATTAACTATGACTTATTTTGGTAAAAAAAATGTAGTTTAGGCCCTCAAAATCAGCCTTCATTGTTTTTTAAGAGGATACGGGCCAACTAGAGTGGGAATACGTGAAACGATATGAGTTCGATAAAAATTGATGAAAACTATCAAGCTAGATTTGAGCTTTATGGATCAAGTTCGATGCGAAACAGGCGAAATACCAAAACTCATAGCCATAAGCCATGACTTATGAGTTATTTTGATGAAAAAATGTAGTTTGGGCTCTCAAACTCGAGCTTCACGAGTTTTTCAAAAAGATACGAGCCAAATAGACTTGGAATATGTAAAACGATGTGAGTGCGATCAAAATTGATAAAAAACTATCGGGTTAGGTTTGAGCTTTTTGGACCTAGTTCGATGCGAAACGGGTCAATGACCAAAACTCATAACTTTAAACCATTAACTATGAGTTTATTTTGGTGAAAAAATATAGTTTAGGCCCTCAAAATCAGCCTACATGGTTTTTTAAGAAGATTTGGGCTAACCGAAAAGGGAATACGTGAAACGGTATGAGTGCGATAAAAACTAACGAAAAACCATCGAGCTAAGTTTGAGCTTTTTGGATAAAGTTCGATGCGGAACGGGCCAAATACCAAAACTCATAGCTATAAGCCATGACTTATCGGTTATTTTAGTGAAAAAATATAGTTTGGCCTCTCAAAATCAACATTCACGAGCTTTAAAGAAGACACGGGTCAACTGGACTTGGAATACGTAAAACGACGTGAGTGCGATAAAAGCCGATGAAAAACTATCGAGCTAGGATTGATCTGTTTGGACCTAGTTCGATGCGAAACTAGCCAATGACCAAAACTCATAGCTATAAGCCATGACTTATGAGTTATTTTGGTGAAAAAAAATGTAGTTTGGGCCCTCAAAATCGGCCTTCACTATTTTTCAAGGAGATACGAGCCAACTGGACTTGGAATACATAAAACGATGTGAGTGTGATAAAAGCCGATGAAAAACTATCGGGCTAGGTTTGAGTTGTTGAGACCTAGTTCAATGCGAAACGGGCCAACGACCAAAACTCATAGCTTTAAGCCATTAACTATGACTTATTTTGGTGAAAAAATGTAGTTTAAGCTCTTAAAATCAGCCTACATGTTATTTTAAGAAGATTTGGGCCAACCGAACGGTATGAGTGCGATAAAAATTAATGAAAAACTATCGAGCTACATTTGAGCTATTTGGACCTAGTTCGATGCAAAACGAGCCAACGAAAAAAACTCATAGCTATAAGTTATGACTTATGAGTTATTTTGGTGAAAAAAATAGTTTGGGCCCTTAAAATCGGCTTTCATAATTTGTCAAGAAGATACGGCGCAATTGGACTTAGAATACGTAAAACTATGTGATTGCGATAAAAGCCGATGAAAAACTATCGGGCTAGGTTTGAGCCTCGTTGGACCTAATTCGATGCAAAACGGGCCAAGGATCATAACTCATCGCTATAAACCATGACCTATGCGTTATTTTTGGTAAAAAGAATGTAGTTTAGGCTCTCAAAATCATCCTTCATGGTTTTTTAAGAAGATTTGAACCAACTTGAGTGGGAATACGTAAACGGTAAGTGTGCGATAAAAGCCGATGAAAACTTATCAAGCTAGGTTTGAGCTTTTTGACCTACTTCGATGCAAAACGGGCCAACAAAAAAACTCATAGCTATAAGCTATGACTTATGAGTTATTTTGGTTAAAAAAATTGTTTGGGCCCTCAAAATCAGCTTTCATAGTTTTTTAAGAAGATACGGGGCAATTGGACTTAGAATACGTAAAACTATGTGAGTGCGATAAAAGCCGATGAAAAACTATCGGGCTAAGTTTGAGTCTGTTTGGACCTAGTTCGATGCGAAACGAGCCAATGATAAAAACACATAGCTATAAGCCATGACTTATAAGTTATTTTGGTGAAAAAATATAGTTTGGGACCTCGGAATCGGCCTTCATAGTTTTTCAAGAAGATACGGGCCAATTGAACTTGGAATACATAAAACGATGTGAGTGCGATAAGAACCGATGAAAAACTATCGAGCTAGGTTTGAGTTGTTGAGACCTAGTTCGATGCAAAACGTGCCAACGACCAAAACTCATAACTTTAAGCCATTAACTATGACTTATTTTGGTGAAAAAAATAGTTTAAGCCCTTAAAATCAGCTCTACATGCTTTTTTAAGAAGATTTGGGCCAAGCTGAACGGTATGAGTGCGATAAAAGCCGATGAAAAACTATCGGGCTAGGTTTGAGTCCGTTTGGACCTAGTTTGATGCAAAACGGGTTAACGACCAAAACTCATAGCTATAAGCCATTACTTATGAGTTATTTAGGTGAAAAAGCGTAGTTTGGCTTTTAAAATCAACCTTCAATGTTTTTCATGAAGATATGGGCCAACTTGGACTTCGAATACATAAAAGAATGTGAGTGCGATAAAAGCCGATGAAAAACTATCGGGCTAGGTTTGAGTTCGTTTGGACCTAGTTCGATGCGAAATGAGGCAATGATAAAAACTCATAGCTATAAGCCATGACATATGAGTTATTTTTGTAAAAAAATGTAGTTTAGGCTCTAAAAATCGGCCTTCACATTTTTTCAAGAAATTACGGGCCAATAGGACTTGAAATACGTAAACTTACGTGAGTATGATAAAAGATGATGAAAGCCTATCGGGCTAGGTTTGAGTCTGTTTGGGCCATGTTCGATGCGAGACGGGCTAATGACTAAAACTCATGGCTATAAGCCATGACTTATGAGTTATTTTTGTTAAAAAATGTAGTTTGGGCTCTTAAAATCGGCATTCATAGTTTTTTAAGAAGATATAGGCAAAGCTGGACTTGGAATATGTAAAACGATGTGAGTGCGATAAAAACTAATGAAAAACTTTTGGTCTAGGTTTGAGTTGTTTAGACCTAGTTCAATGCGAAACCGGCTAACGACTAAAACTCATAGCTTTAAGCCATTAACTATGACTAATATTTGTGAAAAAAATATAGTTTAAAGAAGGTTTAGGCCAACTGGAGGGGGAATACGTGAAACGGTATGAGTGCGATAAAAGCCGATAAAAAATTATCGCGCCGAGTTTGAGCTTTTGGACCTAATTCGATGCGAAACGGGCCAAATATGAAAACTTATAGCTATATGGCATGACTTATGAGTTACTTTGTTGAAACAACGTAGTTTGAGCTCTCAAAATCGGCCTAAATAGTTTTTTAAGAAGATACGTTCCAAGCTTGGACTTGGAATACGTAAAACGATGTGAGTGAGAAAAAAATTGATGAAAAATTATAGAGGTCGGGTTTGAGCTATTTGGACCTAGTTTGATGCGAAACGAGGCAATGACCAAAACTCATAGCTATAAGCCATGACTTGTGAGTTGTTTTGGTGAAAAAATATAGTTTGGGCTCTAAATATCGGCCTTCACATTTTTTCAAGAAGATACGGGCCAACTAGACTTAAAGTACATAAAACGATGTGAGTATGATAAAAGCCGATGAAAGCCTATCGAGCTAGGTTTGAGTCATGTTTGGACCAAGTTCGATGCAAAACGTGCGAACGACCAAAACTCATGGCCATAAGCCATGACTTATGACTTATTTTAGTGAAAAAATATAGTTTGGGCCCTCTAAATCATCCTTCACTGTTTTTTCAAGAAGATACGGGCCAACTGGACTTGGAATACCTAAAACGATGTGAATGTGACAAAAATTGATGAAAACCTATCGGGCTAGGTTTGTGCTATTTGGACCCACTTCGATGCAAAGTCGGCCAAATACCAAAACTCATAGCTATAAGCCACGACTTATGAGTTATTTTAGAGAAAAAATGTAGTTTGGGCCCTCAAAATCGGCATTAATAGTTTTTCAAGAAGATACGGGCCAATCTGGACTCTAAATACATAAAATAATGTGAGTGCGATAAAGACCGATGAAAAACTATTAGGCCGGGTTTGTACTTGTTTTAACCTATTGCAATGCGAAAGCGGCCAAATACCAAAACTCATAGCTATAAACCATGACTTACGATTTATTTTAGTGAAAAAATGTAGTTTGGGCTCTCAAAATCAGCCGTCACAGCTTGTTCAAGAAGATACGGACCAACTAGACTTGGAATACGTAAAACGATGTGAGTGCAATAAACACTAATGAAAAACTATCGGGCTAGGTTTGAGCGAGTTTGGACCTAGTTCGATGCGACACGAGCCAACGACCAAAACTCATAGCTTTAAGCCATTAACTATGACTTATTTTTGTGAAAAAAATGTAGTTTAGGCCCTCAAAATCGATATACATGGTTTTTTAATAAGATTTAGGCCAACTGATGGGGGAATACGTGAAACGGTATGAGTGCGATAAAAATTGATAAAAAACGTTCGGGCTAGGTTTAAGTCTGTTTGGATCTAGTTCGATACGAAACGGGCCAAATACCAAAACTCAAATCTATAAGCCATGACTTATGAGTTATTTTGGTGAAAAAATATAGTTTGGGCTCTCAAAATCAACCTTCATAGTTATTTTAGAAGATACGGGCCAACTGGACTTGGAATACATAAAACGATGTGAGTGTGATAAAAGCCGATTAAAAACTATCGACCTCGGTTAGTCTTGTTTGGACCCGGTTCGATTCGAATCTTGCCAAATACCAAAACTCATAGCTATTATCCATGACTTATGAGTTATTTTGGTGAAACAATGTAGTTTGGGCTCTAAAAATCAGCCTTCACATTTTTTCAAAAAGATATGGGCCAATCTGGACTTGAAATACGTAAAACGATGTGAGTATGATAAAAGCCGATGAAAGCCTATCGGGCTAAGTTTGAGTCGTTCGAACTAAGTTCGATGCGAAACGAGCCAAGGACCAAAACTCGTGGCTATAAGCCATGACTTATGAGTTATTTTGGTCAAAAAAATGTAGTTTGGGCTCTAAAAATCAGCCTTCATAGTTTTTCAAGAAGATACGCACCAACTTGGACTTGGAATACGTAAAACGATGTGAGTGCGATAAAAACTAATGAAAAACTATCGGGCTACGTTTGATCCGTTGAGACCTAGTTCAATGCGAAACGGGCCAACGACCAAAACTCATAGCTTTAAGCCATTAACTATGACTTATTTTGATGAAAAAACATAGTTTAAACCCTCAAAATCATTCTTCATAGTTTGTTAAGTAGATTTGGGCAAGCTGGAGTGGGAATACGTGAAACGGTATGAGTGCAATAAAAATTATCGAGCTAGGTTTGATCTTTTTGGACTTAGTTCGATGCGAAATAGGCGAAATACCAAAACTCATTGCTATAAGCCATGACTTATGAGTTATTTTGGTGAAAAAATGTAGTTTAGGCTCTCAAAATTAGCCTTCACAGACTTTTCAAGAAGATATGGGCCAAATGAACTTGGAAAACGTAAAACGATGTAAATGCGATGAAAACCGATGTAAAACTATCCGGCTAGGTTTGAGTCAGTTTGGACCTAGTTCGATGCGAAACGAGCCAATAACCAAAACTCATATCTATAAGGCATGAATTATGAGTTATTTTGGTGAAAAAATGTATTTGGGCCCTCAAAATCAGCCTTCACAGCTTTTCAAGAAAATACGGGCCAACTGGACTTGGAATACGTAAAACAATGTGAATATGATAAAAGCCGATGAAAAACTATCGGGCGAGGTTTGAGCTATTTGGACTTAGTTCGATGCGAAACGAGCCAACAACCAAAACTCATTGCTATAAGCTATGACTTATGAGTTATTTTGGTGAAAAAATGTAGTTTGGGCCCTCAAAATCAGCCTTCACGAGTTTTTAAGAAGATTTAGGCCATTTGGAGTGGGAATACGTGAGACGGTATGAGTGCGATAAAAAAAGAAGAAAAACGGTCAAGCTATGTTTGGGTTTTTTGGGCCTAGTTTCATGCGAAACGGGCCAAATACAAAAACTCCAAGCTATAAGCCATGACTTATGAGTTATTTTGATGAAAAAACATAGTTTGAGTCTGTCAAAATCGGCGTCCACGAGCTTTTCACGAAGATACGAGCCAACCGGACTTGGAATATGTAAAAGGATTTGAGTACGATAAAAACTAATGAAAATCTATCGAGCTAGGTTTGAGTTGTTTGGACCTAGTTCGATGTGAAATGGGGCAAGGACCAAAACACATAGCTATAAGCCATGACATATGAGTTATTTTGCTGAAAAAATGTAGTTTGGGCTCTAAAAATCAGCCTTCACATTTTTCCAAGAAGATACGAGCCAACTCGGACGTAAAATACGTAAAACGATGTAAGTATGATAAATGCCGATGAAAGCCTATCGAGCTAGGTTTGAGCATGTTTGGACCAAGTTCGATGCGAAACGGGCCAACGACCAAAACTCAATGGCTATAAGCCATGACTTATAAGTTATTTTATTGAAAAAATGTTGTTTGGGCTCTTAAAATTAGCCTTCACGGTTCTTCAAGAAAATATAAGCAAACCAGACCTTGGAATATGTAAAATGATGTGAGCGCGATAAAAAGTGATGACAAACTATCGGGCTAGGTTTGAGATCGTTTGGACCTAGTTCGATGCAAAACGAGCGAACGACCAAAACTCATAGCTATAAGCCATGACTTATGAGTTATTTTGGTGAAAAAATATAGTTTGGGCTCTTTAAATTAGCCTTCACGAGCTTTTTAAGAAGATTTTGGCCAACTAGAGTGGGAATACGTGAAATGGTATGAGTGCGATAAAAACGAGATAAAAAATTATCGAGCTAGGTTTGGGATTTTTGGGCCCGGTTCGATCCGAAACGGGCCAAATATAAAAACTCATAGCTATAAGCCATGATTTATGAGTTATTTTGGTGGAAAAATGTAGTTTAGGCTCTCAAAATCGGACTTCACAGCTTTTCAAGAAGATACGGGCCAACTGGACTTGGAATACGTAAAACGATGTGAGTATGAAAAATGCCGATGAAAGCCTATCGCGCTAGGTTTGAGTCTGTTTGGACCAAGTTCGCCGCGAAACGGGCCAACGACCAAAACTCATCGCTATAAGCCATGACTCATGAGTGATTTTGGTGAAAAAATGTAGTTTGGGCTCTTAAAATCAACTTTCACGAGCTTTTCAAGAAGATATAGGCAAACTGGACGTAGAATATGTAAAACGATGTGAGTGCGATAAAAACGGATGGAAAACTATCGGGCTAGGTTTCAATTGTTTGGGCTTAGTTCGATGCGAAATGGGGCAATGACCAAAACTCATAGCTATAAGCATTGACATATGAGTTATTTTGGTGAAAAAATGTAGTTTGGGCCCTTAAAATCAGCCTCCATAGTTTTTTAAGAAGATTTAGGCCATCCGGAGTAGGAATACGTGAAACGATATGAGTGCGATAAAAACAAACAAAAATGGTCGAGCTATGTTTGGGCTTTTTGGGCCTAGTTCGATGAGAAATGGGCCAAATACAAAAACTCATAGCTATAAGCCATGACTTATAAGTTATTTTGGTGAAAAAATGTAGTTTGTGCTCTCAAAATCGGACTTCACAGCTTTTCGAAGATTTGGGCCAAATGGACTTAGAAAACGTAAAACGATGTGAGTGCGATGAAAACTAATGTAAAACTATCGAGTTAGGTTTGAGCTATTTGGACGTAGTTCGATGCGAAACGGGCTAACAACCAAAATTCAAAGCCGTAAGCCATGAATTATGAGTTATTTTGGTGAAAAAATGTATTTTGGGCCCTCAAAATCAGCCTTCATAGTTTTTCAAGAACATACGGGCCAACCTGGACTTGGAATAAGTAAAACGATGTGAATGCGATAAAAGCCGATGAAAAACTATCCGGCTAGTTTTGAGTCTGTTTGGACCTAGTTCGATGCGAAACGGGCTAACAACCAAAACTCATCGCTATAAGCCATGACTTATGAGTTATTTTGGTGAAAAAATATAGTTTGGGCCCTCAAAATCAGCCTTCATAGTTTTTCAAGAACATTTAGGCCATCCGGAGTAGGAATCCATGAAACGATATGAGTGCGATAAAAACGGACGAAAAACGATCGAACTATGTTTGGGCTTTTTGGGCCTAGTTCAATGCGAAACGGGCGAAATACAAAAACTCATAGCTATAAGTCATGACTTATGAGTTATTTTGGTGAAAAAACATAGTTTAGGCTTTCAAAATCAGCGTCCCTAGTTTTTCACGAAGATACGAGCCAACTCGGACTTGGAATAGGTAAAACGATGTGAGTACAATAAAAGCGATGAAAATCTATCGAGCTAGGTTTGAGCCGTTTGCACCTAGTTCGATGCGAAATGGGGCAATGACCAAAACTCATAGCTATAGCCATGACATATGAGTTATTTTGGTTAAAACATATAGTTTAGGCTCTAAAAATCGACCTTCAAATTTTTTCAAGAAGATATGAGCCAACTGGACTTGAAACATGTAAAACGATGTAAGTATGATAAAAGTCGATGAAAGCCTATCGAGTTAGGTTTGAGTCAGTTTGGACCAAGTTCGATGCGAAACGGGCTAACGATCAAAACTCATAGCTATAAGCCATGACTTATGAGTTATTTTGGTGCAAAATGTAGTTTGGGCTCTTAAAATCAGCCTTCACAGCTTTTCAAGAAAATATAGGCAAACTAGACTTGGAATATGTAAAATGATGTGAGTGCGATAAAAGCCGATGAAAAACCATCGAGCTAGGTTTGAGCCGTTTGGACCTAGTTCGATGCAAAACGAGTCAAGGACCAAAACTCATAGCTATAAGCCATGACTTATGCGTTATTTTGGTGAAAAAACTTAATTTGGGTCTCAAAATCGGTGTCCATAGTTTTTCATGAAGATACGAGCCAATCTGGACTTGAAATACGTAAAACGATGTGAGTACGATAAAAGCCGATGAAAAGCTATCGAGCTAGGTTTCAGCTATTTGTACCTAGTTCGATGCGAAATGGGGCAATGACCAAAACTCATAGCTATAAGCCATGACATATGAGTTATTTTGGTGAAAAAATGTAGTTTGAGCTCTAAAAATCAGCCTTCAAATTTTTCAAAAAGATACAAATAACTCGGACTTGAAATACGTAAAACGATGTAAGTATGATAAAAGTTGATGAAAGCCTATCGGGCTAGGTTTAAGCCGTTTAGACTAAGTTCGATGCAAAATGGGCCAACGACCAAAACTCATGGCTATAAGCCATGACATATGAGTTATTTTGGTGAAAAAATGTTGTTTGGGCTCTTAAAATCAGCCTTCACAATTTTTCAAGAAGATATAGGCAAACTAGAATTAGAATACGTAAAACGATGTGAGTGTGATAAAAACCGATCAAAAGCTTTTAGTCTAGGTTTGAGCTGTTTGGACCTAGTTCGATGCGAAACAGTGCCAACCACTAAAACTCATAGCTTTAAGCCATTAACTATGACTTATTTTGGTGAAAAAAATATAGTTTTGGCCCTCAAAATCAGCATATATGGATTTTTAAGAAGATTTAGACCAACTCGGAGGGGGAATATGTGAATAGGTATGAGTGCGATAAAACCGACAAAAAGCTCGTCGAACCGCATTTGAGCTTTTTTTACCTAGTTCGATGCGAAACGGGCCAAATACCAAAACTAATAGCTATAAGGCATGACTTATGAGTTACTTTGGTGAAAAAACATAGTTTAGGCTCTCAAAATCGACTTATACGAGCTTTTCAAAAAGATACGGGCCAACTCGGACTTGGAATACGTAAAACGACATGAGTGAGATAAAAATTGATGAAAAACTATAGGGCTAGGTTTGAGCTGTTTGGACCTAGTTTGATGCGAAACGGGGCAATGACCAAAACTCATAGCTATAAGCCATGACTTATGATTTATTTTGGTGAAAAAATGTAGTTTGGTCTCTAAAAATCAGCCTTCACATTGTTTCAAAAAGATACGAGCAACTAGACTTGAAATACATAAAACGATGTGAGTATGATAAAAGCCGATGAAAGCCTATCGGGCTAGGTTTGAGTCAGTTTGGACCAAGTTCGATGCGAAACGGGGCGAGCGACCAAAACTTATAGCTATAAGCCATGACTTATGAATTATTTTGGTGAAACAAATATAGTTTGGGCTCTTAAAATCATCCTTCATAGTTTTTCAAGAAGACATAGGCAAACTCGGACTTGGAATACGTAAAACGATGTGAGTGCGATAAAAACCGATGAAAAACTTTTGGTCTAGGTTTGAGTCTGTTTGGACTTAGTTCGATGCGAAACGAACCAACGACTAAAACTCATAGCTTTAAGCCATTAACTATGACTTATTTTGGTGAAAAAAATATAGTTTAGGCCCTCAAAATCGGCCTATATGGATTTTGATGAGGATTTGGGCCAACTGGAGGGGGAATATGTGAAACGGTATAAGTACGATAAAAGCCGAAAAAAAATGTCGAGCCGGGTTTGAACTTTGTGGACCTAATTCGATGCGAAACGAGCCAAATACAAAAACTCATAGCTATAAGCCATGACTTATGAGTTATTTTGGTAAAAAAATGTAGTTTGGGCACTAAAAATTACACTTCACAGCTTTTCAAGAAGATATAGGCAAACCGTACTTGGAATATGTAAAACGATGTGAGTGCGATAAAAGCGATGAAAAACTATCAAACTAGGTTTGAGTCGTTTAGACCTAGTTTGATACGAAACGAGCTAACGACCAAAACTCATAGCTAGAAGCCATGACTTATGAGTTATTTTTGTGAAATAATATAGTTTGGGCTCTAAAAATCAACCTCCACATTTTTTGAAGAAGATACAAGCCAATTGGACTTGGAATACGTAAAACGATGTGAGAGCGATAAAAGCCGATGAAAAACTATCGACCTAAGTTTGAGCTATTTGGACCTAGTTCGATGTGAAACGGGCCAACGACCAAAACTCATAGCTATAAGCCATGACTTATGAGTTATTTTGGTAAAAAAACGTAGTTTGCGATCTCAAAATCAGCCTTCATAGTTTTTCAAGAAGATATAGGCAAACTAGACTTGGAATACGTAAAACGATGTGAGTGCGATAAAAGCCGATGAAAAAAGTTTAGTCTAGGTTTGAGTCTGTTTGGACCTAGTTTGATGCGAAACGGGGCAATGACAAAAACTCATAGCTATAAGCCATGATATATAAGTTATTTTGATGAAAAAATGTAGTTTAGGCTCTAAAAATTAGCCTTCCTATTTTTTCAAGAAGATACGAGCCAACTCGGATTTGAAATACGTAAAACGATGTGAGTATGATAAAAGCCGATGAAAGCCTATCGAGCTAGGTTCGAGCCGTTTGGACCAAGTTCGATGCAAAATGGGCCAACGACCAAAACTCATGGCTATAAGCGATGACTTATAAGCTATTTTGGTGAAAAAATATAGTTTGGGCTCTTAAAATAAGCCTTCACGCTTTTTAAGAAGATATAGGCAAAGCTGGACTTGGAATACGTAAAGTGATGTGAGTGCGATAAAAACCGAAGAAAAACTTTTGGTCTAGGTTTGAGTTGTTTGGACCTTGTTTGATGCAAAACGGGCCAACCACTAAAACTCATAGCTTTAAGCCATTAACTATGACTTATTTTGGTGAAAAAATATAGTTTAGGCCCTCAAAATCAGCCTATATGGATTTTTATGAAGATTTGGGCCAATCTGGAGGGGGAATACGTGAAACGGAATGAGTGCGATAAAAACGGACAAAAAATTATTGAGCCGAGTTTGAGCTTTTTGGACCTAATTCGATGTGAAACTAGCCAAATACCAAAACTTATAGCTATAAGGCATGACTTATGAGTTACTTTGGTGAAAAAATGTTGTTTGGGCTCTCAAAATCGGCGTACATAATTTTTCAAACGGATACGGGCCAATTGGACTTAGAATACGTAAAACGATGTGAGTGCGATAAAAGCCGATGAAAAACTATCGGGCTAGGTTTGAGTCGTGTGGACCTAGTTCGATGCGAAACGGGCCAACGACCGAAACTCATAGTTATATGACATGGCGTATGAGTTATTTTTGTGAAAAAATATAGTTTGGGCCCTCTAAATCAGCCTTCACGGCTTTTTCAAGAAGATATGGGCCAACTGGACTTGGAATACATAAAACGATATAAGTGCGATAAAAACTAATAAAAAACTATCGGGCTAAGTTTGTGCTCGTTTGGACCCGGTTCGATGCGAAACCGGCCAAATACCAAAACTCATACCTATAAGCCATGACTTATGAGTTATTTTGGAGAAAAAATGTAGCTTGGGCCCTCAAAATCAACATTCACGAGCTTTTCTAGAAGATACGAGCCAACTCGGACTCGAATATGTAAAACAATGTGAGTGCGATAAAAACCGATGAAAAACTATCGGGCCAAGTTTGTCGTTGTTTTGACCCAAGTGCGATGCACAATCGGCCAAATACCAAAACTCATAGCTATAAGCCATGACTTATGATTTATTTTAGTGAAAAAATCTAGTTTGGGCTCGAAAATCAGCCTTCACAGCTTTTCAAGAAGATACGAACCAACTCGGACTTGGAATACATAAAACGATGTGAGTGCAATAAACACTAATGAAAAACTATCCGGGTAGGTTTGAGCCGTTTGGACCTATTTCGATGCGACACGGGCCAATGACCAAAACTCATAGCTTTAAGCCATTAACTATGACTTATTTTTGTGAAAAAATGTAGTTTATGCCCTCAAAATCGACCTACATGGTTTTTTAATAAGATTTGGGCCAACTCGGAGAGGGAATATGTGAAACGGTATGAGTGCGATAAAAGCCGATAAAAAACTTTCGAGCTAGGTTTGAGCTTTTTGGACCTAGTTCGATGCAAACCGAGCAAAATACCGTAATTCATAGCTAAAACCCATGACTTATGAGTTATTTTGGTGAAAAAATATAGTTTGGGCCTTCAAAATCAGCCTTCACAATGTTTCTAGAAGATACGGGCCAACCGAACTTGGAATACATAAAATGATATGAGTACGATAAAAGCCGATGAAAAACTATCGAGCTAGGTTTGAGTCTGTTTGGACCTAGTTCGATACGAAACGAGCCAAATACCAAAACTCATAACTATAAGCCATGACTTATGAGTTATTTTGATGAAAAAATATAGTTTGGGCTCTCAAAATCAGCCTTCATAGTTATTCTAGAAGATACGGGCCAACTGGACTTCGAATACATAAAATGATGTGAGTGCAATAAAAACTAATGAAAAACTATTAGGCTAGGTTTGAGCTTTTTGGACCTAGTTCGATGTGAAACAAGCCAACGAACAAAAACTTATAGCTATAAACTATTACTTATGAGTTATTTTGGTGAAAAAATATAGTTTGGGCCATCAAAATCAACCTTCATAGTGTTTCTAGAAGATACGGGCCAACCGGACTTGGAATACATAAAATGATGTGAGTGTGATAAAAGCCGATGGAGAACTATTAGGCTAGGTTTGATCCGTTGAGACCTAGTCCAATGTGAAATGGCCAAATGAC
Source organism: Dovyalis caffra (assembly GCA_963924115.1). Classification (NCBI taxonomy): domain Eukaryota; kingdom Viridiplantae; phylum Streptophyta; class Magnoliopsida; order Malpighiales; family Salicaceae; genus Dovyalis; species Dovyalis caffra. The sequence continues at coordinate 253,519 of CAWUPB010001189.1, forward strand.
CAAAACTCATAGCTATAAGCCATGGCTTATGAGTTATTTTGGTGAAAAAATACGGTTTTAGCCCTCAAAATCAACCATCATAGTTTTTTAAGAAGATTCGGGCCAACCGGGCTTGGAATATGTAAAACGATGTGAGTGCGATAAAAACTAAAGAAAAACTATTGGGCTAGGTTTGAGCTTTTTGGACCTAGTTCGATGCGAAACAGAGCCAACGAACAAAAACTCATAGTTATAAACTATTACTTATGAGTTATTTTGGTGAAAAAATATAATTTGGGACCTAAAAATCAGCTTTCACAGCTTTTCAAGAAGATACAGGTGATGTGCCCAAAAGTGTATTAGAAATTAATAGGCAAATTACTCGCAAGTGCACGAGGTGATTACGAGTACAATTGAGTTAACCAAGGTCGTATTCTCAAGGAGATGTAATTGGCATAAAATAATTCAATTCCAATTGCAAACAATGACAATGAAATAAAATTCTAAACACTCTAAACCAATTTACATTTGATGATTATGAATTAAATTGAGAACAAAAAACAACTACGAGACTAATCGTAACGTAACCGGAAATAAAGATCAAAGTGAGAGAATTGTTAAGAATATAACTTCACCGATTAAATCCTATATTTAATCAAAATAACTTAAATGATTATTCATGCAAATCTCTTAACCAAGTTACTCGGATCTCTCATTTATAACCTAGTGTCTATGATTCTTTAGTCTAACATTGAGTTATATTTGATCAATATCAACCCAATATCACGGATATATAATTATTGGCCGTACATTTATATATAAATAATCCTAAAATCATAGATTCAAGACAAGAATAATCAAATTAACCATTCAATTAAACATATTCAAATAACGGATCCATTAATTCTCAAGATAGAAACTAGTTCATAGTTGACGGATAAACATTCACCGAATTAATCACAATAAATCCCATGTCTTCACAATCAAGAATTGAAAGAAATAAAATCAAAGTTTAGGAAGAAATTCGATTTTTCTTTTCGTCGTAGCCGAAGTTGATCTCTTTCTAGCTTAGGCACCCCTTTTCCCCCGATCTCCTCTCTCTCTTCAATGGCTATATGTAGAGAACAAAAGCTCTTGGAACTCTACTCTCTTTTTTTCATCGTACTCTCTTTTGGTCCCGCATGGGATTTTAAATTTGAGAGAGCCGCGAAATATCCTCCTTCAAATCCTCCTCAATCTCTCCCTTTTCCTCTTTATGCGTCGATCCTTAAACGTTAATCTCTGAAAATTTGCTCACCGAAAATTTGCTCATGGTCATGGGCTTTTCTTCCTTTTTCAGCTCACGGGCGTGGGCCTTTTCTTCTTTTGAAACTCACTCGCCGTGAGCTTCCTTCTTGTTGGATCACGACCGTGAGGCCTTCTTCTTCTTTTGAAACTCATGACTTTGAGCTTCCTTCTTGCTAGATCACGGTCGTGAGGCCTTCTTCACTATGGGGAGTCACGGCCGTGACTCATCTCGCTTTGCTAAGTCACGGCCATGACTTAAAAAGTCATGGCCGTGACATTCTCAATCGTTTAATTTTTTTCTTTTCTGTTTTTACCTTTGAACCTAATTCAAGCAAACACTCACAATATATTAAAAACATAATAAAAATAACAATATTGATAACCTAAAAATAATAAAAAAATCACATAAAACCTTACTAAAAACCTAGAATTATTTTATAGAATTTAATATAAAAACTATTAAAATAATATATAAATAATAAACACAACAAAATTCCCCACACTTAAACGTTGCTTGCCTTCAAGCAAAGAGACAATAAAGAGCAAAGGCTACACACATAAATATACATACTTCTCATATAAAGCGAAAAGAATCCTCTAATCTTGGCATAAATAAAAATGAGCTTTAAGTACAATAAAACTTCATGAATGAACAATCAATACAAACTCGGAATCTATAAATAAAACCATTCAACTCACGGAGCAATCAATTATCCGTACAAGAAGGTCACTCATCTCTTAGTTCACTCAAGTGTTTAAGGGATAATGAAATTTCACTCAACGTTCAATTTATGTGAAAATGCTATCATATGCTTGCTTATTCATCCAATCACTACCACCGTTATCACTTACATGAAAAAATCGAAGGTCTTTATTTAGGGTTGTAATGAGGTCGGGCTAAAGGTATGAAATTTAGGAAAGAAGAGCTAAACCAAGAACTAACAGAAGCAAGTTAAAACTTAAACAAATAAATTTATTCCCAATGATGCATAATTCCCTCTAGATCGTGGGTCCTCTACAAACTATGGTTTTTTTTTATTTGTTTTTTTTAAATAGAGGTAACTAGCTTGCTTTTATCCTCCATCTCCACTCAACCACTTTGATTTTTACCTACCACCATAGTTTAACTTTTAGATTTCTTCACATTTCCCCACACTTTGTTATGTGCATATTTTTCCAAACATGAATAAACCATATTTCAATTGCTCCATTAGCCCTACGGTTGGTCAAACGGATAATTTTAAGAAAAAGGTTAAGGCTGATATTTGGGTCTTCAAAGAAAATGATTTATCAAGCTCAAAGAGGTTCTTTACAGAGTTAAAATAAGGTTGGCTTTTTAAGTCACGTGGTTAATTCCTAATGTGCCTTCATCATATTTAAGCATGCATGTGAACAGTTTATTTATCTTTTGAAAGGTATTAATAAGCAAGTTCTAGAGCATCCTAAGCATAAATGAACTCTCTCTTACAAGTAACTAGAGATTTTCAAAATACAATAAAAAGATATGGCTCAAAAGCTCACAATTGATTTTTTTTTTCTAGTACAAGAAATTGATGCTCATAGAATTAAAAGTCAAAGCTCTAAAAGTTTAAGCATGCAAGACATTCATTCAATTATTTTATAATCCCTTTTTTTCTCAATTTTATTTATCACAAGTCCTAAGGAACTTAACATTATATATAGGAAGTACGAACAAAATGAGTGCAACCAACAAAGAAATTTTTTTGTTTTTTGTTTTTTATAATTAATTTTTTTAATCCAATTCCCTCCCCAAACATAAAAACACACATTGTCCTCAATGTAAGCAATAAATAAGAAATAGAAAGGAAAAGCACAACTCCCCCGAAATGGATGAGCTTCAAGATGGAGGCGGTTGTTGTGAAGGGCCAGGAAAGAACGGGCCAAGGCGAGCATCCAAGTTGGCCAAAAAGTTTGCAGTTGGTCCATACCGGTTTCCAAGTGTTGAAACCGAGAATCCATGGTTTGTCAAAACTCCCGAAAATGGGTCTCATGCTCCCTATATCGTCTTTCGTAACAATTTTCATGCTCTATAAATTGTCTTTCAAAGGAATCAAGTCGCGTCATGATGGATGAGTTGGCAAAGGGAGCAATAGGAGCATTCTCATCATACACGTCCTCCTCCTCACTTGTAAGCGAGTCATGAGAAGCACCGGCCTCTCCGGTGCATTGGCGTTCGTTGGCCGTGTCGGCAGCTGTGGGGCTAAGTGTGACATATCTACCATCTTGCTTTTTAATGATCCCTGCAGATAATAGAAAACGTAAATCCAAAAAATAATTACCCTTTACCCGATGCAATAGAAGGTGACGCCCGTAAAGCAATCCTAAAAATTCCGCAATGGCAATAACAAAAGCACCGACTACAATCATACCCGATTTGGCTTTCGTAACTTCGTTCAAATTTAAGCCTAACCAAACTTCGGCATTCATAGGGATCGGATTAACCATACACCATAAAAAGAATAATTCGATTCTAGAAATAGAGCCATTACTTTGCCCTCTACCAAAGATAGTAAATGATAAAACACAATGAATATATCTAATGACGAGGTCAATGAAATGACTAGATTTGGATTTATTGGCGACGAAATCAGCCTCACCATCAATTATCTCTTTCCAAAAATCTCATGCATGAAAATTCTCATGGAACCCATGTAAATCATCGTGTGTGAAACCAAAAATAGAATTAAGTCTGCTACGAGAGAAATTAAGTGAGATTTTGCGGACAACCTAAAAGCTATACTCCCTAATTCGAGTATTTGCGAGTGTTAAGTGGGGAAAAATCAAGTGTGGACAAAAATTCCAGTGTAAGTTCTATATATGAATTTTTTCCGAATACGATAAATTTAGTCCACCCTATCACATGCAATAATTGATTCACTCTCCGGGTAATACATAATTCATTCATAGCTTCAATATCTAAGAAATGATTAGGAATAATTTTACGTTGAGAGAAAACCGCATACCGTTCGCATAAGGAGCATGAGAAAATTGCAAGGCCACACTCGTTTGGATGAGCACTTATCACCGGTGGGGGAGCCGATAGGGGAGTTTGAGATTGTTGCCCTTGCACTCGAGAGGAATGGCGGGGCCGAGAGGATGAACTCACTTGTGCATTTCTTGTCCGTGGAGGCATAATTACAAAGACAATAAACCCGTAAAATCTTAAATACGTTTGGAAAAGAAAACAGTTTAAATGAGAAAGAAAAACAAAATAACTAAACCTCTAGAATATTTATAAAACAAATCTAAGAAACAAACAAACAATAATCACAGGCATGTTTTCTAGTCAAAAGTTATCCGAATTATACAGCTTTTGCCCAGCCTTTAACCATGGCTATTTGTCTTCTTGCTTAAAGAAGAATTCAGCCATCTTTTTCGACCACCCCAATTATATATATATATATATATATATATATATATATATATATATATTTGCATAAAGCCAAGACGCCCATGACTTTCTTAGTCACGGGCATGACTTCCTTTGTCATGGGCATGACGTCCCTTTGAGATCACGCCCGTGACTAGATTAGTCACATGCGTGACTTGCTCGTTTCCTTATCTCACGCCCGTGACTAACCTAGTCACGAGCATGACTTTCCTCTCGCTTCCAATTCACGCCCATAAAATTTTAATTTTATTTTTTTTTAACAAACTAAAATAAAAACAAGAAACAACATAATTAACATTGAAAATCTTAGTAACGAGTTACCTCCTATCTAGCACTTCTTTAAAGTCATTAGCTGGACGTATAGAACCTCGGCTTTGATGTGGTTCAAGGAATAGCATAGTCTCCACCATTTTCTCGCGCAATTACTCCCTATAAGTATGGCTTTACTCTGTGTCCATTTACCTTGAAGGTTTCTTGCATTTTTGAATTCAATAATTCAACAACTCCATAGGGAAACACTTTCACAATTTCAAAATGACCCATCCATCTTGATTTCAGCTTCCCCGGATATAAATGCAATCGAGAATTAAACAAAAGAACTTTCATGTCGGGATAGAGAGTTTTACCAACAAGATTTTTGTCGTGGAGGTACTTTGTCCGCTCCTTATAAATTTTTGAATTTTCGTAAGCCTCATTCCGAAGTTCATCCATTTCGACATTTGAAATAATCTCTCTTCACTAGCTTTCCGAAAGTCTTAATTTATTTCTTTAATTGCCTAGTAGGATTTATGCTCAACTTCCACTCGGCAGATGATAGGCCTTCCCATACACAAGTCTATACGGGCTCATTACCAAAGGGGACTTGTAAGCGCTTCCGTATGCCCATAAGGCATCATTTAGCTTTAACGCCTAATCCTTTCTTGAAGGTCGCACAGTCTTTTCCAAAATCCCCTTGATTTGTTTGTTACTTGTCTCAACTTGTCCCGACGTTTGTGGATGATACGGAGTAGCCACCTTGTGAGTTATGCCATATTTCATCATAAGCTTTTCGAAAAGCTTAATACAAAAATGACTACCTCCATCGTTGATTATTGTTCGCCAAATCCCAAACCTACTAAAAATATTTTCCTTCACAAATTTAAGCACAACATTAGCATCTTTAGTTCAAGTGGGTATTGCTTCTACCCACTTTGACAAGTAATCCACAACGAACAAGTATGTATTGAAAATTAAGGGATTTAGGAAAAGGGCCCATGAAATCTATGCCCCAAACATCAAACAATTCAACTGGCTAAGTTATTAGTCAATGGCATTTCATTTCTTTTATCGATATTACCACTCCGTTGACACTTATCACAACTTAAACAAAATTGATGAGCATTCTTAAATAAGGTGGGCCAATACAAACCACATTGGAGCACCTTAGCCGTTGTCTTCCTTCCTCCAAAATGTCCCCCACAATGGAATTCATGGCAAAATGCTAACACACTCAATTGCTCCTCTTCTCGGCACACATCGACGTATTATCTCATCCCTACGGATGTGGAAGAGATAAGGATCATCCCAAAAATAGTACTCGCTCAAACGGAGAAATCTTTTCTTTTCTTGAAAGAAAATGTTAGGCCATAAAATACCACAAGCAAGATAATTCACAAAATCAATATACCATGGTACTTTACTAACAACAAACAATTGCTCATTGGGAAAAGTTTCAAAAATGAGTTCCTTATCATGTTGCTTAAGCAATTCAATATTAGAGGTAAGTCTTGACAGATGATCCGCTATAACATTCTCACTCCCTTTTTATCTTTGATCTCTATATCAAATTCTTGCAACATAATAACCCACCGAATGAGTCATGGTTTTGCATTAGCCTTAGTTAAAAGGTATCTTAATGCAAGCATGATCAAAATGAATGATGACCTTTGAACCCAACAAATATGATCTAAATTTTTCCAACGCAAAGATCACAACTTAAAAATTCCTTTTCGGTGGTTGTGTAATTTATTTGTGCATCATGTAATATGAGACTGGTATAATAAATTACACATAAGGATTTCTCAACTTTTTGCCCTAAAACTACCCCCACGGCATAATCGGAGGTATCACACATAATCTCAAATGGCAACGACCAATCGTGTACAACAACAATAGGTGCGGTGATCAATTTCTTTTTAAGGGTATTAAAAGCAATAAGGCATTCATCATTAAAATCAAAATGGACATCCTTACCTAAGAATCGACTCAAAGGAAGACTTATTTTAGAAAAATCTTTTATAAATCTCGTATAGAATCCATCATGCCCAAGAAAACTCCTAATCGCTTTTACGAAGTCGGTGGTGGTAGTTTTTCAATGACCTCAATTTTTGCTTTATCCACTTCAATACCCTTATTAGAGACAACATGACCTAAAACAATACATTGTTTTACCATAAAATGACTATTTTCCCAACTTAATATCGGATTACATTCAATACATCTTCTAAGCACATGGGTCAATTTAAGCAAACAATCATCAAAAGAGTTGCCAAAGACAGAGAAATCATCCATAAATACCTCTATGAAGTCATCGATCATATCGAAAAAATGGACATCATGCACCTTTGAAAAGTAGCCGGCGCATTACAAAGTCCAAATGGCATTTGTCAAAATGCAAATGTCCCAAAAGGACATGTAAACGTCATCTTTGCTTGATCTTCGGGAGCTATAGCCACTTGGTAGTAACATGAAACACCATCTAGAAAACGAGTAAAATTCATGTCCAAGCAAGTTTATCTAACATTTGATCAATAAACGGGAGAGGAAAATGATCCTTTTTCGTAGCCGCATTCAATTTTCTATAGTCAATGCACATCCTCCAACTCGTGGTAGTTTGGGTAGGTACTAACTCATTTTTCTCATTTCTTACCACAAGTAATTCCCGACTTCTTAGGGACTACATGCACATGGCTTACCCATTTACTATCGAAACCGGGTATATTACTCCTTCATCAAGGAGCTTAAGGACCTCCTTTTTACTACTTCCATCATGTTGGGGTTAAGTCTCCGTTGGGCCTCCCTTATAGGTTTTGCTCCCTCTTCTAAGGTGATCGTGTGCATGCATGTAGAAGGGCTAATTCCCTTAATGTCACTCAATCCTTAACCTATGGCCTTCCTTAACCTTTTAAGCTCCCTTATGGTTTTCTCTTCCTCTACCTCACTCAAGTTGGCAAAAATAATTACAGGAAATGTGTCCCCCTCTCCTAAAAACACATATTTGAGATGATGAGGTAACTCCTTTAGCTCTTTCAAGGCTCGATGTCAACTCCACGAGTTCAACAACTTCCTCATTCTCTATGTTATTATCAAGTAATGCGTGACACTCCTCAATATCCCCATCAATAATCTCAACAGTATCATCAAGTGTGAGTGCCAATTCCATTTTGTCATCCACACTATCCCGGAGAAACACATCGAAATTACGGAATCAATACAAATCAATAAAAGAGCAATCTTCGTATAAAGCAATAGTTGGAATAGGTGCAGTGTCAAAAATAAAAATTCTACTCGTTTCACCTAAAACAGTCATGGTCAACTTTCCATTGTTTACATCAATAAGAGTATTGGTGGTGGCCATGAAGGGCCGACCAAGAAGTATAGTGTGCTCTTTCTCTTGTGCAAGTAACCTCACCCATGTCCAAAACCACAAAATCTACCGGAACAATTAATCCTCTAACTTTCACCAAAACATGTTCAATTATTCCTTTAGGATATTGTATTGACCTATCTGCTAATTGCAAACACATTTTAGTAGATTGTAATCTTTCCAAATCTAGTTGCAAATAAACGTAATAAGGCATCAAATTAATACCGGCTCCTAAATCCAACATACCTCGAACTTCATTACCATTACCAATAGAAATAGTTAGGATGAAACTACCCGGATCCTTCATTTTTGGTGGTAGTTTATGCCGTGTAATTGCACCGGCCACCTCCGAGATGATAACCTTTTCAATGGGTTCAAATTTTCTTTTCTTTGTGCTCGAGATCCTTGAAAAATTTTACATATGCAGGTATATGTCCGATAATATCTAGCGAAGGTAAATTAATGTTTACCTTAGATAGCATAACATATAAATCGAAAACTCGCTCATCCCGTTTAGTGTCTCCGAGCCGGCTCGGATATGGAATTGGTGGCCCGTAAGGATCCGTCGCTTTGTGGAGTCCGAGGGTGGAAGCTTCTCTATCACGGTGGGGAGAAACATCATCACGAGCGTGACTTGTGGATGTGTCACGGTGGTGACCATTTTGGTCATGGTCGTGACCTTGCAGCTTTGTTGAGTCATGGCGATGACCATTTGGGTCATGGTCGTGACTTTTGGTTAAGTCATGACCATGACCATTTTGGTCATGGCTATGACCACCATTTTGATCTTGCCCGAGTTGATTTCCTTCTCCGGATGCCGTGACCTCGCTCAAATTCTACTTCATATTCCCTTTTTTTTTTGCTTTTTCTTGCATCGGACATCATTTCATTAGTTTTAATATCTTTCAATTTTTTATTAATCACCTTATCACTTCTTAGGAGTGTGATGGACTTGGCTTGCTTCGGTTGGCTAGGCAATTTGCCTTTTCGTTGAGTTTGCATTTGTGTCGCTAATTGCCCAACTTGGGTCTCAACCCTCCTCAAGGATGCTTCAAGAGAATCAAATCTTTTATTATTTGTCTCTTGATTCTAGGTGCTTGCTTGGATAAACGTGTGTAAAGTATCTTCCAATGGAGACTTTTTCATTATATTTTGATTTGATGATTTTCCCCGGAAATGGTTAGGTTTTTGGAAACCTTGGTAGTGTGGTCGTTGTCGTTGTTGTGCTCGATGGGTTGTTCTTCGATGAAAAGTTTGGATGATTTCTCCATCCAGGGTTATAATTATTAGAGAAAGGGTCATTCCTAACCCTTTGTTGGAAACCATCCATTGCAAAGGCTTGTTCTTCATCACTTGTATATGAGTCACTAGAGAAAGAATAGATGTTAGCTCCATGACCATATACCCCACATAAACCACATATCTCCTAATTTGGTGTGATTTGAGATCCTCGCGTGACAAGCAACTTAACTTGCTTAGTTAATTCCGCCAATTGGTTGGCCATTTCGTGATTTGCACCAACCTCATGGGTAGCTACTTTTCTTCCTCTCGATACTCTTTTGTTGAGAATTAGCTCCCAACATTTCAAATAGCTCATAAGTGTCTTGTGTCGTCTTTTCTCCAATGCACCTCCCGTTGCATTATCCACGATGTATTGACATTACCGTGTCAATCCATTATAGAAAAATTGATTCAAGAGTTGTAACGGATAATGATGGTGTGGGCATTGGATCAACAAAAGCTTGAATCGCTCCCAAGTTTCATGGAATGGCTCTCCCTCCATTTGCATAAATGTGGCAATCTTAGTTCTTAATTCGAAGTCTTCCGATGGGAGTAGAATTTACCCATGAACTTGTCATACACTTCTTCCCATGTGGCAAGTGCATTGGGTGGAAGAGTCATGAGCTATGCCTTGGGTCTATCTTTCAGCGTGTAAGGAAAACATCTCAACCGAAGCCGGTTCTCATTCAAACCTTGTAGTGGAAAAGTCTCAAGTATAGAATAAAATTCCCTTATGAAGTTCAAGGGATCCTCGTTAGGGGCTCCATAGAATGACGTAAAAATGTTATAGTGGATGTTCTTGAGCTCATAATTCCTTGCAGACCTCACCCAAATGAATGCACGAAGTAGTCGCGCCAATGATTGGTCCGGCCTACTCCTTCATCACTATTCATTGGTCCCCCATCACTTTGTTTCCCACTTGTTCGTCCTTTATTGCTTGTTAATTTACTCTTTTAGATCAATCTTTTCCTCTTCAAATCCTTGGTCTCTCTTGGCTCTTTGAATATTATCAATGAAAGGAGCCAAGAAGTTTCCTTGAGACCGTCTACCATTCATGCAAAGGAAGAAAAGGAAATAAAGAAATCAGCAACTAAAACTAGATTAAGCAACGTAAGCTTAAGACACAAATCTCAATTTTTTTTACTTTTTTTATTTTTATTTTTATTTTTTTGGCTAGTAAGCAACAAAACAACACGAAAAATTAAATAAAACACCACAATAATTAGAATTAAACTAAAATATAGCACGTTACACATCCCCGCAATGGCGCCAAAAACTTGATGTGCCCAAAAGTGTATTAGAAATTAATAGGCAAATTACTCATAAGTGCACAAGGTGATTACAAGTACAATTGAGTTAACCAAGGTCGTATTCTCAAGGAGATGTAATTGGCATAAAATAATTCAATTCCAATTGCAAACAATGACAATGAAATAAAATTCTAAACACTCTAAACCAATTTACGTTAGATGATTATGAATTAAATTGAGAACATAAAACAACTACAGAGTGATCGTAACGAACCGGAAATAAAGATCAAAGTGAGAGAATTCTTGAGAATATAACTTCACCGATTAAATCCTATATTTAATCAAAATAACTTAAATGATTATTCATGCAAATCTCTTCACCAAGTTACCTGGATCTCTCATTTATAACCTAGTGTCTATGATTCTTTAGTCTAACATTGAGTTATATTTGATCAATATCAACCCAATATCACGGATATATAATTATTGGCCGTACATTTATATATAAATAATCCCAAAATCATAGATGCAAGAAAAGAATAATCAAATTAACCATTCAATTAAACATATTCAAATAATGGATCCATTAATTCTCAAGACAGAAACTAGTTCATAGTTGACAAATAAACATTCACCGAATTAATCATAATAAATCCCATGTCTTCACAATTAAGAATTGAAAGCAATAAAATCGAGTTTATGAAGAAATCCAGCTTTTCTTTTGCTTTGCAATTCGAACTTGATCTCTTTCTAGCTTAGGCACGCTTTTCCCCCTATCTCCTCTCTCTCTCAATGGCTATCTATAGAGAACAAAAACTCTTAGAACTCTACTCTATGTTTTTTTGTCGTACCCTCTTTTGGTCTTGCGTGGGATTTTAAATTCGAGAGAGTTGCGAAATATCCTCCTTCAAATCCTCCTCAATCTCTCCCTTTTCCTCTTTATGCGTCGATCCTTAAACATTGATCCCCGAAAATTTGCTCACGATCGTGGGCTTTCTTCCTTTTTTCAACTCACGGGCGTGGGCCTTCTTCTTCTTTTGAAACTCACGACCGTGAGCTTCCTTCTTGCCGGATCACGGCCGTGAGGCCTTCTTCACTTTGGGGAGTCACGGTCGTGACTCTTCTACTTTTGCTAAGTCATGGCCATGACCCAAAAAGTCATGGCCGTGACATTCTCAATCGTTTAATTTTTTCTTTTTCGTTTTTACCTTTGAACCTAATTCAAACAAACACTCACAATATATTAAAATCATACTAAAAATAACAATATTGATAACCTAAAAATAATAAACAAATCACATAAAAACTTACTAAAAACCTAGAATTATTTTATAGAATTTAATATAAAAACTTTTAAAATAATATATAAATAATAAACACAACAACGGGCCAACTGGACTTGGAATACGTAAAACGATGTGAGTGAGATAAAAACCGATGAAAAACTATATGGCTAGGTTTGAGCTATTTGGACCTAGTTCGATGCGAAATGGGGCAATGACCAAAACTCATAGCTATAAGCCACGACTTATGAGTTATTTTGGTGAAAAAATATTGTTTGGCTCTAAAAATCAGCCTTCATATTTTTTCAAGAAGATATGGGCCAACTATATTTGAAATACATAAAACGATGTGAGTATGATAAAAGCCGATGAAAGCCTATCGGGCTAGGTTTGAGCTATTTGGACCAAGTTTGATGCAAAACGGGCCAACGATAAAAACTCATGGCTATAAGCCATGACTTATGAGTTATTTTGGTGAAAAAAATATAGTTTGGGCTCTTAAAATCAGCCTTCACGCTTTCTAGGCAGATATAGGCAAACCGAATTTGGAATATGTTAAACGATGTGAGTGTGATCAAAACCGATGAAAAACTATCGGGCTAGGTTTGAGCCGTTTGGACCTAGTTCGATGCGAAACGGCCAATGATCAAAACTCATAGCTATAAGCCCCGACTTATGAGTTATTTTGGTGAAAAAATGTAGTTTGAGCCCCGTAAATCAGCCTTCACAGCTTTTTCAAGAAGATATGAGCCAACCGGACTTGGAATGCATAAAACGATATGAGTCCGATAAAAATTGATGTAAAACTATCGGGTTAGGTTTGTGCTTGTTTGGACCCGGCTCGATGCGAAATCGGCCAAACACCAAAACTCATAGCTATAAGCCATGACTTATGAGTTATTTTAGAGAAAGAAAATATAGTTTAGGCCCTCAAAATCAGCATTTACAAGCTTTTCAAGAAGATACGAGCTAACCGGACTCTAAATACGTAAAGCAATGTGAGTGTGATAAAAACCGATGAAAAACTATCGGGATAGGTTTGTGCTCGTTCGACCCGATACAATGCAAAATCGGCCAAATACCAAAACTCATAGCTATAAGCCATGACTTATGATTTATTTTGGTGAAAAAATGTAGTTTGGCCTCTCAAAATCAGCCTTCACAGCTTTTCAAGAAGATACGGACCAAATGGACTTGGAATACGTAAAAGGATGTGAGTTCAATAAACACTAATGAAAAACTATCGGGCTAGGTTTGAGGTGTTTGGACCTAGTTCGATGCGAAACGAGCTAACGACCAAAACTCATAGCTTTAAGCCATTAACTATGACTTATTTTCGTGAAAAAAATGTAGTTTAGGCCCTCAAAATAGACATACATGGTTTTTTTAATAAGATTTGGGCCAACTATAGGGGGAATATGTGAAATGGTATGAGTGCGAGAAAAACTAACAAAAAACTTTCGAGCTAGGTTTGAGCTTTTTGAACCTAGTTCAATGCAAAACGGTTTAAATACCATAACTCATAGCTAAAAGCCATGACTTATGAGTTATTTTGGTGAAATGATGTAGTTTGGGCTCTAAAAATCGACTTCACATTTTTCAAGAAGATACGGCCAACCTGGGCTTGGAATACGTAAAACGATGTGAGTGCGATAAACACCGATGAAAAACTATCGAGCTAGGTTTGAGTCTGTTTGGACCTAGTTCGATGCGAAACGAGCCAAACACCAAAACTCATAGCTATAAGCCGTGACTTATGAGTTATTTTGGTGAAAAAATATAGTTTGGGCTCTCAAAATCGGCATTCACAGCTTTTCAAGAAGATATGAGCCGACTAGACTTGGAATACATAAAACGATGTGAGTGCGATAAAAACTATTGAAAAACTATCGAGCTAGGCTTGAGCTATTTGGACCTAGTTCGACGAGGAATGGTCCAATAACCAAAACCGATAGCTATAAGCCATGAGTTATGAGTTATTTTGGTGAAAAAATGTATTTTGGGCCCTCAAAATCAGCCCTCATAGTTTTTCAAGAAGATACGAGCCTAATAGACATGGAATACATAAAACGATATGAGTGCAATAAAAACCGATATAAAACTATCGGCTAGGTTTGAGTCGTCGAGACCTAATTCGATGCGAAATGGGCCAACGACCAAAACTCACAGACTTTAAGCCATTAACTTTGACTTATTTTAGTGAAAAAATATAGTTTAGGCCCTCAAAATCAGCCTACATTGTTTTTTAAGAAGATTTGGGCCAATTAGAGGGGGACTACGTGAAACGGTATGAGTGCGATAAAAATTGACGAAAACCGTCGAGCTAGGTTTGAGCTTTTTAGACCTAGTTAGATACGAAAGGGGCCAAATACCAACACTCATAGCTATAAGCCATGACTTATGAGTTATTTTGGTGAAAAAATATAGTTTAGGCTCTCAAAATCAGCCTTCATAATTTTTCTGAAGATATGGGCCAACTGGACTTGGAATACGTAAAACGATGTGAGTGCGATAAAAATTGATGAAAAACTATCGACTAGGTTTGAGTCGTTTGGACTAAGTTCGATGCGAAACGGGCCAACAACCAAAACTCATAGCTATAAGCCATGACTTTGAGTTATTTTGGTGAAAAAATGTAGTTTGGGCTCTAAAAATCAGCCTTCACAGCTTCTTCAAGAAGATATGAGCCAACTAGACTTGGAATATGTAAAACGATGTGAGTGCGAGAAAAACTAATGAAAAACTATCGAGTTAGGTTTGAGCTTTTTGGACCTAATCGATGCGAAACTAGCGAACGACCAAAACTCATGGCTATAAGCCACGACTTATGAGTAATTTTGATGAAAAAATGTAGTTTAGTGCCCTCAAAATCAGCATTTATGGTTTTTCAAGAAGATACAAGCCAACTAGACTTGGAATACGTAAAACGATTGAGTGCGATAAAAACCGCCGAAAAACTATCGAGCTAGGTTTGTGCTTGTTTGGACCCAATTCGATGCGAAACAGGCCAAATACCAAAACTCATAGCTATAAGCCATGACTTATGAGTTATTTTGGTGAAAAAATGTAGTTTGGGCCCTCAAAATCAACCTTCACATTTTTTTCAAGAAGATACGGGCCAACCGGACTAGGGATACATAAAACGATGTGAGTGCGAGAAAAGCTTATGAAAAACTATCGGCTAGGTTTGAGCCGCTTGGACCAAGTTCGATGCGAAACGGCCAACGACCAAAACTCATGGCTATAAGCCATGACTTATGAGTTATTTTGGTGAAACAATATAGTTTGGGCCCTCAAAATCAGCCTTCACAGCTTTTTCAAGAAGATACGGCCAACTCGGACTTGGAATACACAAAACGATGTGAGTGCGATAAAAACCGATGAAAAACTATCGGGCTAGGTTTGTGCTGTTTGGACCCAATTCGATGAGAAATCGGCCAAATACCAAAACTCATAGCTATAAGCCATGACTTATGAGTTATTTTGGTGAAAAAATATCGTTTGGGCTCTCAAAATCAGCCTTCACAGCTTTTCAAGAAGATACGGACCAACCGTACTTGGAATATGTAAAACGATGTGAGTGCAATAAAAACTAATGAAAAACTATTGAGCTAGGTTTGAGATGTTTTGACCTAGTTCGATGCCAAATGGGCCAACAACCAAAACTCATAGCTATAAGCCATGACTTATGAGTTATTTTTATGAAAAACTATAGTTTGGGCCCTCTAAATCGGCGTTCAAAGGTTTTTCAACAAGATACGGGCCAACTAGACTTGGAATATGTAAAATGATGTGAGTTTAATAAAACCGATGAAAAGCTATCGGGCTAGGTTTGAGTTGTAGAGACCTAGTTCGATGCGAAACGAACCAACGACCAAAACTCATAGCTTTAAGCCATTAGCTATGACTTATTTTGGTGAAAAAATGTAGTTTAAGCCCTCAAAATCCGCCAACATGGTTTTTTAATAAGATTTGGGCGAATTGGAGGGAGAATACGTGAAACCGTATGAGTGCGATAAAAACCGACAAAAAACTTTCGAGCTAGGTTTGAGCTTTTTGGACCTAGTTCGATGCAAAATGGGCTAAATACCAAAAATCATTGCTATAAGCCAAGACTTATGAGTTATTTTGGTGAAAAA
Organism: Dovyalis caffra; assembly: GCA_963924115.1. NCBI lineage: Eukaryota > Viridiplantae > Streptophyta > Magnoliopsida > Malpighiales > Salicaceae > Dovyalis > Dovyalis caffra. The sequence goes on from CAWUPB010001189.1 coordinate 269,775, forward strand.
ATATAGTTTGGGCTCTCAAAATCAGCCTTTACATTTTTTCTAGAATATACGAGCCAACCGGACTTGGAGTACATACAACGATGTGAGTGCGATAAAAAATGATTAAAAAAATCAAGCTAGGTTTGAGCTATTTGGGCCTAGTTCGATGCGAAACGAGGCAATGACCAAAACTCATAGCTATAAGCCACGACTTTTGAGTTATTTTTATGAAAAATCGTAGTTTGGGCCCTCTAAATCGACTTCATAGTTTTTTCAAGAAGATACGGGCCAATTGGACTTAGAATACGTAAAACGATGTGAGTGCGATAAAAATTGATTAAAAGCTATCGGGCTAGGTTTGAGCCGTGGAGACCTTGTTCGATGTGAAACGGGCCAACGACCAAAACTCATAGCTTTAAGGCATTAACTATGTCTTATTTTGGTGAAAAAATATAGTTTAGGCCCTCAAAATCGCCTAACATGGTTTTTAATAAGATTTAGGCGAACTCGGAGGGGGAATAAGTGAAACAAGTATGAGTGCGATAAAAACCGACAAAAAACTTTCGAGCTAGGTTTGAGCTCGTTTGGACCTTGTTCGATGCGAAACGAGCTAACGACCAAAACTTATAGCTATAAGCCATGACTTATGAATTATTTTGGGTAAAAAATATAGTTTGGGCTCTCAAAATTAGCCTTCACGGCTTTGCAAGAAGATACGAAGCCAACTAGACTTGGAATATGTAAAACAATGTGAGTGCGATAAAACCGATGAAAAACTACAAGCCTAGGTTTGAGTCTGTTTGGACCTAATTCGATGCGAAACGGGACAACGACCAAAACTCATAGCTATAAGCCATGCCTTATGAGTTATTTTGATGAAATAACGTAGTTTAGGCCCTCAAAATTAGCCTTCACAGCTTTTCAAGAAGATACGGGCCAACTAGACTTGGAATACGTAAATAGATGTGAGTTCGATAAAAATTGATGAAAAGCTATCGGGCTAGGTTTGAGCCGTGGAGACCTAGTTCAATGCGAAACGGGCCGACGACCAAAACTCATAGCTTTAAGCCATTAACTATGACTTATTTTGGTGAAAAAATGTAGTTTAAGCCCTCAAATTTTGCCAACATGGTTTTTTATTAAGATTTGGGTGAACTAGTGGGGAAATACGTGAAATGGTATGAGTGCGATAAAAACCGACAAAAAACTTTCGAGCTAGGTTTGAGCCTTTTGGACCTAGTTCGATGCAAAATGGGCCAAATACCGTAAATCATTGCTATAAGCCATGACTTATGAGTTATTTTGGTGAAAAAATATAGTTTGGGCTCTCAAAGTCGACCTTTACATTTTTTCTAGAAGATATGGGCCAAGTGGACTTGGAATACATAAAACGATGTGAGTGCGATAAAAAATGATTAAAAACAATCGAGCTAGGTTTGAACTGTTTGGACCTAGTTCGATGCGAAACGGACAAGGACCCAAACTCATAGCTATAAGCCATGACTTTTGAGTTATTTTTATGAAAAATTATAGTTTGGGCCCTCTAAATTAACCTTCACAGCTTTTTCAAGAAGATACGAGCCAACTAGACTTGGAATACGTAAAACGATGTGAGTACGATAAAAATTGATTAAAAGCTATCGAGCTAGGTTTGAGCTCGTGGAGACCTTGTTCGATGCGAAACGGGCCAACGACCAAAACCCATATCTTTAAGGCATTAAATATGACTTATTTTGGTGAAAAAATATAGTTTAGGCCCTCAAAATCAGCCAACATGGTTTTTAATAAGATTTGGGCGAACCGGAGGGGGAATAAGTGAAACGGTATGAGTGCGATAAAACCGACAAAAAACTTTCGAGCTAGGTTTGAGCTCGTTTAGACCTTGTTCGATGCGAAACAAAGCTAACGGTCAAAACTCATAGCTATAAGCCATGACTTATGAGTTATTTTGGTGAAAAAATGTTGTTTGGGCTCTCAAAATTAGCCTTCATAGTTTTTCAGAAGATACGGCCAACTCGGACTTGGAATACGTAAAACAATGTGAGTGCGATAAAACCGATGAAAAACTACTAGCCTAGATTTGAGTCGTTTGGACCTAATTCGATGCGAAACGGGACACAACCAAAACTCATAGCTATAAGCCATGACTTATGAGTTACTTAGGTGAAAAAATGTTGTTTGGGCCCTCGGAATCCGCCTTCAAAGTTTTTCAAGAAGATACGGAACAACCGAACTTAGAATACGTAAAACGATGTGAGTGTGATAAAAACCGATGAAAAATAGTCGGGCTAGGTTTGAGTCGTTTAGACCTATTTCGATCCGAAACGGCCAACGACCAAAACTCATAGCTTTAAGACATTAACTATGACTTGTTTTGGAGAAAAAAATGTAGTTTAGGCCCTCAAAATCGACTTAAATGGATTTTTAATAAGATTTGCGCCAACCGGAGGGGGAATACATGAAACGGTATGAGTGTGATAAAACCGATGAAAAATTATCGAGCTAGGTTTGAGCTTTTTGGACCTAGTTCAATGCGAAACGGGCCAAATACAAAAACTCATAGCTATAAGCTATGACTTATGAGTTATTTTGATGAAAAAACATAGTTTGGGCTCTCAAAATCAGCCTTCACAGCTTATTCAAGAAGATACCAAAAAACTAGACTTAGAATACGTAAAACGATGTGAGTGCCATAAAAACTAATGAAAAACTATCGAGCTAGGTTTGAGTCGTTTGGACCTAATTCGATGTGAAATGGCCTAACGACCAAAACTCATAGCTATAAGCCATGGCTTATGAGTTATTTTGATGAAAAAATTTAGTTTGTGCTCTCGAAATCGACCTTTACAGTTTTCAAGAAAACACGGTCTAACCGGACTTGGAATATGTAAAACGATTAAGTGCGATAAAAACTACTAAAAAACGATCTAGCTAGGTTTAAGTTGTTTAGACATAGTTCGATGTGAAATGAGCCAACGACCAAAACTCATAGCTTTGAGCCATTAGCTATGAGTTATTTTGGTGAAAAAACATAGTTTAAGCCCTCAAAATCGACTTTCGTAATTTTTAAAAAAATTTTGGCCAACTCGGAGTGGGAATACGTGAAATGGTATGAGTAGATAAAAACTAACGAAAAACAATCGGGATAGGTTTGAGTCGTTTGGACCTAGTTTGATGCGAAACGATCCAATGACCAAAACTCATAGCTATCGACCATGACTTATGAGTTATTTTGGTGAAAAAATATAGTTTAGGCCCTCAAAATCAGCCTTCATAGTTTTTCAAAAAGATACGAGCCAACTGGACTTGGGATCCATAAAACGATGTAAGTGCGATAAAAGCCGATGAAAAACCATCAAGCTAAGTTTGAGTCTGTTTGGACCTAGTTCGATGCGAAACCGACCAACGACCAAAGCTCATAGCTATAAGCCATGACTTATGAGTTATTTTGGTGAAGAAATATAGTTTGGGCTCTCAAAATCAGCCTTAACATTTTTTCAAGAAGATACGGGCTAACTCGGACTTGGAATGCATAAAACGATGTGAGTGCGAGAAAAGCTAATGAAAAACTATCGGGCTAGGTTTAGCTATTTGGACCAAGTTCGATGTGAAACGGGCCAACGACCAAAACTCATGGTTATAGGCCTTGACTTATGAGTTATTTTAGTGAAAAAATATAGTCCGGGCCCTCAAAATCAGCCTTCAAAGTTTTTCAATAAATTACGAGCCAACCGGACTTGGAATACATAAAACGATGTGAGTGCGATAAAAACTAAAGAAAAACTATCGGGCTAGGTTTGTGCTATTTGAACCTAATTCGATGCGAAATCGGCCAAATACCAAAACTCATAGCTATAAGCCATGACTTGTGAGTTATTTTTGTGAAAAATTGTAGTTTGGGCCCTCTAAATCGCCGTTCAAAGGTTTTTCAAGAAGATAGGGCCAACTAGACTTGGAATACGTAAAACGATGTGAGTTTGATAAGAACCGATGAAAAGCTATCGGGCTAGGTTTAAGCCGTGGAGACCTAGTTCCATGCGAAACAAGCCAACGACCAAAACTCATAGCTTTAAGCCATTAACTATGACTTATTTTGGTGAAAAAATGTAGTTTAGTGCCCTCAAAATCCGCCAACATGGTTTTTTAATAAGATTTGGGCGAATTGGAAGGGGAATACATGAAACCGTATGAGTGCGATAAAAACTAACAAAAAACTTTCGAGCTACTTTTGAGCTTTTTGGACCTAGTTCGATGCAAAATGGGCTAAATACCGTAAATCATTGCTATAAGCCAAGACTTATGAGTTATTTTGGTGAAAAAATATAGTTTGGGCTCTCAAAATCAGCCTTTATATTTTTTCTAGAAGATACGAACCAACCGGACTTGGAATACATAGAAGGATGTGAGTGCGATAAAAAATGATTAAAAAAAATCAAGCTAGGTTTGAGTCTGTTTGGACCAAGTTCGATGCAAAACGAGCCAACGACCAAAACTCATGGCTATAGGCCATGACTTATGAGTTATTTGGTGAAAAAATGTAGTTTGGGCCCTCAAAATCAGCCTTCACAGCTTTTTCAATAAGATATGAGCCAACTAGACTTGGAATACATAAAACGATGTGAGTGCGATAAAAACCGATGAAAAACTATCGGGCTAGGTTTGTTCCGTTTGGACCCAATTCGATGCGAAACCGGCCAAATACTAAAAGTCATATCTATAAGCAATGAATTATGAGTTATTTTAGTGAAAAAAATATAGTTTGGGCCCACAAAATCAGCATTCACAGCTTTTCAAGAAGATACGGTCAACCGGACTCGAATAAATAAAACGATATGAGTGCGTAAAAACTTATGAAAAACTATCGAGCTAGGTTTGCGTTGTTTGGACCCATCTCGATGCGAAACCGGCCAAATACCAAAACGCGAGCTATAAGCCATGACTTATGAGTTATTTTGGTGAAAAATATTGTTTGGGCTCTCAAAATCAGCCTTCACAGCTTGCCAAGAAGATACGAACCAACTCGGACTTGGAATACGTAAAATGATGTGAGTGCAATAAAAATTGATGAAAAACTATTGGGCTAGGTTTGAGTCGTTTGGACCTAGTTCGATGCGAAACGGGCCAACAACCAAAACTCATAGCTATAAGCCATGACTTATGATTTATTTTTGTGAAAAACTCGTAGTTTGGGCCCTCTAAATTAGCCTTCATAGTTTTTACAAGAAGATACGAGCCAACTAAACTTGAAATACATAAAACGATGTGATTTCGATAAAAACCGAAGAAAAGCTATCGAGCTAGGTTTGAGTCGTGGAGACCTAGTTCGATGCGAAACCGGCCAACGACCAAAACTCATTGCCTTAAGCCATTAACTATCACTTATTTTGGTGAAAAAATGTAGTTTAAGCCTTCAAAATCTACCAACATGGTTTTTAAATATGATTTGGGCGAACTGGAGGGGGAATACGTGAAACAATATAAGTACGATAAAAGCCGACAAAAAACTTTTGACTAAGGTTTGAGCATTTTGGACCTAGTTCGATGCAAAATGGGCCAAATACTAGATATCGTTGCTATAAGCCATGACTTATGAGTTATTTTGGTGAAAAAATATAGTTTGGGCTCTCAAAATCAGCCTTCACATTTTTTCTAGAAGATACGGGCCAACTCGGACTTGGAATACGTAAAACGATGTGAGTCCGATAAAAAATGATTAAAAACAATCGGGCTAGGTTTCGCTATTTGGATCTAGTTCGATGCGAAATGGGGCAATGATCAAAACTCATAGCTATAAGCCATGACTTTTGAGTTATTTTTCCGAAAAACTATAGTTTGGTCCCACTAAATCGACCTTTACAGCTTTTTCAAGAAGATACGGGCCAATTGGACTTGGAACACGTAAAATGATGTGAGTGCGATAAAAATTGATTAAAAGCTATCGAGCAAGGTTTGAGTCGTGGAGACCTTGTTCGATGCGAAACGTGCCAACGACCAAAACTCATAGCTTTAAGCCATTAACTATAACTTATTTTGGTGAAAAAATATAGTTTAGGCCCTCAAAATCGCCCAACATGGTTTTTAATAAGATTTGGGCGAACTCGGATGGGGAATAAGTGAAATGGTATGAGTGCGATAAAAATTGACAAAAACCTTTCAAGCTAGGTTTGAGCCGTTTAGACCTTGTTCGATGCAAAACAAGCTAACGACCAAATCTCATAGCTATAAGCCATGACTTATGAGTTATTTTTGTGAAAAAATATAGTTTGGGCTCTCAAAATTAGCCTTCATAGTTTTTCAAAAAGATACGGGCCAACTCGGACTTGGAATACGTAAAACGATGTCGGTGTGATAAAAACCGATGAAAAACTACTAGCCTAGGTTTGAGTCATTTGGACCTAATTAGATGTGAAACAGGACAATGACCAAAACTCATAGCTATAAGCCATGACTTATGAGTTATTTTGGTGAAAAAATGTAGTTTGGGCCCTCAAAATCGGCCTTTAAAGTTTTTCAAGAAGATACGAGCTAACCGAACTTGGAATACGTAAAACGATGTGAGCGCCATTAAAACCGATGAAAAACTATCGGGCTAGGTTTGAGTCGTTGAGACCTAGTTCGATCCGAAACGAACCAACGACCAAAACTCATAGCTTTAAGACATTAGCTATGACTTATTTTGGAGAAAAATATAATTTAGGCCCTCAAAATCAGCCTAGATGGATTTTTAAGAAGATTTGGGCCGACTGGAGAGGAAATACGTGAAACGGTATGAGTGTGATAAAACTCGACGAAAATTTATCGAGCTAGGTTTGAGCTTTTTGGACCTAGTTTGATGCGAAACGGGCAAAATACCAAAACTCATAGCTATAAGCCATGACTTATGAGTTATTTTGGTGAAAAAACGTAGTTTCGGCTCTTAAAATCGACCTTCATAGTTTTTCAAGAAGATACGAGCTAACCGGACTTGGAATACGTAAAACGATGTGAGTGCGATTAAAAATGATTAAAAACAATCGAGGCGAGGTTTGAGTCTGTTTGGACCTAGTTCGATGCGAAACCGGGCATTGACCAAAACTCATAGCTATAAGCCATGACTTTTGAGTTATTTTTGTGAAAAATCGTAGTTTGGGCCCTCTAAATCGGCCTTCATAGTCTTTCAAGAAGAAACGGGCCAATTGGACTTGGAATACGTAAAACGATGTGAGTGCGATAAAAACTAATGAAAAACTACTAGCCTAGGTTTGAGTCGTTTGGACCTAATTCGATGCAAAACGGGACACGACCAAAACTCATAGCTATAAGCCAAGACTTATAAGTTATTTTAAGGATAAAATGTAGTTTAGGCCCTCAAAATCCGCCTTCAAAGTTTTTCAAGAAGATACGGGCCAACCGAACTTGGAATACGTAAAAAGATGTGAGTATGATAAAAGCTTATGAAAGCCTACCGGCTAGGTTTGAGTCATTTAGACCAAGTTTGATGCGAAACGGGCCAACGACCAAAACTCATGGCTATAAGCCATGACTTATGAGTTATTTTGGTGAAAAAATATAGTTTGGGCTCCTAAAATCAGCCTTCACAGCTTTTCAAGAAGATACGGAAAAGCTGGACTTGGAATACATAAAGCGATGTCGGTGCCACAAAAGCCGATGAAAAACTATCGGGATAGGTTAGAGTCTGTTTGGACCTAATTCGATGCGAAACAAGCTAACGACCAAAACTCATAGCTATAAGCCATGACTTATGAGTTATTTTGGTGAAAAAATATTGTTTGGGCACTCTAAATCGGCCTTCATAAGTTTTTCAAGAAGATACGGGCCAACTTGGACTTGGAATACGTAAAACAATGTGAATGCGATAAAAGCCGATGAAAAACTATCGAGCTAGTTTTGAGTCTGTTTGGACCTAGTTCGATACGAAACGGGCCAACAATCAAAACTCATAGCTATAAGCCATGGCTTATGAGTTATTTTGGTGAAAAAATTTAGTTTGTGCCCTCAAAATCAGCCTTCACAGCTTTTCAAGAAGATATAGGCTACTGGACTTGGAATACATAAAAGGATGTGAGTGCGATAAAAGCCGATGAAAAACTATTGGGCTATGTTTGTCGTTGTTTGGACCTAGTTCGATGCGAAATCGGGCAAAAACCAAAACTCATAGCTATAAGCCATGACTTATGAGTTATTTTGGTGAAAAAATATAGTTTGGGCTCTCAAAATCGGCATTCACGGCTTTTCAAAAAGATACGGGTCAATTAGACTCCGAATACGTAAGACGATGTGAGTACGATAAAAACTAATGAAAAGCAATCGTGCTATTTTTGTGTTGTTTGGACCCATTTCAATGCGACATCGGCCAAATACCATAACTCATAGCTATAAGCCATGACTTACGAGTTATTTTGGTGAAAAAATATAGTTTGGGCTCTCAAAATCGGCCTTCATAGTTTTTCAAAAAGGTACGGACCCACTAGACTTGGAATACGTAAAACAATGTAAGTGCAATAAAAACTAATGAAAAACTATCGGGTCGGAGTTTACGCTGTTTAGACCTAGTTCGATGCAAAACGGGCCAATGACCAAAACTCATAGCTATAAGCCATGACTTATGAGTTATTTTGGTTAAAAAATGTAGCTTGGGCCCTCTAAATCAACCTTCACGAGCTTTTTCAAGAAGATACGAGCCAACTGGACTTGGAATACGTAAAATGATATGCGTGTGATAAAAGCCGATGAAAAGCTATCGGGCTAGGTTTGAGCTTTTGAGACCTAGTTCGATGCGAAACGAGCAAACGACCAAAACTCATAGCTATAAGCCATGACTTTTGAGTTATGTTGATTAAAAAATGTAGTTTGGGCCCTCTAAATCGGCCTTCACATTTTTTTCAAGAAGATACAAGCCAACTCGGACTTGGAATACGTAAAATGATGTGCGTGCGATAAAAGCCGATGAAAGACTATCGGGCTAGGTTTGAGCTTTTGAGACTTAGTTTGATGTGAAACGGGCCAACGACCAAAACTCATAGCTTTAATCCATTAACTATGACTTATTTTGGTGAGAAAATGTAGTTTAGTCCCTCAAAATCAGCCTACATGGTTTTTTAATAAGATTTGGGCAAACTAGAGTGGAAATATGTGAAACGGTATGAGTGCGATAAAAACTAACAAAAAATGTTTGAGCTAGGTTTGAGCTTTTTGGACCTAGTTCAATGCAAAACGGGCCAAATACCGTAAATCATAGCTATAAGCCATGACTTATGAGTTATTTTGGTGAAAAAATGTAGTTTGCGCCTTCAAAATCAGCCTTCACAGCTTTTGCAAGAAGATACAAGCCAACTAAACTTGGAATACGTAAAACGATATGAGTGCGATAAAAATTGGTGAAAAACTGTCGGGCTTGGTTTGAGCTTTTGAGACTTAGTTCGATACGAAATCGGCCAACGACAAAAACTCATAGCTTTAAGCCATTAACTATGACTTATTTTGGTGAGAAAATATAGTCTAGGCTCTTAAAATCAGCCTTCATAGTTTTTCCGGAAGATACGGGCTAACTCGGGCTTAGAATACATAAAACGATGTGAGTGTGATAAAAATTGATGAAAAACTATCGAGTTAGGTTTGCACTATTTAGACCTAGTTTGATGCGAAACGGGCCAACGACCAAAACTCATAGCTATAAGACAAGACTTATAGTTATTTTGGTGAAAAAATATAGTTTGGGCTCTCAAAATTAGCCTTCATAGTTTTTCAAGAAGATATGGACCAACTGGACTTGGAAGACGTAAAACGATGTGAGTGCGATAAAAAATTGATGAAAAATTATCGGGCTAGGTTTGAGCTCGTTTGGACCTAGTTCCATGCGAAACGGGGCAATGAACAAAACTCATAGCTATAAGCCACGACTTAAGAGTTATTTTGGTGAAAAAGTGTAGTTTGGGCTCTAAAAATCAGCCTTTATATTTTTTCAAGATGATACGGGCCAAGTGGACTTGAAATACGTAAAACGATGTGAGTGTAATAAAAACTAATGAAAAACTATCGAGCTAGGTTTGCGCTGTTTGTACCTAATTCTATGTGAAACGGGCCAACGACCAAAACTCATAGCTATAAGCCATGACTTATGAGTTATTTTGGTTAAAAAATGTAGTTTGGGCCTTCAAAATCGGCTTTCACGGCTTTTCAAGAAGATACGAGCCAATTGGACTTGGAATACGTAAAACGATATGAGTGTGACAAAAGCCGATTAAACACTATCGGAGTTAGGTTTGAGTCTGTTTGGATGTAGTTCGATGCGAGACGGGCTAAGACCAAAACTCATAGCTTTAAGCCATTAATTATGACTTATTTTGGTGAAAAAATGTAGTTTGGGCTCTCAAAATCGGCATTCATAGTTTTTCAAGAAGATACGGGCCAACTAGACATGCAATACATAAAATGATGTGAGTGTGATAAAAGCCGATGAAAAACTATCGGGCTAAGTTTGAGTTGTTTGGACCTAGTTCGATGCGAAACGGGCCGACGACAAAAACTCATAGCTTTAAATCATTAACTATGATTTATTTTGGTGAAAAACATAGCTTAGGCCTTTAAAATCAGCCCTCACGAGCTTTTAAAAAGATTTTGGCCAACTGGAGTGGGAATATGTGAAACGGTATGAGTTCGATAAAAGCCGATGAAAAACTATCCGGATAGGTTTGAGCTTTTTTGACCTAGTTCGATGTGAAATCGGCTAAATACCAAAACTCATAGCTATATGCCATGACTTATGAGTTATTTTGGTGAAAAAACGTAGTTTGGGCTCTCAAAATCGGCTTTCATAGTTTTTCAAGAAGATGCGAGCCAACTAGACTTGGAATATATAAAACGATGAGAATGCGATAAAAAGTAATGAAAAACAATCGGTCTAGGTTTCAAATACAAAAACTCATAGCTATAAGCCATGACTTATGAGTTATTTTGGTGAAAAAATATAGTTTGGGCTCTCAAAATCGGCCTTCATAGTTTTTCAAGAAAATACGAGCCAACTAGACTTGGATTACGTAAAACGATGTGATCGTGATAAAAGCCGATGAAAAACTATTGACCTAGGTTTGAGCTATTTGTACCTAGTTCGATGCGAAACGGGCCAACGATAAAAACTCATAGCGTTAAGCCATTAACTATGAGTTATTTTGGTGAAAAACGTAGCTTAGGCTCTCAAAATCAGCCTTCACGAGTTTTTAAGAAGATTTGGGCCAAGCTGGAGTGGGAATACATGAAACGAGTATGAGTTCGATAAAAGCCGATGAAAAACTATTGAGCTAGGTTTAAGCTTTTTGGACCTAGTTCGACGCGAAACGGGCCAAATACCAAAACTCATAGCTAGAAGTCATGACTTATAAGTTATTTTGGTGAAAAAAAAACAATTTGAGCTCTCAAAATCAGCCTTCACGAGTTTTCAAGAAGATACGGGCCAACTAGAGTCAAAATACGTAAAACGATTTGAGTGCGATAAAAGCCGATAAAAAATTATCGAGCTAGGTTTGAACTCTTTGGACCTAGTTCGATGCAAAACGAGCCAAATACCAAAAATCATAGCTATAAGCTATGACTTGTAGTTATTTTGGTGAAAAAATATAGTTTGGGTCGTTAAAATCGGCCTTCACGAGTTTTCAAGAAGAAACGGGCCAACTAGACTTGGAATTCATAAAACGATGTGAGTGCAATAAAAGCCGACAAAAAACTATTCAACTAGGTTTGAGTCTGTTTGGTCCTAGTTCGATGCGAAACGTGCCAACGACCAAAACTCATAGCTTTAAGCCATTAACTATAAGTCGTTACGGTGAGAAACGTAGTTAAGCCCTCAAAATCAGCCTTCATTGTTTTTTAAGAAGATTTGGGCCAACTGGAGTGGGAATACATGAACCCGTATGAGTGCGATAAAAGCCGACAAAAAACTATCGAGCTAGGTTTTAGATTTTTGGACCTAGTTCAATGTGAAACGACTAACGAAAAAAACTCATAGCTTTAACCATTAACTATAGGTTCTTTTGGTGAAAAAAATGTAATTTGTGCCCTCAAAATCAGCCTTCAAAGTTTTTGAAGAAGATAGGAGCAACTAGACTTGGAATACGTAAAACGATGTGAGTGCGATAAAAACTAATTAAAAACTATCGAGGCTAAGTTTGAGACTGTTTGGACCTAGTTCGATGTGAAACCGACCAACGATCAAAACTCATAGCTTTAACAATTAACTATGAGTTATTTTGGTGAAAAAATGTAGTTTGGGCTACCAAAATCGGTCTTCACGAGTTTTCAAGAAGATACGAAGCCAACTTGGAATATGTAAAACGATATGAGTACGAAAAAAACTAATGAAAAACTATCGGGCTAGCTTTCGGCTTTTAAGACCTAGTTCGATGCGAAACGGGCCAACAACCAAAACTCATAGCTTTAAGCCATTAACTATAACTTATTTTGGTGAAAAAATATAGTTTAGGCCTTAAAATCAACTTTCATAGTTTTTTAAGAAGATTTGGGCTAACCGGAGTGGGAATAGGTGAAACGGTGTGCGTGCGATAAAAACTAACAAAAAACTATCGAGCTAGGTTTGAACTTTTTGGACTCGGTTCGATGCAAAACGGTCCAAATACCAAAACTCATAGCTATAAGCCATGACTTATGAGTTTTTTTGCTGAAAAATATAGTTTGGGCTCTCAAAATGATCCTTTACGAGTTTTTCATTAAGATACGGACCAACCTGGACTTGGAATACGTAAAAGGATGTGAGTGTGATAAAAACATATGATAAACTATTGGGCTAGGTTTGAGTTGTTTGGACCTAGTTTGATGCGAAACGGGCCAACGATCAAAACTCATAGCTTTAAGCCATTAACTATGAGTCGTTTTGGTGAAAAACGTAGTTTAGGCCCTCAAAATCAGCCTTCATAGTTTTTAAAGAAGATTTAGGCCAATTGGAGTGGGAATACGTGAAACGGCATGAGTACGATAAAAATTGACTAAAAACCGTCGAGCTAGGTTTAAGTTTTTTGGACCTAGTTCGATGCAAAATGAACAACGACCAAAACTCATAGCTTTCGGCCATTAACTATGAGTTATTTTCATGAAAAACATAGTTTAGGCCCTCAAAATCAGCCTTCATAGTTTTTTAAGAGGATTTGGGCCAAGCTGGAGTGGGAATACATGAAACGGTATGAGTGCGATAAAAATTGAGAAAAAACTATCGAGCTAGGTTTGAGCTTTCGGGCCTAGTTCGATGCGAAATAGGAAAAATACCAAAACTCATAGCTATAAGCTATGACTTATGAGTTATTTTGGTGAAAAAATGTAGTTTGGGCTCTCAAAATCAGCCTTCATAGTTTTTCAAGAAGATACGGGCTAACTAGACTCGGAGTACATAAAACGATGTGAGTGTGATAAAAGCGATAAAAAACTATCGATCTAGGTTTAAGTCTGTTTGGACCTAGTTCAATTCAAAACGTACCAACGACCAAAACTCATAGCTATAAGCCATGACTTATGAGTTATTTTGGTGCTCAAAATCAACCTTCATAGTTTTTCGAGAAGATACGGGCCAATTGAACTTAGAATACATAAAACGATGTGAGTGCGATTAAAGTCGCTTAAAAACTATCGGGCTAAGTTTGAGTCTGTTTGGACCTAGTTCGATGCGAAATGGGCCAACTCGCCAAAACTCATAGCTTTAATCGTTAACTATAGGTTATTTTGGTGAAAAAATGTAGTTTGGGCTCTCAAAATCGGCCTTCATAATTTTTCATGAAGATACGGGCCACCTGGACTTGGAATACGTGAAACGATGTGAGTGTGATAAAAATGGATGAAAAACTATCGGGCAAGGTTTGAGTTGTTTGGACCTAGTTCAATGTGAAACAAACAACAACCAAAACTCATAGCTTTCAGCCATTAACTATGAGTTATTTTCGTGAAAAACGTAGTTTAGGCCCTCAAAATCAAAAGATTTTGGCCAACTCGGAGTGGGAATATGTGAAATGGTATGAGTGCGATAAAAATTAACGAAAACCTATCGAGCTAGGTTTGAGCTTTTTGGACCTAGTTCGATGCGAAACGGGCCAAATACCAAAACTCATAGCTATAAGCTATGACTTATGAGTTATTTTGGTGAAAAAATATAGTTTGGGCTCTCAAAATCAGCCTTCACGGTTTTTCAAGAAGATACGGGCCAACTAGACTCGGAATACATAAAACGATGTGAGTGCGATAAAAATTGATAAAAAATGATCGAGCTAGGTTTGAGTCTGTTTGGACCTAGTTCGATTCGAAACGTGCCAACGACCAAAACTCATAGCTATAAGCCATGACTTATGAGTTATTTTGGTGAAAAAATATAGTTTCGATCCTTAAAATCAACCTTCATAGTTTTTCAAGAACATACGAGCCAACTGGACTTGGAACACATAAAACGATGTGAGTGCGACAAAAGCTGCTTAAAAACTATCGGGCTAAGTTTGAGCTATTTGGACCTAGTTCGATGTGAAACGGGCCAACGACCAAAACTCATAGCTTTAACCATTAACTATAGGTTAGTTTGGTGAAAAGATATAGTTTGGGCCTTCAAAATTAACCTTCAAAGTTTTTCAAGAAGATACGGGCCAACTAGACTTGGAATACGTAAAACGATGTGAGTGCGATAAAAGCGATGAAAAAATATCAAGCTAAGTTTGAAGTCTGTTTGGACCTAGTTCGATGCGAAATAGGCAAATGACCAAAACTCATAGCTTTAACCATTAACTATGAGTTATTTTGGTGAAAAAATATAGTTTGGGCTCTAAAAATCGGTCTTCACGGTTTTCAAGAAGATACGAGCCAACTTGGACTTGGAATACGTAAAACAATGTGAGTGCAATAAAAACTAATGAAAAACTATCGGGCTAGGTTTCGGTTGTTAAGACCTAGTTCGATGCGAAATGGGCAACCGACCAAAACTCTTAGCTTTACGCTATTAACAATGAGTTATTTTGGTGAAAAATGTAGCTTAGGCACTCAAAATCAGCCTTCATAGTTTTTTAAGAAGATTTGGGCCAACTGGAGAGGGAATACGTGAAACGGTATGAGTGCGATAGAAACTAACGAAAAGCCGTCGATTTAGGTTTGAGTTTTTTGACCTAGTTCGATGTGAAATGGCTAACGACCTAAAGTCATAGCTTTAAGCCATTGACTTGAGTTATTTTCGTGAAAAACATAGTTTAGGCCCTCAAAATCAGCCTTCATAGTTTTTTAAGAAGATTTGGGCCAAGCTGGAGTGAGAATACGTGAAACGGTATGAGTGCGATAAAAATTGACGAAAACTGTCGAGTTAGGTTTGAGCTTTTTGGACCTAGTTCGATGTGAAATGGGCCAAATACCAAAACTCATAGCTAGAAGCCATGACTTATGAGTTATTTTGGTGAAAAAATGTAGTTTGGGCTCTCAAAATCGGCCTTCACGAGTTTTCAAGAGGATACGGGCCAACTCGACTTGGAATACATAAAATGATGTGAGTGCGATAAAAGCGATGAAAAACTATCGAGGCTAGGTTTGAGCTTTTTGGACCTAGTTTGATGTGAAACGTGCCAACGATCAAAACTCATTGCTCTAAGCCTTGACTTATGAGTTATTTTGGTGAAAAAAACTAAAATATGCACCCTCAAATTCAGCCTCCATAGTTTTTCAAGAAGATTCGAGCCAACTAGACTTGGAATACGTAAAACGATGTGAGTGCAATAAAAGCCGATAAAAACAATGGCTAAATTTGACTTTTTTGGACCTAATTCGATGCAAAACGAGCCAACAACCAAAACTCATAGCTTTAAGCCATTAACTATGAGTTATTTTGGTGAAAAAATGTAGTTTTGGCTCTCAAAATCAGCCTTCATGGTTTTTTAAGAAGATTTAGGCTAAGCTGGAGTGGGAATACGTGAAACGGTATGAGTGCGATAAAAGCCGACGAAAAACTATCGAGCTAGGTTTGAGCTTTTTAGGCCTAGTTTGATGCGAAACGAGGCCAAATACCTAAACTCATAGCTATAAGCCATGACTTAGGAGTTATTTTGGTGAAAAAATGTAGTCTAGGCTCTTAAAATCGGTCTTCACGAGTTTTCAAGAAGATACGGGCCCACTAGACTTGGAATACGTAAAATGATGTGAGTGCAATAAAAACTAATGAAAATCTATCGAGCTAGGTTTGAGCTATTTGTTCCTAGTTCGATTCGAAACGTGCCAACGACCAAAACTCATACCTATAAGCACTGGAGTTATGAGTTATTATAGTGAAAAAATATAGTTTGGGCCCTCAAAATCAGCCTTCATAGTTTTTCAAGAAGATATGGGCTAACTTGGACTTGAAATACATAAAACGATGTGAGTGCGCTAAAAGCCGATGAAAAACTATTCGATTAAGTTTGAGTCTGTTTGGACCTAGTTCGATGTTAAACGGGCCAAATACCAAAACTCACAACTTTAATCATTAACTATGAGTTATTTTGGTGAGAAAATGTAGTTTTTTCTCTCAAAATCGATCTTCACGGCTTTTCTAGAAGATACGAAGCTAACTGGAGTTGGAATATGTAAAACAATGTGAGTGCGATAAAAGCTGATGAATAACTATCGAGCTAGGTTTCGGCGGTTAAGACCTAGTTCGATGCCAAATGGGCAACCAACCAAAACTCAAAACTTTAAGCCATTAACTATGACTTATTTTTGTGAAAAACGTAGCTTAGACACTCAAAATCAGCCTTCATAGTTTTTGAAGAAGATTTGGGCCAAGCTGGAATGGGAATACGTGAAACGGTATGAGTCCGATAAAAGCGACGAATAAGCTGTCGAGCTAGGTTTGAGCTTTTGGGACATAGTTTGATGCGAAACGAGGCTAAATACCAAAACTCATAACTATAAGCTATGACTTATGAGTTATTTTAGTGAAAAAATATAGTTTTGGCCCTCAAAATCGACCTTCACACTTTTTCAAGAAGATACGAGCCAACTAGGTCGGGAATACGTAAAACGATGTGAGTGCGATAAAAGCGATGAAAAACTATTGAGCTAGGTTTGAGTCTGTTTAGACCTAGTTCGATGTAAAATGGGCCAACGATCAAAACTCATAGCTTTAGGCCCTTAACTATGACTTTTTTTGGTGAAAAAATGTAGTTTAGGCTCTCAAAATCAGCCTTCATAGTTTTTTAAGAATATTTCAACCAACTGGAGTGGGAATACGTGAAATGGTATGAGTGTGATAAAAATTGATGAAAAACTATCAAGATAGGTTTGAGTCTGTTTGGACCTAGTTCAATGCGAAACGTGCCAACGATAAAAACTCATTACTATAAGCCATGACTTATGAGTTATTTTGGTGAAAAAATGTACTTTGAGCTCTCAAAATCGGCCTTCACGAGTTTTTAAAAAGATACCCGAGCTAACTTGGACTTAGAATATGTAAAATGATGTGAGTGTTATAAAAGCGATGAAAAACTATCGAGCTAGGTTTGAGTCTGTTTAGAACTAGTTAGATGCAAAACGGGCCAACAACCAAAATTCATAGCTATAAGCCATGACTTATGACTTATTTTGGTGAAAAAATATAGTTTGAAGTTCGTCAAAATCGGCTTTCACGATTTTTCAAAAAGATACGAGTCAATTGGATCAAGAATACGTAAAACGATGTGAGTACAATAAAAGCCGATGAAAAACTATCGGGCTTGGTTTGAGTCTGTTTGGACGTCGTTCGATACGAAACGGGCCAACGACAAAAACTCATAGCTATAAGCTATGACTTATGAGTTATTTTGTTAAAGAAGCTGTTGTTTGGACCTTCAAAATTAGCTTTCACTTTTTTCAAGAAGATACGAGCCAACTTGACTTGGAATATATAAAACGATGTAAGTGCGATAAAAATTGAAGAAAAACTATCGGGCAAGGTTTGAGTCTGTTTAGACCTAGTTCGATGCGAAACGGACCAACAACCAAAACTCATAGCTTTAAGCCATTAATTCGAGTTATTTTGGTGAAAAACATAGTTTAAGCCCTCAAAATCAGCTTTCATAGTTTTTTAAGAAGATTTGGGACAACTTGGAGCGGGAATATATGAAACGGTTTGAGTGTGATAAAAGCGACGAAAAGTCGATGAGCTAGATTTGAGCTTTTTGGATCTAGTTCAATGCGAAACGGGCCAAATACCGGAACTCATAGCGGTAAGCCATGACTTATGAGTTATTTTGGTGAAAAAATATAGTTTAGGCTCTCAAAATCGGCATTCACAATTTTTCATGAAGATACGGGCCAACTTGGACTTAGAATAAGTAAAACAATGTGAGTGTGATAAAAATGGATGAAAAACTATCGGGCTAGGTTTGAGTCTGTTTGGACTTAGTTCGATGCAAAATGAGCCAACGACCAAAACTCATAGCTTTAAGCCATTAACTAAGAGTTATTTTGGTGAAAAACGTAGTTTAGGCCTTCAAAATCAGCCTTCACGGTTTTTCAAGAAGATTTGGGCCAAGCTGGAGCGAGGAATACGTGAAGCCGTGTGATCGTGATAAAACCGATTAAAAGCTGTCGAGCTAGGTTTGAGCTTTTTGGACCTTGTTCGATGCGAAACGAGCCAACTACCAAAACTCATAGTTATAAGCCATGACTTATGTGTTATTTTGGGAAAGAAATGTAGTTTGGGCTCTCAAAATCGGCCTTCATAGTTTTTTAAAAAGATACGGGCCAACTCGAACTTGGAATACGTGAAATGGTATTAATGCGATAAAAGCCGATAAAAAGCTCGTTAAGTTAAGTTTGAGTCGTTTGGACCTAGTTCGATTCCTAACGGGCAAACGATAAAAAATCATAGCTATAAGCCATGATATATGAGTTATTTTCATGAAAAAACTAGTTTAGGCCCTCAAAATCGAGTTTTTAATGTTTTTCAAGAAGATACGAGCCAACTGGACTTGGAATACATGAAAAGGTGTGAGTGCGATAAAAACTAATGAAAAATTATCAAGCTAGGTTTGAGCTCGTTTGGACTCGGTTCAATGCGAGACGGACCAACGATCAAAACTCATCGCTACATGCCATGACCTTTGAGTGATTTTGGTAAAAAGAATGTAGTTTAGGCCCTCAAAATCATCCTTCATGGTTTTTTAAGAAGATTCGAGCCAACCTGGAGTGGGAATACGTGAAATGGTATGAGTGCGATCAAAGCCGATAAAAAACTATCGGGTTAGGTTTGAGTCTGTTTGGACCTAGTTCGATGCGAAACGGACCAACGACCAAAACTCATAGCTATAAGCCATGACTTATGAGTTATTTTGGTGAAAAAATATAGTTTGGGCCTTCAAAATCGAGGCTTCATAGTTTTTCAAGAAGATACGAGCCAAGCTGAACTTGGAATACGTGAAATGATGTGAGTGTGGTAAAAGCGATGAAACACTATCGGGCTAGGTGTGAGTTGTTTAGACCTAGTTCGATGCGAAACGGACCAATAACCAAAACTCATCGCTATAAGCCATGACCTATGAGTTATTTTGGTAAAAAGAATATAGTTTAGGCCCTTAAAATCATCCTTCATGGTTTTTTAAGAAGTGCGAGGCAAAGTGGAGTGGGAATACGTGAAACGGTATGTGTGCGATAAAAGCCGACAAAAAACTATCGAGGCTAGGTTTGAGCTCGTTTGGACCTAGTTCGATACGAAACGGGCCAACGATCAAAACTCATAGCTATAAGCCATGAGCTATGAGGTAGTTTTGCGAAAAAAATATAGTTTAGGCTCTCAAAATCAATTTTCACGAGTTTTTCAAGAAGATACGGACCAAGCTGGACCTAGTTCGATTCCAAATCGGCAAACGACCAAAAATCATAGCTATAAGCCATGAACTATGAGTTATTTTCATGAAAAAACATAGTTTAGGCCCTCAAAATCGATTTTCAACATGTTTCAAGAAGATACGAGCCAAGCTGGACTTGGAATACATGAAACAATGTGAGTGCGATAAAAGCCGACAAAAAATTATCGAGCTAGGTTTGAGCTATTTGGACCTAGTTCAATGCGAAACGAGCCAACGATACAAACTCATCACTATAAGCCATGATCTATGAGTGATTTTGGTAAAAAGAATGTAGTTTAGGCCCTCAAAATCATCCTTTATGGTTTTTTAAGAAGATTCGAGCCAAATGGAGTGGGAATATATGAAATGGTATGAGTGTGATAAAAGCCGACAAAAAACTATCGAGCTAGGTTTGAGTCGTTTCGGCCAAGTTCAATGCGAAACGGGCTAACAACCAAAACTAATAGCTATAAGGCATGACTTATGAGTTATTTAGGTGCAAAAAATATAGTTTGGGCCCTCAAAATCAGCCTTTACAATTTTTCGGGAAGATACGGGCTAACTAGAATTGTAATACGTAAAACGATATGAGTGCGATAAAAACTAATGAAAAACTATCGGGCTAGGTTTAAGTCTGTTTGGACTTAGTTCGATGCGAAACGGGCCAACGACCAAAACTAATAGCTATAAGCCATGACTTATGAGTTATTTTGGTGAAAAAATGCAATTTGGACACTCATAATTATCCTTCATAATTTTTCAAGAAGATACGACCCAACTGGAATTAGAATACGTGAAACGGTATGAGTGCGATAAAACGTAATGAAAAAATGTCGGGCTAGGTTTGAGTTGTTTTGACCTAGTTCAATTCAAAACGGGGAACAATAAAAAATCATAGCTATAGGCCACGAACTATGAGTTACTTTCGTGAAAAAACATAGTTTAGGCCCTCAAAATTAGCTCGCATAATTCTTCAAGAAGATGCGGGCTAACGGGACTTGAAATACATGAAACGGTGTGAGTTCGATAAAAGCCGATGAAAAACTATCGAGCTAGGTTTGAGTCTGGTTATACTTAGTTCGATGCGAAACGTGCCGACGATCAAAACTAATAGCTATAAGCCATGACTTATGAGTTATTTTAGTGAAACAATATACTTTGGACCCTCATAATCGGCCTTCATAATTTTTCAAGAAGATACGAGCCAACTCGGACTTGTAATACGTAAAACGATGTGAGTGCGATAAAAACTAATGAAAACCTATCGGGCTAGGTTTGAGCTTTTTTGATCTAGTTCGATGCGAAACGGACCAATGATAAAAAATCATAACTATAAACCATGAACTATGAGTTATTTTCGTGAAAAAACATAGTTTAGGTCCTCAAAATCGACCTTTACGGGTTTTCAAGAAGATGCGGGCCAAGCTGGACTTGGAATACGTGAAACGAGTGTGAATGTGATAAAAGCGACGAAAAGCTATCGAGCTAGGTTTGAGACTGTTTGGACCTCGTATATTGTGAAACGGGCCAACGATCAAAATTCATCTTTAGGCCATGACCTATGAGTGATTTTGGTAAAAAGAATGTAGTTTAAGCCCTCAAAATCATCCTTCATAGTTTTTTAAAAAGATTCGAGCCAACTAGAGAGGGAATACATGAAACGGTATGAGTACGATAAAAATTGATGAAAAATTATCGGGTTAGGTTTGAGTCATGTTTGGACCTTGTTTGATGCGAAACGGGCTAATGACCAAAATTCATAGCGATAAGCAATGACCTATGAGTTATTTTTGGTCGAAAGGTAGTTTAGGCCCTCAAAATCAGCCTACATGGTTTTTCAAGAAGATGCGGACCAACTAGTTTTGGATTGCGTCGAACGGTGTGAGAGCGATAAAAGCGATGAAAAACTATCGGCCTAATTTTGAGGGATTTGGACCTAGTCGATGCGAAACGGGCCAACGATCGAAACTCATTTCTTTAAGCCATGACCTATGAGTCATTTTGGTAAAAAAAATATAGTTTAGGCCCTCAAAATCATCCTTTTTGGTTTTTCAATAAGATTCGGGTAAACCTGGACTTGGAATACATAAAACGATATGAGTGCGGTAAAAGCCGACAAAAAACTATCAAGCTAGGTTTGAGTTGTTTAGACCTAGTTCGATTCGAAATAGGCAAACGACTAAAAATCATAGTTATAAGCCACAAACTATGAGTTACTTTCATGAAAAAGCTTAGTTTAAGACCTCAAAATTAGCCTTCATAGTTTTTTAAGAAAATATGAGCCAAATGGACTCCGAATACGTGAAACGGTGTGAGTGCAATAAAAAATGATGAAAAGCTGTCGAGCTAGGTTTGAGCTATTTGGACCTAGTTCAATGCGAAACGGGCCAATGATCAAAACTCATCGTTATAAGCCATGACCTATGAGTGATTTTGGTAAAAAGAATGTAGTTTTTGCTCTCAAAATCGGCCTTCATAGTTTTTCAAGTGGATTTGGGCCAACTGGACGTGGAATACGTGGAACATTATGAGTACGATAAAAATTGACAAAAAACTATCGAGTTAGGTTTAAGCTCGTTTGAACCTAGTTCGATTTGAAATGGGTAAATGATAAAAAATCATAGCTATAGGCTACGAACTATGAGTTATTTTGGTGAAAAACCAAAGTTTAGGCCCTCAAATCAACCTCCATACTTTTTTAGGAAGATACTCGGCTAACTGGACTTGGAATACGTGAAACGATATGAGTGCGATAAAAAGTAATAAAAAATTATCGAGCTAGGTTTGAGCTATTTGGACCTAGTTCAATGCGAAACGGCAATGATCAAAACTCATCGTTATAAGCCATGACCTACGAGTGATTTTGGTAAAAAGAATGTAGTTTCGGCTTTGAAAATTAGCCTTCATAGTTTTTCAAGAAGATACGAGCTAACTGGACTTGGAATACGTGAAATGGTGTGAGTGCGATAAAAGCGATGAAAACCTATCGAGCTAGGTTTGAGTTCGTTTGGACATAGTTCAATGGGAAACGGGCCAACGATCAAAACTCTTCATTATAAGCCATGACCTATGAGTGATATTGGTAAAAAGAATGTAGTTTCGGCTCTCAAAATCACCCTTCACGGTTTTCAAGAAGATACGAGGCCAACTAGACTTAGAATACGTGAAACGGTGTGAGTGCTAGAAAAACAAACAAAAAGCTGTGAGCTAGGTTTGAGCTTTTCGGACCTAGTTCGATGCAAAATGGGCCAATGATCAAAATTCATCGTTATAAGCCATGACCTATGAGTGATTTTGATAAAAAGAATGTAGTTTCGGCTTATAAAATCGACCTTCACGGTTTTCAAGAAGATACGGGCCAACTTGACTTACAATATGTGAAACGAGTGTGAGTGCACTAAAAACAGATGAAAAAATATCGAGCTAGGTTTGAGCTCGTTTAGACCTAGTTCAATGCAAAACAAGCGAACGATCAAAGCTCATCGATATAAGCGATGACCTATAAGTGATTTTGGTAAAAAGAATGTAGTTTAGGCCTTTAAAATCATTCTTCATGTTTTTTTAAGAAGATTCGAGCCAACTCGAAGTGGGAATATGTGAAACGGTGTGAGTTTGATAAAAGCCGATGAAAAATTATCGAGCTCGATTTGAGTACGTTTGAGCCTAGTTCGATGTGAAACAAGTCAATGATCAAAACTCATAGCGATAATCAATGACCTATGAGTTATTTTTGGTCAAAAAAGGTAGTTTAGGCCCTCAAAATCATCATTTTTGTTTTTCCAAGAAGCTTCGGGCCAACTAGACTTGGAATAAGTAAAATGATAAGATTGCGGTAAAAGCCGACAAAAAACAGTTAGGCTAGGTTTGAGCTATTTGGACCTAGTTCAATGCAAAACGGGCCAACGACCAAAATTCATAGCTATAGGGCATGACTTATGAGTTATTTTGGTGAAAAAATGTAATTTCAACACTCAAAATCAGCCTTCATATTTTTTCAAGAAGATACGAGCCAAGCTGGACTTGGAATACGTGAAACACCATGAGTGCAATAAAGCCGACAAAAAGCTGTCGGGCTAGGTTTGAGTCTGTTTGGACTTAGTTTGATTCGAAACAGGAAAACGATAAAAAATCATAGTCTGTAAGCCACGAACTATGAGTTATTTTTATGAAAAAACGTAGTTTAGGCCCTCAAAATCGGACTTCACGGTTTTCAAGAAGATACGGGCCAATTGGACTTGGAATACGTGAAGCGATGTGAGTGCGATAAAAACTTACAAAAAACTATTGGGCTAGGTTTGAGCTATTTGGAACTTTTTTTGATGCGAAACGACCCAACGACCAAAACTCATAGCTATAAGCCATTACTTATGAGTTATTTTGGTCAAAAAATATAGTTTGGGCCTCAAATTAGCCTTCATAATTTTTCAAGAAGATACGGGCCAACTAGACTTGGAATACGTGAAATGATGTGCGTGCGATAAAAGCCGATGAAAAACTATTAGGCGAGGTTTGAGGTGTTTGGACCTAGTTCGATGCGAAACGGGCCAACGACTAAAACTCATAGCTATAAGCCATTAACTATGAGTGATTTGGGTAAAAAAAATATCATTTAGGCCCTCAAAATCATCCTTCATGGTTTTTTAAGAAGATTCGAGCCAAGCTGGACTTGGAATACGTGAAACGGTTTTAGTTCTATAAGAACCGACAAAAGGTCGTCAGGCTAGGTTTGAGTTGCTTGGACCTAGTTCAATGTAAAACGAGCCAATAATAAAAGCCGATCGCTATAAGCCATGACCTATTAGTGATTTTGGTAAAAAGAATGTAGTTTAGGCCCTCAAAATCATCCTTCATGGTTTTTTAAGAAGATTCGAGCCAACTAGAGTGAGAAAATGTGAAACGGTATGAGTGCGATAAAAACTTATGAAAAACTATCGGCCTAGGTTTGAGTCTGTTTGGACCTAGTTCAATGTGATACGGGCCATCGATCAAAACTCATCGCTATAAGTCATAACCTATGAGTGATTTTAGTAAAAAGAATGTAGTTTAGGCTCTCAAAAGCATCCTTCATGATTTTTTTAAGAAGATTCGAGCCAAGCTGGAGTGGGAATACGTGAAACGGTATGAGTGCGATAAAAGCCGATGAAAAATTGTTGAGCTAGGTTTGAGTCGTTTGGACCCGAGTTCAATACGAAACGGGCCAACGATCAAAACTCATCGTTATAAGTCATGACCTATGAGTGATTTTGGTAAAAAGAATGTAGTTTCGGCTCTCAAAATCAGCCTTCATAGTGTTTTAAGAAGATACGAAGCCATTTGGACTTGGAATACGTGAAGCTCGTATGAGTGCGATAAAAACTAACGAAAAACTATCGAGGCTAGGTTTGAGTTGTTTGGACCTAGTTCGATTCGAAACGGGTAAATGACCAAAAATCATAGATATAAGCCACGAACTATAAGTTATTTTTGTGAAAATACATAGTTTAGGCCCTCAAAATCAGCCTTCACGACTTTTCAAGAAGATACGAGCTAACCTGGACTTTGAATACGTGAAACGGTGTGAGTGCAATAAAAGCCGACAAAAAATTGTCGAGTTAGGTTTGAGCTATTTGAACCTAGTTTCAATGCGAAACGAGCCAATGATCAAAACTCATCATTATGAGCTATGACCTATGAGTCATTTTTGTAAAAAGAATGTAGTTCGGCTCTTAAAATCGGCCTTCATAATTTTTCAAAAATATATGGGCCAACTAGCCTTAGAATATGTGAAACGGTGTGAGTGCGATAAAAACTAACTAAAGCTCGTCGAGCTAGGTTTGAGCTACTTGGACCTAGGTTGATCCGAAATGGGCCAATGATCAAAACTCATCATTATAAGCCATGACCTATGAGTGATTTTGGTAAAAAGGAATAGTTTCGACTCTCAAAATCAACCTTCATAGTTTTTCAAGAAGATACGGGTCAACTAGACTTGGAATACGTGAAGCGGTGTGAGTGTAATAAAAACGGATGAAAAGCTGTTGGGCTAGGTTTGAGCCGTTTGGACCAAGTTCAATGCAAAATGGGCCAACGAACAAAACTAATAGCGATAAGAATTGACGTATGAGTTATTTTTGGTCAAAAAAGCTAGTTTAGGCCCTCGAAATCGACCTTCACGGTTTTTCAAGAAGATTTGAACCATCCGGTTTTGGATTATGTAAAACGGTGTGAGAGTGATAAAAGCGATGAAATACTATTGACTCAATTTTGAAGGATTTGGACCTAGTTCGATGCTAAACGGGACAACGATCAAAACTCATTGCTTTAAGCCATGACCTATAAGTCATTTTGGTAAAAAAAAAAAATAATAATTTAGGCCCTCAAAATCATCCTTCTTGGTTTTTCAAGAAGATTTGGGCCTACTTGGACTTGGAATACGTAAAACGATCCGAGTGCGGTAAAAACTAACAAAAAGCTCGTCGAGCTAGGTTTGAGCTATTTGGACTTTGTTCTATACGAAACGGGCCAACGATCAAAACTCATAGCTATAAACTATGACTTATGAGTTATTTTGGTGAATAAAATATAGTTTGGGCCCTCAAAATCAGCTTTCATTGTTTTTGAAGAAGATACGGGCCAACTGGACCTAGAATATGTGAAGCGGTGTGAGTGTGATAAAAGCCGATGAAAAACTCGTCGAGCTAGGTTTGAGCTATTTGGACCTAGTTCAATGCAAAACGAGTCAAAGATCAAAACTCATCGCCGGAAGCATGACCTATGAGTGATTTTGGTAAAAAGAATGTAGTTTAAGCCCTCAAAATCATCCTTCATGGTTTTTAAGAAGATTCGAGCCAATTGAAGTGGGAATACGTGAAACGGTATGAGTGCGATAAAAGCGACGAAAAACTATCGGGCTTGGTTTGAGTTATTTAGACTCGGTTTGATTTGAAACGAGCAAACGATAAAAAATCATAGCTATAAGCCACGAACTATGAGTTATTTTCATGAAAAAACGTAGTTTAAGCCCTTAAAATCGACCTTCATAGTTTTTCAAGAAGATACGGAGCCAATTGGACTTGGAATATGTGAAGCGATGTGAGTGTGATAAAAGCGATGAAAAACTATCGAGCTAGGCTTGAGTCTGTTTGGACCTAGTTTAATGCGAAACGGGCCAACGATCAAAACTCATCGCTATAAGCCATGACCTATAAGTTATTTTGATGAAAAAATGTAGTTTCGACCCTCAAAATCATCCTTCATGGTTTTTTAAGAAGATTCGAGCCAAGTCGAAGTAAGAATACGTGAAACTATATGAGTGCGATAAAAGCCGACAAAAAATTATCGGACTAGGTTTGAGTCGTTTGGACTTTGTTCGATGTGAAACGGGCCAACAACCAAAAATTATCGCTATAAGCCATGACTTATGAGTTATTTTGGTCAAAAAATGTAGTTTGGGCCCTTAAAATCAACCTTCACAATTTTCCAAAAAGATGGAGGCCAATTGGACATGGAATACTTGAAATGATTTGAGTGCGACAAAAGCCGATGAAAAACTACTTGGATAGGTTTGAGTACGTTTGGACCTAGTTGGATGCGAAACGGGTAAACTACCAAAACTTATAGCTATAAGCCATTAACTATGAGTTATTTTAGTGAAAAAATAGAGTTTAGGCCCTCAAAATTAGTCTTCATAGTTTTTTAAGAACATACGAGCCAATTTGGACTTGGAATACGTGAAATGGTGTAAGTGCGATAAAAGCTTATGAAAAACTATCGAGCTAAGTTTGAGCTATTTGGACCTAGTTCGATACGAAACGGGCTACGGATCAAAACTCATCGCTATAAGCCATGACCTATGAGTGATTTAGGTAAAAAAATATCGGTTAGGCCCTCAAAATCATTCTTCATGGTTTTACAACAAGATTCGAGCCAACTTGACTCGGAATACATGAAACGGTGTTAGTGCGATAAAAATTGACAAAAAGTCTGTCGGGCTAGGTTTGAGTTGTTTGGAACTAGTTCAATGTGAAACGGGCCAATAATCAAAACTCATCACTATAAGCTATAACCTATGAGTGATTTTTGTAAAAAAGAATATAGTTTAGGCCCTCAAAATCATCCTTCATGGTTTTTTAAAAAGATTCGAGCCAACCGAAGTGGGAATACATGAAACGGCATAAGTGTGATAAAAGCCGATGAAAAAGCTGTAGGGATAGGTTTGAGCTTTTTGGACCTATTTCGATGCGAAACAGGCCAAATACCAAAACTCAAAACTATAAGCCATGACTTATGAGTTATTTTGGTGAAAAAATGTAGTTTCAGCTCTCAAAATCAGCCTTCATAGTTTTTCAAGAAGATACGGGCCAATTGGACTTGGAATACGTAAAACGATATGAGTGCGATAAAAACATATGAAAAACTATCGGGTTAGGTTTGAGTCATTACGACCTAGTTAGATGCGAAACGAGCAAACAACCAAAACTCATAGCTATAAGACATGACTTATGAGTTATTTTGGTGAAAAAATATAGTTTGGGCCCTAAAAATCGGCATTCATAACTTTTCAAGTAGATAGGGCCAAGCTGGACTTGGAATAGGTAAAATGATGTGAGTGCGATAAAAATTGATGAAAAACTATCGAGCTAAGTTTGAGTCATGTTTGGACCAAGTTCGATGTGAAACGGGCTAGCGAACAAAACTCATAGCTATAA
This sequence comes from Dovyalis caffra, assembly GCA_963924115.1. Classification (NCBI taxonomy): domain Eukaryota; kingdom Viridiplantae; phylum Streptophyta; class Magnoliopsida; order Malpighiales; family Salicaceae; genus Dovyalis; species Dovyalis caffra. Next base: position 298,264 of record CAWUPB010001189.1, read on the forward strand.
GCCATGACTTATGAGTTATTTTGGTGAAAAAATATAGTTTGGGCCCTCAAAATCAACCTTCACGGTTTTCAAGAAGATACGAGCCAACTGAACTTGGAATACGTAAAATGGTGTGAGTGCGATAAAAATTGATGAAAAACTATCGAGGCTAGGTTTGAGCTATTTGGACCTAGTTCGATGCGTAATGGGCCAACGACCAAACTCATAGCTATAAGCCATGACTTATGAGTTATTTTGGTAAAAAAATGTAGTTTGGGCTCTCAAAATCGGACTTCACGGTTTTTCAAGCGGATATGAGCCAACTTGGACTTGGAATACATAAAATGATGTGATTTGTATAAAAGCCGATGAAAAATTATTGGGTTAGGTTTGAGCTATTTGGAGCTAGTTCAATGCGAAATAGGCCAATGACCAAAACTCATAGCTATAAGCCATGACTTATGAGTTATTTTGGTGAAAAAATATAGTTTGGGCCCTCAAAATCAACCTTCATAGTTTTCCAAGAAGATACAAGCCAACTAGATTTGGAATACGTAAAATGATGTGAGTTCGATAAAAGCCGATGAAAAATTATTGGGTTAGGTTTGAGATCTGTTTGGAACTAATTCGATGCAAAATGGGCCAAGGACCAAAACTTATAGCTATAAGCATGACTTATGAGCTATTTTGGTGAAAAAATGTAGTTTGGGCCCTCAAAATCAACCTTCATAGTTTTCCAAGAAGATACGAAGCCAACTTGGACTTGGAATACGTAAAATGATGTGAGTTCGATAAAAGCCGATGAAAAATTATCGGGTTAAGTTTGAAGTTCGTTTGGAACTAGATCGATGCAAAATGGGCCAACGACCAAAATGCATAGTTATAAGCATGACTTATGAGTTATTTTGGTGAAAAAATGTAGTTTGGGCCCTCAAAATGAACCTTCACGAGTTTTCAAGAAGATACGGGCCAACTAGACTTGGAATATGTAAAACGATGTGAGTATGATAAAAGCCGATGAAAAACTATCGGGCTAGGTTTAAGTTGTTTGGACCTAGTTCGATGCGAAATGGGCCAACGACAAAAACTTATAGCTTTAAGCCATTAAATATGACTTATCTTAGTAAAAAAATGTAATTTAGGGCCACAAAATCATCCTTCATGTTTTTTAAGAAGAATTGGGCCAAGCTGGACTAGGAATACGTAAAACGGTATGAGTGTAATAAAAGCCGATGAAAAACTATCGAGCTAGGTTTTAGCTTTATGCACCTATTTCGATGCGAAACGGCAAAATACCAAAACTAATAGCTATAAGCATGACTTATGAGTTATTTTGGTGAAAAATGTAGTTTGGGCTCTCAAAATCGGCCTTCAAAGTTTTTTAAGGAGACACGGGCCAAGCTGGACTTGAACTACGTAAAACGATGTGAGTGTAACAAAAGCTGATGAAAAACTATCGGACTAGGTTTGAGCTATTTTGACCTAGTTAGATGGGAAACGAGCCAACGATAAAAACTCATAGCAATAATCCATGACTTATGAGTTATTTTGGTGAAAAAATGTAGTTTGAGCTCGAAAAATCGGACTTCATAGTTTTTCAAGAAGATACGGGCCAACTAGACTTGTAATACATAAAACGATGTGAGTGCGATAAAAAATGATGAAAAACTATCGAGCTAGGTTTGAGTCTGTATGGACCTAGTTTGACGTGAAACGGACCAACGACCAAAACTCATAGCTATAAGCCATGACTTATGAGTTATTTTGGTGAAAGAATGTAGTTTGGGCACTCAAAATCGGCCTCCACACTTTTTCTAGAAGATTCGGGCCAATTGTACTTAGAATACGTAAAACAATGTGAGCACGATAAAAGCCGATGAAAAACTATTGGGCTAGGTTTGAGCTGTGTGGACCTAGTTCGATGCGAAACGGGTCGACGACCAAAACTCATGGCTTTAAACCATGACTTACGACTTATTTTGGTAAAAAAAATATAGTTTGAGCCCTAAAAATCGGCCTTCACATTTTTTCAACAAGATACGGGCCAACTGGACTTGGAATACATAAAACGATGTGAGAGCAATAAAAGCTGATAAAAACCTTTCGGGCTAAGTTTGAGCTATTTGGAACTAGTTCGATGGAAAACGGGCTAACGAGCAAAACTCATAACTATAAGCCATGACTTAGGAGTAATTTTAGTGAAGAAATGTAGTTTGGCCACTCAAAATCAGCCTTCACGAGTTTTCAAGAAGATACGGGCTAACTTGGACATGGAATTCGTAAAACGATGTGAGTGCGATAAAAACTAATGAAAATCTATCGGGTTAGGTTTGATCTGTTTGGACCCGGTTCGATGTGAAACGGGCCAACGACCAAAACTCATAAATATAAACCATGACTTATGAGTTATTTTGGTGAAAAAATATAGGTTGGTCTCTCAAAATCAGCCTTCACGGTTTTCAAGAACATACGAGCCAACTTGGACATGGAATACGTAAAACGATGTAAGCGCGATAAAAACTACTGAAACACTATTGGGCTAGGTTTGAGTCTGTTTGGACCTAGTTCGATGTGAAACTAGCCAACGACCAAAACTAATAACTCTAAGCAATGACTTATAAGTTATCTTGATAAAAAAAAAATAGAGTTTGGGCCCTCAAAATCACCCTTCATAGTTTTTCAAAAAGATACGGGCCAACTTGGACATGGAATACGTAAAAGGATGTGAGTTTGATAAAAGCGATGAAAAACTATCGGGTTAGGTTTGACTCGTTTGGACCTAGTTCGATGCGAAACGGGCCAACAACCAAAACTCATACCTATAAGCATGACTTATGAGTTATTTTGGTGAAAAAATACATTTTGGGCTCTCAAAATTAGCCTTCATAGTTTTTCAAGAAGATACGGGCCAACTTGGACATGGAATCGTAAAACGATGTGAGCGGGATAAAAGCGATGAAAACCTATCGGCCTAAGTTTGAAGTCTGTTTAGACCTAGTTCGATGTGAAACTAGCCAACCACAAAAACTCATAACTCTAAGCCATGACTCCCGAGTTATTTTGGTAAAAAAAATATAAATTGAGCCTTCAAAATCAGCCTTCATAGTTTTTCAAGAATATACGGGCCAACTTGGACTTGGAATACGTAAAATGATGTGAGTGCGATAAAAATTGATGACAAACTATCGGGCTAGGTTTGAGTCTGTTTGGACCTAGTTCGATGCGAAACGGGCCAAAGACTAAAACTCATAACTATAAGCCATGACTTATGAGTTATTTTGGTGAAAAAAAGTAGTTTGGGCTCTCAAAATCGGCATTCACGAGTCTTTAAAGAAGATACGGGCCAATTGGACATGGAATACGTAAAACGATGTGAGCGCGATAAAAGCCGATGAAAAACTATCGGGCTAGGTTTGCGTCTGTTTGGACCTAGTTCGATGTGAAACTAGCCAACGATAAAAACTCATAATTCTAAGCCATGACTTATGAGTTGTTTTGGTAAAAAAATATAAATTGAGCCTCCAAAATCAGCCTTCATAGTTTTTCAACAATATACGCGCCAACTCGGACTTGAGATACGTAAAATGATGTGAGTGCGATAAAAATTGATGAAAAACTATCGGGTTAGTTTTGAGTTGTTTGGAACTAGTTCGATGCAAAATGGGCCAACGACCAAAACGCATAGCTATAAAATTACTTATGAGTTATTTTGGTGAAAAAATGTAGTTTAGGCCCTCAAAATCAACCTTCACGGCTTTTCAAGAAGATACGGGCCAATTGGACTTGGAATACGTAAAACGATGTGAGTACGATAAAAAAAAATGAAAAGCTGTCGGGCTAAGTTTGAGTTGTTTGGACCTAGTTCGATGCGAAACTAGCCAACAAACAAAACTCATAACTCTAAGCCACAACTTATGAGTTATTTTAATAAAAAAAATGTAGTTTGGGTCCTAAAAATCGACTTTCACGAGTTTTCAAGAAGATACGAGCCAACTAGACTTGGAATACGTAAAACAATGTGAGTATGATAAAAACTAATGAATAACTTTCGGGCTAGGTTTGAGTCTGTTTAGACATAGTTCGATGTGAAACTAGCCAATGACAAAAACTCATAACTCTAAGCCATGACTTATGGGTTATTTTGGTAAAAAAACTATAGTTTGAGCCCTCAAAATCAGCCTTCATAGTTTTTCAAGAAGATACGAGCTAACTGGACTTGGAATACGTAAAACGATGTGAGTTCGATAAAAACTAATCAAAAACGTTTGGGCATGGTTTGAGCTATTTGGACCTAGTTCTATGCCAAAACGGGCCAACAACCAAAACTCATAGCTATAAGCCATGACTTATGAGTTATTTTGGTGAAAAAATATAGTTTTGGCTCTCAAAATCAGCCTTCACGGTATTTAAAGAAGATACGGGCCAACTAGACATGGAATACGCAAAACGATGTGAGCGTGATAAAAGCCGATGAAAAACTATCGAGCTAGGTTTGAGTCTGTTTGGACCTAGTTCGATGTGAAACTAGCCAACGATAAAAACTCAAAACTCTAAGCCATGACTTATGAGTTATTTTGGTAAAAAAATATAAATTGAGCACTCAAAATCAGCCTTCATAATTTTTCAAGAAGATACGAGCTAAGCTGGACTTGGATTACGTAAAATGATGTAAGTGCGATAAAAGCCGATGAAAAACTTTCGGGCGGGGTTTGAGACTGTTTGGACCTAGTTCGATGCGAAACGGGCCAACGACCAAAACTCATAACTATAAGCCATGACCTATGAGTTATTTTGGTGAAAAACATATAGTTTGGGCTCTCAAAATCAGCCTTCACGAGTTTTCAAGAAGATACGGGCCAACTTGGACATGGAATACATAAAACGATGTAAGCGCGATAAAAGCTGCTTGAAACACTATTCGGCTAGGTTTGAGCTCGTTTGGACCTAGTTCGATGTGAAACTAGCCAACGACCAAAACTAATAACTCTAAGCCATGACTTATGAGTTATTTTGATAAAAAAATATAGTTTGGGTCCTCAAAATCAACCTTCACGAGTTTTTAAAGAAGATACGGGCCAAGCTGGACTTGGAATACGTAAAATGATGTTAGTTTGATAAAAGCTGATGAAAAACTATCGAGCAAAGTTTGAGCTATTTGGACATAGTTCGATACGAAATGGGCCAACAACCAAAAATCATAGCTATAAGCCCCGGCTTATGAGTTATTTTGGTGAAAAAATGAATTTTGGGCTCTCGAAATCGGCCTTCACATTTTTTCAAGAATATACGGGCCAACTTGGACATGGAATATGTAAAACGATGTGAGCGCGATAAAAGCCGATAAAAAACTATCGAGCTAAGTTTGAAGTTGGACCTAGTTCGATATGAAACTATTGGGCTAAGTTTTGAACCTAGTTTGGTCTCTCAAAATCGGCCTTCACGGTTTTTAAAGAAGATACGGGCCAACTAGACATGGAATACGTAAAACAATGTGAGTGCGATAAAAACTAATGAAAACATATCGGCCTAGGTTTGAGTCTGTTTCGACCAAGTTCGATGTGAAACTAGCCAACGAGCAAAACTCATAACTCTAAGCCATAACGTATGAGTTATTTTGATAAAAAAAATGTAGTTTGGGTCCTAAAAATCGGCTTTCACGGTTTTCAAGAAGATGCGAGCCAACTTGGACTTGGAATACGTAAAATGATGTGAGTTTGATAAAAGCGATGAAAAACTATCGGGCAAGGCTTGAGCTATTTGAACCTAGTTCGATGCGAAACGGGCCAACGAACAAAACTCATAGCTATAAGCCCCGCCTTATGAGTTATCTTGGTGAAAAAATGTATTTTGGGCCATCAAAATTAACCTTCATAATTTTCCAAGAAGATACGGACCGATCTGGACATGAAATACGTAAAACTATGTGAGTTCGATAAAAGCGATGAAAAACTTTTCGAGGCTAGGTTTGAGCTATTTGGACCTAGTTCGACGTGAAACGAGCCAACGACCAAAACTCATAGCTATAAGCCATGACTTATGAGTTATTTTGGTGAAAAAATATAGTTTGGGCTCTCAAAATCGGCTTTCACGGTTTTTAAAGAAGATACGGGCCAACTGGACATGTAATACGTAAAATGATGTGAGGGCGATAAAAGCCGATGAAAAACTATCGGGCTAGGTTTGAGTCTGTTTGGACCTAGTTCGATGTGAAACTAGTCAACGACAAAAACTCATAACTCTAAGCCATGACTTATGAGTTATTTTAGTAAAAAAATGAAAATTGAGCCCTCAAAATCGGCTTTCACACTTTTTAAACAAGATACGGGCTAAGCTGGTCTTGAAATACGTAAAACGATGTGAGTGCGATAAAAACTACCGAAAAACGTTCGGGCTAGGTTTGATCTATTTAGACCTAGTTCGATGCGAAATGGGCCATCGACCAAAACTCATAGCTATAAGCCATGACTTATGAGTTATTTTGGTGAAAAAATATGGTTTGGGCTCTCAAAATCGGCATTCACGGCTTTTAAAGAAGATACGAGCCAACTTGGACATGGAATACGTAAAACGATATGATCGTGATAAAAGCCGATGAAAAACTATCGGGCTTGGTTTGAGTCTGTTTGGACATAGTTCGATGTGAAACTAGCCAACAATTAAAACTCATAGCTATAAGCCACGACTTATGAGTTTTTTTGGTGAAAAAATGTATTTTGGACCCTCAAAATCAACCTTCACGAGTTTTTAAAGAAGATACGAGCCAACTTGGACATGGAATACGTAAAACGATATGATCGTGATAAAAGCCGATGAAAAACTATCGGGCTTGGTTTGAGTCTGTTTGGACATAGTTCGATGTGAAACTAGCCAACAATTAAAACTCATAGCTATAAGCCCCGACTTATGAGTTTTTTTGGTGAAAAAATGTATTTTGGGCCCTCAAAATCAACCTTCACGAGTTTTCAAGAAGATACGGGCCAACTGAACTTGTAATACGTACAACGATATGAGTTCGATAAAAGCCGATGAAAAACTTTTGGGCTAGGTTGCAGCTATTTGGACCTAGTTCGATGCAAAATAGGCCAACGACTAAAACTCATAGCTATAAGCCATGACTTATGAGTTATTTTGGTGAAAAAATATAGTTTGGGCTCTCAAAATTAGCCTTCATAGTCTTTAAAGAAGATACGGGCCAACTGGACATGGAATATGTAAAACGATGTGAGCACGATAAAAGCGATGAAAAACTATCGGCCTAGGTTTGAGATTCGTTTGGACCTAATTCGATGTGAAACTAGCCAATGACAAAAACTCATAACTCTAAGCCATGACTTATGAGTTATTTTGGAAAAAAAATATAAATTGAGCCCTCAAAATCAGCCTTCATAGTTTTCCAAGAATATATGAGCCAACTTGACTTGGAATACGTAAAATGATGTGAGTGTGATAAAAGCCGATAAAAAACTATCGGGTTAGGTTTGAAGTCTGTTTGGAACTAGTTCGATGCAAAATTGGCCAACGGCCAAAACGCATAGCTATAAGCATAACTTATGAGTTATTTTGGTGAAAAAATTTAGTTTGGGCCCTCGAAATCAACATTCACGAGTTTTCAAGAAGATACGGGTCAAGCTGGACTTGGAATACGTAAAATGACGTGAGTACGATAAAAACTAATTAAGAGCTACGGGCTAGGTTTGAGTTGTTTGAACCTAGTTCGATGCGAAAGTAGCCAACGAACAAAACTCATAACTCTAAGCCACGACTTATAAGTTATTTTGATAAAAAAATGTAGTTTGGGTCCTAAAAATCGGCCTTCACGAGTTTTTAAAGAAGATACGAACCAACTGGACATGGAATGCGTAAAACGATATGATCGTGATCAAAGCCGATGAAAAACTATCGGGCTAGGTTTGAGCTTGTTTGGACATAGTTCGATGTGAAACTAACCAACAATTAAAACTCATAGCTATAAGCCACGACTTATGAGTTTTTTTGGTGAAAAAATGTATTTTGGGCCCTCAAAATCGGCCTTCACGATTTTCAAGAAGATACGGGCCAAGCTGAACTTGTAATACGTACAACGATATGAGTTCGATAAAAGCCGATGAAAAACTTTCGGGCTAGGTTTGAGCTATTTGGACCTAGTTCGATGCGAAACGAGCCAACGAATAAAACTCATAGCTATAAGCCATGAAGTATGAGTTATTCGGTGAAAAAATATAGTTTGGGCTCTCAAAATCAGCTCGTATAGTTTTTCAAGAAGATACAAGCCAACGGGACATGGAATACGTAAAATGATGTGAGCGCGATAAAAGCCGATGAAAAACTATCGGGCTAGGTTTGAAGCTTGTTTGGACGTAGTTCGATGTGAAACTAGCGAACGAAAAAAACTCATTACTCTAAGCCATGACTTATGACTTATTTTGGTAAAAAAATATAGTTTGAGCCCTCAAAATCAGCCTTCATAGTTTTTCAAGAAGATATGGGCTAACTTGGACTTGGAATACGTAAAACGATGTGAGTGCGATAAAAGCCGATGAAAAGCTTTCAAGCTAGGTTTGAGCTATTTGGACCTAGTTCGATGCCAAAACGGGCCAACGACCAAAACTCATAGCTATAAGCCATGACTTATGAGTTATTTTGGTGAAAAAATATAGTTTGGCCTCTCAAAATCGGCTTTCACGAGCTTTTAAAGAAGATATGGGCCAACTGGACATGGAATATGTAAAACGATGTGAGTGCGATAAAAGCGATGAAAAACTATCGGGCTAGGTTTGAGACTTGTTTGGACCTAGTTCGATGTGAAACTATCTAATGACAAAAACTCATAACTCTAAGCCATGACTTATGAGTTATTTTGGTAAAAATAATGTAAATTGAGCCCTCAAAATCGGCCTTCATAGTTTTTCAAGAAGATACGAGGCTAATTGGACTTGGATTACGTAAAACGATGTGAGTGCGATAAAAAATGATGAAAAACTTTCGGGCGGGGTTTGAGTCTGTTTGGACCTAGTTCGATGCGATATGGGCCAACGACCAAAATTCATAACTATAAGCCATGACTTATGAGTTATTTTGGTGAAAAAATATAGTTTGGGCTCTCAAAATCGGCCTTCACGGTTTTTAAAGAATATACGAGCCAACTTGGACATGAAATACGTAAAAGGATGTGAGTGCAATAAAAATTGATGAAAAACTATCGGGCTAAGTTTGAGTCTGTTTGGACCTAGTTCGATGCGAAACGGGCCAAGGACTAAAACTCATAGCTATAAGCCATGACTTATGAATTATTTTGGTGAAAAAATAAATTTTGGGCTCTCAAAATCGGCTTTCACGAGTTTTTAAAGAATATACAAGCCAACCTGGACATGGAATACGTAAAAGGATGTGAGTGCGATAAAAGCCGATGAAAAACTATCGGGCTAGGTTTGAGATTGTTTGGACCTAGTTCGATGCGAAACGAGTCAACGACTAAAACTCATAGCTATAAGCCATGAATTATTTTGGTGAAAAAATATAGTTTGGGCTCTCAAAATCGGCCTTCACGAGTTTTTAAAGAAGATACGGGCCAACTAGACATGGAATACATAAAACAATGTGAGTGCGATAAAAGCCGATGAAAAACTATCGGTCTAGGTTTGAGATGTTTGGACAAAGTTCGATGTGAAACTAGCCAACGAACAAAACTCATAACTCTAAGCCACGACTTATGAGTTATTTTGATAAAAAAAATGTAGTTTAGGTCCTAAAAATCAGCTTTCATAGTTTTTTAAGAAGATGCGAGCTAACTTGGACTTGGAATACGTAAAATGATGTGAGTTCAATAAAAGCCGATGAAAAACTATCGGGCAAGGCTTGAGCTATTTGAACCTAGTTCGATGTGAAACGGGCCAACGACCAAAACTCATAGCTATAAGCCACGACTTATGAGTTATTTTTGTCAAAAAATGTATTTTGGGCCCTCAAAATTAGCCTTTACGAGTTTTCCAAGAAGATACGGATCGATTGGACATGGAATACGTAAAACGATGTGAGTTCGATAAAGCCGATGAAAAACGTTCGGGTTTGGTTTGAGCTATTTGGACCTAGTTCGACATGAAACGAGCCAACGACCAAAACTCATAGCTATAAGCAATGACTTTTGAGTTATTTTGGTGAAAAAAATATAGTTTAGGCTCTCAAAATCAGCCTTCACAATTTTTCAAGAAGATACGGGCCAACTTGGACATGGAATACGTAAAACGATATGAGCGCGATAAAAATTGCTGAAACACTATCGAGCTAGGTTTAAGTCTGTTTGGACCTAGCTTGATGTGAAACTAGCCAATGACCAAAACTAATAACTTTAAACCATGACTTATGAGTTATTTTGATAAAAAAAATATAGTTTGGGCCCTCAAAATCAACTTTCATAGATTTTCAAGAAGGTACAAGCCAAGCTTGGACTTGGAATACGTAAAATGATGTGAGTTTGGTAAAAATTGATGAAAAACTATCGAGAAAGGTTTGAGTTGTTTAGACCTAGTTCGATACGAAACGGGCCAACAACCAAAACTTATAGCTAAACGCCACGACTTATGTGTTTTTTTGGTGAAAAAATGTATTTTGGGCCCTCAAAATAAGCTTTTACGAGTTTTCAAGAAGATACGGGCCAAGCTGAACTTGGAATATGTAAAACGATGTGAGTTCGATAAAAAATGATGAAAAACTTCCGGGCTAGGTTTGAGCTATTTGGACCTAGTTCGATGCAAAACGGGCCAACGACCAAAACTCATACCTATAAGCCATGACTTATGAGTTATTTTGGTGAGAAAATATAGTTTGGGCTCTCAAAATTAGCCTTCACGAGTCTTTAAAGAAGATACGGGCCAACTGGACATGAAATATGTAAAACGATGTGAGCGCGATAAAAGCCGATGAAAAACTATCGGCCTAGGTTTGAGCTATTTGGACCTAATTCGATGTGAAACTAGCCAATGACAAAAACTCATAACTCTAAGCCATGACTTATGAGTTATTTTGGCAAAAAAAATATAAATTGAGCCCTCAAAATCGGCCTTCATAGTTTTTCAAGAATATATGAGCCAACTTGACTTGGAATACGTAAAATGATGTGAGTGCGATAAAAGCCGATGAAAAACTATCGGGTTAGGTTTGAGTACGTTTGGAACTAGTTCGATGCAAAATTGGCCAACGGCCAAAACGCATAGCTATAAGCATAACTTATGACTTATTTTGGTGAAAAAATTTAGTTTGGGCCCTTAAAATCAACATTCACGGTTTTCCAAGAAGATACGAGCCAATCTGGGCTTGGAATACGTAAAACGATGTGAGTACGATAAAAACTAATGAAAAGCTATCGGGCTAGGTTTGAGTTGTTTGAACCTAGTTCGATGCGAAAGTAGCCAACGAACAAAACTCATAACTCTAAGCCACGACTCATAAGTTATTTTGATAAAAAAATGTAGTTTGGGTCTAAAAATCGGTTTTCACAATTTTGCAAGAAGATACGGGCTAACCGGCCTTAGAATACGTAAAAAGATGTGAGTGCGATAAAAGCGATGAAAAACTTTCGGGCTAGGTTTGAGCTATTTGGACCAATTTCGATGCGAAATGTGCCAACGACCAAAACTCATAGCTATAAGCCATGACTTATAAGTTATTTTGGTGAAAAAATATAGATTGGGCTCGCAAAATCAGCCTTCACGAGTTTTTAAAGAAGATACGAGCCAACTGGACATGGAATACGTAAAACGATATGATCGTGATAAAAGCCGATGAAAAACTATCGGGCTAGGTTTGAGCTCGTTTGGACATAGTTCGATGTGAAACTAGCCAACAATTAAAACTCATAGCTATAAGCCACGACTTATGAGTTTTTTTGGTGAAAAAATGTATTTTGGGCCCTCAAAATCGGCGTTGACGATTTTTCAAGAAGATACGGGCCAACTCGAATTTGTAATACGTACAACGATATGAGTTCGATAAAAGCCGATGAAAAACTTTCGAGCTAGGTTTGAGCTATTTGGACCTAGTTCGATGCGAAACAGAACCAACGACTAAAACTCATAGCTATAAGCCATGACTTATGAGTTATTCGGTGAAAAAATATAGTTTGGGCTCTCAAAATCGGCTCGCACGAGTTTTTAAGAAGATACGGGCCAATTGGGCATGGAATACATAAAACGATGTGACCGCGATAAAAGCCGATGAAAAACTATCGGGTTAGGTTTGAAGTCTGTTTGGACGTAGTTTGATATGAACCTAGCCAACGACAAAAACTCATAACTCTAAGCCATGACTTATGAGTTATTTTGGTAAAAAATGTAAATTGAGCCCTCAAAATCAGCCTTCACACTTTTTAAACAAGATACGGGCTAACTCGGTCTTGAAATACCGAAAACGATGTAAGTGCGATAAAAGCCGATGAAAAACGTTCGGGCTAGGTTTGATCTATTTGGACCTAGTTCGATGCGAAATGGGCGAACGACCAAAACCCATAGCTATAAGCCATAAGTTATGGGTTATTTTGGTGAAAAAAATATAGTTTGGGCTCTCAAATCGGCCTTCACGAGCTTTTAAATAAGATACGAGCCAACCTGGACATTGAATACGTAAAACGATGTGACCGCGATAAAAGCGATGAAAAACTATCGGGCTAAGTTTAAGCTATTTGGACCTAGTTAGATGTGAAACTAGCCAACAATTAAAACTCATAGCTATAAGCCACGACTTATGAGTTTTTTTGGTGAAAAAATATATTTTGAGCCCTCAAAATCGACTCGCATAGTTTTTCAAGAAGATACGGGCCAACCAAGCATGCAATACATAAAACGATGTGAGCATGATAAAAGCCGATGAAAAACTATCGGGCTAGGTTTAAGCTCGTTTGGACCTAGTTCGATGTGAAACTAGCCAACGATAAAAACTCATAACTCTAACCCATGACTTATGTGTTATTTTGGTAAAAAAATGTAGTTTGAGCTCTCAAAATCAACCATCACGAGTTTTTAAGAAGATACGGGCTAACTGGTCTTGAAATACGTACAACGAAGTTAGTGCGATAAAAATTGATGAAAAACTATCGGGTTAGGTTTGAGACTGTTTGGACCTAATTCGATGTGAAAGTAGCCAACAATTAAAACTCATAGCTATAAGCCACGACTTATGAGTTTTTTTGATGAAAAAATGTATTTTGAGCTTTCAAAATCAGCCTTCATAGTATTTCAAAAAGATACGGGCCAACTGGATATGGAATACATAAAACGATGTGGGTGTGATAAAAACTAATAAAAAACTATCGAGGCCATGTTTGAGCTTGTTTGGACCTAGTTCGATGTGAAACTAGCCAATGATAAAAACTCATAACTTTAAGCCATGACTTATGAGTTATTTTGCTAAAAAATATGTAAATTGAGTCCTTAAAATCAGCCTTCATAGTTTTTCAAGAAGATACGAGCTAACTTGGACTTGAAATACGTAAAACAATGTGAGTGCGATAAAAACTAATTAAAAACTTTTGGGCTAGGTTTGAGCTATTTGGATCTAGTTCGATGCGAAACGAGCCAACGACCAAAACTCGTAACTATAAGCCATAACTTATGAGTTATTTTGGTGAAAAAATGTATTTTGGGCTCACAAAATTAGCTTTCAATTTTTTCAAGAAGATACGAGCCAACCGAACATGGAACATGTAAAACGGTGCTAACGCGATAACAACTAATGAAAAACTATCGAGGCTAGGTTTGAGTCTGTTTGGACCTAGTTCGATGTGAAACTAGCCAACGATAAAAACTTATAACTCTAAGCCATTAGTTATGAGTTATTTTGGTAAAAAAATTTAAATTGAGCCCTTAAAATCAGCCTTCATAGTTTTTTAAGAAGATACGAGCTAACTCGGAGTTGAAATACGTAAAACGATGTGAGTGCGATAAAAACTAATTAAAAACTATCGGGATAGGTTTGGGGTATTTGGGCCTACTTCGATGCGAAACGGGCCAACGACCAAAACTCATAGCTATAAGCCGGGACTTATGAGTTATTTTGGTGAAAAAATATAGTTTGGGCTCTTAAAATCAACTTTCATAGTTCTTCAGAAGATACGAGCCAACTGGACATGGAACACGTAAAACGATGTTTACACGATAACAACCGATGAAAAACTATCGGGCTAGGTTTGAGTCGCTTGGGCCTAGTTCTACATGAAACTAGCCAACAATCAAAACTCATAGCTATAAGCCCCGACTTATGAGTTTTTTTGGTGAAAAAATGTATTTTGGGCCCTTAAAATCAGCCTTCACCGTTTTTCGGGAAGATACGGGCCAACCGAACCGATAATATGTACAACGGTATGAGTTCGATAAAAGCCGATGAAAAACTTTCGGGCTAGGTTTGAGCTATTTGGACCTAGTTCGATGCGAAATAGGCCAACGACCAAAACCCATAGCTATAAGCCATGACTTATGAGTTATTTTGGTGAAAAAATATAGTTTGCGCTCTCAAAATCAACTCGCATAGTTTTTCAAGAAGATACGGGCCAACCGAGCATGGAATAGTAAAACGATGTGAGCACGATAAAAGCCGATGAAAAAATATCGAGGCTAGGTTTGAGTCTGTTTGGACCTAGCTCGATGTGAAACTAGCCAACGATAAAAACTCATAACTCTAACCCATGACTTAAGAGTTATTTTGGTAAAAAAAATGTAGTTTAAGCTCTCAAAATCAGCCTTCATAGTTTTTCAAGAAGATACGGGCTAACCTGGACTTAGAATACGTAAAACGATGTGAGTGCGATAAAAAATGATGAAAAACGTTCGGGCTAGGTTTGAGCTATTTGGACCTAGTTCGATGCCAAAACGGGCCAACGACCAAAACTCATAGCTATAAGCCATGTCTTAGGAGTTATTTTGGTGAAAAAATATAGTTTGAACTCTCAAAATCGGCCTTCAATGTTTTTCAAGAAGATATTGGCCAACTAAACTTGTAATACGTAAAACGATGTAAGTTCGATAAAAACTAATTAAAAAATTTCGAGCAACGTTTGAGCTATTTGGACTTAGTTCGATGCGAAACGGGCCAACGACCAAAAATCGTAGCTATAAGCCATGAGTTATGAGTTATTTTGGTGAAAAATATAGTTTGGGCTCTCAAAATCAGCTATCACGGCTTTTCAAGAAGATACGGGCCAACCTGGACATGGAATACATAAAACGATGTAGGTGCGATAAGAACCGATGAAAAACTATCGGGCTAGGTTTGAGTCTGTTTGGACCTAGTTCGATGTGAAACTAGCCAACGACAAAAACTCATAACTCTAAGCCATGACTTATGAGTTATTTTGGTAAAAAATGTAACTTGAGCCCTCAAAATCAGCCTTCATAATTTTTCTAGAAGATACGGGTTAATTGGACTTGAAATACGTAAAACGATGTGAGTTCGATAAAAGCTGGTGAAAAAATTTCGGGCTAGGTTTGAGTTGTTTGAACCTAGTTCGATGCGAAACGGGCGAACGACCAAAACTCATATCTATAAGCTATGACTTATGAGTTATTTTGGTGAAAAAATATAGTTTTGGCTCTTAAAATCGGCCTTCACGGTTTTCAAGAGAATACGGGGCAACTGGACATGGAATACGTAAAACGATGTGAATGCGATAAAAGCCGATGAAAAACTATCGAGATAGGTTTGAGACTGTTTGGACCTAGTTCGATGTGAAACTAGCCAACAACAAAAACTCATAGCTATAAGCCACGACTTATAAGTTCTTTTGGTGAAAAATTGTATTTTGGCCCTCAAAATCAGCCTTTATAGTTTTTCAAGAAGATACGAGCCAAGCTGGACTTGTAATACGTACAACGATTTGAGTTCGATAAAAACTAATGAAAAACTTTCGGGCTAGGATTGAGCCATTTGGACCTAGTTCGATGCAAAACGGGCTAACGACCAAAACTCATTGGCATAAACCATTACTTATGAGTTATTTTGGTAAAAAAAACATAAATTTAGCTCTCAAAATCGGCCTTCATAGGTTTTCAAAAAGAAACGGGCTAACTGGTCTTGAAATACGTACAATGATGTTAGTGCGATAAAAGCCGACGAAAAACTATCGGGCTAGGTTTGAGTCTGTTTAGACCTAGTTCGATGTGAAACTAGCCAACAATCAAAAGTCATTGCTATAAGCCCCGACTTATGAGTTTTTTGATGAAAAAATGAATTTTGGGCCCTCAAAATCAGCCTTTATAGTTTTTCAAGAAGATATGGGCCAACTGGACATGGAATATGTAAAACGAAGTGAGCGCGATAAAAGCCGATGAAAAGCTATCGGGCTAGGTTTGAGCTATTTGGACCTAGTTCGATGCGAAACGGGCCAACGACCAAAACTCATAGCTATAAGCCATGACTTAAGAGTTATTTTGGTGAAAAAATATAGTTTGGGCTCTCAAAATCGGCTTTCACAATTGTTCAGAAGATACGAGCCAACTGGACATGGGACACGTAAAACGATGTTAATGCGATAACAACCGATGAAAAACTATCTAGCCGAGTTTGAGTCTGTTTGGACCTAGTTCGATGTGAAACTAGCCAACAATCAAAAGTGATAGCTATAAGCCTTGACTTATGAGTTTTTTGGTGAAAAAATGTATTTTGGGCCCTCAAAATCAGCCTTCACTGTTTTTCAAGAAGATACGAGCTAACTGGACTCGAAATACGTAAAACGATTTGAGTGCGAGAAAAACTAATTAAAACATTTTGGGCTAGGTTTGAGCTATTTGGACCTAGTTCGATGCGAAATGAGCCAACGACCAAAACTCATAGCTATAAGCCATGACTTATGAGTTAATTTGGTGAAAAAAATATAGTTTGGGCTCTCAAAATTAGCTTTCACGAGTTTTCAAGAAGATACGAGCCAACTGGACATGGATTACATAAAACGATGTGGGTGCGATAAAAATTGATGAAAAACCATCGGGCTAGGTTTGAGTCTGTTTGGACCTAGTTCGATGTGAAACTAGCCAACAATCAAAACACATTGCTATAAGCCCCGACTTATGAGTTTTTTTGGTGAAAAAATGTATTTTGGGCCCTCAAAATCAGCCTTCACAGCTTTTCAAGAAGATACGGGCCAACTGGACATGGAATACGTAAAACAATGTGAGCGCGATAAAAGCCGATGAAAAACTATCGAGCTAGCTTTGAGCTTTCCGGACTTAGTTCGATGCGAAACGGGCAAACGATCAAAACTCATAGCTATAAGCCATGACTTATGAGTTATTTTGGTGAAAAAATATAGTTTGGGCTCTCAAAATCGGCTTTCACGAGTTTTCGGGAAGATACGAGCCAACTTGGACATGGAATATGTAAAACGATGTGAGTGTGATAAAAACGGATGAAATACTATCGAGCTAGGTTTGAGTGATTTGAACCTAGTTCGATGTAAAACTAGCCAACCACAAAAACTCATAACTCTAAGCCATGACTATGACTTATTTTGGTAAAAAAATATAAATTGAGCCCTCTAAATCAGCCTTCATAATTTTTCATGAAGATATGGGCTAACTTGGACTTGAAATATGTAAAACGATGTGAGTGCGATAAAAGCCGATGAAAAACTTTCGGGCTAGGTTTGAGCTATTTGGACCTAGTTCGATGTGAAACTAGCCAACGACAAAAAGTCATCACTCTAAGCCATGATTTACGAGTTATTTTGGTAAAAAAAATGTAAATTGAGCCCTTAAAAGCGACCTTCACGGTTTTCAAGAAGATACGATCCAACCGGACATGGAACACGTAAAACGTTGTTAACGTGATAACAAGCGATGAAAAACTATCGAGACGAGTTTGAGTCTGTTTGGACCTAGTTCGATGTGAAACTAACCAACAATCAAAAGTCATAGCTATAAGCCACGACTTATGAGTTTTTTGGGTGAAAAAATGCATTTTGGGCCCTCAAAATCGGCCTTCACGAGCTTTTGAAGAAGATACGGCTAACTCGGACTTGGAATACGTAAAACGATGTGAGTGCGAGAAAAACTAAATAAAAAATTTTAGGCTAGGTTTGAGCTATTTGGACCTAGTTCGATGCGAAACGGGCCAACGACCAAAACTCATAGCTATAAGCCATGACTTATGAGTTAATTTGGTGAAAAAAATATAGTTTGGGCTCTCAAAATGAGCTTTCACAACTTTTCAAGAAGATACGAGCCAACTTGGACATGGAACACGTAAAACGATGTTAATGCGATAATAACCGATGAAAAACTATTGGGCTAGGTTTGACTTGTTTGGACCTAGTTCAATGTGAAACTAGCCAACAATCAAAACTCATAGCTATAAGCCACGACTTATAAGTTTTTTTGGTGAAAATATGTATTTTGGGCCCTCGAAATCGGCTATCACGGCTTTTCAAGAAGACACGGGCCAACTTGGACATGGAATACGTAAAACGATGTGGGTGCGATAAAAGCGATGAAAAAGTTTGGGTCTAGGTTTGAGCTATTTGGACCTAGTTCGATGCGAAACAGGCCAACGACAAAAACTCATAGCTATAAGCCGTTACTTATGAGTTATTTTGGTGAAAAAATATAGTTTGAGCTCTCAAAATCAACTCGCATAGTTTTCAAGAAGTTACGGGCCAATCGGGCATGGAATACGTAAAACGATGTGAGCGCGATAAAAATTGATGAAAAATTATCAAGCTAGGTTTGAGCTCGCTTGGACGTAGTTCGATGTGAAACTAGCCAACGATAAAAACTCATAACTCTAAGCCATGACTTATGAGTTATTTTGGTAAAAAAATGTAGTTTGAGCTCTCAAAATCAGCCTTCATAGTTTTTCAAGAAGATACGGGTTAACTCGGACTTAGAATACGTAAAATAATGTGAGTGCGATAAAACCGATGAAAAACGTTCGGGCTAGGTTTGAGCTATTTGAACCTAGTTCGATGCCAAAACGGGCCAACAACTAAAACTCATAGCTATAAGCCATTACTTATGAGTTATTTTGGCGAAAAAATATAGTTTGGGCTCTCAAAATCAACTCCGCAAAGTTTTTCAAGAAGTTACGGGCCAATCGGGCATGGAATACGTAAAACTATGTGAGCGTGATAAAAGCCGATGAAAAACTCGTTGGGCTAGGTTTGAGCCGCTTAGACGTAGTTCGATGTGAAAGTAGCCAACGACAAAAACTCATAACTCTAAGCCATGACTTATGAGTTATTTTGGTAAAAAAATGTAGTTTGAGTTCTCAAAATTAGCCTTCATAGTTTTTCAAGAAGATACGGGTTAACCTGGACTTAGAATACGTAAAACAATGTGAGTTCGATAAAAGCCGATGAAAAAGTTTCGAGCTAGGTTTGAGCTACTTGGACCTAATTCGATGCGAAACGGGCCAACGACCAAAACTCATAGCTATAAACCATGATTTATGAGTTATTTTGGTGAAAAATATAGTTTGGACTCTCAAAATCAACTATCGTAATTTTTTAAGAAGATACGGGCCAACTGGACATGGAATACATAAAACAATGTGGGTACGATAAAAGCCGATGAAAAACTATCGGGCTAGGTTTGAGTCTGTTTGGACCTAGTTCGACGTGAAACTAGCCAACGATAAAAATTCATAACTCTAAGCCATGACTTATGAGTTATTTTGGTAAAAAAATGTAACTTGAGCCCTCAAAATCAGCCTTTACGGTTTTCTAGAAGATACGGGCTAATTGGAGTCGAAGTACATAAAACGATGTGAGTTCGATAAAGCCGATGAAAAACATTCGGCTAGGTTTGATCTATTTGGACCTAGTTCGATGCGAAACGGGCCAACGACCTAAAATCGTAGCTATAAGCCATGAGTTATAAGTTATTTTGGTGAAAAATATAGTTTGGGCTCTCAAAATCGGCTATCACGGTTTTCAAGAAGATACGGGCCAACTGGACATGGAATACATAAAACGATGTGGGTGCAATAAAAGCCGATTAAAAACTATCGGGATAGGTTTGAGACTGTTTGGACCTAGTTCGATGTGAAACTAGCCGACAACAAAAGCCGATAACTCTAAGCCGGGACTTATGAGTTATTTTGGTAAAAAATGTAACTTGAGCCCACAAAATCGGCCTTCACAGCTTTTCAAAAAGATACGGGGTAACTTGGACTTGAAATACGTAAAACGATATGAGTGCGATAAAAACTAATTAAAAACTTTCGGGCTAGGTTTGAGCTATTTGGACCTACTTCTATGCGAAATGGGCTAACGACTAAAACTCATAGCTATAAGCTATGACTTATGAGTTATTTTGGTGAAAAAATATAGTTTTGGCTCTCAAAATCGGCCTTCACGGTTTTCAAGAGTATACGGGGCAACTGGACATCGAATACGTAAAACGATGTGAAAACGATAAAAGCGATGAAAAACTATCGGGATAGGTTTGAGCTATTTAGACCTAGTTCGATGTGAAACTAGCCAACAATCAAAACTCATAGCTATAAGCTCGACTTATAAGTTTTTTTTGGTGAAAAAATGTATTTTGGGCTCTCAAAATCGGCCTTCATAGTGTTTCAGAAGATACGGGTCAATCTGGACTTGTAATACGTACAACGATTTGAGTTCAATAAAAGCGATAAAAAACTTTCGAGCTACGATTGAGCCATTTGGACCAAGTTCGATGCGAAACGGGCCAACGACCAAAACTCATAGGCATAAACCATTACTTATGAGTTATTTTGGTAAAAAAAACATAAATTTAGCTCTCAAAATCGGCCATCACGAGCTTTTCGAAAAGATACGGGCTAACTGGTCTTGAAATACGTACAACGAAGTTAGTGCGATAAAAATTGATGAAAAGCTATCGGGTTAGGTTTAAGTCTGTTTGGACCTAGTTCGATGTGAAACTAGCGAACAATCAAAAGTCATAGCTATAAGCCACGACTTATGAGTTTTTTGGGTGAAAAAATGTATTTTTGGGCCCTCGAAATCGACCTTCACGGCTTTTCAAGAAGATGCGGCCAACTGAACTTGTAATACGTACAACGACTTGAGTTCGATAAAAACTAATTTAAAACTTTCGGGCTAGGTTTGAGCTATTTGGACCTAGTTCGATGCGAAACGGGCCAACGACCAAAACTCGTAGCTATAAGCCATGACTTATGAGTTATTTTGGTAAAAAATATAGTTTGGGCTCTCAAAATCAACTATCACGGCTTTTCAAGAAGATACGGGCCAACTGGACATGGAATACGTAAAACGATGTGGGTGCGATAAAAGCCGATGAAAAACTTTCGGTCTATGTTTGAGTTATTTGGACCTAGTTCGATGCGAAAAACGCCAACGACCAAAACTCATAGCTATAAGCCATTACTTATGAGTTATTTTGGTGAAAAAATATAGTTTGGGCTCTCAAAATCAACTCCGTACAGTTTTTCAAGAAGTTATTGGCCAATCGGGCATGGAATATGTAAAACGATGTGAGCGTGATAAAAGCCGATGAAAAGCTATCGGGCTAGGTTTTAGCCTGCTTGGACGTAGTTCGATGTGAAACTTGCCAATGACAAAAACTCATAACTCTAAGCCATGACTTGTGAGTTATTTTGGTAAAAAAATGTAGTTTGAGCTCTCAAAATCGGCCTTCATAGTTTTTCAAGAAGATACGGGTTAAGCTGGACTTAGAATACGGAAAACAATATGAGTGCGATAAAAACTAATGAAAAACGTTCGGGTTAGGTTTGAGCTATTTGGACCTAGTTCGATGCCAAAACGGGCCAACGACCAAAACTCATAGCTATAAGCCATTACTTATGAGTTATTTTGGTGAAAAAATATAGTTTGGGCTCTCAAAGTCAACTCCGCATAGTTTTTCAAGAAGTTACGGGCCAATCGGGCATGGAATACGTAAAACGATGTGAGCGCGATAAAAGCCGATGAAAAACTATCGGGCTAGGTTTGAGCCGCTTGGACGTAGTTCGATGTGAAACTAGCCAACGACAAAAACTCATAACTCTAAGCCATGACTTATGAGTTATTTTGGTAAAAAAATATAGTTTGAGCTCTCAAAATCGGCCTTCATAGTTTTTCAAGAAGATACGGGTTAACTGGACTTAGATTACGTAAAACAATTTGAGTGCGATAAAAGCCGATGAGAAACGTTCGGGCTAGGTTTGAGCTATTTGGACCTAGTTCGATGCCAAAACGGGCCAATGACCAAAACTCATAGCTATAAACCATTACTTATGATTTATTTTGGTGAAAAAATATAGTTTGGGCTCTCAAAATCAACTCGCATAGTTTTTGAAGAAGTTACGGGCCAATCGGGCTTGGAATACATAAAACGATGTGAGCGGATTAAAAGCCGATGAAAAGTTATCGGGCTAGGTTTGCGTCGCTTGGACGTAGTTCGATATGAAACTAGCCAACGACAAAAACTCATAACTCTAAGCCATGACTTATGAGTTATTTTGGTAAAAAAATGTAGTTTGAGCTCTCAAAATCGGCCTTCATAGTTTTTCAAGAAGATACGGGTTAACTGGACTTAGATTACGTAAAACAATTTGAGTGCGATAAAAGCCGATGAAAAATGTTCGAGCTAGGTTTGAGCTATTTGGACCTAGTTCGATGCCAAAACGGGCCAATGACCAAAACTCATAGCTATAAACCATTACTTATGATTTATTTTGGTGAAAAAATATAGTTTGGGCTCTCAAAATCAACTCCGCATAGTTTTTCAAGAAGTTACGGGTCAATCGGGCATGGAATACGTAAAACGATGTGAGCGCGATAAAAGCCGATGAAAAACTATCGGGCTAGGTTTGAGTCGCTTGGACGTAGTTCGATGTGAAACTAGCCAACGAAAAAAACTCATAACTCTAAGCCATGACTTATGAGTTATTTTGGTAAAAAAATGTAGTTTGAGCTCTCAAAATCAGCCTTCATAGTTTTTCAAGAAGATACGGGTTAACTCGGACTTAGAATACGTAAAACAATGTGAATGCGATAAAAGCCGATGAAAAATGTTCGGGCTAGGTTTGAGCTATTTGGACGTAGTTCGATGCCAAAACGAGCAAACGACCAAAACTCATAGCTATAAGCCATGTCTTATGAGTTATTTTGGTGAAAAAATATAGTTTGGACTCTCAAAATCGGCCTTCACTCGTTTTTCAAGAAGATACTAGCCAACTAAACTTGTGATACGTAAAACGATGTGAGTTCGATAAAAGCCGATGAAAACGTTTCGGGCTAGGTTTGAGCTACTTGGACCTAGTTCGATGCGAAACGGGCCAACAACCAAAACTCATAGCTATAAGCCATGATTTATGAGTTATTTTGGTGAAACATATAGTTTGGGCTCTCAAAATCGGCTATAGTAATTTTTCATGATGATACGGGCCAACTGGACATGGAATACATAAAACAATGTGGGTGCGATAAAAGCCGATGAAAAACTATCGGGCTAGGTTTGAGTCTGTTTGGACCTAGTTCGATGTGAAACTAGCGAACAATCAAAAGTCATAGCTATAAGCCTTGACTTATGAGTTTTTTTGGTGAAAAAAATGTATTTTGGGCCCTCAAAATCAGCCTTCATCGTTTTTCAAGAAGATACGAGCTAACTACACTTGGAATACGTAAAACAATGTGAGTTCGATAAAAGCCGATGAAAAACTTTCGGGCTAGGTTTGAGCTATTTGGACCTAGTTCGATGTAAAACGGGCCAACGACCAAAGCTCATAGCCATAAACCATTACTTATGAGTTATTTTGGTAAAAAAAATAGTTTGGGCTCATAAAATAAGTCATCACGGTTTTTCAACAAGATACAAGCGAACGGGACATGGAACACGTAAAACGATGTTAACGCGATAACAACCGATGAAAATCTATCGAGCTAGGTTTGTGTGGTTTGGACCTAGTTCGATGTGAAACTAGCCAACAATCAAAAGTCATAGCTATAAGCCACGACTTATGAGTTTTTTTGGTGAAAAAATGTATTTTGGGCCCTCAAAATCAGCCTTCACAGCTTTTCAAGAAGATACGAGGCTAACTAGACTTGAAATAGGTAAAACGATATGAGTGTGAGAAAAACTAATTAAAACGTTTTGGGCTAGGTTTGAGCTATCCGGACCTAATTCAATGCGAAACAGGCCAACAACCAAAACTCATAGCTATAAGCCATGACTTATGAGTTAATTTGGTGAAAAAAATATAGTTTGGGCTCTCAAAATTAGCTTTCACGAGTTTTCAAGAAGATACGAGCCACCTGGACATGGAATACGCAAAACGATGTGGGTGCAATAAAAATTGATGAAAAACTTTCGAGCAAGGTTTGAGCTATTTGGACCTAGTTCGATGCGAAACGGGCCAACGACCAAAACTCATAGCCATAAACCATTACTTATGAGTTATTTTGGTAAAAAAAAATAGTTTGGGCTCTTAAAATAAGTCATCACGAGTTTTCAAGAAGATACAAGCGAACGGGACATGGAACACGTAAAACGATGTTAACGCGATAACAACCGATGAAAATCTATCGAGCTAGGTTTGTGTGGTTTGGACCTAGTTCGATGTGAAACTAGCCAACAATCAAAAGTCATAGCTATAAGCCACGACTTATGAGTTTTTTTGGTGAAAAAATGTATTTTGGGCCCTCAAAATCGACCTTCACGAGCTTTTCAAGAAGATACATGCTAACTAGACTTGAAATAGGTAAAACGATATGAGTGTGAGAAAAACTAATTAAAACATTTTGGGCTAGGTTTGAGCTATCCGGACCTAATTCAATGCGAAACGAGCCAACGACCAAAACTCATAGCTATAAGCCATGACTTATGAGTTAATTTGGTGAAAAAAATATAGTTTGGGCTCTCAAAATTAGCTTTCACGAGTTTTCAAGAAGATACGAGCCAACTGGACATGGAATACGCAAAACGATGTGGGTGCAATAAAAATTGATGAAAAACTATCGAGCTAGGTTTGAGTCTGTTTGGACCTAGTTCGACGTGAAACTAGCCAACGATAAAAATTCATAACTCTAAGCCATGACTTATGAGTTATTTTGGTAAAAAAATGTAACTTGAGCCCTCAAAATCAGCCTTTATAGTTTTTCTATAAGATACGGGCTAATTGGACTCGAAGTACATAAAACGATGTGAGTTCGATAAAAGCCGATGAAAAACATTCGGCTAGGTTTGATCTATTTGGACCTAGTTCGATGCGAAACGGGCCAACGACCCAAAATCGTAGCTATAAGCCATGAGTTATAAGTTATTTTGGTGAAAAATATAGTTTGGGCTCTCAAAATCGACTATCACGGTTTTCAAGAAGATACGGGCCAACTGGACATGGAATACATAAAACGATGTGGGTGCAATAAAAGCCGATTAAAAACTATCGGGATAGGATTGAGTACGTTTGGACCTAGTTCGATGTGAAACTAGCCGACGACAAAAGCCGATAACTCTAAGCCGGGACTTATGAGTTATTTTGGTAAAAAAATGTAACTTGATCCCACAAAATCAGCCTTCACAATTTTTCTAGAAGATAGGGCTAACTTGGACTTGAAATACGTAAAACGATGTGAGTTCGATAAAAGCCGATGAAAAACTTTCGGGCTATGTTTGAGCTATTTGGACCTAGTTCGATGTGAAACGGGCCAATGACAAAACTCGTAGCTATAAGCCATGAGTTATGAGTTATTTTGGTGAAAAATATAGTTTGGGTTCTCAAAATCGGCTATCACGGTTTTCAGAAGATACGGGCCAACCTGGACATGGAATACATAAAACGATGTGGGTGCAATAAAAGCCGATTAAAAACTATCGGGATAGGTTTGAGTCGTTTGGACCTAGTTCGATGTGAAACTAGCCGACGACAAAAACTCATAACTCTAAGCCATGACTTATGAGTTATTTTGGTAAAAAAATGTAAATTGAGCCCTCAAAATCGGCATTCACGAGTTTTTCAAAAAGATACGGGGTAAGCTGGAATTGAAATACGTAAAACGATGTGAGTGCGATAAAAACTAATTAAAAACTTTCGGGCTAGGTTTGAGCTATTTGGACCTACTTCGATGCGAAATGGGCCAACGACTAAAACTCATAGCTATATGAGTTATTTTGGTGAAAAAATATAGTTTTGGCTCTCAAAATCGACCTTCACAATTTTTCAAGAGGATACGGAGGCAACTTGGACATGGAATACGTAAAACGATGTGAAAACGATAAAAGCCGATGAAAAACTATTGGGATAGGTTTGAGCTATTTAGACCTAGTTCGATGTGAAACTAGCCAATAATCAAAACTCATAGCTATAAGCTCGACTTGTAAGTTTTTTTGGTGAAAAAATGTATTTTGGGCCAAAAAATGTATTTTGGGCTCTCAAAATCAGCCTTCATAGTGTTTCAAGAAGATACGGGTCGACTTGGACTTGTAATACGTATAACGATTTGAGTTCAATAAAGACCGATAAAAAACTTTCGGGCTAGGATTGAGCCATTTGGACCTAGTTCGATGCGAAAAGGGCCAACGACCAAAACTCATAGGCATAAACCATTACTTATGAGTTATTTTGGTAAAAAAACATAAATTTAGCTCTCAAAATCAGCCATCACGAGTTTTCAAAAAGATACGCGCTAACTGGTCTTGAAATACGTACAACGAAGTTAGTGCGATAAAAATTGATGAAAAACTATCGGGTTAGGTTTAAGTCTGTTTGGACCTAGTTCGATGTGAAACTAGCGAACAATCAAAAGTCATAGCTATAAGCCACGACTTATGAGTTTTTTTGGTGAAAAAATGTATTTTTGGGCCCTCGAAATCGGCCTTCACGAGCTTTTCAAGAAGATACTGGCCAAGCCGAACTTGTAATACGTACAATGACTTGAGTTCGGTAAAAACTAATTTAAAACTTTCGGGCTAGGTTTGAGCTATTTGGACCTAGTTCGATGCGAAACGGGCCAACGACCAAAACTCGTAGCTATAAGCCATGACTTATGAGTTATTTTGGTAAAAAATATAGTTTGGGCTCTCAAAATCAACTATCACGAGTTTTCAAGAAGATACGGGCCAACTTGGACATGGAATACGTAAAACGATGTGGGTGCGATAAAAGCGATGAAAAACTTTCGGTCTATGTTTGAGTTATTTGGACCTAGTTCGATGCGAAAAACGCCAATGACCAAAACTCATAGGTATAAGCCATTACTTATGAGTTATTTTGGTGAAAAAATATAGTTTGGGCTCTCAAAATCAACTCCGTACGAGTTTTTCAAGAAGTTACGGGCCAATCAAGCATGGAATATGTAAAACGATGTGAGCGTGATAAAAGCCGATGAAAAGCTATCGGGCTAGGTTTTAGCCTGCTTGGACGTAGTTCGATGTGAAACTTGCCAATGACAAAAACTCATAACTCTAAGCCATGACTTATGAGTTATTTTGGTAAAAAAATGTAGTTTGAGCTCTCAAAATCGGCCTTCATAGTTTTTCAAGAAGATATGGGTTAACTGGACTTAGAATACGTAAAACAATATGAGTGCGATAAAACTAATGAAAAACGTTCGGGTTAGGTTTGAGCTATTTGGACCTAGTTCGATGCCAAAACGGGCCAACGACCAAAACTCATAGGTATAAGCCATTACTTATGAGTTATTTTGGTGAAAAAATATAGTTTGGGCTCTCAAAATCAACTCTGTATAGTTTTTCAAGAAGTTACGGGCCAATCGGGCATGGAATACGTAAAGCGATGTGAGCGCGATAAAAGCCGATGAAAAACTATCGGGCTAGGTTTGAGCTGCTTGGACGTAGTTCGATGTGAAACTAGCCAACGTCAAAAACTCATAACTCTAAGCCATGACTTATGAGTTATTTTTGTAAAAAATGTAGTTTGAGCTCTCAAAATCAGCCTTCATAGTTTTTCAAGAAGATACGGGTTAACTGGACTTAGATTACGTAAAACAATATGAGTGCGATAAAAACTAATGAAAAACGTTCGAGCTAGGTTTGAGCTATTTAGACCTAGTTTGATGCCAAAACGGGCCAACGACCAAAACTCATAGCTATAAGCCATTACTTATGAGTTATTTTGGTGAAAAAATATAGTTTGGGCTCTCAAAATCAACTCGCATAGTTTTTCAAGAAGTTACGGGCCAATCCGGCATGGAATACGTAAAATGATGTGAGCGCGATAAAAGCCGATGAAAAACTATCGGGCTAGGTTTGAGTCGCTTGGACGTAGTTCGATGTGAAACTAGCCAACGAAAAAACTCATAACTCTAAGCCATGACTTATGAGTTATTTTGGTAAAAAAATGTAGTTTGAGCTCTCAAAATCAGCCTTCATAGTTTTTCAAGAAGATACGGGTTAACTGGACTTAGATTACGTAAAACAATTTGAGTGCGATAAAAGCCGATGAAAAACGTTCGGGCTAGGTTTGAGCTATTTGGACCTAGTTCGATGCCAAAACGGGCCAACAACCAAAACTCATAGCTATAAACCATTACTTATGATTTATTTTGGTGAAAAAATATAGTTTGGGCTCTCAAAATCAACTCCGTATAGTTTTTGAAGAAGTTACGGGCCAATCGGGCTTGGAATACGTAAAACGATGTGAGCGCGATAAAAGCCGATGAAAAGCTATCGGGCTAGGTTTGCGCCGCTTGGACGTAGTTCGATGTGAAAGTAGCCAACGACAAAAACTCATAACTCTAAGCCATGACTTATGAGTTATTTTGGTAAAAAAATGTAGTTTGAGCTCTCAAAATCGGCCTTCATAGTTTTTCAAGAAGATACGGGTTAACTGGACTTAGAATACGTAAAACAATGTGAGTGCGATAAAAGCCGATGAAAAATGTTCGGGCTAGGTTTGAGCTATTTGGACGTAGTTCGATGCCAAAACGAGCAAACGACCAAAACTCATAGCTATAAGCCATGTCTTATGAGTTATTTTGGTGAAAAAATATAGTTTGGACTCTCAAAATCAGCCTTCACTCGTTTTTCAAGAAGATACTGGCCAACTAAACTTGTAATACGTAAAACGATGTGAGTTCGATAAAAACTAATGAAAAAGTTTCGGGCTAGGTTTGAGCTACTTGGACCTAGTTCGATGCGAAACGGGCCAACAACCAAAACTCATAGCTATAAGCCATGATTTATGAGTTATTTTGTTGAAACATATAGTTTGGGCTCTCAAAAATCGGCTATAGTAATTTTTCAAGAAGATACGGGCCAACTTGGACATGGAATACATAAAACGATGTGGGTGCGATAAAAGCCGATGAAAAACTATCGGGCTAGGTTTGAGTCGTTTGGACCTAGTTCGATGTGAAACTAGCGAACAATCAAAAGTCATAGCTATAAGCCTTGACTTATGAGTTTTTTGGTGAAAAAATGTATTTTGGGCCCTCAAAATCAGCCTTCACGAGCTTTTCAAGAAGATACGGAGCTAACTAGACTTGAAATAGGTAAAACGATATGAGTGTGAGAAAAACTAATTAAAACATTTTGGGCTAGGTTTGAGCTATCCGGACCTAATTTAATGCGAAACAGGCCAACAACCAAAACTCATAGCTATAAGCCATGACTTATGAGTTAATTTGGTGAAAAAAATATAGTTTGGGCTCTCAAAATTAGCTTTCACGAGTTTTCAAGAAGATACGAGCCAACTCGGACATGGAATACGCAAAACGATGTGGGTGCAATAAAAATTGATGAAAAACTTTCGAGCAAGGTTTGAGCTATTTGGACCTAGTTCGATGCGAAACGGGCCAACGACCAAAACTCATAGCCATAAACCATTACTTATGAGTTATTTTGGTAAAAAAAATAGTTTGGGCTCTTAAAATAAGTCATCACAGCTTTTCAAGAAGATACAAGCCAATCTGGACATGGAACACGTAAAACGATGTTAACGCGATAACAACTATGAAAATCTATCGAGCTAGGTTTGAGTTGTTTGGACCTAGTTCGATGTGAAACTAGCCAACAATCAAAAGTCATAGCTATAAGCCCCGACTTATGAGTTTTTTTGGTGAAAAAATGTATTTTGGGCCCTCAAAATCAGCCTTCACAGCTTTTCAAGAAGATACGAAGCTAACTAGACTTGAAATAGGTAAAACGATATGAGTGTGAGAAAAACTAATTAAAACATTTTGGGCTAGGTTTGAGCTATTTGGACCTAATTCAATGTGAAACGAGCCAACGACCAAAACTCATAGCTATAAGCCATGACTTATGAGTTAATTTGGTGAAAAAAATATAGTTTGGGCTCTCAAAATTAGCTTTCACGGCTTTTCAAGAAGATACGAGCCAACTGGACATGGAATACGCAAAACGATGTGGGTGCAATAAAAATTGATGAAAAACTATCGGGCTAGGTTTGAGTCTGTTTGGACCTAGTTCGATGTGAAACTAGCCAACAATCAAAACACATTGCTATAAGCCCCGACTAATGAGTTTTTTTGGTGAAAAAATGTATTTTGGGCCCTCAAAATCCGCCTTCGAGTTTTTCAAGAAGATACGGGCCAATTGGACATGGAATACGTAAAACGATGTGAGCGCGATAAAAGCCGATGAAAAACTATCGGGCTAGGTTTGAGCTTTTTGGACCTAGTTCGATGCGAAACGGGCAAACGACCAAAACCCATAGCTATAAGCCATGACTTATGAGTTATTTTGGTGAAAAAATATAGTTTGGGCTCTCAAAATCGGCTTTCACGAGTCTTTCAAGAAGATATGGGCCAACTGGACATGGAATACGTAAAACGATGTGAGTGTGATAAAAGCCGATGAAATACTATCGAGCTAGGTTTGAGCGGTTTGTACCTAGTTCGATGTGAAACAAGCCAACCACAAAAACTCATAACTCTAAGCCATGACTTATGACTTATTTTGGTAAAAAAATCTAAATTGAGCCCTCTAAATCGGCCTTCATAATTTTTCAAGAAGATATGGGCTAATTGGACTTGAAATACGTAAAACGATGTGAGTGCGATAAAAGCCGATGAAAAACTTTCGAGCTAGGTTTGAGCTATTTGGACCTAGTTCGATGTGAAACTAGCCAACGACAAAAAGTCATAACTATAAGCCATGACTTCGAGTTATTTTGGTAAAAAAATATAAATTGAGCCCTTAAAATCGGCCTTCACAGATTTTCAAAAAGATACGAGCGAACCGGACATGGAAAAGGTAAAACATTGTTAACGCGATAACAACCGATGAAAAACTAATGAGCTAGGTTTGAGTCTGTTTGGACCTAGTTCGATATGAAACTAGCCAACAATCAAAAGTCATAGCTATAAGCCCGACTTATGAGTTTTTTTTGGTGAAAAAATGTATTTTGGGCCCTCAAAATCAGCCTTCACGAGCTTTTGAAGAAGATACCGGCTAATTGGACTTGAAATACGTAAAACGATGTAAGTGCGAGAAAAACTAAATAAAAAATTTCAAGCCGAGTTTGAGCTATTTGGACCTAGTTCGATGTGAAATGGGCCAACGACCAAAACTCATAGCTATAAGCCATGACTTATAAGTTAATTTGGTGAAAAAAATAGTTTGGGCTCTCAAAATGACCTTTCATAATTTTTCAATAAAATACGAGCCAACTGGACATGGAACAATAAAACGATGTTAATGCGATAACAAGCGATGAAAAACTATCGAGCTAGGTTTGAGTTGTTTGGACCTAGTTCGATCCGAAACTAGCCAACAATCAAAACTCATAGCTATAAGCCCCGGCTTATAAGTTTTTTTGTTGAAAAAATGTATTTTTGGGCCCTCAAAATCAGCCTTCACAGTTTTTCAAAATGATACAAGCCAACCGAACTTGTAATATGTACAACGATTTGAGTTCGATAAAAAGTAATTAAAAACTTTCGAGCTAGGTTTGAGCTTTTTGGACCTAGTGCGATGCGAAACGAGCCAACAATCAAAACTTGTAGCTATAAGCCATGACTTATGAGTTATTTTGGTAAAAAATATAGTTCGGGCTCTCAAAATCGGCTATCACAGCTTTTCAAGAAGATACGGGCCAACTCGGACATGGAATACGTAAAACGATGTGGGTGCGATAAAAGCGATGAAAACGTTTCGGTCTAGGTTTGAGCTATTTGGACCTAGTTCGATGCGAAACAGAGCCAACGACAAAAACTCATAGCTATAAGCCGTTACTTATGAGTTATTTTGGTGAAAAAATATAGTTTGAGCTCTCAAAATCAACTCGCATAGTTTTTCAAGAAGTTGTCGGCCAATCGGGCATGGAATACATAAAACGATGTGAGCGCGATAAAAGCCGATGAAAAATTATCGAGCTAGGTTTTAGCTGCTTGGACGTAGTTCGATGTGAAACTAGCCAACGACAAAAACTCATAACTCTAAGCCATGACTTATGAGTTATTTTGGTAAAAAAATATAGTTTGAGCTCTCAAAATCAGCCTTCATAGTTTTTCAAGAAGATACGGGTTAACTGGACTTAGAATACGTAAAACAATACGAGTGCGATAAAAGCCGATGAAAAACGTTCGGGCTAGGTTTGAGCTATTTGAACCTAGTTCGATGCCAAAACGGGCCAACGACCAAAACTCATAGCTATAAGCCATTACTTATGAGTTATTTTGGTGAAAAAATATAGTTTGGGCTCTCAAAATCAACTCTGCACAGCTTTTGAAGAAGTTACGGGCCAATCGAGCATGGAATACGTAAAACGATATGAGCGCGATAAAAGCCGATGAAAAGCTATTGGGCTAGGTTTTAGGCTGCTTGGACGTAGTTCGATGTGAAACTTGCCAAGGACAAAAACTCATAACTCTAAGCCATGACTTATGAGTTATTTTGGTAAAAAAATATAGTTTGAGCTCTCAAAATCAGCCTTCATAGTTTTTCAAGAAGATACGGGTTAAGCTGGACTTAGAATACGTAAAACAATACGAGTGCGATAAAAGCCGATGAAAAACGTTTGGGCGATGTTTGAGCTATTTGAACCTAGTTCGATGCCAAAACGGGCCAACGACTAAAACTCATAGCTATAAGCCATTACTTATGAGTTATTTTGGTGAAAAAATATAGTTTGGGCTCTCAAAATCAACTCGCATAGTTTTTCAAGAAGTTACGGGCCAATCGGGCATGGAATATGTAAAACGATGTGAGCGCGATAAAAGCCGATGAAAAATTATCGGGCTAGGTTTTAGCTCGCTTGGATGTAGTTCGATGTGAAACTAGCCAACGATAAAAACTCATAACTCTAAGCCATGACTTATGAGTTATTTTGGTAAAAAAATGTAGTTTGGGCTCTCAAAATCGACCTTCATAGTTTTTCAAGAAGATACGGGTTAACTCGGACTTAGAATACGTAAAGCAATGTGAGTTCAATAAAAGCCGATGAAAACGTTTCGGGCTAGGTTTGAGCTACTTGGATCTAGTTCGATGCGAAACGAGCTAACGACCAAAACTCATAGCTATAAGCCATGATTTTTGAGTTATTTTGGTGAAAAATATAGTTTGGGCTCTCAAAATCGGCTATCGTAATTTTTCAAGAAGATACGGCCCAACCTGGACATGGATTACATAAAACGATGTGGGTGCGATAAAAGCCGATAAAAAACTATCGGGCTAGGTTTGAGTCTGTTTGGAGCTAGTTCGATGTGAAACTAGCCAACGATAAAAACTCATAACTCTAAGCCATGACTTATGAGTTATTTTGGTAAAAACATGTAACTTGAGTCCTCAAAATCAGCCTTCATAGTTTTTCTAGAAGATACGGGCTAATTAGACTTGAAATACATAAAACGATGTGAGTTCGATAAAAGCCGATGAAAAACATTCGGGCTTGGTTTGATCTATTTGGACCTAGTTCGATGCGAAACGGGCCAACGACCAAAACTGGTAGCTATAAGCCATGAGTTATGATTCATTTTTGTGAAAAATATAGTTTTGGCTCTCAAAATCAGCCTTCAAAGTTTTTCAAGAGGATACGGGGCAACTAGACATGGAATACGTAAAACGATGTTAACGCGATAAAAGCCGATGAAAAACTATCGGGATAGGTTTGAAGTCGTTTGGACCTAGTTCGATGTGAAACTAGCCAACAATCAAAACTCATAGCTATAAGCCCCGACTTAGAAGTTTTTTTGGTGAAAAAATGTATTTTAGGCTCTTAAAATCAGCCTTCACGAGTTTTCAAGAAGATACGGGCCAACTTGGACTTGTAATACGTACAACGATTTGAGTTCGATAAAAGCCGATGAAAAACTTTCGGTCGGGATTGAGCCATTTGGACCTAGTTCGATGTGAAACGAGCCAACGACCAAAACTCATAGCCATAAACCATTACTTATGAGTTATTTTGGTTAAAAAAAATAGTTTGGGCTCTCAAAATGAGCTTTCACCGTTTTTCAACAAGATACGAGCCAACTGGACATGGAACACGTAAAACGATGTTAATGCGATAACAACCGATGAAAAACTATCGAGCTAGGTTTGATTTGTTTGGATCTAGTTCGATGTGAAACTAGCCAACAATCAAAACTCATAGCTATAAGCCCCGACTTATAAGTTTTTTTGGTGAAAACATGTATTTTTGGGCCCTTAAAATCATCCTTCACGGCTTTTCAAGAAGATACTGGCCAAGCTGAACTTGTAATACGTATAACGATTTGAGTTCGATAAAAACTAATTAAAAACTTTTGGGCTAGGTTTGAGCTATTTAGACCTAGTTCGATGCGAAACGGACCAACGACCAAAACTCGTAGCTATAAGCCATGACTTATGAGTTATTTTGGTAAAAAATATAGTTTGGGCTCTCAAAATCGGCTATCACGGTTTCTCAAGAAGTTACGGGCCAACTGGACATGGAATACATAAAACGATGTGGGTGCGATAAAAGCCGATGAAAAACTCTTAGGCTAGGTTTGAGCTATTTGGACCTAGTTCGATGCGAAACGAAGCTAACGAAAAAAACTCATAGCTATAAGCCGTTACTTATGAGTTATTTTGGTGAAAAAATATAGTTTGAGCTCTCAAAATCAACTCGCATAGTTTTTCAAGAAGTTACGGGCCAATCGGGCATGAAATACGTAAAACGATGTGAGCGCGATAAAAGCCGATGAAAAACTATCGGGCTAGGTTTGAGTCAGCTTGGACGTAGTTCGATGTGAAACTAGCCAACGACAAAAATTCATAACTCTAAGCCTTGACTTATGAGTTATTTTGGTAAAAAATGTAGTTTGAGCTCTCAAAATCAGCCTTCATAGTTTTTCAAGAAGATACGGGTTAACTAGACTTAGAATGCGTAAAACAATATGAGTGTGATAAAAGCGATGAAAAACGTTCGGGCTAGGTTTGATCTATTTGGACCTAGTTCGATGCCAAAACGGGCCAACGACCAAAAATCATAGCTATAAGCCATGTCTTATGAGTTATTTTGGTGAAAAAATATAGTTTAGACTCTCAAAATCATCCTTCGAGTGTTTTTCAAGAAGATACCGACCAACTAAACTTGTAATACGTAAAACAATGTGAGTTCGATAAAAGCCGATGAAAATGTTTCGGGCTACGTTTGAGCTACTTAGACCTAGTTCGATGCGAAACGAGCCAACGACCAAAACTCATAGCTATAAGCCATTATTTATGAGTTATTTTGGTGAAACATACAGTTTGGGCTCTCAAAATCGGCTATAGTAATTTTTCAAGAAGCTACGGGCCAACCGAACATGGAATACATAAAATGATGTAGGTGTGATAAAAGCCGATGAAAAACTATCGGGCTAGGCTTGAGCTTTTTGGACCTAGTTCGATGTGAAACTAGCGAACAATCAAAACTCATAGCTATAAGCCTTGACTTATGAGTTTTTTTGGTGAAAAAATGTATTTTGGGCCCTCCAAATCGGCTTCCACAGCTTTTCAAGAAAATACGAGCTAACTGGACTTGAAATACGTAAAACGATGTGAGTGCGAAAAAAACTAATTAAAACTTTCGGGCTATGCTTGAGCTATTTGGACCTAGTTCGATGCGAAATGGGCCAACGACCAAAACTAATAGCTATAAGCCATGACTTATAAGTTAATTTGGTGAAAAAAATATAGTTTGAGCTCTCAAAATTAGCTTTCACGAGTTTTCAAGAAGATACGAGCCAACTAGACATGGAACACGTAAAACGATGTTAACGCGATAACAACTAATGAAAAACTATCGGGCTAGGTTTGAGTCGTTTGGACCTAGTTCGATGTGAAACTAGCCAACAATCAAAACTCATAGCTATAAGCCCCGACTTATAAGTTTTTTTGGTGAAAAAGTGTATTTTTCGACCCTCAAAATCGACCTCTATAGTTTTTCAAGAAGATACGAGCCAACTGGACATGGAACATGTAAAACGATTTTAACACGATAACAACCGATGAAAAACTATCCGGCTAGGTTTGAGCTATTTGGACCTAGTTTGATGTGAAACTAGCCAACAATCAAAACTCACGGCTATAAGCCATGACTTATAAGTTTTTTTGGTGAAAAAATGTATTATTCGGCTCTCAAAATCAACCTCCACAATTTTTCAAGAAGATACGAGCCAACTTGGACATGGAACATGTTAAATGATTTTAACACGATAACAATTGATGAAAAACTATCCGGCTAGGTTTGAGTCTGTTTGGACCTAGTTCGATGTGAAACTAGCCAACAATCAAAACTCATAGCTATAAGCCATGACTTATAAGTTTTTTTTGTGAAAAAATGTATTTTTCGGCCCTCAAAATCAGCCTTCACGGCTTTTCAACAAGATACGGGCCAATTGAACTTGTAATACGTACAACGATTTGAGTTCGATAAAAACTAATTAAAAATTTTCGAGCTAGGTTTGAGCTATTTGGACCTACTTCGATGCGAAACGGGCCAACGATAAAAACTCGTAGCTATAAGCCATGACTTATGAGTTATTTTGGTGAAAAATATAGTTTCGGCTCTCAAAATCGGCTATCACGAGTTTCTCAAGAAGATACGGGACAACCTGGACGGGGAATACGTAAAACGATGTGGGTGCGATAAAAATTGATGAAAAACTATCGGGATAGGTTTGAGTTGTTTAGACCTAGTTCGATGTGAAACTAGCCAACAATCAAAACTCATTGCTATAAGCCCCGACTTTGAGTTTTTTTGGTGAAAAAATGTATTTTGGGCCCTCAAAATCAGCCTTTATAGTTTTTCAAGAAGATACGGACCAACTGGACATGGAATACGTAAAACGATGTGAGCGTGATCAAAACCGATGAAAAATTGTCGGGCTAGGTTTGAGCTATTTGGACCTAGTTTGATGCGAAACGGGCCAACGACCAAAACTCGTAGCTATAAGCCATGACTTATGAGTTATTTTGGTGAAAAATATAGTTTCGGCTCTCAAAATCGACTATCACACTTTTTCAAGAAGATACGAGCTAACTGGACAGGGAATACGTAAAACGATGTGGGTGCGATAAAAGCGATGAAAAACTATCCGGACGAGTTTGAGTCGTTTAGACCTAGTTCGATGTGAAACTAGCCAACAATCAAAACTCATTGCTATAAGCCCCGACTTATGAGTTTTTTTGGTGAAAAAATGTATTTTGGGCCCTCAAAATCAGCCTTCATAGTTTTTCAAGAAGATACGGGCCAACTGGACATGGAATATGTAAAACGATGTGAGCGCGATAAAAGCCGATGAAACGCTATCGGGCTAGGTTTGAGCTATTTTGACCTAGTTCGATGCGAAATGGGCTAACGACCAAAACTCATAGCTATAAGCCATGACTTATGAGTTATTTTGGTGAAAAAATATAGTTTGGGATCTCAAATTCAGCTTTCACAATTTTTCAAGAAGATACGAGCCAATCTGGACATAGAACACGTAAAACGATGTTAACGCGATAATAATTGATGAAAAAGTATCCGGCTAGGTTTGAACTGCTTGGACCTAGTTCGATGTGAAACTAGCCAACAATCAAAAGTCATAGCTATAAGCTTTGACTTATGAGTTTTTTTGGTGAAAAAATGTATTTTGGACCCTCGAAATCGACCTTCACGGCTTTTCAAGAAGATACGGGCTAACTGGACTTGAAATACGTAAAACGATGTGAGTGCAAAAAAAACTAATTAAAACTTTCGGGCTATGCACGAGCTATTTGGATCTAGTTCGATGCGAAATGGGCCAACGATCAAAACTCATAGCTATAAGCCATGACTTATGAGTTCATTTGGTGAAAAAAATATAGTTTGGGCTCTCAAAATTAGTCGTCAAAGTTTTTGAAGAAGATACGAGCCAACTGGACATGGACCACATAAAACGATGTTAACGCGATAACAACTAATGAAAAACTATGGGGCTAGGTTTGGGTTGTTTGGACCTAGTTCGATATGAAACTAGCCAACGAACAAAAACTCATAACTCTAAGCCATGACTTATGAGTTATTTTGGTAAAAAAATATAAATTAAGCGCTCAAACTCGGCCTTCACAGCTTTTCTATAAGATATGGGTTACCTAGTTCGATGCGAAACGGGCCAACGATCAAAACTCATAGCTATAAAACATGACTTATGAGTTATTTTGGTCAAAAAAATATAGTTT
Organism: Dovyalis caffra; assembly: GCA_963924115.1. Taxonomy (NCBI): domain Eukaryota; kingdom Viridiplantae; phylum Streptophyta; class Magnoliopsida; order Malpighiales; family Salicaceae; genus Dovyalis; species Dovyalis caffra. The sequence goes on from CAWUPB010001189.1 coordinate 336,798, forward strand.
AGGCTCTCAAAATGAGCTTTCACAGCTTTTCAAGAAGATACGAGCCAATTGGACATGGAACATGTAAAACGATTTTAACACGATAACAATTGATGAAAAACTATCGGGCTAGGTTTGAGTTGTTTGGACCTAGTTCGATGTGAAACTAGCCAACGACAAAAACTCATAACTCTAAGCCATGACTTATGAGTTATTTTGGTAAAAAAATGTAAATTAAGCACTCAAAATCAGCCTTCACAGCTTTTCTATAAGATATGGGCTACCTAGTTCGATGCGAAATGGGCCAACGATTAAAACTCATAGCTATAAAACATGACTTATGAGTTATTTTGGTCAAAAAATGTAGTTTAGGCTCTCAAAATGAGCTTTCACGGCTTTTCAAGAAGATACGAGCCAATCTGGACATGAAACACGTAAAACGATTTTAACATGATAACAACCGATGAAAAACTATCGAGCTAGGTTTGAGTTGTTTGGACCTAGTTCGATGTGAAACTAGCCAACAATCAAAACTCATAGCTATAAGCCATGACTTATAAGTTTTTTTGGTGAAAAAATGTATTTTTCGGCCCTCAAAATCGACCTTCAAAGTTTTTCAAGAAGATACGGGCCAACCGAACTTGTAATACGTACAACGATTTGAGTTTGATAAAAACTAATTATAAATTTTCGGGCTAGGTTTGAGCTATTTCGACCTAGTTCGATGCGAAACGGGTCAACGATCAAAACTCGTAGCTATAAGCCATGACTTATGAGTTATTTTGGTGAAAAATATAGTTTTGGCTCTTAAAATTAGCTATCACGGCTTTTCAAGAAGATATAGGCCAATCTGGACGGGGAATACGTAAAACGATATGGGTGCGATAAAAGCCGATGAAAAACTATCGGGATAGGTTTGACTCGTTTAGACCTAGTTCGATGTGAAACTAGCCAACAATCAAAACTCATTGCTATAAGCCCCGACTTATGAGTTTTTTTGGTGAAAAAATGTATTTTGGGCCCTCAAAATCAGCCTTTATAGTTTTTTAAGAATATACGGGCCAACTCGGACATGGAATACGTAAAACGATTTGAGCGCGATAAAAGCCGATGAAAAGCTATCGGGCTAGGTTTAAGCTATTTTGACCTAGTTCGATGCGAAATGGGCAAGGACCAAAACTTATAGCTATAAGCCATGACTTATGAGTTATTTTGGTGAAAAAATATAGTTTGGGCTCTCAAAATCGGCTTTTACAATTTTTCAAGAAGATACGAGACAATCTGGACATGGAACACGTAAAACGATGTTAACGCGATAATAATTGATGAAAAAGTATCCGGCTAGGTTTGAGTCGCTTGGACCTAGTTCGATGTGAAACTAGCCAACAATCAAAAGTCATAGCTATAGGCTTTGACTTATGAGTTTTTTTGGTGAAAAAATGTATTTTGGACCCTCAAAATGAGCCTTCACGAGTTTTCAAGAAGATACGAGCTAACTTGGACTTGAAATACGTAGAACGATGTGAGTGCGAAAAAAACTAATTAAAACTTTCGGGCTATTCTCGAGCTATTTGGACCTAGTTCGATGCGAAATGGGCTAACGACCAAAACTCATAACTATAAGCCATGACTTATGAGTTAATTTGGTGAAAAAAATATAGTTTGGGCTCTCAAAATTAGCTTTCACAGCTTTTCAAGAAGATACGAGCCAACCTGGACATGGAACATGTAAAACGATTTTAACACGATAACAACGGATGAAAAACTATCCGGCTAGGTTTGAGTCGTTTGCACCTAGTTCGATGTGAAACTAGCCAACAATCAAAACTCATAGCTATAAGCCATGACTTATAAGTTTTTTTGGTGAAAAAATGTATTTTTCGGACCTCAAAATCGGCCTTCACAGCTTTTCAAGAAGATACGGGCCAACCGAACTTGTAATACGTACAACGATTTGAGTTCGATAAAAACTAATTAGAAATTTTCGGGCTAGGTTTGAGCTATTTGGACCTAGTTCGATACGAAACGGGCCAACGACCAAAACTCGTAGCTATAAGCCATGACTTATGAGTTATTTTGGTGAAAAATATAGTTTCGGCTCTCAAAATCAGCTATCACACTTTTTCAAGAAGATACGAAGCTAACTGGACGGGGAATACGTAAAACGATGTGGGTGCGATAAAAGCCGATGAAAAACTATCGGGATAGGTTTGAGCTCGTATAGACCTAGTGCGATGTGAAACTAGCCAACAATCAAAACTCATTGCTATAAGCCCCGACTTATGAGTTTTTTTGGTGAAAAATGTATTTTGGGCCCTCAAAATCAGCCTTTATAGTTTTTCAAGAAGATATGGGCCAACTGGACATGGAATACGTAAAACGATGTGAGCGCGATAAAAGCCGATGAAAAGCTATCGGGCTAGGTTTAAGCTATTTTGACCTAGTTTGATGCGAAACGGGCCAACGACCAAAACTCATAGCTATAAGCCATGACTTATGAGTTATTTTGGTGAAAAAATATAGTTTGGGCTCTCAAAATTAGCTCGTCAAAGTTTTTGAAGAGGATACGAGACAACTGGACATGGAACATGTAAAACGATGTTAACGCGATAACAACCGATGAAAAACTATCCGGCTAGGTTTTAGTCTGTTTGGACCTAGTTCGATGTGAAACTAGCCAACAATCAAAAGTCATAGCTATAAGCCTTGACTTATGAGTTTTTTTGGTGAAAAAATGTATTTTGGGCCCTCAAAATCGGCTTTCACGAGCTTTTCAAGAAGATTCGGGCTAACTGGACTTGAAATACGTAAAACGATGTGAGTGCAAAAAACACTAATTAAAACTTTCGGGCTATGCTTGAGCTATTTGGACCTAGTTCGATGCGAAATGGGCCAACGACCAAAACTCATAGCTATAAGCCATGACTTATGAGTTAATTTGGTGAAAAAAATATAGTTTGGGCTCTCAAAATTAGCTTTCACGCGTTTTCAAGAAGATACGAGCCAATTGGACATGGAACACGTAAAACGATGTTAATGCGATAACAACCGATGAAAAACTATCGGGCTAGGTTTGAGTTGTTTGGACCTAGTTCGATGTGAAACTAGCCAATGAATAAAACTCATAACTCTAAGCCATGACTTATGAGTTATTTTGGTAAAAAAAAAGTAAATTAAGCACTCAAAATCAGCCTTCACAGCTTTTCTATAAGATATGGGCTACTTAGTTCGATGCGAAACGGGCCAACGACCAAAACTCATAGCCATAAACCATGACCTATGAGTTAGTTTGGTAAGAAAAAATAGTTTAGGCTCTCAAAATGAGCTTTCACGAGCTTTTCAAGAAGATACGAGCCAACTGGACATGGAACACGTAAAACGATTTTAACACGATAACAACGGATGAAAAACTATCCGGCTAGGTTTGAGCTGTTTGCACCTAGTTCGATGTGAAACTAGCCAACAATCAAAACTCATAGCTATAAGCCATGACTTATAAGTTTTTTTGGTGAAAAAATGTATTTTTCGACCCTCAAAATCGACCTTCAAAGTTTTTCAAAAAGATACGGGCTAACTAGACTTGAAATATGTAGAACGATGTGAGTGCAATAAAAACTAATTAAAACTTTCGGGCTATGCTTGAGCTATTTGGACCAAGATTGATGCGAAATGGGCCAACGACCAAAACTCATAGCTATAAGCCATGACTTATGAGTTATTTTGGTGAAAAATATAGTTTCGGCTCTCAAAATCAGCTATCATAGTTTTTCAAGAAGATACAAGCCAATCTGGACAGGGAATACGTAAAACGATGTGGGTGCGATAAAAGCCGATGAAAAACTATCGGGATACGTTTGAGTCGTTTAGACCTAGTTCGATTTGAAACTAGCCAACAATCAAAACTTATTGCTATAAGCCCTAACTTATGAGTTTTTTTAGTGAAAAAATGTATTTTGGGCTCTCAAAATCAAGATTTATAGTTTTTCAAGAAGATACGGGCCAACCTGGACATGGAATACGTAAAACGATGTGAGCGTGATAAAAGCCGATGAAAAGCTATCGGGCTAGGTTTGAGCTATTTTGACCTAGTTTGATGCGAAATGGGCCAACGATCAAAACTCATAGCTCTAAGCTATGAATTATGAGTTATTTTTGTGAAAAAATATAGTTTGGGCTCTCAAAATCAAGCTTCACGAGCTTTTCAAGAAGATACGGGGCAACTGGACATGGAACACGTAAAACGATGTTAACGTGATAACAACCGATGAAAAACTATCCGGCTAGGTTTGAGTCCGTTTGGACCTAGTTCGATGTGAAACTAGCCAACAATCAAAATTCATAGCTATAAGCCTTGACTTATGAGTTTTTTTGGTGAAAAAATGTATTTTGGATCCTCAAAATCAGCCTTCACACTTTTCCAAGAAGATACGGGCTAACTGGACTTGAAATACGTAAAACGATTTGAGTGCGAGAAAAACTAATTAAAACATTTTGGGCTAGGTTTGAGCTATTTGGACCTAGTTCGATGTGAAACGGGCCAACGACCAAAACTCATAGCTATAAGCTATGACTTATGAGTTAATTTGGTGAAAAAAATATAGTTTGGGCTCTCAAAATTACCTTTCACGAGCTTTTCAAAAAGATACGAGCCAATTGGACATGGAACACGTAAAATGATGTTAACGTGATAACAACCGATAAAAAACTATCGGGCTAGGTTTGAGTTGTTTGGACCTAGTTCGATGTGAAACTAGCCAACGACAAAAACTCATAACTCTAAGCCATGACTTATGAGTTATTTTGGAAAAAAATGTAAATTGAGCCCTTAAAATGAGCCTTCATAGTTTTTCAAGAAGATGCGAGCCAATCGGACATCGAACACGTAAAACGTTGTTAACGCGATAACAACCGATGAAAAACTATCGAGCTAGGTTTGAGTCGTTTTGACCTAGTTCGATGTGAAACTAGCCAACAATTAAAACTCATAGCTATAAGCCCCGACTTTTGAGTTTTTTTGGTGAAAAAATGTATTTTGGGCCCTCAAAATTAGCCTTCATAGTTTTTGAAGAAGATACGGGCTAATTGGACTTGAAATACGTAAAACGATGAGAGTGCGAGAAAAACTAAATAAAAACTTTCGGGCTAGGTTTGAGCTATTTGGACCTAGTTCGATGCAAAACGGGCCAATGACCAAAACGCATATCTATTAGCCATGATTTATGAGTTAATTTGCTGAAAAAAAATAGTTTGGGTTCTCAAAATGAGCTTTTACGAGCTTTTCAAGAAGATACGAGCCAACTTGGATATGGAACCCGTAAAACGATGTTAATGCGATAACAACCGATGAAAAACTATTGGGCTAGGTTTGAGTTGTTTGGACCTATTTCGATGTGAAACATGTCAACAATCAAAACTCATAGCTATAAGCCCCGACTTATAAGTTTTTTTGGTGAAAAAAATGTATTTTTGGGCCCTCAAAATCAGCCTTCACGGCTTTTCAAAAAGATATGGGCCAACTGAACTTGTAATATGTACAACGATTTGAGATCGATAAAAACTAATTAAAAACTTCCAGTGCTAGGTTTGAGCTATTTGGACCTAATTCGATGCGAAACGGGCCAACGGCCAAAACTCGTAGCTATAAGCCATGACTTATGAGTTATTTTGGTGAAAAATATAGTTTGGGCTCTCAAAATCAACTATCATAATTTTTCAAGAAGATACGGGCCAACTAGACATGGAATAAGTAAAACGATGTGGGTGCGATAAAAAATGATGAAAAACTATCGGGCTAGGTTGGAGTTGTTTAGACCTAATTCGATGTGAAACTAGTAAACAATCAAAACACATTGCTATAAGCCCCGACTTATGAGTTTTTTTGGTGAAAAATCGTATTTTGAGCCCTCAAAATCAGCCTTCACGGCTTTTCAAGAAGATACGGGCCAACTGGACATGGAATTCGTAAAACGATGTGAGCGCGATAAAAGCCGATGAAAAACTATCGAGCTAGGTTTGAGCTATTTGAACCCGAGTTTGATGCGAAATGGGCAAACAACTAAAACTCATAGCTATAAGCCATGACTTATGAGTTATTTTGGTGACAAAATATAGTTTGGGCGCTCAAAATCGGCTTTCACGAGTTTTCAAGAGGATACGGGCCAACTGGACATGTAATACGTAAAACGATGTGAGTGTGATAAAAGCCGATGAAATACTATCGAGCTAGGTTTGAGTCCGTTTAGACCTAGTTCGATGTGAAACTAGCCAACCACAAAAACTCATAACTCTAAGCCATGACTTATGACTTATTTTCGTAAAAAAATGTAAATTTAGCCCTCTAAATTAGCCTTCATAATTTTTCAAGAAGATATGGGCTAATTTGACTTCAAATACGTAAAACGATGTGAGTGCGATCAAAGCCGATGAAAAACTTTCGAGCTAGGTTTAAGATATTTGGACCTAGTTCGATGTGAAACTAGCCAACCACAAAAACTCATAACTCTAAGCCATGACTTATGACTTATTTTGGTAAAAAAATGTAAATTGAGCCCTCTAAATAAACCTTTATAATTTTTCAAGAAGATATGGGCTAATTGGACTTGAAATATGCAAAATGATGCGAGTGCAATAAAAGCCGATGAAAAACTTTTGGGCTAGGTTTGAGCTATTTGGACCGAGTTCAATGCAAAACGGGCCAACGACCAAAACTCACGGCTATACGCCATGACTTATGAGTTATTTTGGTGAAAAAAATATAGTTTGGGCTCTCAAAATCAGCTTTCATAGTTTTTCAAGAAGATACGAGCCAACTGGACATGGAACACGTAAAATGATGTGACCGCGATAAAAGCCGATGAAAAACTATCGAGTTAGGTTTGAGTCTGTTTGGACTTAGTTTGATGTGAAACTAGCCAACAATCAAAACTCATAGCTATAAGCCCCGATTTATGAGTTTTTTTGTTGAAAAAATGTATTTTGGGCCCTCAAAATTAGCCTTCAAAGTTTTTCAAGAATATACGGGCTAACTCGGACTTGGAATACGTAAAACGATGTGAGTGCGATAAAAGCCGATGAAAAACTTTCGGGCTAGGTTTGAGCTATTTAGACCTAGTTCGTTGCGAAACGGGCAATGACCAAAACTCATAGCTATAAGCCATGACTTATGAGTTATTTTGGTGGAAAAATATAGTTTGGGCTCTCAAAATCAGCCTTAATAGTTTTTCAAGAAGATATGGGCCAACTGAACTTATAATACGTAAAACGATGTGAGTTCGATAAAAGCCGATGAAAAACTTTCGAGCTAGGTTTGAGCTATTTGGACCTAGTTGGATGTGAAACTAGCCAACAATCAAAACTCATAGCTATAAGCCCCGATTTATGAGTTTTTTTGTTCAAAAAATGTATTTTGGGCCCTCAAAATTAGCCTTCAATGTTTTTCAAGAATATACGGGCTAACTTGGACTTGGAATACGTAAAACGATGTGAGTGCGATAAAAACCGATGAAAAACTTTCGGGCTAGGTTTGAGCTATTTGGACCTAGTTCATTTCGAAACGAGCAACGACCAAAACTCATTGCTATAAGCCATGACTTATGAGTTATTTTGGTGAAAAAATATAGTTTGGGCTCTCAAAATCAGCCTTCATAGTTTTTCAAGAAGATACGGCCAACCGAACTTGTAATACGTAAAACGATGTGAGTTCAATAAAAGCCGATGAAAACCTTCCGAGCTAGGTTTGAGCTATTTGGACCTAGTTCGATGCGAAATGGGCCAACAACTAAAACTCATAGCTATAAGCCATGACTTATGAGTTATTTTGGTGAAAAAATATAGTTTAGGCTCTCAAAATCAACCTTCACGGTTTTCCAAGAAGATACGAGCCAACTGGACATGGAACACGTAAAACGATCTAACCTCGATAAAAAACTATTGGGCTAGGTTTGAGCTCTTTAGACCTAGTTCGATGTGAAACTAGCCAACAATCAAAACTCATAGCTATAACCCCGCCTTATGTGTTTTTTTGTTGAAAAAATGTATTTTGGGCCCTCAAAATTAGCCTTCAATGTTTTTCAAGAATATACGGGCTAATGGATTTGGAATATGTAAAACGATGTGAGAGTGATAAAAGCCGATGGAAAACTATCGGGCTAGGTTTGAGCTATTTGGACCTATTTCGATGCGAAACGGGCCACCGACCAAAACTCATAGCTATAAGCCTTGACTTATGAGTTATTTTGGTGAAAAAATATAGTTTGGGCTCTCAAAATCAACGTTCACGGTCTTTCAAGAAGATCGGGGCCAACTCGAACTTGTAATACGTAAAACGATGTGAGTTCGATAAAAGCCGATGAAAAACTTCCGAGCTAGGTTTGAGCTATTTGGACCTAGTTCGATGCGAAACGGGCCAACGACCAAAACTTGTAGCTATAAGCCATGACTTATGAGTTATATTTGTGAAAAAAATATAGTTTGGGCTTTCAAAATCAGCCTTCACAAATTTTAAAGAAGATATGGGTCGACTGGACATGGAATACGTAAAACAATGTGAGCGTGATAAAAATTGATGAAAAACTATCGGGCTAGGTTTAAGTCAGTTTGGACCTAGCTCGATGTGAAACTAGCCAACGATAAAAACTCAAAACTCTAAACCATGACTTATGAGTTATTTTGGTAAAAAAAATGTAAAGTGAGCCCTTAAAATCAGCCTTCATAGTTTTTTAAAAATATACGAGCTAACCGAACTTGAAATATGTAAAACGATGTGAGTGCAATAAAAACTAATTAAAACTTTCGGGCTAGGCTTGAGCTATTTGGACCAAGATCGATGCGAAACGGGCCAACGACCAAAACTCATAGCTATAAGCCATGACTTATGAGTTAATTTGGTGAAAAAAATATAGTTTGGGCTCTCAAAATGTGCTTTCACAGCTTTTCAAGAAGATACGAGCCAATTGGATATGGAACACATAAAACGATGTTGACGCGATAACAACCGATGAAAAACTATCGGGCTAGGTTTGAGTCGTTGGACCTAGTTCGATGTGAAATTAGCCAACAATCAAAACTCATAGCTATAAGCCCCGACTTATGAGTGTTTTTAGTAAAAAAATATATTTTGGGCCCTCAAAATCAGCCTTCACAGCTTTTCGAGAAGATACGGGCCAACCGAACTTGTAATACGTACAACGATATGAGTTCGATAAAAGCCGATGAAAAACTTTCGAGCTAGGTTTGAGCTATTTGGACCTAATTCGATGCGAAACGGGTCAACAACCAAAACTCATAGCTATAAGCCATGACTTATGAGTTATTTTGGTGAAAAAATATAGTTTGGGCTCTCAAAATCAGCTTTCAATGTTTTTCAAGAAGATACGGGCCAACTGGAAATGGAATACGTAGAACGATATGAGCACGATAAACACTCGTTGAAAAACTATCCGGCTAGGTTTGAGCTCTTTGGACCTAGTTCGATGCGAAACGGGCCAACGACCAAAACTCGTAGCTATAACCATGACTTATGAGTTATTTTGGTGAAAAAATGTAGTTTGGGCTCTCAAAATCAGCTTTCACAGCTTTTTAAGAAGATACGAGCCAATTGGACATGGAATACGTAAAATGATATAAGTGCGATTAAAACCGATAAAATACTATCGGGCTAGTTTGAGACTGTTTGGACCTAGTTCGATGTGAAACTAGCCAACCACAAAAACTCATAACTCTAAGCCATGACTTATGACTTATTTTGGTAAAAAAATGTAAATTGAGCCCTCAAAATCAGCCTTCATAATTTTTCAAGAATATATGGGCTAATTGGACTAGAAATACGTAAAACGATGTGAGTACGATAAAAACTCATGAAAAACTTTTAGGTTAGGTTTGAGCTATTTAGACCTAGTTCGATGCGAAACGGGCCAATGACCAAAACTCATAGCTATAAGCCATGACTTATGAGTTATTTTGGTGAAAAAATATAGTTTAGGCTCTCAAAATCGGCTTTCACAGCTTTTCAAGAAGATACGAGCCAACTGGACATGGAACACGTAAAACATTGTGACAACAATAGAAACTGATGAAAAAGTATCGAGCTAGGTTTGAGTCTGTTTGGACCTAGTTCGATGGGAAACTAGCCAACAATCAAAACTCATAGCTATAAGCCCCGACTTATGAGTTTTTTTGTTGAAAAAATGTTTTTTTGCCCTCAAAATTAGCCTTCAAAGTTTTTCAAGAATATACGGGCAAACTGGACTTGGAATACGTAAAACGATGTGAGTGCCATAAAAGCCGATCATAAACTTTCGGGCTAGGTTTGAGCTATTTGGACCTTGTTCGATGAGAAACGGGCCAATAACTAAAACTCATAGCTATAAGCCATGACTTATTAGTTATTTTGGTGAAAAAATATAGTTTGGGCTCTCAAAATCAGCCTTCAAATTTTTTCAAGAAGATACGGGCCAACCGAACTTGTAATACGTAAAATGATGTGAGTTCGATAAAACCGATGGAAAACGTCCAAGCTAGGTTTGACTTATTTGGACCTAATTGGATGCAAAACGGGCTAACGACCAAAACTCATAGCTAAAAGCCATGACTTATGAGTTACTTTTGTGAAAAAATATAGTTTGGGCGCTCAAAATCGGCTTTCACAGCTTTTCAAGAGGATACGGGCCAACTCGGACATGTAATACGTAAAACGATGTGAGTGTGATAAAAGCCGATGAAATACTATCGAGCTAGGTTTGAGACTGTTTGGACCTAGTTCGATGTGAAACTAGCCAACCACAAAAACTCATAACTCTAAGCCATGACTTATGACTTATTTTCGTAAAAAAATGTAAATTTAGCCCTCTAAATTAGCCTTCATAATTTTTCAAGAAGATATGGGCTAATTTGACTTCAAATACGTAAAACGATGTGAGTGCGATCAAAACCGATGAAAAACTTTCGAGCTAGGTTTAAGATATTTGGACCTAGTTCGATGTGAAACTAGCCAACCACAAAACCTCATAACTCTAAGCCATGACTTATGACTTATTTTGGTAAAAAAATGTAAATTGAGCCCTCTAAATCAACCTTTATAATTTTTCAAGAAGATATGGGCTAATTGGACTTGAAATATGCAAAATGATGCGAGTGCAATAAAAGCCGATGAAAAACTTTCGGGCTAGGTTTGAGCTATTTGGACCGAGTTCAATGCAAAACGGGCCAACGACCAAAACTCACGGCTATACGCCATGACTTATGAGTTATTTTGGTGAAAAAAATATAGTTTGGGCTCTCAAAATCAGCTTTCATAGTTTTTCAAGAAGATACGAGCCAACTGGACATGGAACACGTAAAATGATGTGACCGCGATAAAAGCCGATGAAAAACTATCGAGGTTAGGTTTGAAGTCGTTTGGACTTAGTTTGATGTGAAACTAGCCAACAATCAAAACTCATAGCTATAAGCCCCGATTTATGAGTTTTTTTGTTGAAAAAATGTATTTTGGGCCCTCAAAATTAGCCTTCAAAGTTTTTCAAGAATATACGGGCTAACTCGGACTTGGAATACGTAAAACGATGTGAGTGCGATAAAAGCCGATGAAAAACTTTCGGGCTAGGTTTGAGCTATTTAGACCTAGTTCGTTGCGAAACGGGCAATGACCAAAACTCATAGCTATAAGCCATGACTTATGAGTTATTTTGGTGAAAAAATATAGTTTGGGCTCTCAAAATCGACCTTAATAGTTTTTCAAGAAGATATGGGCCAACCGAACTTATAATACGTAAAACGATGTGAGTTCGATAAAAGCCGATGAAAAACTTTCGAGCTAGGTTTGAGCTATTTGGACCTAGTTGGATGTGAAACTAGCCAACAATCAAAACTCATAGCTATAATCCCCGATTTATGAGTTTTTTTATTCAAAAAATGTATTTTGGGCCCTCAAAATTAGCCTTCAATGTTTTTCAAGAATATACGGGCTAACTCGGACTTGGAATACGTAAAACGATGTGAGTGCGATAAAAGCCGATGAAAAACGTTCGGGCTAGGTTTGAGCTATTTGGACCTAGTTCATTTCGAAACGAGCAACGACCAAAACTCATTGCTATAAGCCATGACTTATGAGTTATTTTGGTGAAAAAATATAGTTTGGGCTCTCAAAATCAGCCTTCATAGTTTTTCAAGAAGATACGGGCCAACCGAACTTGTAATACGTAAAACGATGTGAGTTCAATAAAACCGATGAAAAACTTCCGAGCTAGGTTTGAGCTATTTGGACCTAGTTCGATGCGAAATGGGCCAACAACTAAAACTCATAGCTATAAGCCATGACTTATGAGTTATTTTGGTGAAAAAATATAGTTTAGGCTCTCAAAATCAACCTTCACGGTTTTCCAAGAAGATACGAGCCAACTGGACATGGAACACGTAAAACGATCTAACCTCGATAAAAAACTATTGGGCTAGGTTTGAGCTCTTTAGACCTAGTTCGATGTGAAACTAGCCAACAATCAAAACTCATAGCTATAACCCCGCCTTATGTGTTTTTTTGTTGAAAAAATGTATTTTGGGCCCTCAAAATTAGCCTTCAATGTTTTTCAAGAATATACGGGCTAATGGATTTGGAATATGTAAAACGATGTGAGAGTGATAAAAGCCGATGGAAAACTATCGGGCTAGGTTTGAGCTATTTGGACCTATTTCGATGCGAAACGGGCCACCGACCAAAACTCATAGCTATAAGCCTTGACTTATGAGTTATTTTGGTGAAAAAATATAGTTTGGGCTCTCAAAATCAACGTTCACGAGTCTTTCAAGAAGATCGGGGCCAACCGAACTTGTAATACGTAAAACGATGTGAGTTCGATAAAAGCCGATGAAAAACGTCCGAGCTAGGTTTGAGCTATTTGGACCTAGTTCGATGCGAAACGGGCCAACGACCAAAACTTGTAGCTATAAGCCATGACTTATGAGTTATATTTGTGAAAAAAATATAGTTTGGGCTTTCAAAATCAGCCTTCACAAATTTTAAAGAAGATATGGGCCGACTGGACATGGAATACGTAAAACAATGTGAGCGTGATAAAAATTGATGAAAAACTATCGAGCTAGGTTTAAGCTCGTTTGGACCTAGCTCGATGTGAAACTAGCCAACGATAAAAACTCAAAACTCTAAACCATGACTTATGAGTTATTTTGGTAAAAAAATGTAAAGTGAGCCCTTAAAATCAGCCTTCATAGTTTTTTAAAAATATACGGGCTAACCGAACTTGAAATATGTAAAACGATGTGAGTGCAATAAAAACTAATTAAAACTTTCGGGCTAGGCTTGAGCTATTTGGACCAAGATCGATGCGAAACGGGCCAACGACCAAAACTCATAGCTATAAGCCATGACTTATGAGTTAATTTGGTGAAAAAAATATAGTTTGGGCTCTCAAAATGTGCTTTCACAGCTTTTCAAGAAGATACGAGCCAATTGGATATGGAACACATAAAACGATGTTGACGCGATAACAACCGATGAAAAACTATCGGGCTAGGTTTGAGTCTGTTGGACCTAGTTCGATGTGAAATTAGCCAACAATCAAAACTCATAGCTATAAGCCCCGACTTATGAGTGTTTTTAGTAAAAAAATATATTTTGGGCCCTCAAAATCAGCCTTCACAGCTTTTCGAGAAGATACGGGCCAACCGAACTTGTAATACGTACAACGATATGAGTTCGATAAAAGCCGATGAAAAACTTTCGGGCTAGGTTTGAGCTATTTGGACCTAATTCGATGCGAAACGGGTCAACAACCAAAACTCATAGCTATAAGCCATGACTTATGAGTTATTTTGGTGAAAAAATATAGTTTGGGCTCTCAAAATCAGCTTTCAATGTTTTTCAAGAAGATACGGCCAACTGGAAATGGAATACGTAGAACGATATGAGCACGATAAACACTCGTTGAAAAACTATCCGGCTAGGTTTGAGCTCTTTGGACCTAGTTCGATGCGAAACGGGCCAACGACCAAAACTCGTAGCTATAACCATGACTTATGAGTTATTTTGGTGAAAAAATGTAGTTTGGGCTCTCAAAATCGGCTTTCACGCTTTTTAAGAAGATACGAGCCAATTGGACATGGAATACGTAAAATGATATAAGTGCGATTAAAGCCGATAAAATACTATCGAAGCTAGTTTGAGTCGTTTGGACCTAGTTCGATGTGAAACTAGCCAACCACAAAAACTCATAACTCTAAGCCATGACTTATGACTTATTTTGGTAAAAAAATGTAAATTGAGCCCTCAAAATCAGCCTTCATAATTTTTCAAGAATATATGGGCTAATTGGACTAGAAATACGTAAAACGATGTGAGTACGATAAAAACTCATGAAAAACTTTTAGGTTAGGTTTGAGCTATTTAGACCTAGTTCGATGCGAAACGGGCCAATGACCAAAACTCATAGCTATAAGCCATGACTTATGAGTTATTTTGGTGAAAAAATATAGTTTAGGCTCTCAAAATCGGCTTTCACGGCTTTTCAAGAAGATACGAGCCAACTGGACATGGAACACGTAAAACATTGTGACAACAATAGAAACCGATGAAAAAGTATCGAGCTAGGTTTGAGTCTGTTTGGACCTAGTTCGATGGGAAACTAGCCAACAATCAAAACTCATAGCTATAAGCCCCGACTTATGAGTTTTTTTGTTGAAAAAATGTTTTTTTGCCCTCAAAATTAGCCTTCAAAGTTTTTCAAGAATATACGGGCAAACCGGACTTGGAATACGTAAAACGATGTGAGTGCCATAAAAACCGATCATAAACTTTCGGGCTAGGTTTGAGCTATTTGGACCTTGTTCGATGAGAAACGGGCCAATAACTAAAACTCATAGCTATAAGCCATGACTTATTAGTTATTTTGGTGAAAAAATATAGTTTGGGCTCTCAAAATCAGCCTTCAAATTTTTTCAAGAAGATACGGGCCAACCGAACTTGTAATACGTAAAATGATGTGAGTTCGATAAAACCGATGGAAAACGTCCAAGCTAGGTTTGACTTATTTGGACCTAATTGGATGCAAAACGGGCTAACGACCAAAACTCATAGCTAAAAGCCATGACTTATGAGTTACTTTTGTGAAAAAATATAGTTTGGGCTCTCAAAATTAGCCTTCACGAGCTTTTAAAGAAGATATGGGCCAACTGGACATGGAATATGTAAAACGATGTGAGCGTGATAAAAGCCGATGAAAAACTATCGAGCTAGGTTTGAGCTATTTGGACATAGTTCGATGTGAAACTAGCCAACGATAAAAACTCATAACTCTAAGCCATGACTTATGAGTTATTTTGGTAAAAGAATGTAAATTGAGCACTCAAAATCAGCCTTCACAGCTTTTCAAGAAGATACAGAGCTAACGGGATTTGAAATACGTAAAACGATGTGAATGCGATAAAAACTAATGAAAAACTTTCGGGCTAGGTTTGAGCTATTTGGGCCTAGTTCTATGCGAACGGGCCAACAACCAAAACTCATAGCCGTAAGCCATGACTTATGAGTTATTTTGGTGAAAAAATATAGTTTAGGCTCTCAAAATCGACTTTCACAGCTTTTCAAGAAGATACGAGCCAATTGGACATGGAACATCTAAAATGCTAAGACCGTGATAAAAACTAATGAAAAACTATTAGGCTAGGTTTGAGTCTGTTTGGACCTAGTTCGATATGAAACTAGTGAACAATCATAACTCATAGCTATAAGCCCCGATTTATGAGTTTTTTTGTTGAAAAAATATATTTTGGGCCCTCAAAATTAGCCTTCATTTTTTTTCAAGAATATACGGACTAACTGGACTTGGAATATGTAAAACGATGTGAGTGCGATAAAAACCGATGAAAAACTTTAGGGCTAGGTTTGAGCTATCCGGACCTAGTTCAATGCGAAACGCACCAACAACCAAAACTCATAGCTATAAGCCATGACTTATGAGTTATTTTGGAGAAAAAAATAGTTTGGGCTCTCAAAATCAGCTTTCACGGTATGAAGAAGATACGGGCCAACCGAACTTGTAATACGTAAAACGATGTGAGTTCGATAAAAATTGATGAAAAACTTTCGAGCTAGGTTTGAGCTATTTGGGCCTAGTTCGATGCGAAACGGGCCAACGACCAAAACTCGTAGCTATAAGCCATGACTTATGTGTTATTTTTATGAAAAGATATAGTTTGGGCTCTCAAAATCAGCCTTCACAGCTTTTAAAGAAGATACGGGCCAACTGGGCATGGAATACGTAAAACGATGTGAGCGTGATAAAAACTAATGAAAAACTATCGGGCTAGGTTTTAGTTGTTTGGACCTAGTTCGATGTGAAACTAGCCAACAATTATAACTCATAGCTATAAGCCCCGACTTATGAGTTTTTTTGTTGAAAAAATTTATTTTGGGCCCTCAAAATTAGCCTTCACAGCTTTTCAAGAAGATACGGCCTAACCTGGGCTTGAAATACGTAAAAAGATGTGAGTGCGGTAAAAACTAATGAAAAACTTTCGGGCTAGGTTTGAGCTATTTGGACCTAGTTCGATACGAAATGAGCCAACGACCAAAACTCATTGCTATAAGCCGTGACTTATGAGTTTTTTTGGTGAAAAATATAGTTTGGGCTCTCAAAATCAGCCTTCACGAGCTTTTAAAGAAGATACGGGCCAACTGGACATAGAACACGTAAAACGATGTGATCGCGATAAAAGCCGATGAAAAACTATTGAGCTAGGTTTGAGCTGTTTGGACCTAGTTCGATGTGAAACTAGTCAACAATCAAAACTCATAGCTATAAGCCCCGACTTATCACTTTTTTTGGTGAAAATATGTATTTTGGGCCATCAAAATCAGCCTTCAAAGTTTTTCAAAAATATACGGGCTAACTAGACTTGGAATACGTAAAACGATGTGAGTGCGATAAAAGCCGATGAAAAACTTTCGAGCTAGGTTTGAGTCGTTTGGACCTAGTTCGATGCGAAGTCGGCCAACGACCAAAACTCATAGCTATAAGCCATGACTTATGAGTTATTTTGGTGAAAAAATATAGTTTGGGCTCTTAAAATTAGCCTTCACAGCTTTTCAAAAAGATACGAGCCAACCGAACTTGTAATATGTAAAACGATGTGAGTTCGATAAAAGCCGATGAAAAACTTTCGAGCTAGGTTTGAGCTATTTGGACCTAGTTGGATGCGAAACGAGCCAACGTCCAAAACTTATAGCGAGAACATACGGGCCAATTGGACTTGAAATACGTGAAATGGTGTGAGTGTGATAAAAGCCGATGAAAAAAATGTCGGGCTATGTTTGAGCTCGTTTGTACCCAATTCGATGCAAAACGGGCTAAAGATGAAAACTCATCGCTATAAGCCATGACCTATGAGTGATTTGGGTAAAAAAATGTCGTTTAGGCTCTCAAAATCATCCTTCTTGGTTTTTCAAGAAGTTTCAAGCGAATTGGACTCGGAATACGTGAAACGGTGTTAGTGCGATAAAAACTAACGAAAAGCTTTCGGGATAGGTTTGAGCTATTTGGACCTAGTTCAATGCGAAACTAGCAAACGACCAAAACTCATAGCTATAAGCCATGACTTATGAGTTATTTTGGTGAAAAAATATAGTTTGGGCTCTCAAAATCGACCTTCACGGTTTTCAAGAAGATACGGGCCAACTAAACTTGTAATATGTAAAACGATGTGAGTTCGATAAAAGCCGATGAAAAACTTTTGAGCTAGGTTTGAGCTATTTGGCCCTAGTTCGATACGAAACGGGCCAACAATCGAAACTCATAGCGAGAACATACGGGCCGACTTGGACTTGAAATACGTGAAATGGTGTGAGTGCGATAAAAGTTGATGAAAAAATGTCGGGCTAAGTTTGAGATGTTTGTACCCGAGTTCGATGCCAAAAGGGTGTAAAGATGAAAACTCATCGCTATAAGCCATGACTTATGAGTGATTTGGGTAAAAAAATATCGTTTAGGCCCTCAAAATCATCCTTCATGGTTTTTCAAGAAGTTTCAAGCGAACTGGACTTGGAATACGTGAAACGGTGTTAGTGTGATAAAAACTAATGAAAAGCTTTCGAGATAGGTTTGAGCTATTTGGACCTAGTTTGATACGAAACGAGCTAATGACCAAAACTCATAGCGATAATCAATGACCTCCGAGTTATTTTTGGTTAAAGCTGGTAATTTAGGCCCTCAAAATTAGCCTTCATGGTTTTTCAAGAAGATACGAGCAAACTAGTTTTGGATTACATCGAACGATGTGAGAGCGATAAAAGCCGATGAAAAACTATCGACCTAATTTTGAGTGATTTGGACCTAGTTCGATGCGAAATAGGCCAACAATCGAAACTCATTGATTTAAGCCATGACCTATGAGTGATTTTGGTAAAAAAAAAAAAAACGTTTAGGCCCTCAAAATCATCCTTCTTGGTTTTCCAAGAAGGTTTGGGCTAACTGGACTTGGAATATGTAAAATGATATGAGTGCGGTAAAAGCCGACAAAAAACTATCGGGCTAGGTTTGAGTCTGTTTGGACATAGTTTGATTCAAAACGGGCCAATGACCAAAACTCATAGCTATAAGCCGGGAACTATGAGTTATTTTGGTGAAAAAATATAGTTTATGCATTCAAAATTAGCCTTCAAAGTTTTTCAAGAAGATACGAGCCAACTAGACTTGGAATACGTGAACCGAGTGTGAGTGCGATAAAAGCCGATGAAAAACTCGTCGAGCTAGGTTTGAGTCTGTTTGGACCTAGTTAAATGCGAAACGGGCCAACGACCAAAACTCATAGCTATAAGCCATTAACTATGAATTATTTTGGTGAAAAAATATAGTTTTAGCCCTCAAAATCAATCTTCACGAGTTTTTAAGAACATATGGGCCAACTGGACTTAGAATACGTGAAACGGTGTGAGTGCGATAAAAGCCGATGAAAAACTATCAAGCTAAGTTTGAGCTCGTTTGGACCTAGTTCGATGCGACACGGGCTAAAGATGAAAACTCATCGCTATAAGCATGACCTACAAGTGATTTGGATAAAAAAATATCATTTAGGCCCTCAAAATTATCCTTCATAGGTTTTCAATAAGATTCGAGCCAACTGGACTCGGAATAAGTGAAATAGTGTTAGTGCGATAAAAACTAACGAAAATTTATCGGGCTAGATTTGAGTTGTTTGGACCTAGTTCAATGTGAAACGAGCCAATAACCAAAACTCATCGCTATAAGCCTCGACCTATGAGTGATTTTGGTAAAATGAATGTAGTTTAGGCCCCCAAAATCATCCTTCATGGTTTTTTAAAAAGATTTGGGCCAATCGAAGTGGGAATACGTAAAACGGTATGAGTGCGATAAAAACTAACGAAAACTATCGAGTTAGGTTTGAGATGTTTGGACCTAGTTCAATGCGAAACGGGTCAACGATCAAAACTCGTCGTTATAAGCCATGACCTATGAGTGATTTTGGTAAAAGAGTATAGTTTAGACCCTCAAAATCATCCTTCATGGTTTTTTAAGAAGATTCGAGCCAACTAGAGTTGGAATACGTGAAACGGTGTGAATAGAATAAAAATTGATGAAAAACTTGTCGGGCTAGGTTTGAGTCTGTTTGGACCTAGTTTGATGCGAAACGGGCCAATGACCAAAACTCATAGCTATAAGCCATTAACAATAAGTAATTTTAGAGAAAAATTGTAGTTTAGGCCCTTAAAATCAACCTTCATAGTTTTTCAAGAACACACGGGCCAACTGGACTTGGAATACGTAAAACGGTGTGAGTGCGAAAAAGCCGATGAAAAACTATCGA
Source organism: Dovyalis caffra (assembly GCA_963924115.1). NCBI lineage: Eukaryota > Viridiplantae > Streptophyta > Magnoliopsida > Malpighiales > Salicaceae > Dovyalis > Dovyalis caffra. The sequence continues at coordinate 356,604 of CAWUPB010001189.1, forward strand.
GCTACATTTGAGTTTTTTGGACCTAGTTAAATGTGAAACGGGCCAACGACTAAAACTCATAGCTATAAGCCATTAACTATGAGTTATTTTGATGAAAAAATATAGTTTTGACCCTCAAAATCGGTCTTCATAGTTTTTTAAGAACGTATGAACCAACTTGACTTAGAATATGTGAAACGATGTGAGTGCGATAAAAGCCGATGAAAAACTATCGGGCTATGTTTGAACCTGTTTGGACCTTCTTCGATGCGAAATGGGCTAAAGATGAAAGCTCATCGCTATAAGCAATGACCTATGAGTGATTTGGGTAAAAAAATATCGTTTAGGCCCTCAAAATCATCCTTCATGGGTTTTTAATAGGATTCAAGCCAACTGGACTCGGAATACGTGAAATGGTGTTAGTGCGATAAAAGCCGACGAAAAGCTATTAGGTAAGTTTGAGTTGTTTGGACCTAGTTCAATGTGAAACGAGCCAATAATTAAAACTCATCGTTATAAACCACGACCTATGAGTGATTTTGGTAAAAAGAATGTAGTTTAGGCCCTCAAAATCATCCTTCATGGTTTTTAAAAAGATTCGGGCCAACTGGAGTGGGAATACATGAAACGGTAAGCGTTCGATAAAAATTGACAAAAACTATTGGGCTAGGCTTGAGTCGTTTGGGCCTAATTCGATTTTAAACGGGAAAACATCCAAAAATCATACCTATAAGCCATGAACTATGAGTTATTTTGTGAAAAAACGAAGTTTAGGCCCTCAAAATCAGCATTCATAGATTTTAAAGAAGATATGAGCACACTAGCTTGGAATACGTGAAACGGTGTGAGTGCGATAACAATGATGAAAAACTATAGAGCTAGGTCCGAGCTATTTGCACTTAGTTCCATTCGAAATAGGGCAACGATCAATACTCATCGCTATAAGCCATGACCTATGAGTGATTTTGGTAAAAGGAACGTAGTTTAGGCCCTCAAAATTATCCTTTATGGTTGTTTAAGAAGATTCGGGCCAACCTGGAGTGGGAATAGATGAAATGGTATGAGTGCGATAAAAACTAACGAAAAACTATCGGGCTAGGTTTGAGTCTGTTTGGACCTAGTTCGATTCGAAATGAGCAAACGACCAAAAATCATAGCTATAAGCCACGAACTATGAGTTATTTTCATGAAAAAACATAGTTTAGGCCCTCAAAATCGGTCTTCATAGTTTTTTAAGAAAATACGAGCCAATTGGACTTGGAATATGTAAAACGGTGTGAGTGCGATAAAAGCCGATGAAAAAGCTGTTAGGCTAAGTTTGAGTCGTTTGGACTTAGTTCAATGCGAAACGCGTCAACGACCAAAACTCATAGCTATAAGCCTTCACGAGTTTTTAAGAACATATGAGCGAATTAAATTAGAATACGTAAAACGATGTTTGTGCGATAAAAGTTGATGAAAAACTATCGGGCTAAGTTTGAGTCCGTTTGGAACTAGTTCGATGCAAAATGAGCTTAAGATCAAAACTCATCACTATAAGCCATGACTATGAGTGATTTGGGTAAAATAATATCTTTTAGGCCCTTAAAATCATCCTTCATGGTTTTTCAAGAAGATTCGAGCCAAGCTGGACTCGGAATACGTGAAACGGTGTTAGTGCGATAAAAGCCGATGAAAAGCTATCGGGCTAGGTTTGACTTGTTTAGACCTAGTTTAATGTGAAACGAGCTAATAATCAAAACTCATCACTATAAGCCAAGACCTATGAGTGATTTTGGTAAAAAGAATGTAGTTTAGGCCCTCAAAATCATCCTTCATGGTTTTGAGAAGATTCAAGCCAATTGGAGTAGGAATACGTAAAACGATATGAGTGCAAGAAAAATTGACGAAAAACGTTCGAGCAAGGTTTGAGTCTGTTTGAACCTAGCTCGATTTGAAACGGGTAAACGATCAAAAATCAAAGCTATAAGCCACGAACTATGAGTTATTTTTGTGAAAAAAACGTAGTTTAAGCCCTTAAAATCAGCCATTATAGTTTTTCAAGAAGATATGGGCCAACTGGACTTGGAATACATGAAATGGTATGAGTGCGATAAAAACTAACAAAAGCTGTCGGGCTATGCTTTAGCTGTTTGGACCTAGTTTGATTCGAAATGGTCAAATGACCAAAAATCATAGCTATAAGCCACGAACTATGAGTTATTTTCGAGAAAAAACGTAGTTTAAGCTCTTAAAATCAGCCTTCACGGCTTTTCAAGAAGATACGGGCCAACCTGGACTTGGAATAAGTGAAATAGTGTGAGTGCGATAAAAGCGACGAAAAGCTCGTCAAGCTAGGTTTGAGCTTTTTGGACCTAGTTCAATGTGAAACAGGCCAATGATCAATACTCATCACTATAAGCCATGACTTATGAGTTATTTTGATAAAAAGAATGTAGTTTCGGCTCTCAAAATTATGTTCATGGTTTTTTAAAAAGATTCGAGCCAAGCTGAAGTGGGAATACGTCAAACGGTATGAGTGCAATAAAAGCCGACGAAAAGCTCGTCGGGCTAGGTTTGAGCTCTTTGGACCTAGATCGATGCGACACGAGCCAACGATCAATATTCATCGCTATAAGCCATGACTTATGAGTTATTTTGATAAAAAGAATGTAGTTTAGGCCCTCAAAATTATCCTTCATGGTTTTTTAAGAAGATTCGGGCCAATCGAAGTGGGAATATGTCAAATGGTATTCGTGCAATTAACGGTGATGAAAAGCTGTTGGGCTAGGTTTGAGCTATTTGGACCTAGATCGATTCAAAACGCGCAAACAATCAAAAATCATAGCCATAAGCCATGAATTATGAGTTATTTTCGTGAAAAAAAGTAATTTAGTCCCTCAAAATCAGCCTTCACGAGTTTTCAAGATGATAGGGGCCAACTGGACTTGGAATACGTGAAACAATATGAGTGCGATAAAAGCCGATGAAAAACTATTGAGCTAGGTTTGAGCTCGTTTGGACTTAGTTCAACGCGAAACGGGAAAACGATCAAAACTCATCACTATAAGCCATGACCTATGAGTGATTTTGATAAAAAGAATGTAGTTTAGGCCCTCAAAATCATCCTTCATGGTTTTTTCGGAAGATTCGAGCCAACTAGAGTGGGAATACGTGAAACGGTATGCGTGCGATAAAAGCGATGAAAAACTATCGAGCTAGGCTTGAGTCTGTTTGGGCCTCGTTCGATGCAAAACGGGCCAACGACCAAAACTCATAGCTATAAGCCATGACTTATGAGTTATTTTGGTGAAAAAGTGTAGTTTGGGCCCTCAAAATCGGCCTTCACGGTTTTCAAGAAGATACGGGCCAACTAAACTTGGAATACGTGAAACGATATGAGTGCGATAAAAACTAATGAAAAACTATCGGGCTAGGTTTGAGATTTGTTTGGACGTAGTTCGATCCGAAACGTGCCAATGACCAAAACTCATAACTATAAGCCATTAACTATGAGTTATTTTGGTGAAAAATCGTAGTTTAGGCCCTCAAAATCGGTCTTTATCATTTTTTAAGAACATATGGCCCAACTGAACTTGGAATACATGAAACGATGTGAGTGCGATAAAAGCCGACAAAAAACTATCGAGCTAGGTTTGAGTCTGTTTGGACCTAGTTCAATGCGAAATGGGCCAACGATCAAAACTCATCGTTATAAGTCATGACCCATTAGTGATTTTGGTAAAAAGAATGTAGTTTATGCCCTCAAAATCATCCTTCATGGTTTTTTAAAAAGATTTAGGCCAAATGGAGTGAGAATACGTGAAACACAATGAGTGGGATAAATGCGACAAAAAACTATCAAGATAGGTTTGAGTCTGTTTGGACCTAGTTCGATGCGAAACGAGCTAATGACCAATACTCATAGCTATAAGCCATAAACTATGAGTTATTTTTATGAAAAAACATAGTTTAGGCCCTCAAAATCAGCATTCATAGTTTTTCAATAAGATATGATCCAAGCTGGACTTAGAATACGTGAAACGGTATGGGTACGATAAAAGCGATGAAAAATTATGGAGCTAGGTTTGAGTCGTTTGCACCTACTTCCATGCGAAATGGGCCGGCGATCAATACTCATCGCAATAAGCCATGACCTATGAGTGATTTTGGTAAAACGAATGTAGTTTAGGCACTCAAAATCATTCATCATGGTTTTTTAAGAAGATTCGGGCCAACTAGAGTGAGAATACGTGAAATGGTATGAGTGCGAAAAAAATTGAAAAAAACTATCGGGCTAGGCTTGAGTCTGTTTGGACCTAGTTCGATTCGAAATGGGAAAACGATAAAAAATCATACCTATAAGCCACGAACTATGAGTTATTTTAGTGAGAAAACATAGTTTAGTCCCTCAAAATAAGCATTCATAGTTTTTTAAGAAGATACGAGCCAACTTGGACTTAGAATACGTGAAATGGTGTGAGTGTGATAAAAACTAACGAAAAACCATTGAGCTAGGTTTGAGTCTGTTTGGACCTAGTTCAATGAGAAACGGGCCTACGATCAATACTCATCACTATAAGCCATGACTTATGAGTTATTTTGATAAAAAGAATGTAGTTTAGGCTCTCAAAATTATGTTCATGGTTTTTTAAAAAGATTCGAGCCAAGCCGAAGTGGGAATACGTCAAACGGTATGAGTGCAATAAAAGCCGACGAAAAGCTCGTCGGGCTAGGTTTGAGCTCTTTGGACCTAGATCGATTTGAAACGAGCAAACGATCAAAAATCATAGCTATAAGCCACGAATAATGAGTTATTTTCGTGAAAAAAGTAATTTAGTCCCTCAAAGTCGGCCTTCACGAGCTTTTCATGATGATACGGGCCAATTCGACTTGGAATACATGAAACGATATGAGTGCGATAAAAATTGATGAAAAGCTCGTTGAGCTAGGTTTGAGTCGTTTGGACCTAGTTTAACGTCAAAAGGGCCAACGATCAAAACTCACCACTATAAGCCATGACCTATGAGTGATTTTGATAAAAAGAATGTAGTTTAGGCCCTCAAAATCATCTTTCATGATTTTTTGAGAAGATTCGGGCCAACTAGAGTGGGAATACGTGAAACGGTATGAGTGTAATAAAAACGGACAAAAAACTATCGGGCTAGGCTTGAGCTATTTAGACCTAGTTCGATGCGAAACGAGCCAACGACCAAAACTCATAGCTACAAGCCATGACTTATGAGTTATTTTGGTGAAAAAGTGTAGTTTGGGCTTTCAAAATCAGCCTTTACGAGCTTTTGAAGAAGATACGAGCCAAGCTGGACTTGGAATATGTGAAACGATATGAGTGCGATAAAAACTAGTGAAAAACTATCGGGCTAGGTTTGAGTCTGTTTAGACGTAGTTCGATGCGAAACGGGCCAATGACCAAAACTCATAACTATAAGCCATTAACTATGAGTTATTTTGGTAAAAAATCGTAGTTTAGGCCCTCAAAATCGATCTTCACAATTTTTAAGTACATACGACCTACCCGAACATAGAGTGCATGAAACGGTGTGAATGCGATAAAATACGACAAAAAAATATCGGGCTAGGTTTGAGTCTGTTTGGACCTAGTTTAATGTAAAACGGGCCAACGATCAAAACTCATCGCTATAAGCCATGACCCATAAGTGATTTTGGTAAAAAGAATGTAGTTTATGCCATCAAAATCATCCTTCATGGTTTTTTAAAAAGATTCGGGACAAATGGAGTGAGAATACGTGAAATGCCATGAGTGGGATAAATGCGACAAAAAACTATCAAGATAGGTTTGAGCTTTTTAGACCTAGTTCGATGCGAAATGAGCCAACGACCAATACCCATAGCTATAAGCCACAAACTATGAGTTATTTTTATGAAAAAACATAGTTTAGGCCCTCAAAATCGGCATTCACGGCTTTTCAATAAGATACGAGCCAACTGGACATAGAATACGTGAAACGGTGTGAGTGCAATAAAAAATGATAAAAAATTATGGAGCTAGGTTTGAGCTTTTTGCACCTACTTCCATGCGAAACGGGCCGATGATCAATACTCATCGCAATAAGCCATGACCTATGAGTGATTTTGGTAAAAAGAATGTAGTTTAGGCACTCAAAATCAATCTTCATAGTTTTTTAAGAAGATTCGGGCCAATTAGAGTGAGAATACGTGAAATGGTATGAGTGCAATAAAAATTGAAAAAAACTATCGAGGCTAGGCTTGAGTCTGTTTGGACCTAGTTTGATTTAAAACGGGCAAACGACCAAAAATCATACCTATAAGCCACGAATTATGAGTTATTTTAGTGAAAAACATAGTTTAGGCCCTTAAAATAAGCATTCATAGTTTTTCGGGAAGATACGGGTCAATCTGGACATGGAATACGTGAAACGGTATGAGTGAGATAAAAGCCGACGAAAAACTATCAAGCTAGGTTTGAGTCGTTTAGACCTAGTTCAATGCGAAACGGGCCTACGATCAATAGTTATCGCTATAAGGCATGACTTATGAGTGATTTTAGTAAAAAGAATGTAGTTTAGGCGAGTCAAAATCATACTTCATGGTTTTTTAAGAAGATTTGGGCCAACTAGAGTGAGAATACATGAAACGGTATGAGTGCGATAAGAACCGACAAAAGCTATCGAGCTAGGCTTGAGTACGTTTGGACCTAGTTCGATTCGAAACGGTCAAACGACAAAAAATCATACATATAAGCCACGAACTATGAGTTATTTTTGTGAAAAAAGTAGTTTAGGCCCTAAAAATAAGCATTCATAGTTTTTCAAGAAGATATGAGCCAAATGGACTTGGAATACGTGAAGCGGTGTGAGTGTGATAAAAGCCGACGAAAAACTATCGAGCTAGGTTTGAGCTATTTGGATTTAGTTCAATGCAAAACGGGCCAACGATCAAAACTCATCACTATAGTGAGAATGCATAAAATAGTATGAGAGCGATAAAAATTGATGAAAAAGCTGTTGGGCTAGGTTTGAGCTATTTGGACCTAGATTGATTCGAAACGAGCAAATGACCAAAAATCATAGCTATATGCCATGAACTATGAGTTATTTTTTTGAAAAAAATATAGTTTAAGCCCTCAAAATCGAGGCTTCATAGTTTTTCAAAAAGATACGAGCCAATTGGACTTGGAATACGTCAAACGAGTGTGAGTGCGATAAAAGCGATGAAAAACTACCGAGCTAGATTTGAGTTGTTTGGACCTAGTTCAATGTGAAATGGGCTAATAATCAAAACTCATCACCGTAAGCCATGACTTATGATTGATTTTTGTAAAAAGAATGTAGTCTAAGCCCTCAAAATCATCATTCATGGTTTCTCGAGAACATTCGAGCCAACTCGGAGTTGGAATACGTGAAAGGTATTAGTGCGATAAAAGCCGACAAAACCTATCGGGCTAGGCTTGAGCTATTTGGACCTAGTTCGATTCGAAATGATCAAATAATCAAAAATCATAGCTATAAGCCGGGAACTATGAGTTATTTTCGAGAAAAAAACGTAGTGTAAGCCCTTAAAATCAACCTTCACGAGTTTTCAAGAAGATACGGACCAACTAGACTTCAAATATGTGAAATGGTGTGAGTGCGATAAAAGCGACGCAAAGCTGTCGAGCTAGGTTTGAGCTTGTTGGGCCTAGTTCAATGCAAAATGGGCCAATGATCAATACTCATCACTATAAGCCATGACTTAAGAGTTATTTTGATAAAACGAATGTAGTTTAGGCCCCCAAAATCATCCTTCATGGTTTTTTTAAGAAGATTTGGGATAAGCGAAGTGGGAATACATCAAACGATATGAGAGCGATAAAGCCGACGAAAAGCTGTCGGTCTAGGTTTGACCTTTTCGGACCTAGATCGATTCGAAACGAGCAAACAACCAAAAATCATAGCTATAAGCCACGAACTATGAGTTATTTTTGTAAAAAAATGTAGTTTAAGCCCTCAAAATCGAGGCTTCATAGTTTTTTAAGAAGATACGGGCCAGTTGGAATTGGAATACGTGAAGCGGTGTGAGTGCGATAAAAGCGACGAAAAGCTATCGAGCTAGGTTTGAGCTATTTGGACTTAGTTCCATGCGAACGGGCCAACGATCAAAAGTCATCGCTATAAGCCATGACTTTTGAGTTATTTTGGTGAAAAAAAATAGTTTAGGCCCTAAAAATCAGCCTTCATAGTATTTCAAGAAGATTCGGGCCAAATCGAATTGGAATACGTGAAACGATGTGAGTGCGATAAAAGCGATGAAAGCTATCGAGCTAGGTTGGGGTCATTTGGACCTAGTTCGATGCGGAACGAGCTAATGGCCAAAACTCATAGCTATAAGCCATTGACAATGAGTTATTTTTATGAAAAAATGTAGTTTAGGCCCTCAAAATCGATCTTCACGGTTTTTAATAAAATACAAGCCAATTGGACTTGGAATATGTAAAACGGTGTGAGTGCGATAAAAGGCGATAAAAAGCTCGTCGGGCTAAGTTTGAGCTATTTGGACCTAGTTCGATGTGAAACGGGCTCAAGATGAAAACTTATCATTATAAGCCATGACTTTGAGTGATTTAGGCAAAAAAATATCGTTTAGGCCCTCAAAATCATCTTTCATGGTTTTTCAAGAAGAATCGAGCCAACTAGACTTGAAATTCGTAAAATGGTGTTACTGCAATAAAAAGCGACGAAAAGCTATCGGGCTAGGTTTGAGGTGTTTGAACCTAGTTTAATGTGAAAGGGCCAATAATCAAAACTCATCGCTATAAGCCATGACCTATGAGTGATTTTTGTAAAAAGATGTAGCTTAGCCCTTAAAATCATCCTTCATGGTTTTTAAGAAGATTTGAGCAACTTGGAGTGGGAATACGTAAAACGGTATGAGTGCGAGGAAAATAGACGAAAAACTATCGAGCTAGGTTTGAGATGTTTGGACCTAGTTCGAATTGAAATGGGAAAACGATAAAAAATCATAGCTATAAGCCACGAAATATGAGTTATTTTTATGGAAAAACGTAGTTTAAGCCCTCAAAATTAGCTTTCATAGTTTGTCAAAAAGATATGGGCCAACTGGACTTGGAATACGTAAAATGGTATGAGTATGATAAAAGCCGACAAAAAGCTGTTGAGCTAGGTTTCGGCATTTTGGACCTAGTTCAATATGAAACGGGCCAACGATCAATACTCATCGTTATAAGCCATGACTTATGAGTTATTTTGATAAAAAGAATATAGTTTAGTCCCTCAAAATCATCCTTCATGGTTTTTTAAGAAGATTCGGGATAATTGAAGTGGGAATACGTAAAACGGTATGAGAGCGATAAAAACTAACAAAAAACTATCGAGGCTAGGTTTGAGATTTGTTTGGGCCTAGATCGATTCAAAATGAGCAAACGATCAAAAATCATAGCTATAAGCCACGAACTATGAGTTATTTTTTTGAAAAAAATATAGTTTAAGCCCTCAAAATCGAGGCTTCACACTTTTTCAAGAAGATACGGGCCAAGCTGGACTTGGAATACGTCAAACGGTGTGAGTGCGATAAAAGCCGATGAAAAACTATCGGGCTAGATTTGAGTTTTTGGACCTAGTTCAATGTGAAATGGGCTAATAATCAAAACTCATCACTATAAGCCATGACCTATGAGTGATTTTGGTGAAAAGAATGTAGTCTAGGCCCTTAAAATCATCCATCACGAGCTTTTCAAAAAGAAACGGGCCAACTAGACTTGGAATACGTCAAACGGTATGAGTGCGATAAAAGCCGACAAAAAGTGTCGGGTTAGGCTTGAGATCGTTTGGAACTAGTTTGATTCGAAACGGTCAAACAACCAAAAATCGATGCTATAAGCCACGAACTATGAGTTATTTTCGAGAAAAAACATAGTTTAAGCCCTTAAAATCAGCCTTCACGGCTTTTCAAGAAGATATGGGCCAACTTGGACTTGGAATACGTGAAATGGTGTGAGTGCGATAAAAGCGATAAAAAACTATCGAGCTAGGTTTGACCTTTTTAGACCTAGTTCAATGCAAAACGGACCAACGATCGATACTCATCGCTATAAGCCATGACTTAAGAGTTATTTTGATAAAAAAAAAGGTAGTTTAGGCCCTTAAAATCATCTTTCATAGTTTTTTAAGAAAATTTGGGATAAGCTGAAGTGGGAATACGTCAAACGGTATTAGTGCGATAAAAGCCGATGAAAAATTATCGACCTAGAATTGAGGTGTTTGGACCTAGATCAATTCGAAACGAGCAAGCAATCAAAAATCATTGCTATATGCCACGAACTATGAGTTATTTTTGTGAAAAAAGGTAGTTTAAGCCCTCAAAATCGGGCTTCACACTTTTTCAAGAACATACGAGCCAACTTGGACTTGGAATACGTGAAACGGTGTGAGTACGATAAAAGCGATGAAAAACTATCGAGCTAGATTTGAGTTGTTAGGACATTGAACGCTAATAATCAAAACTCATCGCTATAAGCCATGACCTATGAGTGATTTTGGTAAAAAGAATGTAGTATAGGCCCTCAAAATCATCCTTCATGGTTTTTTGAGAAGTTTCGAGCCAACTCGGAGTAGGAATGCGTAAAACGGTATGATTGCGAGAAAAGCCGATGAAAAACTATCGGGCTAGGTTTGAGTCTGTTTCGATCAAGTTCGAATTGAAACGAGAAAACGATCAAAAATCATAGCTATAAGCCACGAACTATGAGTTACTTTTGTAAAAAAAACATTGTTTAAGCCCTTAAAATCGACCATCATAGTTTTTCAAGAAGATACGGGCCAACTTGACTTGGAATACGTGAAATGGTGCGAGTGCGATAAAAGCCGACAAAAAGCTCGTCGAGCTAGGTTTGAGCTTTTTGGACCTAGTTCAATGCAAAACGGGCCAACGATCAATACTCATTGCTATAAGCCATGACTTAAGAGTTATTTTGATAAAAAGAATATAGTTTAGGCCCTCAAAATCATCCTTCATAGTTTTTTAAGAAAATTCGGGATAAGCTGAAGTGGGAATATGTCAAACGGTATTAGTGAGATAAAAGCCGATGAAAAATTATCGACCTAGAATTGAAGTGTTTGGACCTAGATCAATTCGAAACGAGAAAGCAATCAAAAATCATTGCTATATGCCACGAACTATCGAGTTATTTTTGTGAAAAAAGGTAGTTTAAGCCCTCAAAATCGAGCTTCACGGTTTTCAAGAACATACGGGCCAAGCTGGACTTGGAATACGTGAAACGGTATGAGTGCGATAAAAGCCGACAAAAAGTGTCGGGTTAGGCTTGAGTACGTTTGGAACTAGTTTGATTCGAAACGGTCAAACAACCAAAAATCGATGCTTATAAGCCACGAACTATGAGTTATTTTCGAGAAAAAACATAGTTTAAGCCCTTAAAATCAGCCTTCACGAGTTTTTAAGAAGATATGGGCCAACTTGGACTTGGAATACGTGAAATGGTGCGAGTGCGATAAAAGCGATAAAAAACTATCGAGCTAGGTTTGACCTTTTTGGACCTAGTTCAATGCAAAACGGGCCAACGATCGATACTCATCGCTATAAGCCATGACTTAAGAGTTATTTTGATAAAAAGAATGTAGTTTAGGCCCTCAAAATCATCTTTCATAGTTTTTTAAGAAAATTTGGGATAAGCTGAAGTGGGAATACGTCAAACGGTATTAGTGCGATAAAAGCCGATGAAAAATTATCGACCTAGAATTGAGGTGTTTGGACCTAGATCAATTCGAAACGAGCAAGCAATCAAAAATCATTGCTATATGCCACGAACTATGAGTTATTTTTGTGAAAAAAGGTAGTTTAAGCCCTCAAAATCGGGCTTCACACTTTTTCAAGAACATACGAGCCAACTGGACTTGGAATACGTGAAACGGTGTGAGTACGATAAAAGCGATGAAAAACTATCGAGCTAGATTTGAGTTGTTAGGACATTGAACGCTAATAATCAAAACTCATCGCTATAAGCCATGACCTATGAGTGATTTTGGTAAAAAGAATGTAGTATAGGCCCTCAAAATCATCCTTCATGGTTTTTTGAGAAGATTCGAGCCAACTTGGAGTAGGAATGCGTAAAACGGTATGATTGCGAGAAAAGCCGATGAAAAACTATCGGGCTAGGTTTGAGTCTGTTTCGACCAAGTTCGAATTGAAACAAGAAAACGATCAAAAATCATAGCTATAAGCCACGAACTATGAGTTACTTTTGTAAAAAAAACATTGTTTAAGCCCTTAAAATCGACCATCATAGTTTTTCAAGAAGATACGGGCCAACTTGACTTGGAATACGTGAAATGGTGCGAGTGCGATAAAAGCCGACAAAAAGCTGTCGAGCTAGGTTTGAGCTTTTTGGACCTAGTTCAATGCAAAACGGGCCAACGATCAATACTCATCGCTATAAGTCATGACTTAAGAGTTATTTTGATAAAAAGAATATAGTTTAGGCCCTCAAAATCATCCTTCATAGTTTTTTAAGAAAATTCGGGATAACTGAAGTGGGAATATGTCAAACGGTATTAGTGAGATAAAAGCCGATGAAAAATTATCGACCTAGAATTGAAGTGTTTGGACCTAGATCAATTCGAAACGAGAAAGCAATAAAAAATCATTGCTATATGCCACGAACTATCGATTATTTTTGTGAAAAATGGTAGTTTAAGCCCTCAAAATCGAGCTTCACGGTTTTCAAGAACATACGGGCCAAGCTGGACTTGGAATACGTGAAACGGTATGAGTGCGATAAAAGCCGACAAAAAGTGTCGGGTTAGGCTTGAGTCCGTTTGGAACTAGTTTGATTCGAAACGGTCAAACAACCAAAAATCGATGCTTATAAGCCACGAACTATGAGTTATTTTCAAGAAAAAACATAGTTTAAGCCCTTAAAATCAGCCTTCACGAGTTTTCAAGAAGATATGGGCCAACTGGACTTGGAATACGTGAAATGGTGTGAGTGCGATAAAAGCGATAAAAAACTATCGAGCTAGGTTTGACCTTTTTGGACCTAGTTCAATGCAAAACGGGCCAACGATCGATACTCATCGCTATAAGCCATGACTTAAGAGTTATTTTGATAAAAAGAATGTAGTTTAGGCCCTCAAAATCATCCTTCATAGTTTTTTAAGAAAATTTGGGATAAGCGAAGTGGGAATACGTCAAACGGTATTAGTGCGATAAAAGCCGATGAAAAATTATCGACCTAGAATTGAGGTGTTTGGACCTAGATCAATTCGAAACGAGAAAGCAATAAAAAATCATTGCTATATGCCACGAACTATCGGTTATATTTGTGAAGAAAGGTAGTTTAAGCCCTCAAAATCGAGCTTCACAGCTTTTCAAGAACATACGGGCCAACTTGGACTTGGAATACGTGAAACGGTATGAGTACGATAAAAGCCGATGAAAAACTATCGGCCTAGATTTGAGTTGTTAGGACATTGAATGCTAATAATCAAAACTCATCGCTATAAGCCATGACCTATGAGTGATTTTGGTAAAAAGAATGTAGTATAGGCCCTCAAAATCATCCTTCATGATTTTTTGAGAAGATTCAAACCAACTCGGAGTAGGAATGCGTAAAACGGTATGATTGGGAGAAAAGCTGATGAAAAACTATCGGGCTAGGTTTGAGACTGTTTGGACCTAGTTCGAATTGAAACGAGAAAACGATCAAAAATCATAGCTATAAGCCACAAACTATGAGTTATTTTTGTGAAAAAACATTGGTGAAGCCCTTAAAATCGGCCATCACGAGTTTTCAAGAAGATACGGGCCAACTGGACTTGGAATACATGAAACGGTAAGTGCGATAAAAGCCGACAAAAACTATCGGGCTAGGCTTGAGTCGTTTCGAACTAGTTCGATTCGAAATGGTCAAACAATCAAAAATCATTACTATAAGCCACGAACTATGAGTTATTTTCGAGAAAAAACATAGTTTAAGCCCTTAAAATCAGCCTTCACGGCTTTTCAAGAAGATAGGGGCCAACTGGACTTGGAATACATGAAATGGTGTGAGTGCGATAAAAGCTGACGAAAAACTATCGAGCTAGGTTTGAGTTTTTTGACCTAGTTCAATGCAAAACGGGCCAACGATCAATACTCATCGCTATAAGCCATGACTTAAGAGTTATTTTGATAAAAAGAATATAGTTTAGGCCCTCAAAATCATCCTTCATGGTTTTCTAAGAAAATTTGGGATAACCGAAATGGGAATACGTCAAACGGTATAAGAGCGATACAAGCCGACGAAAAACTATCGGGCTAGGTTTGAGCTATTTGGGCCTCGGTCAATTGGAAATGAGCAAACGACCAAAAATCATAGTTATAAGCCACGACCTATGAGTTTTTTTTGAAAAAAATGTAGTTTAAGCCCTTAAAATCGAGCTTCACACTTTTTAAGAAGATACGGACCAACTGGACTTGGAATACGTCAAACGGTGTAAGTGCGATAAAAATTGATGAAGAACTATCGAGGCTAGATTTGAGTTGTTTGGACTTAGTTCAATAAGAAAAGGGCTAATAATCAAAACTCATCACTATAAGCCATGACCTATGAGTGATTTTGGTAAAAAGAATATAGTCTAGCCCCTCAAAATCATCCTTCATGGTTTTTTGAGAATATTCGAGCCAACTGGAGTAGGAATACGTAAAACGGTATGAGTGCGAGAAAAGCCGATGAAAAACTATCGAGCTAGGTTTGAGTCTGTTTGGACCTAGTTCGATTTGAAATGGGTAAATGACCAAAAATCATAGCTATAAGCCACGAACTATGAGTTATTTTTGTGAAAAAACGTAGTTTAAGCCCTTAAAATTAGCCTTCACAGCTTTTCTAGAAGATACGGATGAATTGAGCTTGGAATACGTGAAACGGTATGAGTACGATAAAAGCCGACAAAAACTATCGGGCTAGGCTTGAGTTGTTTGGACCTAGTTCGATTCGAAACGGTCAAATAACCAAAAATCATAGCTATAAGCCACGAACTATGAGTTATTTTCGAGAAAAAACGTAGTGTAAGCCCTTAAAATCGACCTTCACAATTTTTCAAGAAGATACGAGCCAACTAGACTTGGAATACGTGAAATGGTGTGAGTGCGATAAAAGCCGACAAAAAACTATCGAGCTAGGTTTGAGTCTGTTTGGACCTAGTTCGATTTGAAACTAGCAAATGATAAAAAACCATAGCTATAAGCCACGAACTATGAGTTATTTACGTGAAAAAACGTTGTTTAAGCCCTTAAAATCGGCCTTCATAGTTTTTCAAGAAGATACGGGCCAACTGGGCTTGGAAGACATGAAACGGTATGAGTGCGAGAAAAATTAACAAAAGCTGTCGAGCTAGGCTTGAAGTCTGTTTGGACCTAGTTCGATTCGAAACGGTCAAAAAATAAAAAATCATAGCTATAAGCCACGAACTATGAGTTGTTTTCGAGAAAAAACGTAGTTTAAGCCATCGAATCGGCCTTCACAATTTTTCAAGAAGATACGGGCCAACTGGACTTGGAATACGTTAAATGGTGTGAGTGCGATAAAAGCGACGATAAACTCGTCGAGCTAGGTTTGAGCTTTTTGGACCTAGTACAATGCAAAACGGGTCAACGATCAATACTTATCGCTATAAGCCATGACTTAAGAGTTATTTTGATAAAAAGAATGTAGTTTAGGCTCTCAAAATCATCCTTCATGGTTTTTTAAGAAGATTGAGGACAACTCGAAGTGACAATACATCAAACGGTATGAGAGCGATAAAAGCCGATGAAAAAGCTGTCGGGCTAGGTTTGAGCTCTTTGGACCTAGATCGATTCGAAACGAGCAAATGACAAAAAATCATAGCTATAGGTCATGAACTATGAGTTATTTTTTTGAAAAAAATGTTGTTTAAGCCCTCAAAATCGGGCTTCATAGTGTTTCAAGAAGATACGAGCAAGCTGGACTTGGAATACGTGAAACGGTATGAGTGCGATAAAAGCCGACAAAAACTATCGAGCTAGGATTGAGTCTGTTTGGAACTAC
The DNA here is from genome assembly GCA_963924115.1 of Dovyalis caffra. Lineage (NCBI taxonomy): Eukaryota > Viridiplantae > Streptophyta > Magnoliopsida > Malpighiales > Salicaceae > Dovyalis > Dovyalis caffra. Next base: position 372,622 of record CAWUPB010001189.1, read on the forward strand.
TTCGACTTGAAATAGATAAACAACAAAAAATCATAGCTATAAGCCACGAACTATGAGTTATTTTTGTGGAAAAACATAATTTAAGCCCTCAAAATCGGCCTTCATAGTTTTTTAAGAAGATTTGGCCAATCGGATCGGGAATACGTGAAATGGTGTGAGTACGATAAAAACTAACGAAAAGCTGTCGAGATAGGTTTGAGCTTTTTGGACCTAGTTTAATGCGAAATAGGCTAACGATCAATACTCATTGCTATAAGCAATTACTTATGAGTTATTTTGATAAAAAGAAAGTAGTTTAGGCCCTCAAAATTATCCTTCATGGTTTTTTAAGAAGATTCGAACCAATTGAAGTGGGAATATGTCAAACGGTATTAGTGCGATAAAAGCCGATGAAAAACTATCGAGTCGGGTTTGAGATCTGTTTGGACCTAGATCGATTCGAAACGAGCAAACGACCAAAAATCATAGCTATAAGCCATGAACTATGAGTTATTTTTATGAAAAAACGTAGTTTAAGCCCTCAAAATCGAGCTTCACAATTTTTTAAGAAGATACGGGCTAAGCTGGACTTGGAATACGTGAAACGGTATTAGTGCTATAAAAACTAAGGAAAAGCTGTTGGGCTAGATTTGAGTTGTTTCGACCTAGTTCAATGTGAAACGGGCTAATAATCAAAACTCATCGCTATAAGCCATGACCTATGAGTGATTTTGGTACAAAGAATGTAGTCTAAGCCCTCAAAATCATCCTTCATGGTGTTTTGACAAGATTTAGGCGAACCGGAGTGGGAATACATGAAACGGTATGACTACGATAAAAAATGATAAAAACTATCGAGCTAGGTTTGAGTCTGTTTGGACCTAGATCGATTGGAAATGAGCAAAGGACCAAAAATCATAGCTATAAACCACGAATTATGAGTTATTTTCGTGAAAAAAAGTAATTTAGTCCGTCAAAATCAGCTTTCATAGTTTTTCAAGATGATACGAGCCAACTTGGACTCGGAATACATGAAACGATATGAGTGCGATAAAAACTAATGAAAAATTATCGAGCTAGGTTTGAGTCTGTTTGGACCTAGTTCAACGCGATATCGGTCAATGATCAAAACTCATCACTATAAGCCATGACATCGTGAATGATTTTGGTAAAAAAAATGTAGTTTAGGCCCTCAAAATCATCCTTCATGGTTTTTTAAGAAGATTTGGGCCAATTGGAGTGGGAAGATGAAACGAGCATGAGTGCGATAAAAATTGACAAAAGCTGTCGGGTTAGGCTTGAGTCTGTTTGGACCTAGTTCGATGCGAAACGGGCTAATGACCAAAACTCATAGCTATAAGCCATGACTTATGAGTTATTTTGGTCAAAAAATATAGTTTGGGCCTCAAAATCAACCTTCATATTTTTTCAAGAAGATACGAGCCAAGCTTGGACTTGGAATACGTGAAACGATGTGAGTGCAAAAAAAACTAACAAAAGCTTGTCGAGCTAGGTTTGAGCTTTTTGGATCTAGTTCAATGCAAAACGGGCCAACGATCAATACTCATCACTATAAGCCATGACCTATGAGTGATTTTGGTAAAAAAAAATATAGTTTAGGCCCTCAAAATCATCCTTCATGGTTTTTTAAGAAGATTTGGGCCAAGCTGGAGTGGGAATACGTGGAACACCATGAGTAAGATAAAAGCTGACAAAATTTGTACGGCTAAGCTTGAGCCGTTTGGACCTAGTTCGATGCGAAACGAGCCAACGACCAAAACTCATAGCTATAAGCGATGACTTACGAGTTATTTTGGTAAAAAATATAGTTTGGGCCCTCAAAATCAGCATTCATAGTTTTTCAAGAAGATACGAGCCAATTGTCTTGGAAGACGTGAAACGGCGTGAGTACGAAAAAAGCCGACGAAAAGCTCGTCGAGCTAGGTTTGAGCTTTTTGGACCTAGTTCAATGCGAAACGGGCCAACGATCAATACTCATCACTATAAGTATGACCTATGAGTGATTTTGGTAAAAAAAAATGTAGTTTAGGCTCTTAAAATCATCCTTCATGGTTTTTTAAGAAGACTTAGGAGAAGCTGGAGTGGGAATACGTGGAACAACATAAGTAAGATAAAAGCTGACAAAAATTGTACGGCTAGGCTTGAGTCATGTTTGGACCTAGTTCGATGTGAAACGGGCCAACCACCAAAACTTATAGCTATAAGCGATGACTTATGAGTTATTTTGGTAAAAAATGTAGTTTGGGCCCTCAAAATCAACCCTCATAGTTTTTCAAGAAGATACGAGCCAAGCTTGTCTTGGAATACGTGAAACGGTGTGAGTCCGGAAAAAACTCACGAAAAACTATCGAGCTAGGTTTGAGCTTTTTGGACCTAGTTCAATGCGAAACGGGCCAATAATTAAAACTCATCGTTATAAACCACGACCTATAAGTGATTTTGGTAAAAAGAATGTAGTTTAGGCCCTCAAAATAATCCTTCATGGTTTTTAAAATGATTCGGGCCAAGCTGGAGTGGGAATACGTGAAACGGTAAGCGTTCGATAAAAATTGACAAAACCTATCGGGCTAGGCTTGAGTCGTTTGGACCTAGTTTGATTCAAAATGGGCCAATGACAAAAACTCATAGCTATAAGCCGGGAACTATGAGTTATTTTGGTGAAAAAATATAGTTTATGCATTCAAAATTAGCCTTCAAAGTTCTTCGAAGATACGAGCCAAGCTGGACTTGGAATACGTGAACTCGTGTGAGTGTGATAAAAGCCGATGAAAAAGCTCGTCGAGCTAGGTTTGAGTCCGTTTGGACCTAGTTAAATGCGAAATCGGCCAACGACCAAAACTCATAGCTATAAGCCATTAACTATGAATTATTTTGGTGAAAAAATATAGTTTTAGCCCTCAAAATTAGTCTTCACGGCTTTTTAAGAACGTACGGGCCAACTTGGACTTAGAATACGTGAAACGGTGTGAGTGCGATAAAAGCCGATGAAAAACTATCAAGCTAAGTTTGAGTCAGTTTGGACCTAGTTCGATGCGACACGGGCTAAAGATGAAAACTCATCGCTATAAGCTATGACCTATGAGTGATTTGGATAAAAAAATATCGTTTAGGCCCTCAAAATCATCCTTCATAGGTTTTCAATAAGATTCGAGCCAACTGGACCTATACGTGAAATAGGTTTTCAAAAGCTATCGGGCTAGATTTGAGTTGTTTGGACCTAGTTCAATGTGAAACGAGCCAATAACCAAAACTCATCACTATAAGCCTCGACCTATGAGTGATTTTGGTAAAATGAATGTAGTTTAGGCCCCCAAAATCATCTTTCATTGTTTTTTAAAAAGATTTGGGCCAAGCTGGAGTGGGAATACGTAAAATGGTATGAGTGCGATAAAAACTAACGAAAACTATCGAGCTAGGTTTGAGATGTTTGGACCTAGTTCAATGCTAAACGGGTCAACGATCAAAACTCATCGTTATAAGCCATGACCTATGAGTGATTTTGGTCAAAGAATATAGTTTAGACCCTCAAAATCATCCTTCATGGTTTTTTAAGAAGATTCGAGCCAACTAGAGTTGGAATACGTGAAACCGTGTGAATAGAATAAAAATTGATGAAAAGCTTGTCGGGCTAGGTTTGAGTCTGTTTGGACCTAGTTTGATGCGAAACGGGCCAACGACCAAAACTCATAGCTATAAGCCATTAACAATAAGTAATTTTAGAGAAAAAATGTAGTTTAGGCCCTTAAAATCAACCTTCATAGTTTTTCAAGAACATACGGGCCAACTTGGACTTGGAATACGTAAAACGGTGTGAGTACGAAAAAGTCGATGAAAAACTATCGAGCTACATTTGAGTTTTTTGGACCTAGTTAAATGCGAAACGAGCCAATGACTAAAACTCATAGCTATAAGCCATTAACTATGAGTTATTTTGGCGAAAAAATGTATTTTTGACCCTCAAAATCGGTCTTTATAGTTTTTTAAGAACGTATGAACCAACTTGACGTAGAATAAGTGAAAAACTATCGGGTTATGTTTGAACTGTTTGGACCTCGTTCGATGCGAAATGGGCTAAAGATGAAAGCTCATCGCTATAAGCAATGACCTATGAGTGATTTGGGTAAAAAAATATCGTTTAGGCCCTTAAAATCATCCTTCATGGGTTTTTAATAAGATTCGAGCCAAGCTGGAGTCGGAATACGTGTAATGGTGTTAGTGCGATAAAAACTAACGAAAAGTCTGTTAGGCTAGGTTTGAGTTGTTTGGACCTAGTTCAATATGAAACGAGCCAATAATCAAAACTCATCGTTATAAACCACGACCTATGAGTGATTTTGGTAAAAAGAATGTAGTTTGGGCCCTCAAAATCATCCTTCATGGTTTTTAAAAAGATTCGAGCCAACTCGAGTGGGAATACATGAAACGGTAAGCGTTCGATAAAAATTGACAAAAACTATCGGGCTAGGCTTGAGTCGTTTGGACCTAATTTGATTTAAAATGGGAAAACATCCAAAAATCATACCTATAAGCCATGAACTATGAGTTATTTTGTGAAAAAACATAGTTTAGGCCCTCAAAATCAGCATTCATAGATTTTAAAGAAGATATGAGCACACTAGGCTTAGAATACGTGAAACGATGTGAGTGCGATAAAAATGATGAAAAACTATAGAGCTAGGTTTGAGCTATTTGCACCTAGTTCCATTCGAAACGGGCCAACGATCAATACTCATCGCTATAAGCCATGACCTATGAGTGATTTTGTAAAAGGAATGTAGTTTAGGCCCTCAAAATTATCCTTTATGGTTTATTAAGAAGATTCGGGCCAACTGGAGTGAGAATATGTGAAATGGTATGAGTGCGATAAAAACTAACGAAAACTATTGGGTTAGGTTTGAGTCTGTTTGGACCTAGTTCAATTCGAAATGACCAAACGACCAAAAATCTAGCTATAAGCCACGAACTATGAGTTATTTTCGTGAAAAAACATAGTTTAGGCCCTCAAAATCAATCTTCATAGTTTTTTAAGAAAATACGAGCCAATTGGACTTGGAATATGTAAAACGGTGTGAGTGCGATAAAGGCGATGAAAAACTATTAGGCTAAGTTTAAGTCTGTTTGGACCTAGTTCAATGCGAAACGCGCCAACGACCAAAACTCATAGCTATAAGCCTTCACGAGTTTTTAAGAACATACGAGCGAATTAAATTGGAATACGTAAAACGATGTTTGTGCGATAAAAGTTGATGAAAAACTATCGAGCTAAGTTTGAAGTCGTTTGGAACTAGTTCGATGCGAAATGAGCTTAAGATCAAAACTCATCTCTATAAGCCATGACTATGAGTGATTTGGGTAAAAAATATCTTTTAGGCCCTTAAAATCATCCTTCATGGTTTTTCAAGAAGATTCGAGCCAATTGGACTCGAAACACGTGAAAGGTGTTAGTGCGATAAAAGCGACGAAAAGTCTGTCGGGCTAGGTTTGAGTTGTTTGGACCTAGTTTAATGTGAAACGAGCTAATAATCAAAACTCATCGCTATAAGCCATGACCTATGAGTGATTTTGGTAAAAAGAATGTAGTTTAGGCCCTCAAAATCATCCTTCATGGTTTTTGAGAAGATTCAAGCCAATTGGAGTAGGAATACGTAAAACGATATGAGTGCGAGAAAAATTGACAAAAAACTTTCGAGGCTAGGTTTGAGACTGTTTGAACCTAGTTCGATTTGAAATGGGTAAACGATCAAAAATCAAAGCTATAAGCCACGAAGTATGAGTTATTTTTGTGAAAAAACGTAGTTTAAGCCCTTAAAATCGGCCATTATAGTTTTTCAAGAAGATACGGGCCAACTGGACTTGAAATACATGAAATGGTATGAGTGCGATAAAAGCTGACAAAAACTATCGGGCTAACTTTAGGCTGTTTGGACCTAGTTTGATTCGAAACTCGTCAAATGACCAAAAATCATAGCTATAAGCCACGAACTAAGAGTTATTTTTGAGAAAAAACGTAGTTTAAGCTCTTAAAATCGGCCTTCAAAGTTTTTCAAGAAGATACGGGCCAAGCTGGACTTGGAATAAGTGAAATAGTGTGAGTGCGATAAAAGCGATGAAAAAGCTGTCAAACTAGGTTTGAGCTTTTTGGACCTAGTTCAATGCGAAATAGGCCAACGATAATACTCATCGTTATAAGCCATGACTTATGAGTTATTTTGATAAAAAGAATGTAGTTTAGGCCCTTAAAATTATCCTTCATGGTTTTTTAAGAAGATTCGGGCCAACGAAGTGGGAATATGTCAAACGGTATTCGTGCAATTAACGGTGATGAAAAACTATTGGGCTAGGTTTGAGCTATTTGGACCTAAATCGATTCGAAACGCGCAAACGATAAAAAATCATAGCCATAAGCCATGAATTATGAGTTATTTTCGTGAAAAAAAGTAATTTAGTCCCTCAAAATCGGCCTTCACAGCTTTTCAAGATGATAGGGGCCAACTGGACTTGGAATATGTGAAACGATATGAGTGCGATAAAAGCGATGAAAAGCTCGTTAAACTAGGTTTGAGTCTGTTTGGACCTAGTTCAACGTGAAACGGGCAAATGATCAAAACTCATCACTATAAGCCATGACCTATGAGTGATTTTGATAAAAAGAATGTAGTTTAGGCCCTCAAAATCATCCTTTATGGTTTTTTCGGAAGATTCGAGCCAACTAGAGTGGGAATACGTGAAACGGTATGAGTGCGATAAAAGCCGACAAAAAACTATCGGGCTAGGCTTGAGTCTGTTTGGGCCTAGTTCGATGCAAAACGGGCCAACGACCAAAACTCATAGCTATAAGCCATGACTTATGAGTTATTTTGGTGAAAAAGTGTAGTTTGGGCCCTCAAAATCGGCCTTTACGAGTTTTCAAGAAGATACGAAGCCAACTAGACTTGGAATACGTGAAATGATATGAGTGCGATAAAAACTAATGAAAAACTATCGGGCTAGGTTTGAGCTTTTTGGGCCTAGTTCGATGCGAAACGGGCTCAAGATGAAAACTCATCGCTATAAGCCATGACTATGAGTGATTTGGGAAAAAAAATATTGTTTAGGCCCTCAAAATCATCCTTCATGGTTTTTCAAGAAGATTCAAGCCAACTAGACTCGGAATACATGAAACGATGTTAGTGCGATAAGAACCGACGAAAAGCTATCGGGCTAGGTTTGAGGTGTTTGGACCTAGTTCAATGTGAAACGGGCTAATAATTAAAACTCATCGTTATAAGCCATGACCTATGAGTGATTTTGGTAAAAAGAATATAGTTTAGGCCCTCAAAATCATCCTTCATGGGTTTTTAGGAAGATTCGAGCCAACTCGGAGTGGGAATACGTGAAACGGTAGGAATGCGATAAAAGCCGACAAAAAACTATCGGGCTAGGTTTAAGCTATTTGGACCTAGTTCGATGCGAAACGAGCTAACGACCAAAACTTATAACTATAAGCCATGACTTATGAGTTATTTTTGTGAACAAATATAGTTTGGGCCCTCAAAATTAGCCTTCACGGTATTTCAAGATGATACGGGCCAACTATAATTGGAATACATGAAACAATGTAGTACGATAAAAACTAATGAAAAACTATCGGGCTAGGTTGGAGTTGTTGGGACCTAGTTCGATGCGAAATGTGCCAATGACCAAAACTCATAGCTATAAGCCTTCACGGCTTTTTAAGAACACACGAGCCTTTTTTAATTTGGAATACCTAAAATGATGTTTGTGCGATAAAAGTCGATGAAAAGCTGTCGGGCTAGGTTTGAGCTTTTTGGACCTAGTTCGATGCGAAACGGGCTCAAGATGAAAACTCATCGCTATAAGCCATGACTATGAGTGATTTGGGAAAAAAATATTGTTTAGGCCCTCAAAATCATCCTTCATGGTTTTTCAAGAAGATTCAAGCCAACTAGACTCGGAATACGTGAAACGATGTTAGTGCGATAAGAGCCGATGAAAAGCTATCGGGCTAGGTTTGAGGTGTTTGGACCTAGTTCAATGTGAAACGGGCTAATAATTAAAACTCATCGTTATAAGCCATGACCTATGAGTGATTTTGGTAAAAAGAATATAGTTTAGGCCCTCAAAATCATCCTTCATGGGTTTTTAGGAAGATTCGAGCCAAGCTTGGAGTGGGAATACGTGAAACGGTATGAATGCGATAAAAGCGACAAAAAACTATCGGGCTAGGTTTGAGCTATTTGGACCTAGTTCGATGCAAAACGGGCTAACGACCAAAACATATAACTATAAGCCATGACTTATGAGTTATTTTTGTGAACAAATATAGTTTGGGCCCTCAAAATTAGCCTTCACGGTATTTCAAGACAATACGGGCCAACTATAAATGGAATACGTGAAACAATGTGAGTATGATAAAAGCCGATGAAAAACTATCGGGCTAGGTTGGAGTTGTTTGGACCTAGTTCGATACGAAATGTGCTAATGACCAAAACTCATAGCTATAAGCCTTCACGACTTTTTAAGAACACACGAGCCTTTTTTAATTTGGAATACCTAAAATGATGTTTGTACGATAAAAGCCGATGAAAAACTATCGGGCTAGGTTTGACCTTTTTGGACCTAGTTCGATGCGAAACGGGCTCAAGATGAAAACTCATCGCTATAAGCCATGACTATGAGTGATTTAGGAAAAAAAATATTGTTTAGGCCCTCAAAATCATCCTTCATGGTTTTTCAAGAAGATTCAAGCCAACTAGACTCGGAATATGTGAAACGATGTTAGTGCGATAAGAACCGACGAAAAGCTATCGGGCTAGGTTTGAGGTGTTTGGACCTAGTTCAATGTGAAACGGGCTAATAATCAAAACTCATCGCTATAAGCCATGACCTATGAGTGATTTTGGTAAAAAGAATATAGTTTAGGCCTCAAAATCATCCTTCATGGGTTTTTAGGAAGATTCGAGCCAACTGGAGTGGGAATACGTGAAACGGTATGAATGCGATAAAAGCCGACGAAAAACTATCGGGCTAGGTTTAAGTCTGTTTGGACCTAGTTCGATGCGAAATGGGCTAATGACCAAAATTCATAGCTATAGGCCATGACTTATGAGTTATTTTTGTGAAAAAATGTAGTTTGAGCCCTCAAAATCGACCTTCACGAGTATTTCGGGAAGATACGGGCCAACTGGAATTGGAATACATGAAACGATGTGAGTACGATAAAAATTGATGAAAAACTATCGAGCTAGGTTGGAGCCATTTGGACCGAGTTAAATGCGAAACGAGCCAACAACTAAAACTCATAGCTATAAGCCATTGAATATGAGTTATTTTGGTGAAAAAATGTAGTTTAGGCCCTCAAAATCGAGTCATCACAATTTTTTAAGAAAATACAAGCCAATTGGACTTGGAATACGTAAAATGGTGTGAGTGCGATAAAAGCCGATGAAAAACTCGTCGAGCTAAGTTTGAGCTGCTTGGACCTAGTTCGATGCGAAATGGGCCAATGATCAAAACGTATAACTATAAGCCATGACTTATGAGTTATTTTTGTGAAAAAATATAGTTTGGGCCCTCAAAATTAGCCTTCACGGTATTTCAAGATGATACGAGCTAACCGTAATTGGAATACGTGAAACGATGTGAGTAAGATAAAAACTAATGAAAAACTATCGGGCTAGGTTGGAGTTGTTTGGACCTAGTTCTATGCGAAACGTGCCAACAACCAAAACTCATAGCTATAAGCCTTCATAGTTTTTTTAAGAACATCGAGCCAATTGAACTTGGAATACGTAAAATGATGTTTGTGCGATAAAAGCCGATGAAAAATTATTGAGCTAAGTTTGAGTCTGTTTGGACCTAGTTCGATGCGAAACGGGCTCAAAATAAAAACTCATCGCTATAAGCCATGACTATGAGTGATTTGGGTAAAAAAATATCGTTTAGGCCCTTAAAATCATCCTTCATGGTTTTTCAAGAAGATTCGAACCAACTAGACTTAGAATACGTGAAACGGTGTTAGTGCGATAAAAACTAACGAAAAGCTATTGGTCTAGGTTTGAGGTGTTTAGGCCTAGTTCAATGTGAAACGAGCCAATAATCAAAACTTATCATTATAAGCCATAACTTATGAGTGATTTTGGTAAAACAAAATGTAGTTTAGGCCCTCAAAATCATCCTTCATGGTTTTTTGAGAAGATTCGAGCCAACTCGGAGTAGGAATACGTAAAACGAGTATGAGTGCGAGAAAAGCCGATGAAAAACTTTCGAGCTAGGTTTGAGCTCGTTTGAACCTAGTTCGATTTCAAACGGGCAAACGACCAAAAATCATAGCTATAAGCCACGAACTATGAGTTATTTTTGTGAAAAAACGTAGTTTAAGCTCTTAAAATTAGCCATTATAGTTTTTCAAGAAGATACGAGCTAACCTGGACTTAGAATACGTGAAACGGTATGAGTGCGATAAAAATTGACAAAAAATATCGGCTTGGCTTGAGCTTTTTGGACCTAGTTTGATTCGAAACTCGTCAAATGACCAAAAATCATAGCTATAAGCCACGAACTATGAGTTATTTTTGAGAAAAAAATGTAGTTTAGGCTCTCAAAATTATGTTCATGGTTTTTTAAAAAGATTCGAGCCAACCGAAGTGGGAATACGTCAAACGGTATGAGTACAATAAAAACCGATGAAAAACTCGTCGAGCTAGGTTTGAGTCAGTTTGGGCCTAGATCGATTTGAAATGAGCAAACGATCAAAAATCATAGCTATAAGCCATGAATAATGAGTTATTTTCACGAAAAAAAGTAATTTAGTCCCTCAAAGTCGGCCTTCACAGCTTTTCAAGATGATGCGGGCCAATTTGACTTGGAATACATGAAACGATATGAGTGCGATAAAAATTGATGAAAAACTCGTTGAGCTAGGTTTGAGCTCGTTTGGACCTAGTTTAACGTCAAAAGGGCCAACAATCAAAACTCATCACTATAAGCCATGACCTATGAGTGATTTTGATAAAAAGAAGGTAGTTTAGGCGCTCAAAATCATCTTTCATGATTTTTTGAGAATATTCGGGCCAACTAGAGTGGGAATACGTGAAACGTATGAGTGCAATAAAAACGGATAAAAAACTATCGAGCTAGGCTTGAGCTATTTAGACCTAATTCGATGCGAAACGAGCCAACGACCAAAACTCATAGCTACAAGCCATGACTTATGAGTTATTTTGGTGAAAAAATATAGTTTGGGCTCTCAAAATCAGCCTTTACAGCTTTTCAAGAAGATACGAGCCAACTCGGACTTGGAATACGTGAAACGATATGAGTGTGATAAAAACTAGTGAAAAACTATCGGGCTAGGTTTGAGTCTGTTTAGACGTAATTCGATGCGAAATGGGCCAATGACCAAAACTCATAACTATAAGCCATTAACTATGAGTTATTTTGGTGAAAAATCGTAATTTAGGCCCTTAAAATCGATCTTCACAGCTTTTTAAAAACATACGGCCTAACCGAACATGGAGTACGTGAAACGGTGTGAGTGCGATAAAAGTCGACAAAAAACTATCGAGTTAGGTTTGAGTCTGTTTGGACCTAGTTCAATGCAAAACGGGCCAACGATCAAAACTCATCGCTATAAGTCATGACCCATAAGTGATTTTGGTAAAAAGAATGTAGTTTATGCCATCAAAATCATCCTTCATGGTTTTTTAAAAAGATTCGGGACAAATGGAGTGAGAATACGTGAAACGCCATGAGTGGTATAAATACCGACAAAAAACTATCAAGATAGGTTTGCGCTTTTTAGACCTAGTTCGATACGAAATGAGCCAACGACCAATACCCATACCTATAAACCACAAACTATGAGTTATTTTTATGAAAAAACATAGTTTAGGCCCTCAAAATCAGCATTCACATTCTTTCAATAAGATACGAGCCAACTCGGACTTAGAATACGTGAAACGGTGTGAGTGCGATAAAAGCCGACAAAAAATTATGGAGCTAGGTTTGAGTCTGTTTGCACCTACTTCCATGTGAAACGGGCCGACAATCAATACTCATCGCTATAAGCCATGACCTATGAGTGATTTTGGTAAAAAGAATGTAGTTTAGGCACTCAAAATCAATCTTTATAGTTTTTTAAGAAGATTCGGGCCAACTAGAGTGAGAATACGTGAAATGGTATGAGTGCGATAAAAATTGAAAAAACTATCGGGCTAGGCTTGAGTTGTTTGGACCTAGTTTGATTCAAAATGGGCAAACGACCAAAAATCATACCTATAAACCACGAACTATGAGTTATTTTAGTGAAAAACATAGTTTAGGCCCTCAAAATAAGCATTCATAGTTTTTCGGGAAGATACGGGCCAACTAGACATGGAATACGTGAAACGGTATGAGTGAGATAAAAGCGATGAAAAACTGTCGAGCTAGGTTTGAGTCTGTTTGGACCTAGTTCAATGCGAAACGGGCCTACGATCGATACTCATCGCTATAAGGCATGACCTATGAGTGATTTTAGTAAAAAGAATGTAGTTTAGGCACTTAAAATCATACTTCATAGTTTTTTAAGAAGATTTGGGCCAACTAGAGTGAGAATACGTGAAACGGTATGAGTGCGATAAGAACCGACAAAAACTATCCAGCTAGGCTTGAGTACGTTTGGACCTAGTTCGATTCGAAATGGGCAAACGACAAAAAATCATACATATAAGCCACGAACTATGAGTTATTGTTTAGTAAAAAAAAGTAGTTTAGGCCTTAAAAATAAGCATTCATAGTTTTTCAAGAAGATATAGGCCAAATGGACTTGGAATACGTGAAGCGGTGTGAGTACGATAAAAGCCGACAAAAAAGTATCGAGCTAGGTTTGAGCTATTTGGATTTAGTTCAATGCAAAACGGGCCAACGATCAAAACTTATCACTATAGTGAGAATGCATCAAACAAGTATGAGAGCGATAAAAATTGATGAAAAGCTGTCGGGCTAGGTTTGAGTCTGTTTGGACCTAGATCGATTCGAAACGAGCAAACGACCAAAAATCATAGCTATATGCCATGAACTATGAGTTATTTTTTTGAAAAAAACATAGTTTAAGGCCTCAAAATCGAGCTTCATAGTTTTTCAAGAAGATACGGGCCAAGCTGGATCGGGAATACGTCAAACGGTGTGAGTGCGATAAAAGCCGATGAAAAACTATCGAGCTAGATTTGAGTTGTTTGGACCTAGTTCAATGTGAAATGGGCTAATAATCAAAACTCATCACTATAAGCCATGACCTATGAGTGATTTTGGTAAAAAGAATGTAGTCTAAGCCCTCAAAATCATGATTCATGGTTTTTCGAGAAAAATCGAGCCAACCTGGAGTAGGAATACGTAAAATGATATGAGTGCGAGAAAAGCCGACGAAAAACTATCGAGCTAGGTTTGAGTCTGTTTGGACCTAGCTCAATTTGAGATGGGCAAACAACCAAAAATCATAGCTATAAGCTAGGAACTATGAGTTATTTTCGAGAAAAAACATAGTGTAAGCCCTTAAAATCAACCTTCACGAGCTTTTCAAGAAGATACGGACCAACTGGACTTGAAATACGTGAAATGGTGTGAGTGCGATAAAAACCGATGCAAAACTATCGAGCTAGGTTTGAGCTTGTTGGACCTAGTTCAATGCAAAATGGGCCACCGATCAATACTCATCACTATAAGCCATGACTTAAGAGTTATTTTGATAAAAAGAATGTAGTTTAGGCCCCCAAAATCATCCTTCATGGTTTTTTTAAGAAGATTTGGGATAACTGAAGTGGGAATACGTCAAACGGTATGAGAGCGATAAAGCCGACGAAAAACTGTCGGGCTAGGTTTGACCTTTTTGGACCTAGATCGATTCGAAACGAGCAAACGACCAAAAATCATAGCTATAAGCCATGAACTATGAGTTATTTTTATGAAAAAACATAGTTTAAGCCCTCAAAATCGAGCTTCATAGTTTTTCAAGAAGATACGGGCCAACTAAAATTGGAATACGTGAAGCGGTGTGAGTGCGATAAAAAAGGACGAAAAGCTATCGAGCTAGGTTTGAGCTATTTAGACTTAGTTCCATGCAAAACGGGCCAATGATCAAAAGTCATCGCTATAAGCCATGACTTTTGAGTTATTTTGGTGAAAAAATATAGTTTAGGCCCTAAAAATCAGCCTTCATAGTATTTCAAGAAGATTCGGGCCAAATCGAATTGGAATACGTGAAACGATGTGAGTGCGATAAAAGCGATGAAAGCTATCGAGCTAGGTTGGAGTCGTTTGGACCTAGTTCGATGCGAACGAGCCAACGACCAAAACTCATAGCTATAGGCCATTGACAATGAGTTATTTTTATGAACAAATGTAGTTTAGGCCCTCAAAATCAGTCTTCACAGACTTTTCAATAAAATACAAGCCAATTGGACTTAGAATATGTAAAATGGTGTGAGTGCGATAAAAGCCGATGAAAAACTGTCGAGGCTAAGTTTGAGCTATTTGGACCTAGTTTGATGTGAAACGGGCTCAAGATGAAAACTCATTGCTATAAGCCATGACTTTGAGTGATTTGGGCAAAAAAATATTTTTAGGCCCTCAAAATCATCCTTCACGATTTTTCAAAAAGATTCGAGCCAACTAGACTTGAAATTCATAAAACGGTGTTACTCGCGATAAAAGCCGACGAAAAGCTATCGGGCTAGGTTTGAGGTGTTTGGACCTAGTTTAATGTGAAAGGGCAAATAATCAAAACTCATCGCTATAAGCCATGACCTATGAGTGATTTTTGTAAAAAGATGTAGTTTAGCCCTCAAAATCATCCTTCATGGTTTTTTAAGAAGATTTGAGCAACTCTGGAGTGGGAATACGTAAAACGGTATGAGTGCGAGGAAAACAAACGAAAAACTATCGAGCTAGGTTTGAGATGTTTGGACCTAGTTCGAATTGAAACGGGAAAACAACAAAAAATCATAGCTATAAGCCACGAAAGATGAGTTATTTTTATGGAAAAACGTAGTTTAAGCCCTTAAAATAAGCTTTCATAGTTTTTCAAAAAGATATAGGCCAACTGGACTTGGAATACGTAAAATGGTGTGAGTATGATAAAAGCGACGAAAAACTATCGAGCTAGGTTTCGGCGTTTTAGACCGAGTTCAATATGAAACGGGCCAACGATCAATACTCATCGCTATAAGCCATGACTTATGAGTTATTTTGATAAAAAGAATATAGTTTAGTCCCTCAAAATCATCCTTCATGGTTTTTTAAGAAGATTCGGGATAATTGAAGTGGGAATACGTAAAATGGTATGAGAGCGATAAAAACTAACGAAAAACTATCGGGCTAGGTTTGAGTCAGTTTGGGCCTAGATCGATTCGAAACGAGCAAACGACCAAAAATCATAGCTAGAAGCCACGAACCGTGAGTTATTTTTTTTGAAAAAAATGTAGTTTAAGCCCTCAAAATCGGGCTTCACACTTTTTCAAGAAGATACGGGCCAATTGGACTTGGAATACATCAAACGGTGCGAGTGCGATAAAAGCCGATGAAAAACTATCGGGCTAGATTTGAGTTTTTTGGACCTAGTTCAATGTGAAATGGACTAATAATCAAAACTCATCACTATAAGCCATGACCTATGAGTGATTTTGGTGAAAAGAATGTAGTCTAGGCCCTTAAAATCAACCTTCACGAGCTTTTCAAGAAGATACGGACCAACTGGACTTGGAATACGTGAAACGGTATTAGTGCGATAAAAACTAACAAAAACTATCGAGTTAGGCTTGAGTCTGTTTGGACCTAGTTCGATTTAAAATGGTCAAACAACTAAAAATCATAGCTATAAGACACGAACTATGAGTTATTTTCGAGAAAAAACGTAGTGTAAGCCCTTAAAATCAACCTTCACGAGTTTTTCAAGAAGATACGGGCCAACTGGACTTGGAATATGTGAAATGGTATGAGTGCGATAAAAGCCGATGAAAAACTTGTCGAGCTAGTTTTGGACCAAGTTCAATGCAAAACGGGCCAACGATCAATACTTATCGCTATAAGCCATGACTTAAGAGTTATTTTGATAAAAAGAATGTAGTTTAGGCCCTCAAAATCATCCTTCATGATTTTTTTAAGAAGATTCGGGACAATTGAAGTGGGAATACATCAAACGGTATGAGAGTGATAAAAACTAACGAAAAGCTATAGGGCTAGGGTTGAGTCGTTTGGACCTAGATCGATTCAAAACGAGCAAATGACCAAAAGTCATAGCTATAAGGCACGAACTATGAGTTATTTTTGTGAAAAAACGAAGTTTAAGCCCTCAAAATCGAGCTTCACAGCTTTTTAAGAAGATACGGATCAATTGGAATTAGAATACGTGAAACGATGTGAGTACGATAAAAATTAACGAAAAACTATCGAGCTAGGTTTGAGCTTTTTGGACCTAGTTCAATGCAAAACGAGCAACGGATCAATACTCAAGACCTGTAAGCCATGACTTAAGAGTTATCTTGATAAAAAGAATGTAGTTTAGGCCCTCAAAATCATCCTTCATGGGTTTTTTATGAAGATTTGGGATAACCGAAGTGGGAATATGTCAAACGGTATTAGTGCGATAAAAATTGATGAAAAACTATCGACCTAGAATTAAGGTGTTTGGACCTAGATCTATTCGAAACGAGCAAGCGACCAAAAATCATAGCTATATGCCACGAACTATGAGTTATTTTTGTGAAAAAGGTAGTTTAAGCCCTCAAAATTAGGCTTCATAGTTTTTCAAGAAGATACGGGCCAACTGGAATTGGAATACGTGAAACGAGTGTGAGTACGATAAGAACCGATGAAAAACTATCGGGCTAGATTTGAGTTGTTTGGACATTGAACGTTAATAATCAAAACTCATCGCTATAAGCCATGGCCTATGAGTGATTTTGATAAAAAGAATGTAGTATAGGCCCTCAAAATCATCCTTCATGATTTTTTGAGAAGATTCGAACCAACTGGAGTCGGAATACGTAAACGGTATGAGTGCGTGAAAAACCGACGAAAAACTATCGGGCTAGGTTTGAGTCGTTTGCACCTAGTTCGAATTGAAACGAGAAAACGACCAAAAATCATAGCTATAAGTCACGAACTATGAGTTATTTTTGTGAAAAAACGTTGTTTAAGACCTTAAAATCAGCCATCACGAGTTTTCCAAGAAGATACGGGCCAACTGGACTTGGAATACGTGAAACGGTAGAGTGCGATAAAAGCCGACAAAAACTATCGGGCTAGGCTTGAGTCGTTTGGAACTAGTTCGATTCGAAACGGTCAAACCACCAAAAATCATTGCTATAAGCCATGAACTATGAGTTATTTTCGAGAAAAAGCATAGTTTAAGCCCTTAAAATCAGCCTTTTGGACGAAAAACTATCGAGCTAGATTTGAGCTTTTTGGACGAAGTTCAATGCAAAACGGTCCAACGATCAATACTCATCGCTATAAACCATGACTTAAGAGTTATTTTGATAAAAAGAATGTAGTTTAGGCACTTAAAATCATCCTTCATGGTTTTTTTTTAAATATTCGGGACAACTGAAGTGGGAATACGTCAAACGGTATGAGAGCGATAAAAAGTGACAAAAAACGTTCGGCTTAGGTTTGAGCTCGTTTGGACCTAAATCGATTCGAAACGAGCAAACGACAAAAAATCATAGCTATAAGCCACGAACTATGAGTTATTTTTGTGAAAAAACATAGTTTAAGCCCTCAAAATCGAGTTTCATAGTTTTTCAAGAAGATACGGGCCAACCTGGAATTAGAATACGTTAAACGGTGTGAGTACGATAAAAACTAACGAAAAACTATCGAGCTAGGTTTGAGCTTTTTGGACCTAGTTCAATGCAAAACGGGCCAACGATCAATACTCATCGCTATAAGCCATGATTTAAGAGTTATTTTGATAAAAAGAATGTAGTTTAGGCCCTCAAAATCATCCTTGATGGTTTTTTTAAGAAGATTCGGGACAAGCTGAAGTAGGAATACGTCAAACGGTATTAGTGCGATAAAAGCCGATGAAAAACTATCGACCTAGAATTGAGTACGTTTGGACCTAGATCAATTCGAAACGAGCAAGTGACCAAAAATCATAGCTATACGCGACGAACTATGAGTTATTTTTGTGAAAATAAGGTAGTTTAAGCCCTCAAAATCGAGCTTCATAGTTTCTCAAGAAGATACGGGCCAACTAGAATTGGAATACGTGAAACGGTGTGAATACGATAAAAGCCGATGAAAAACTATCGGGCTAGATTTGAGTTGTTTGGACATTGAATGCTAATAATCAAAACTCATCACTATAAGCCATGGCCTATGAGTGATTTTGGTAAAAAGAATGTAGTCTAGGCCCTCAAAATCATCCTTAATGGTTTTTTGAGAAGATTCGAGCCAAGCTGGAGTAGGAATATGTAAAACGGTATGAGTGCGAGAAAAGCCGACGAAAAACTATCGGGCTAGGTTTGAGTCTGTTTGGACCTAGTTCGAATTGAAACAAGAAAACGACAAAAAATCATAGCTATAAACCACGAACTATGAGTTACTTTTGTGAAAAAACATTGTTTAAGCCCTTAAAATCGGCCATCTCGGCTTTTCAAGAAGATACGAGCCAATCTGGACTTGGAATACGTGAAGCGATATAAGTGCGATAAAAATTGACAAAAGTCTGTTGGGCTAGGCTTGAGTCGTTTGGAACTAGTTCGATTCGAAACGGTCAAACAACCAAAAATCATTGCTATAAGCCACGAACTATGAGTTATTTTTGAGAAAAAACATAGTTTAAGCCCTTAAAATCGACCTTCATAGTTTTTCAAGAAGAAATGGGCCAACTGGACTTGGAATACGTGAAATGGTGTGAGTGCAATAAAAACTAACGAAAAGCTGTCGAGCTAGCTTTGAGCTTTTTGGACCTAGTTCAATGCAAAACGGGCCAACGATCAATACTCATCGCTATAAGCCATAACTTCGAGTTATTTTGATAAAAAGAATATAGTTTAGGCCCTCAAAATCATCCTTCATGGTTTTTTAAGAAGATTCGGGATAATCGAAGTGGGAATACGTCAAACGATATGAGAGCGATAAAAGCGACGAAAAACAATCGAGGCTAGGTTTGAGTCTGTTTGGGCCTAGATCGATTCGAAATGAGCAAATGACCAAAAATCATAACTATAAGCCCCGAACTATGAGTTATTTTTTTGAAAAAAATGTAGTTTAAACCCTCAAAATCGAGCTTCACATTTTTTCAAGAAGATACGAGCCAACTGGACTTGGAATACGCCAAACGATGTGAGTGCGATAAAAACCGATGAAAAACTATTGGGCTAGATTTGAGTTTTTTGGATCTAGTTCAATGTGAAATGGGCTAATAATCAAAACTCATCCCTATAAGCCATGACCTATGAGTGATTTTGGTAAAAAGAATGTAGTCTAGGCCCTCAAAATCATCCTTCATGGTTTTTTTGAGAAGATTCGAGCCAAGCTGGAGTAGGAATATGTAAAGTGGTATGAGTGCGAGAAAAACTAACGAAAAACTATCGAGCTAGGTTTGAACTATTTGGACCTAGTTCGATTTGAAACGGGCAAACGACCAAAAATCATAGCTATAAGCCACGAACTATGAGTTATTTTTCCGAAAAAACGTAGTTTAAGCCCTTAAAATCGGCCTTCACGAGCTTTTAAAGAAGATACGGGCGAACTGGACTTAGAATACGTGAAACGGTATGATCGCGATAAAAGCCGACAAAAACTATCGGGCTCGGCTTGAGTCTGTTTGGGCCTAGTTCGATTCGAAACGGTCAAACAACCAAAAATCATAGCTATAACCCATGAACTATGAGTTGTTTTTGAGAAAAAACGTAGTGTAAGCCCTTAAAATCGACCTTCACGAGTTTTCAAGAAGGTACGGGCCAACCTGGACTTGGAATACGTGAAATGGTGTGAGTGCAATAAAAACTAACGAAAAGCTCGTCGAGCTAGGTTTGAGCTTTTTGGACCTAGTTCAATGCAAAACGGGCCAACGATCAATACTCATCGCTATAAGCCATGACTTAAGAGTTATTTTGATAAAAAGAATGTAGTTCAAGCCCTTAAAATCATCTTTCATGGTCTTTTTAAGAAGATTCGGGACAATCGAAGTGGGAATATGTCAAACGGTATGAGAGCGATAAAAGCCGACGAAAAGCTGTCGGCCTAGGTTTGAGCTCTTTGGACCTAGATCGATTCAAAATGAGCAAACGACCAAAAATCATAGCTATAAGCCATGAACTATGAGTTATTTTTGTGAAAAAACGTAGTTTAAGCCCTCAAAATCGGGGTTGACGAGTTTTCAATAAGATACGGGCCAATTAGACTTGGAATACGTGAAACGGTGTGAGTACGATAAAAATTGATGAAAATCTATCGAGCTAGATTTGAGTTGTTTGGACATTGAACACTAATAATCAAAACTCATCGCTATAAGCCATGACCTATGAGCGATTTTGGTAAAAAGAATATAGTCTAGGCCCTTAAAATCATATTTTATGGTTTTTTGAGAAGATTCGAGCCAACTCGAAGTAGGAATATGTAAAACGGTATGAGTGCGAGAAAAACTAACGAAAAGCTATCGGGTTAGGTTTGAGCTATTTGGACCTAGTTCGATTTGAAACGGGCAAACGACAAAAAATCATAGCTATAAGCCACGAAATATGAGTTATTTTATGGAAAAACATAGGTTAGGCCCTCAAAATCAACTTTCATAGTTTTTCAAGAAGATTTGGGCCAAGCTGGACTTGGAATACGCGAAACGGTGTGAGTACGATAAAAGCCGACAAAAAGCTCGTCGAGCTAAGTTTGAGCGTTTTGGACCTAGTTCAATGCGAAACGGGCCAACGATCAATACTCATCGCTATAAGCCATGACTTATGAGTTATTTTAAGAAAAAGAATGTAGTTTAGGCCCTTAAAATTATCCTTCATGTTTTTTTAAGAAGATTTGGGCCAATTGAAGTGGGAATATGTCAAACGGTATTAGTGCGATAAAAGCCGATGAAAAACTATCGGCCTAGAATTGAGTCATGTTTAGACCTAGATCAATTCCAAACGAGCGAGCGACCAAAAATCATAGCTATATGCCACGAACTATGAGTTATTTTTGTGAAAAAAGGTAGTTTAAGCCCTCAAAATCGAGCTTCACGAGTTTTCAAGAAGATACGGGCCAAGTCGGAATTGGAATACGTGAAACGGTGTGAGTACGATAAAAGCGATGAAAAACTATCGAGGCTAGATTTGAGTTGTTTGGACATTGAACGCTAATAATCAAAACTCATCGCTATAAGGCATGACCTATGAGTGATTTTGGTAAAAAGAATGTAGTCTAGGCCCTCAAAATCATCCTTCATGGTTTTTTGAGAAGATTCGAGCCAAGCTGGAGTCGGAATACGTAAACGGTATGAGTGTGTGAAAAGCCGACGAAAAACTATCGAGCTAGGTTTGAGTCGTGTGGACCTAGTTCGAATTGAAATGAGAAAACGACCAAAAATCATAGCTATAAGCCACGAACTATGAGTTACTTTTGTAAAAAAACGTTGTTTAGGCCCTTAAAATCATGCATCACGAGCTTTTGAAGAAGAAACGGGCCAACTAGACTTGAAATACGTGAAACGGTATGAGTGCGATAAAAGCCGACAAAAAGTGTCGGGTTAGGCTTGAGTCGTTTGGAACTAGTTTGATTCGAAACGGTCAAACAACCAAAAATCATTGCTATACGCCACGAAGTATGAGTTATTTTCGAGAAAAAACATAGTTTAAGCCCTTAAAATCAGCCTTCATAGTTTTTCAAGAAGATACGGGCCAACTTGGACTTGAAATATGTGAAATGGTGCGAGTGCGATAAAAGCCGACAAAAACCTGTCGAGCTAGGTTTGAGCTTTTTGGACCTAATTCAATGCAAAACGGGCCAATGATCAATACTCATCGCTATAAGCCATGACTTAAGAGTTATTTTGATAAAAAGAATATAGTTTAGGCCCTCAAAATCATCCTTCATAGTTTTTTAAGAAAATTTGGGATAAGCTGAAGTGGGAATACGTCAAACGGTATTAGTGCGATAAAAACTAATGAAAAATTATCGACCTAGAATTGAGGTGTTTGGACCTAGATCAATTCAAAACGAGCAAGCAATCAAAAATCATAGCTATATACCACGAACTATGAGTTATTTTTGTGAAAAAAGATAGTTTAAGCCCTCGAAATCGAGCTTTACGAGTTTTCAAGAACATACGGGCCAACTAGACTTGGAATACGTGAAACGGTGTGAGTACGATAAAAACTTATGAAAAACTATCGAGCTAGATTTGAGTTGTTTGGACATTGAACGCTAATAATCAAAACTCATCGCTATAAGCCATGACCTATGAGTGATTTTGGAAAAAGAGTGTAGTATAGGCCCTCAAAATCATCCTTCATGGTTTTTTGAGAAGATTCGAGCCAAGCTGGAGTAGGAATGCGTAAAACGGTATGAGTGCGAGAAAAGCCGATGAAAAACTATCGGGCTAGGTTTGAGTCTGTTTGGACCTAGTTCGAATTGAAACAAGAAAACGACCAAAAATCATAGTTATAAGCCACAAATTATGAGTTATTTTTGTGAAAAAACATAGTTTAAGCCCTTAAAATCGGCCATCACGAGTTTTCAAGAAGATATGGGCCAATCTGGACTTGGAATACGTGAAACGTATGAGTGCGATAAAAGCCGACAAAAAGTGTCGGGCTAGGCTTGAGTCGTTTAGAACTAGTTCGATTCGAAACGGTCAAACAACCAAAAATCATTGCTATAAGCCACGAACTATGAGTTATTTTCGAGAAAAAACATAGTTTAAGCCCTTAAAATCGGCCTTCACGAGTTTTTCAAGAAGATAGGGGCTAATTGGACTTGGAATACATGAAATGGTATGAGTGCGATAAAAGCGACGAAAAACTATCGAGCGAGGTTTGAGCTTTTTTGACCTAATTCAATGCAAAACGGGCCAACGATCAATACTCATCGCTAAAGCCATGACTTAAGAGTTATTTTGATAAAAAAAATATAGTTTAGGCCCTCAAAATCATCCTTCATGGTTTTTTAAGAAAAGTCGGGATAAGCGAAGTGGGAATACGTCAAACGGTATGAGAGCGATAAAAGCCGACAAAAAGCTGTCGGCCTAGGTTTGAGTCTGTTTGGGCCTCGGTCGATTGGAAATGAGCAAACGACCAAAAATCATAGTTGTAAGCCACGAACTATGAGTTATTTTTTTTGAAAAAAATGTAGTTTAAGCCCTTTAAATCGAGGCTTCACGGTTTTCAAGAGGATACGGGCGAAGCTTGGACTTGGAATACGTCAAACGGTGTGAGTGCGATAAAAGCCGATGAAAAACTATAAAGCTAGATTTTAGTTGTTTGGACATAGTTCAATGTGAAAAGGGCTAATAATCAAAACTCATCACTATAAGCCATGACCTATGAGTGATTTTGGTAAAAAGAATATAGTCTAGGCCCTCAAAATCATCCTTCATGGTTTTTTGAGAATATTCGAGCCAAGCTGGAGTAGGAATACGTAAAACGGTATGAGTGCGAGAAAAACTAACGAAAAACTATCGAGCTAGGTTTGAGTCTGTTTGGACCTAGTTCGATTTAAAATGGGCAAATGACCAAAAATCATAGCTATAAACCACGAACTATGAGTTATTTTTGTGAAAAAACGTAGTTTAAGCCCTTAAAATCCGCCTTCACGGTTTTCTAGAAGATACGAGCGAATTGGGCTTGGACTACGTGAAACGGTATGGGTGCGATAAAAGCCGACAAAAACTATCGGGCTAGGCTTGAGTTGTTTGGACCTAGTTCGATTCGAAACGGTCAAATAACCAAAAATCATAGATATAAGCCACGAAGTATGAGCTATTTTCGAGAAAAAACGTAGTGTAAGCCTTTAAAATCAGCCTTTATAGTTTTTCAAGATACGAGCCAACTAGACTTGGAATACGTGAAATGGTGTGAGTGCGATAAAAGCGATAAAAAACTATTGGGCTAGGTTTGAGCTTTTTGGACCTAATTCAATGCAAAATGGGCCAACAATCAATACTCATCGCTATAAGCCATGACTTAATAGTTATTTTGATAAAAAGAATGAAGTTTAGTCCCTCAAAATCATCCTTCATGGTTTTTTAAGAAGATTCGGGACAACTCGAAGTGGGAATATGTCAAACGGTATGAGAGCGATAAAAGCGACGAAAAGCTGTCGGCCTAGGTTTGAGTCTGTTTGGACCTAGATCGATTCGAAACAAGCAAACGACCAAAAATCATATCTATAAGCTACGAACTATGAGTTATTTTTGTGAAAAAAATGTAATTTAAGCCCTAAAAATCAAGCTTCGTAGTTTTTCAAGAAGATACGGGCCAACTCGGACTAGGAATACGTGAAGTAGTGTGAGTGCGATAAAAGCCGATGAAAAACTATCGAGCTAGGTTTGAGCTATTTGGACTTATTTCAATGTAGAACGGGCCAACGATCAATAGTCATCGCTATAAGCCATGACTTTTGAGTTATTTTGATGAAAAAATATAGTTGAGGCTCTAAAAATCAGCCTTCACGAGTATTTCAAGAAGATACGGGCCAAATCAAATTGGAATACGTGAAACGATGTGAGTGCAATAAAAACATATGAAAGCTATCGAGTCGGGTTGGAGCCGTTTGGACCTAGTTCGATACGGAACAAGCCAACGACCAAAACTCATAGCTATAAGTCATTGACTATGAGTTATTTTTGTGAAAAAATGTTGTTTAGGCCCTCAAAATCGATCTTCATAGTTTTTTAATAAAATACGAGCCAATTGGACTTAGAATATGTAAAACGGTGTGAGTGCAATAAAAGTTGATGGAAAACTATCCGGCTAAGTTTGAGCTATTTGGACCTAGTTCGATGCGAAATGGGCTCAAGATGAAAACTCATCGCTATAAGCCATGACTTTGAGTGATTTAGGTAAAAAAGATATCGTTTAGGCCCTCAAAATCATCTTTCATGGTTTTTCAAGAAGATTCGAGCCAACTAGACTCGAAATACATGAAACGGTGTTACTTGCGATAAAAGCCGATGAAAAGCTATCGGGCTAGATTTGAGGTGATTGGACCTAGTTTAATGTGAAAGGGCCAATAATCAAAACTCATCACCATAAGCCATGACCTATGAGTGATTTTTGTAAAAATAATGTAGTGTAGCCATTAAAATCATCCTTCATGGTTTTTTAAGAAGATTCGAGCCACATGGATTGAGAATACGTAAAACGGTATGAGTGCGAGGAAAACGGATGAAAAACTATCGAGCTAGGTTTGAGTCTGTTTGGACCTAGTTCAACTTGAAACGGACAAACGATAAAAAATCATAGCTATACGCCACGAACTATGAGTTATTTTTGTGGAAAAACGTTGTTTAAGCCCTCAAAATCGGCCTTTATAGTTTTTCAAGAAGATATGGGCCAAGCTGGACTCGGAATACATGAAATGGTGTGAGTATGATAAAAACTAATGAAAAGCTCGTCAAGATAGGTTTGAGCTTTTTGGACCTAGTTCAATGCGAAACGGGCCAACGATCAATACTCATCGCTACAAGCCATGACTTTTGAGTTATTTTGATAAAAAGAATGTAGTTTAGGGCCAATTGAAGTGGGAATACATCAAATGATATTAGTGCGATAAAAAAGGATGAAAAACTATCGGGCTACGTTTGAGATCTGTTTGGACCTAGATCGACTCAAAACGAGCAAAAGACCAAAAATCATAGCTATAAGCCACGAACTATGAGTTATTTTTGTCACAAAACGTAGTTTAAGCCCTTAAAATCGAGCTTCACGAGTTTTTAAAGAAGATACAAGCCAACTTGGACTTGGAATACATGAAACGGTGTGAGTGCAATTAAAACTAATGAAAAACTATCGGGCTAGATTTGAGTTGTTTGGACCTAGTTCAAGGTGAAATGGGTTAATAATCAAAACTCATCACTATAAGCCATGGCCTATGAGTGATTTTGGTAAAAAGATTGTAGTCTAGGCCCTCAAAATCATCTTTCATGGCTTTTTGAGAAGATTCGATCCAACTATAGTAGGAATACGTAAAACGGTATGAGTGCGAGAGAAACCGACAAAAAACTATCGAGCTAGGTTTGAGTCTGTTTGGACCTAGTTCGATTTGAAGCTGGCAAATGATAAAAAACCATAGTTATAAGCCACGAACTATGAGTTATTTACGTGAAAAAACGTTGTTTAAGCCCTTAAAATCAGCCTTCATAGTTTTTCAAGAAGATACGGGCCAACTGGGCTTGGAAGACGTGAAACGGTATAAATGCGAGAAAAACTAACAAAAACTATCGAGCTAGGCTTGAGTCTGTTTGGGCCTAGTTCGATTCGAAACGATCAAACAATAAAAAATCATAGCTATAAGCCACGAACTATGAGATGTTTTCGAGAAAAACGTATGTTAAGCCATCCGAATCGGCCTTCACGGTTTTCAAGAAGATACGAGCCAAGCTTGGACTTGGAATATGTTAAATGGTGTGAGTGCGATAAAAGCCGACGATAAACTCGTCGAGCTAGGTTTGAGCTTTTTGAACCTAGTACAATGCAAAACGGGTCAACGATCAATACTTATCGCTATAAGCCATGACTTAAGAGTTATTTTGATAAAAAGAATGTAGTTTAGGCTCTCAAAATCATCCTTCATGGTTTTTTAAGAAGATTCGGGACAATCGAAGTGAGAATACATCAAACGGTATGAGAGCGATAAAAATTGACGAAAAAGCTGTCGGGCTAGGTTTGAGATCTGTTTGGACCTAGATCGATTCGAAACGAGCAAATGACAAAAAATCATAGCTATAGGTCATGAACTATGAATTATTTTTTTGAAAAAAATGTAGTTTAAGCCCTCAAAATCGGGCTTCACAATGTTTCAAGAAGATACGGGCCAACTGGACTTGGAATACGTGAAACGGTATGAGTGCGATAAAAGCCGACAAAAACTATCGAGCTAGGTTTGACTCGTTTGGAACTACTTCGATTTGAAACGGATAAACGACAAAAAATCAAAGCTATAAGCCACGAACTATGAGTTATTTTTGTGGAAAAACGTAGTTTAAGCCCTCAAAATCAGCCTTCATAGTTTTTTAAGAAGATTTGGTCAACTGGATCGGGAATACGTGAAACGATGTTTGTATGATAAAAACTAACAAAAAACTATCGAGATAGGTTTGAGCTTTTTGGACCTAGTTTAATGCGAAATGGACCAATGATCAATACTCATCGCTATAAGCCATTACTTATGAGTTATTTTGATAAAAAGAAAGTAGTTTAGTCCCTCAAAATTATCCTTCATGGTTTTTTAAGAAGATTCGGACCAATTGAAGTAGGAATATGTCAAACGAGTATTAGTGCGATAAAAGCCGATGAAAAACTATCGAGCTAGGTTTGAGTCTGTTTGGACCTAGATCGATTTGAAACGAGCAAACGACCAAAAATCATAGCGATAAGCCATGAACTATAAGTTATTTTTATGAAAAAACGTAGTTTAAGCCCTCAAAATCGAGCTTCACGGTTTTCAAGAAGACACGGGCCAAATGGACTCGGAATACGTGAAATGGTGTGAGTGCGATAAAAACTAAGAAAAAACTTTTAGGCTAGATTTGAGTTGTTTCGACCTAGTTCAATGTGAAACGGGCTAATAATCAAAACTCATCGCTATAAGCCATGACCTATGAGTGATTTTGGTAAAAAGAATGTAGTCTACGCCTTCAAAATCATCCTTCATGGTTTTTCGACAAGATTTGGGCGAGCTGGAGTGGGAATACATGAAATGGTATGAGTTCGATAAAAAGTGATAAAAACTATTGAGCTAGGTTTGAGACTGTTTGGACCTAGATCGATTGAGCAAACAACCAAAAATCATAGCTATAAACCACGAATTATGAGTTATTTTCGTGAAAAAAAGTAATTTAGTTCGTCAAAATCAGCCTTCATAGTTTTTCAAGATGATACGAGCCAACTGGACTTGGAATATGTGAAACCATATGAGTGCGATAAAAACTAATGAAAAATTATCGAGCTAGGTTTGAGTCTGTTTGGACCTAGTTCAACGCGATATCGGTCAATGATCAAAACTCGTCACTATAAGCCATGACCTATGAGTGATTTTGGTAAAAAGAATGTAGTTTAGACCCTCAAAATCATCCTTCATGGTGTTTTAAGAAGATTTGGGCCAACTGGAGTGGGAACATGAAACGAGCATGAGTGCGATAAAAATTGACAAAAGCTGTCGGGTTAGGCTTGAGTTGTTTGGACCTAGTTCGATGCGAAACGGGCCAACGACCAAAACTCATAGCTATAAGTCATGACTTATAAGTTATTGTGGTCAAAAAATATAGTTTGGGCCCTTAAAATCAACCTTCATAGTTTTTCAAGAAGATTCGAGCCAACTAGACTTGGAATACGTGAAACGGTGTGAGTGTGAAAAAAACTAACGAAAAGCTGTCGAGCTAGGTTTGAGCTTTTTGGACCTAGTTCAATGCGAAACGGGCCAATGATCAATACTCATCACTATAAGCCATGACCTATGAGTGATTTTGGTAAAAAAAAAGTAGTTTAGGCCCTCAAAATCATCCTTCATGGTTTTTTAAGAAGATTTGGGCCAACCTGGAGTGTGAATATGTGGAACAACA
The DNA here is from genome assembly GCA_963924115.1 of Dovyalis caffra. Classification (NCBI taxonomy): domain Eukaryota; kingdom Viridiplantae; phylum Streptophyta; class Magnoliopsida; order Malpighiales; family Salicaceae; genus Dovyalis; species Dovyalis caffra. The sequence goes on from CAWUPB010001189.1 coordinate 401,375, forward strand.
TGAGTAAGATAAAACCTAACAAAAATTGTACGGCTAGGCTTGAGCTGTTTGGACCTAGTTCGATGCGAAACGGGCCAACCACCAAAACTTATAGCTATAAGCGATGACTTATGAGTTATTTTGGTAAAAAATATAGTTTGGTCCTCAAAATCAGCCTTCATAGTTTTTCAAGAAGATACGAGCCAAGCTGTCTTGGAAGACGTGAAACGGTGTGAGTGCGAAAAAAACTAACGAAAAGCTGTCGAGCTAGGTTTGAGCTCGTTTGGACCTAGTTCAACGCGATATTGGTCAATGATCAAAACTCATCACTATAAGTCATGACCTATGAGTGATTTTGGTAAAAAGAATGTAGTTTAGGCCCTCAAAATCATCCTTCATGGTTTTTTAAGAAGATTTGGGCCAAGCTGGAGTGGGAACATGAAACGAGCATGAGTGTGATAAAAATTGACAAAAACTATCGGGTTAGGCTTGAGTCGTTTGGACCTAGTTCGATGCGAAACGGGCCAACGACCAAAACTCATAGCTATAAACCATGACTTATGAGTTATTTTGGTCAAAAAATATAGTTTGGGCCTCAAAATCAACCTTCATAGTTTTTCAAGAAGATACGAGCCAACGGGACTTGGAATACGTGAAACGGTGTGAGTGCAAAAAAGCCGATAAAAAGCTGTCGAGCTAGGTTTGAGCTTTTTGGATCTAGTTCAATGCGAAACAGGCTAACGATCAATACTCATCACTATAAGCCATGACCTATGAGTGATTTTGGTAAAAACAAAATATAGTTTAGGCCCTCAAAATCATCCTTCATGGTTTTTTAAGAAGATTTAGGCCAAGCTGGAGTGGGAACATGAAACGAGCATGAGTGTGATAAAAATTGACAAAAACTATCGGGTTAGGCTTGAGTCGTTTGGACCTAGTTCAATGCGAAACGGCCAACGACCAAAACTCATAGCTATAAGTCATGAGTTATGAGTTATTTTGGTCAAAAAATATAGTTTGGGCTCTCAAAATCAACCTTCATAGTTTTTCAAGAAGATACAAGCCAAGCTTGGACTTGGAATACGTGAAACGAGTGTGAGTGCGAAAAAAGCCGACGAAAAGCTGTCGAGCTAGGTTTGAGCTTTTGGACCTAGTTCAATGCGAAACGAGCCAACGATCAATATTCATCACTATAAGCCATGACCTATGAGTGATTTTGGTAAAAAAAAATGTAGTTTAGGCCCTCAAAATCATCCTTCATGGTTTTTTAAGAAGATTTGGGCCAACTTGGAGTGGGAATACGTGGAACAACATGAGTAAGATAAAAACTAACAAAAATTGTACGGCTAGGCTTGAGTCATGTTTGGACCTAGTTCGATGCGAAACGGGCCAACCACCAAAACTCATAGCTATAAGCGATGACTTATGAGTTATTTTGGTAAAAAATGTAGTTTGGGCCCTCAAAATCGGCCTTCATAGTTTTTCAAGAAGATACGAGCCAAGCTGTCTTGGAAGACGTGAAACGGTGTGAGTGTGAAAAAAACTAACGAAAAACTATCGAGCTAGGTTTGAGCTTTTTGGACCTAGTTCAATGCGAAACGGGCCAACAATCAATACTCATCACTATAAGCCATGACCTATGAGTGATTTTGGTAAAAAAAAATGTAGTTTAGGCTCTCAAAATCATCATTCATAGTTTTTTAAGAAGATTTGGGCCAAGCTGGAGTGGGAATACGTGGAACAACATGAGTAAGATAAAAGCCGACAAAAATTGTACGGCTAGGCTTGAGTACGTTTGGACCTAGTTCGATGCAAAACGGGCCAACCACCAAAACTCATAGCTATAAACGATGACTTATGAGTTATTTTGGTAAGAAATATAGTTTGGGCCCTCAAAATCAGCCCTCATAGTTTTTCAAGAAGATACAAACCAAGCTGTCTTGGAAGACGTGAAACGATGTGAGTGCGAAAAAAGCCGATGAAAAAGCTGTCGAGCTAGGTTTGAGCTTTTTGGACCTAGTTGAATGCGAAACGGGCCAACGATCAATACTCATCACTATAAGCTATGACCTATGAGTGATTTTGATAAAAAAATATAGTTTAGGCCCTCAAAATCATCCTTCATGGTTTTTTAAAAAGATTTGGGCCAAGCTGGAGTGGGAATACGTGAAACGAGCATGAGTGCGATAAAAACTAACAAAAGCTTGTCGGGCTAGGCTTGAGTACGTTTGGACCTAGTTCGATGCAAAACGAGCCAATGACCAAAACTCATATCTATAAGCCATGACTTATGAGTTATTTTGGTGAAAAAATGTAGTTTGGGCCACTTAAAATCAGCCTTCATAGTTTTGCAAGAAGATACAAGCCAAGCTTGGACTTGGAATATGTGAAATAGTGTGAGTGCGATAAAAGCCGACAAAAAACTATCGAGCTAAGTTTGAGCTAGTTGAACCTAGTTCAATGCGAAACGGTCAATGATTAATACTTATTGCTATAAGCCATGACAAATGAGTGATTTTGGTAAAAAGAATTGAGTTTAGGCCCTCAAAATCATTCTTCATGGTTTTTTAAGAAGATTCGAGCCAAGTAGACTCGGAATACGTGAAACGGTGTTAGTACGATAAAAAATGATGAAAAGCTATCGGGCTAGGTTTGAGGTGTTTAGACCTAGTTCATTGTGAAACAGGCCAATAATCAAAACTCATCGTTATAAGCCATGACCTATGACTGATTTTTGTAAAAAGAATATAGTTTAGCCCTTAAAATCATCCTTGATGGTTTTTTAAGAAGATTCGAGCCAATTGGAGCTGGAATACGTAAAACGAGTATGAGTGTGAGGAAAACGAGATGAAAAACTATAGAGCTAGGTTTGAGTCTGTTTGGACCTAGTTCGATTTGAAATGGGAAAATGACAAAAAATCATAGCTATAAGCCACGAACTATGAGTTATTTTGTGGAAAAAACGTACTTTAAGCCCTCAAAATCAGCCTTCATAGTTTTTCGGGAAGATATGGGCCAACTGGACTTGGAATACATGAAACGGTGTGAGAACAATAAAAGCCGACAAAAACCTGTTGAGCTAGGCTTGAGCTTTTTGGACCTAGTTCATTGCGAAACGAGCCAACGATCAATACTCATCACCATAAGCCATGACTTACGAGTTATTTTCATAAAAAGAATATAGTTCGGGCCCTCAAAATTATCCTTCATGGTTTTTTAAGAAGATTCGAGCCAATTGAAGTGGGAATACGTCAAACGGTATTAGTACGATAAAAGCCGATGAAAAGTCGTCGAGGCTAAGTTTGAGCTTTTTGGACCTAGATCGATTCGAAAAGAGCAAATGACCAAAAATCATAGCTATAAGCCACGAACTATGAGTTACTTTTGTGAAAAAACGTAGTTTAAGCCATAAAAATCGAGCTTCATAGTTTTTTAGCAAGATATGGGCCAATTGGACTTAGAATACGTGAAATGGTGTGAGTACGATAAAAGCCGACAAAAACCTATTGAGCTAGGCTTGAACTTTTTGGACCTAGTTCATTGCGAAACGGGCCAACGATCAATACTCATCGCTATAAGCCATGACTTATGAGTTATTTTGATAAAAAGAATATAGTTTAGGCCCTCAAAATTATCCTTCATGGTTTTTTAAGAAGATTCGAGCCAATTGAAGTTTGAATACGTCAAACGGTATTAGTGCGATAAAAGCCGATGAAAAACTATCGGGCTAGGTTTGAGCTATTTGGACCTAGATCGATTCGAAACGAGCAAACGACCAAAAATCATAGCTATAAGCCACGAACAATGAGTTATTTTTGTGAAAAAAACGTAGTTTAAGCCCTTAAAATCAGCCTTCATAGTTTTGCAAAAAGATACGGGCCAACTGGATTTGGAATACGTGAAATGGTATGAGTGCGATAAAAGCCGACGAAAAGCTCGTCGAGCTAGGTTTGAGCTTTTTGGACCTAGTTCAATGCAAAATGGGACAACGATGAATACTCATCGCTATAAGCCATGAATTAAGAGTTATTTTGATAAAAATAATGTAGTTTAGGTTCTTAAAATCATCATTCATGATTTTTTAAAGAAGATTCGGAACAACTCGAATTGGGAATACGTCAAACGGTATGAGAGCGATAAAAACTCATGAAAAACTATCGAGCTAGATTTGAGTTGTTTGGACATTGAACGCTAGTAATCAAAACTCATCACTATAAGCCATGACCTTTGAGTGATTTTTGGCAAAAGAATGTAGTATAGGCCCTCAAAATCATCTTTCATGGTTTTTTGAGAAGATTCGAGCCAACTAGAGTAGGAATACGTAAAACGGTATGAGTGCGAGAAAAATTGTCGAAACATTATCGAGCTAGGTTTGAGTTGTTTGGACCTAGTTCGATTTGAAATGAGCAAACGACCAAAAATAATAGCTATAAGCCACGAACTATGAGTTATTTTTATGAAAAAACATAATTTAAGCCCTTAAAATCATCCTTCACCGTTTTTCAAGAAGATACGGGCCAATTGGACTCGGAATACATGAAACGGTATGAGTGCAATAAAAGCCGACGAAAAACTATTGAGCTAGGTTTGAGCTATTTGGACTTAGTTCAATGCAAAACGGGCCAACGATAAAAAATCATCGCTATAAGCCTTGACTTTTGAGTTATTTTGGTGAAAAAATATAGTTGAGGCCCTCAAAATCAGCCTTCACAATATTTCAAGAAAATACGGACCAAATCGAATTGGAATACATGAAACGATGTGAGTGCAAAAAAGCCGATGAAAGCTATCTAGCTAGGTTGGAGCCGTTTGTACCTAGTTCAATGCGAAACGAGCCAACGACCAAAACTCATAGCTATAAGTCATTGACTATGAGTTGTTTTTATGAAAAAATATAGTTTAGGCCCTCAAAATTAGTCTTCACGAGCTTTTAAAGAAAATACGAGCCAATTGGACTTGGAATACGTAAAACAAGTGTGACTACCATAAAAGCCGATGAAAAACTTTCGGGCTAAGTTTGAGCTATTTTGACCTAGTTCGATGCGAAACGAGCTTAAAATAAAAACTCATCGCTATAAGCCATGACTATGAGTGATTCGAGTAAAAAAATATCGTTTAGGCCCTCAAAATCATCCTTCATGGTTTTTCAAGAAGATTTGAGCCAACTAGACTCGAAATACGTGAAACGGTGTTAGTGCGATAAAAATTGACGCAAAGCTATCGGGCTAGGTTTGAGGTGTTTGGACCTAGTTCAATGTGAAACGGGCTAATAATCAAAACTCATCGCTATAATCCATGACCTATGAGTGATTTTTGTAAAAAGAATGTAGTGTAGCCCTTAAAATCATCCTTCATGATTTTTTACGAAGATTCAAGCCAACTCGGAGCGGGAATACATAAAACGGCATGAATGTGAGGAAAACGGATGAAAAACTTTCGAGCCAGGTTTGGGTCGTTCGGACCTAGTTTGATTTGAAACAGGCAAATGACAAAAAATCATAACTATAAGCCACAAACTATGAGTTATTTTTGTGGAAAGCCGTAGTTTAAGCCCTCAAAATCAGCCTTCATAGTTTTTGAAGAAGATATGGGCCAACTGGACTTGGAATACGTGAAACGATGTGAGTACGATAAAAATTGACAACAAACTATCGAGCTAGGTTTGAGCTTTTTGGACCTAGTTCAATGCTAAACGGGCCAACGATCAATATTCATCGCTATAAGCCATGACTTATGAGTTATTTTGATAAAAAGAATGTAGTTTAGGCCATCAAAATTATCCTTCATGGTTTTTTAAGAAGATTCAAGCCAATTGAAGTGGGAATATGTCAAACGGTATTAGTGCGATAAAAGCCGATGAAAAACTATCAAGCTATGTTTGAGTCTGTTTGGACCTAGATTGATTAGAAACGAGCAAACGACCAAAAATCATAGCTATAAGCCACAAACTATGAGTTATTTTTATGAAAAAACGTAGTTTAAGCCCTATAAATCGAGCTTCACAATTTTTCAAGAAGATACGGGCCAACTGGACTTGGAATACGTGAGACGGTGTGACTACGATAAAAGCCGATGCAAAACAAGTCGAGCTAGATTTGAATTGCTTGGACCTAGTTCAATGTGAAATGGGCTAATAATCAAAACTCATCACTATAAGCCATGACCTATGAGCGATTTTGGTAAAAAGAATGTAGTCTAGGCAAACAAAATCATCCTTCATGGCTTTTTGAGAAGATTTGGGCGAACTGGAATGGGAATACATGAAACGGTATGAGTGCGATAAAAAATGACAAAAACTATCGGGCTAGGTTTGATCTGTTTTGACCTAGATCGATTTGAAACGAGCAAACGACCAAAAATCAAAGCTATAAGCCACGAATTATGAGTTATTTTCATAAAAAAAAGTAATTTAGTCCCTCAAAATCAGCCTTCACAATTTTTCAAGATGATACGGGCCAACTGGACTTGCAATACGTGAAATGGTGTGAGTGCAATAAAAGCCGACGAAAAACTTTCGAGCTAGGTTTGAGCTTTTTGGACCTAGTTCAATGCAAAACGGGCCAACGATTAATACTCATCGATATAAGCCATGACTTAAGAGTTATTTTGATAAAAAGAATGCGAGTTTAGGCCCTTAAAATCATCCTTCATGATTTTTTTAAGAAGATTTAGGACAACTCGAAGTGGGAATACCTCAAACGGTATGAGAGCGATAAAAGCCGACGAAAAACTATCGGGCTAGGTTTGAGTCTGTTTGGACCTAGATCGATTCAAAACGACCAAATGACCAAAAGTCATAGCTATAAGCCATGAACTATGAGTTATTTTTATGAAAAAACGTAGTTTAAGCCCTCAAAATCGAGCTTCATAGTTTTTCAAGAAGATACGGGCCAACTAGACTTGGAATACGTGAAATGGTGTGAATGCATTAAAAACCGATGAAAAACTTTCGGGCTAGATTTGAGTTATTTCGACCTATTTCAATGTGAAACGGGCTAATAATCGAAACTCATTGCTATAAGCCATGACCTATGAGTGATTTCGGTAAAAAGAATGTTGTCTAGGCCAACAAAATCATCCTTCATGGCTTTTTGAGAAGATTTGGGCGAATTGGAGTGGGAATACATGAAACGAGCATGAGTGCGATAAGAACCGACAAAAACTATTGGGTTAGGTTTGAGTCTGTTTGGACCTAGATCGATTTGAAACGAGCAAACGACAAAAAATCATAGCTATAAGCCACGAATTATGAGTTATTTTCGTCAAAAAAAGTAATTTAGTCCCTCAAAATCGAGTCTTAGTTTTTCAAGATGATACGGGCCAACTGGACTTGGAATACGTGAAACGATATGAGTGCGATAAAAACTAATGAAAAATTATTGAGCTAGGTTTGAGTCCGTTTGGACCTAGTTCAACACGAAACCGGTCAACGATCAAAATTCATCACTATAAGCCATGACCTATGAGTGATTTTGGTAAAAAGAATGTAGTTTAAGCCCTCAAAATCATCCTTCATGGTTTTTTTGAGAAGATTCGAAGCTAACTCGGAGTGGGAATACATGAAACGGTATGAGTGCGATAAAGCCGATAAAAAATTATCGAGCTAGGCTTGAGCCGTTTGGACCTAGTTCGATGCAAAACGAGCTAATGACCAAAACTCATAGCTATAAGCCATGACTTATGATTTATTTTGGTGAAAAAATGTAGTTTGGGCCCTCAAAATTAGCTTTCTCAGCTTTTCAAGAAGATACGGGCCAATTGGACTTGGAATACATGAAAGGATATGAGTGTGATAAAAGCCGATGAAAAACTATCGGGCCGAGTTTGAGTCTGTTTGGACGTAGTTCGATGCGAAACGAGCCAACCGAACTTGGAATACGTGAAAAGGTATGAGTACGATAAAAATTAAAGAAAAATTATCGAGCTAAGTTTTAGCTCGTTTGGACCTAGTTCAATGCGAAACGGGCCAATGATCAAAACTCATCACTATAAGCCATGACCTATTAGTGATTTTGGTAAAAAGAATGTAGTTTACGCTCTCAAAATCATCCTTCATGATTTTTTAAAAAGATTTGGGCCAAATGGAGTGGGAATACGTGAAACGCCATGCGTGTGATAAATACCGAGGAAAAACTATTGGGATAGGTTTGAGCTATTTGGACCTAGTTCAATGCGAAACGAACCAACAACCGATACTCATAGCTATAAGCCACAAACTATGAGTTATTTTTATAAAAAACATAGTTTAGGCCCTCAAAATCGGTATTCACGGCTTTTCAATAAGATACGAGCCAACCTGGACTTAGAATACATGAAACGATGTGAGTGCGATAAAAGCCGAAAAAACATTATGGAGCTAGATTTGAACTCGTTTGCACCTAATTCTATGAGAAACGTGCCAACGATCAATACTTATCGCTATAAGCTATGACCTATGAGTGATTTTGGTGAAAAGAATGTAGTTTAGGCCCTTAAAATCATTCTTCATGGTTTTTTAAGAATATTCGGGCCAACTAGAGTGGGAATACGTGAAACGGTATGAGTACGACAAAAACCGACAAAAACTATCGAGCTAGGCTTAAGTCGTTTAGCCTAGTTCGATTCGAAATGAGCAAACGACCAAAAATCATACCTATAAGCCACGAACTATTAGTTATTTTTATGAAAAAACGTAGTTTAGGCCCTCAAAATAAGCATTCATAATTTTTCAAGAAGATACCGGCCAACTAGACTTGGAAAACGTGAAACGAGTGTGAGTGTGATAAAAACTAACAAAAAACTATCGAGCTAGGTTTGGGTCGTTTGCACCTAATTCCATGCGAAACTAGCCAACGATCAATACTCATCGCTATAAGCCATGACCTATAAGTGATTTTGGTAAAAAGGATGTAGTTTAGGCCCTCAAAAGCATTCTTCATGATTTTTTAAGAAGATTCGAGCCAACTAGAGTGGGAATACGTGAAACGGTATGAGTGCGATAAAAACCGACAAAAAACTATCGGGCTAGGTTTGAGTTGTTTGGACCTAGTTCAATTCGAAACGGGCAAATGACCAAAAATCATAGCTAAAAGCCTCGAACTATGACTTATTTTCATGAAAAAATGTAGTTTAAGCCCTCAAAATCAGCCTTCACTGTTTTTCAAGAAGATACGAGCCAACTGGACTTGGAATACGTGAAGCGAGTGTGAGTGGGATAAAACCGATAGAAAACTATAAAGCTAGGTTTGAGTTATTTGGACGTAGTTCAATGCAAAACGGGTGAACGATAAAATCTCATCGTTATATCCTATGACTTATGAGTTATTTTGGTGAAAAAGTATAGTTTGGGTCCTCAAAATCGACCTTTACGGTATTTCAAAAAAATACGAGCCAACTCGAATTGGAATATGTGAAACAATGTGAGTGCGATAAAAGCCGATGAAAGCTATCGAGCTAGGTTAGAGCTATTTGGACCTAGTTTGATGCCGAACGAGCCAACGACCAAAACTCATAGCTATAAGCCATTGACTATGAGTTATTTTTGTGAAAAAATGTAGTTTAGGCCTTCAAAATCGATCTTCATATTTTTTTAAAAATATACAAGCCAATTGGACTTGGAATACATAAAACGGTGTGAGTGTAATAAAAGCCGATGAAAAACTATCCGGCTAGGTTGGAGTTGTTTAGACCTAGTTTGATGCGAAACGGGCCAACGACCAAAACTCATAGCTATAAACCTTACTATGAGTTATTTTGGTGAAAAAATATAGTTTAGGCCCTCCAAATCAATCTTTAGAGTTTTTGAAAAATATACAAGCCAATTGGACTTGGAATATGTAAAATGGTGTGAGTGCGATAAAAGCCGATGAAAAACTATCGAGCTAAGTTTGAGTCTGTTTGGACCTAGTTCGATACGAAATGAGCTTAAGATCAAAACTCATCGCTATAAGCCATGACTACGAGTGATTTGGGTAAAAAATATCTTTTAGGCCCTTAAAATCATCCTTCATGGTTTTTCAAGAAGATTCGAGCCAACTGGACTCGGAATACGTGAAACGGTGTTAGTGCGATAAAAGCCGATGAAAACCTATCGGGCAAGGTTTGAGTTGTTTGGACCTAGTTTAATGTGAAACGAGCTAATAATCACAACTCATCGCTATAAGCCATGACGTATGAGTGATTTTGGTAAAAAGAATGTAGTTTAGGCCCTCAAAATCATCCTTTATGGTTTTTGAGAAGATTCAAGCCAATTGGAGTAGGAATACGTAAAACGATATGAGTGCGAGAAAAATTGACGAAAAACTTTCGGGCTAGGTTTGAGTCGTTTGAACCTAGTTCGATTTGAAACGGGTAAACGATCAAAAATCAAAGCTATAAGTCACGAACTATGAGTTATTTTTGTGAAAAAACATAGTTTAAGCCCTTAAAATCAGCCATTATAGTTTTTCAAGAAGATACGGGCCAACTCGGACTTGGAATACATGAAATGGTATGAGTGCGATAAAAGCCGACAAAGACTGTCGGGCTAAGCTTTAGCCGTTTAGACCTAGTTTGATTCGAAATGGTCAAATGACCAAAAATCATAGCTATAAGCCACGAACTATGAGTTATTTTTGAGAAAAAACGTAGTTTAAGCTCTTAAAATCAGCCTTCACAGCTTTTCAAGAAGATACGGGCCAACTGGACTTGGAATAAGTGAAATAGTGTGAGTGCGATAAAAGCCGACGAAAAGCTCGTGAAGCTAGGTTTGAGCATTTTGGACCTAGTTCAATGCGACACAAGCCAACGATCAATACTCATTGCTATAAGCCATGACTTATGAGTTATTTTGATAAAAAGAATGTAGTTTAGGCCCTCAAAATTATCCTTCATGGTTTTTTAAGAAGATTCGAGCCAACCGAAGTGGGAATATGTCAAACGGTATTCGTGCAATTAACAATGATGAAAAACTCGTTGGGCTAGGTTTGAGCTATTTGGACCTAGATCGATTCGAAACGCACAAACGATAAAAAATCATAGCCATAAGCCATGAATTATGAGTTAGTTTCATGAAAAAAGTAATTTAGTCCCTCAAAATCAGCCTTTACAATTTTTCAAGATGATAGGGGCCAACTAGACTTGGAATACATGAAACGATATGAGTGCAATAAAAACCGATGAAAAACTCGTTGAGCTAGGTTTGAGCCGTTTGGACCTAGTTCAACGCGAAACGGCAAACGATCAAAACTCATCACTATAAGCCATGACCTATGAGTGATTTTGATAAAAAGAATGTAGTTTAGGCCCTCAAAATCATCCTTCATGGTTTTTTCGAAGATTCGAGCCAACTAGAGTGGGAATACGTGAAACGGTATGAGTGCGATAAAAACTAACGAAAAACTATCGTGCTAGGCTTGAGCTCGTTTGGGCCTAGTTCGATGCAAAACGGGCCAACGACCAAAACTTATAGCTATAAGCCATGACTTATGAGTTATTTTGGTGAAAAAGTATAGTTTGGGCCCTCAAAATCAGCCTTCACAATTTTTCAAGAAGATACGGGCCAACTAGACTTGGAATACGTGAAACGATATGAGTGCGGTAAAAACTAATGAAAAACTATCGGGCTAGGTTTGAGTCTGTTTGGACGTAGTTCGATCCGAAACGGGCCAATGACCAAAACTCATAACTATAAGCCATTAACTATGAGTTATTTTTGTGAAAAATCGTAGTTTAGGCCCTCAAAATCGGTCTTTATCGTTTTTTAAGAACATACGGCCCAACCGAACTTGGAATACATGAAACGGTGTGAGTGCGATAAAACCGACAAAAAACTATCGAGCTAGGTTTGAGTCTGTTTGGACCTAGTTCAATGCGAAATGGGCCAACGATCAAAACTCATCGCTATAAGCCACGACCCATTAGTGATTTTGGTAAAAAGAATGTAGTTTATGCCCTCAAAATCATCCTTCATGGTTTTTTAAAAGGATTCGGGCCAAATGGAGTGAGAATACGTGAAACACAATGAGTGGGATAAATACGACAAAAAACTATCAAGATAGGTTTGAGCTGGTTGGACCTAGTTCGATGCGAAATGAGCCAATAACCAATACTCATAGCTATGAGCCATAAACTATGAGTTATTTTTATGAAAAAACATAGTTTAGGCCCTCAAAATCAGCATTCATAGTTTTTCAATAAGATAGGAGCCAACTTGGACTTAGAATACGTGAAACGGTATGAGTGCGATAAAAGCCGATGAAAAATTATGGAGCTAGGTTTGAGCTCGTTTGCACCTACTTCCATGCGAAACGGGCCAGCGATCAATACTCATCGCAATAAGCCATGACCTATGAGTGATTTTGGTAAAACGAATGTAGTTTAGGCACTCAAAATCATTCATCATGGTTTTTTAAGAAGATTCGGGCCAACTAGAGTGAGAATACGTGAAATGGTATGAGTGCAAAAAAAATTGAAAAAAACTATCGGGCTAGGCTTGAGTCTGTTTGGACCTAGTTCTATTCGAAATGGGAAAACGATAAAAAAATCATACCTATAAGCCACGAAGTATGAGTTATTTTAGTGAAAAAACATAGTTTAGGCCCTCAAAATAAGCATTCATAGTTTTTTAAGAAGATACGAGCTAACTTGGACTTGGAATATGTGAAATGGTGTGAGTGCGATAAAAGCCGACGAAAAACCGTCGAGCTAGGTTTGAGTCTGTTTGGACCTAGTTCAATGAGAAACGGGCCTACGATCAATACTCATCGCTATAAGCCATGACCTATGAGTGATTTTAGTAAAAAGAATGTAGTTTAGGCACTCAAAATCATTCTTCATGGTTTTTTAAGAAGATTCGAGCCAACTAGAGTGAGCATACGTGAAACGATATGAGTGCGATAAAACCGACAAAACTATCGGGCTAAGCTTGAGTCGTTTGGATCTACTTCGATTCGAAACGGCCAAATGACCAAAAATCATACCTATATGCCACGAACTATGAGTTATTTTAGTGAAAAAACGTAGTTTAGGCCCTAAAAATAAGCATTCATAGTTTTTCAAGAAGATACGGGCCAATTGGAATTGGAATACGTGGAGCGATGTGAGTGCGATAAAAGCCGACGAAAAACTATCGAGCTAGGTTTGAGCTATTTGGACTTAGTTCAATGCAAAACCGGCCAACGATCAAAACTCATCGCTATAATCCAAGACTTATAAGTTATTTTGGTGAAAAAATATAGTTTGGGCCTTAAAATCAGCCTTCACGAGTATTTCAAAAAGATACGGGCCAAATTGAATTGGAATACGTCCAACGATGTGAGCGCGATAAAAATTGATGAAAGCTAACGAGCTAGATTGGAGTTGTTTGGACCTAGTTCGATGCGAAACGAGCTAACGACCAAAACTCATAGCTATAAGCCTTCATAGTTTTTTAAGAACATCGAGCCAATTGAACTTGGAATACGTAAAACGATGTTTGTGCGATAAAAGCTAATGAAAAATTATCAAGCTAAGTTTGAGTTGTTTGGACCTAGTTCGATGCGAAACGGGCTCAAAATGAAAACTCATCGCTATAAGCCATGACTATGAGTGATTTGGATAAAAAAATATTGTTTAGGCCCTCAAAATCATCCTTCATGATTTTTCAAGAAGATTCGAGCCAACTAGACTTAGAATACGTGAAACGGTGTTAGTGCGATAAAAACTAATGAAAGGCTATCGGTCTAGGTTTGAGGTGTTTGGGCCTAGTTCAATGTGAAACGAGCCAATAATCAAAACTTATCATTATAAGCCATGACTTATGAGTGATTTTGGTAAAAAAAATGTAGTTTAGGCCCTCAAAATCATCCTTCATGGTTTTTTGAGAAGATTCGAGCCAACTGGAGTAGGAATACGTAAAACAATATGAGTGCGAGAAAAGCCGATGAAAAACTTTCGAGCTAGGTTTGAGTCTGTTTGAACCTAGTTCGATTTGAAACGGCAAACGACCAAAAATCATAGCTATAAGCCACGAACTATGAGTTATTTTTGTGAAAAAATGTAGTTTACGCTCTTAAAATTAGCCATTATAGTTTTTCAAGAAGATACGGGCCAACTCGGACTTAGAATACGTGAAACGAGTATGAGTGCGATATAAACCGACAAAAAATGTCGGGCTAGGCTTAAGCTCGTTTGGACCTAGTTTGATTCGAAACTCGTCAAATGACCAAAAATCATAGCTATAAGCCACGAACTATGAGTTATTTTCGAGAAAAAAACATAGTTTAGGCTCTCAAAATTATGTTCATGGTTTTTTAAAAAGATTCGAGCCAATCGAAGTGGGAATACGTCAAACGGTATAAGGGCAATAAAAACTAATGAAAAACTCGTCGAGCTAGGTTTGAGTCTGTTTGGACCTAGATCGATTTGAAACGAGCAAACGATCAAAAATCATAGCTATAAGCCATGAATAATGAGTTATTTTCGTGAAAAAAAGTAATTTAGTCCCTCAAAGTCGACCTTCATAGTTTTTTAAGATGATACGAGCCAATTCGACTTCGAATACATGAAACGATATGAGTGCGATAAAAATTGATGAAAAACTCGTTGAGCTAGGTTTGAGCTCGTTTGGACCTAGTTTAACGTCAAAAGGGCCAACAATCAAAACTCATCACTATAAGCCATGACCTATGAGTGATTTTGACAAAAAGAATGTAGTTTAGGCCCTCAAAATCATCTTTCATGATTTTTTGAGAAGATTCGGGCCAACTAGAGTGGGAATACGTGAAACGGTATGAGTGCAATAAAAACAGAAAAAAACTATTGGGCTAGGCTTGAGCTATTTAGACCTAGTTCTATGCGAAACGAGCCAACGACCAAAACTCATAGCTACAAGCCATGACTTATGAGTTATTTTGGTGAAAAAATGTAGTTTGGGCTCTCAAAATCAGCCTTTACAGCTTTTCAAGAAGATATGAGCCAACTAGACTTGGAATACGTGAAACGATATGAGTGCGATAAAAACTAGTGAAAAACTATCGGGCTAGGTTTGAGATCGTTTAGACGCAGATTCGATGCGAAATGGGCCAATGACCAAAACTCATAACTATAAGCCATTAACTATGAGTTATTTTGTTGAAAAATCGTAGTTTAGGCCCTCAAAATCGATCTTCATAGTTTTTTAAGAA
The DNA here is from genome assembly GCA_963924115.1 of Dovyalis caffra. Taxonomy (NCBI): domain Eukaryota; kingdom Viridiplantae; phylum Streptophyta; class Magnoliopsida; order Malpighiales; family Salicaceae; genus Dovyalis; species Dovyalis caffra. The sequence goes on from CAWUPB010001189.1 coordinate 416,476, forward strand.
CATACGACCTAACCGAACATGGAGTACGTGAAACGGTGTGAGTGCAATAAAACCGATAAAAAACTATCGAGCTAGGTTTGAGCTATTTGGACCTAGTTCAATGCAAAACGGGCCAACGATCAAAACTCATCGCTATAAGCCATGACCCATAAGTGATTTTGGTAAAAAGAATGTAGTTTATGCCATCAAAATCATCCTTCATGGTTTTTTAAAAAGATTCAAGACAAATGGAGTGAGAATACGTGAAACGCCATGAGTGGGATAAATATCGACAAAAAACTATCAAGATAGGTTTGAGCTTTTTAGACTTAGTTCGATACGAAATGAGCCAACGACCAATACCCATAGCTATAAGCCACAAACTATGAGTTATTTTTATGAAAAAACATAGTTTAGGCCCTCAAAATCAACATTCACAGCTTTTCAATAAGATACGAGCCAACCTGGACTTAGAATACGTGAAACGGTGTGAGTGCGATAAAAACTAATGAAAGATTATGAAGCTAGGTTTGAGCTGTTTGCACCTACTTCCATGCGAAACGGGCCGCCGATCAATACTCATCGCTATAAGCCATGACTTATGAGTGATTTTGGTAAACGGAATGTAGTTTAGGCACTCAAAATCAATCTTCATAGTTTTTTAAGAAGATTCGGGCCAACTAGAGTGAGAATACGTGAAATGGTATGAGTGCGATAAAAACCGAAAAGAACTATCGAGCTAGGCTTGAGTCTGTTTGGACCTAGTTCGATTCCAAATGGGCAAACGATCAAAAATCATACCTATAAGCCACGAACTATGAGTTATTTTAGTGAAAAACATAGTTTAGGCCCTCAAAATAAGCATTCATAGTTTTTCAAGAAGATATGGGCCAAATGGACTTGGAATACGTGAAGCGGTATGAGTGAGATAAAACCGACGAAAAACTCGTCGAGCTAGGTTTGAGCCGTTTGGACCAAGTTCAATGCGAAATGGGCCTACGATCAATACTCATCGCTATAAGCCATGACCTATGAGTGATTTTAGTAAAAAGAATGTAGTTTAGGCACTCAAAATCATACTTCATGGTTTTTTAAGAAGATTTGGGCCAACTAGAGTGAGAATACGTGAAACGATATGTGTGCGATAAGAACCGACAAAAACTATCGGGCTAGGCTTGAGTCGTTTGGACCTAGTTCGATTCGAAATGGGCAAACGATAAAAAATCATACATATAAGCGACGAACTATGAGTTATTTTAGTGAAAAAAAGTAGTTTAGGCCCTAAAAATAAGCATTCATAGTTTTTCAAGAAGATATGGGCCAAATGGACTTGGAATATGTGAAGCGGTGTGAGTGCGATAAAAAATGATGAAAAACTATTGAGCTAGGTTTGAGCTATTTGGATTTAGTTCAATGCAAAACGGGCCAACGATCAAAACTCATCACTATAGTGAGAATGCATCAAACAAGTGTGAGAGCGATACAAATTGATGAAAAACTCGTCGGCTAGGTTTGAGTCTGTTTAGACCTAGATCGATTCGAAACGAGCAAACGACCAAAAATCATAGCTATATGCCACGAACTATGAGTTATTTTTTTGAAAAAAATATAGTTTAAGCCCTCAAAATCGAGCTTCACACTTTTCAAGAAGATACGGGCCAACTGGACTTGGAATACGTCAAACTCGTGTGAGTGTGATAAAAACTAATGAAAAACTATCGAGCTAGATTTGAGTTGTTTGGACCTAGTTCAATGTGAAATGGGCTAATAATCAAAACTCATCACTATAAGCCATGACCTATGAGTGATTTTGGTAAAAAGAATGTAGTCTAAGCCCTCAAAATCATCATTCATGGTTTTTCGAGAACATTCGAGCTAACCGGAGTAGGAATACGTAAAATGATATGAGTGCGAGAAACTATCAAGCTAGGTTTGAGCCGTTTGGACCTAGCTCAATTTGAAATGGGCAAACGACCAAAAATCATAGCTATAAGGCACGAACTATGAGTTATTTTTGTGAAAAAACGTAGTTTAAGCCCTTAAAATCAGCCTTCATAGTTTTTCGGGAAGATACGAGCAATCGGACTTGGAATACGTGAAACGGTATGAGTGCGATAAAAATTGACAAAAACTATCGAGCTAGGCTTGAGTCTGTTTTGACCTAGTTCGATTCGAAACGATCAAACAACCAAAAATCATAGTTATAAGCCGGGAACTATGAGTTATTTTCGAGAAAAAATGTAGTGTAAGCCCTTAAAATCAACCTTCACAAGCTTTTCAAAAAGATACGGACCAACTGGACTTGAAATACGTGAAATGGTGTGAGTACGATAAAAACTAACGCAAAACTCGTCGAGCTAGGTTTGAGCTTGTTGGACCTAGTTCAATGCAAAATGGGCCAACGATCAATACTCATCACTATAAGCCATGACTTAAGAGTTATTTTGATAAAAAGAATGTATTTTAGGCCCTCAAAATCATCCTTCATGGTTTTTTTAAGAAGATTTGGGATAACTAAAGTGGGAATACGTCAAATGGTATGAGAGCGATAAAACCGACAAAAAACTATCGAGCTAGGTTTGACCTTTTTGGACCTAGATCGATTCGAAACGAGCAAACGACCAAAAATCATAGCTATAAGCCACGAACTATGAGTTATTTTTATGAAAAAACGTAGTTTAAGCCCTTAAAATTAGGCTTCATAGTTTTTTAAGAAGATACGGGCCAACTGGAATTGGAATACGTGAAGCGGTGTGAGTGCGAAAAAAATGACGAAAAGCTATCAAGCTAGGTTTGAGCTATTTGGACTTAGTTCCATGCGAACGGGCCAACGATCAAAAGTCATCGCTATAAGCCATGAATTTTGAGTTATTTTGGTGAAAAAATATAGTTTAGGCCCTAAAAATCAGCCTTCATAGTATTTCAAGAAGATTCGAGCCAAATCGAATTGGAATACGTGAAACGATGTGAGTGTGATAAAAGCCGATGAAAGCTATCGAGCTAGGTTGGAGCCGTTTGGACCTAGTTCGATGCGGAACAAGCCAATGACCAAAACTCATAGCTATAAGCCATTGACAATGAGTTATTTTTATGAAAAACTCGTAGTTTAGGCCCTCAAAATTAATCTTCATAGTTTTTTAATAAAATACAAGCCAATTGGACTTGGAATATGTAAAACGGTGTGAGTGCGATAAAAGCCGATGAAAAACTCGTCGGGCTAAGTTTGAGCTATTTAGACCTAGTTCGATGTGAAACGGGCTCAAGATGAAAACTCATTGCTATAAGCCATGACTTTGAGTGATTTGGGCAAAAAAATATCGTTTAGGCCCTCAAAATCATCCTTCACGAGCTTTTCAAGAAGATTCGAGCCAACTAGACTTGAAATTCGTAAAACGGTGTTACTCGCGATAAAAACTAACGAAAAGCTATCGGGCTAGGTTTGAGGTGTTTGGACCTAGTTTAATGTGAAAGGGCGAATAATCAAAACTCATCGCTATAGGCCATGACCTATGAGAGATTTTTGTAAAAAGATGTAGTTTAGCCCTCAAAATCATCCTTCATGGTTTTTTAAGAAGATTTGAGCAACCTGGAGTGGGAATACGTAAAACGGTATGAGTACGAGGAAAACGGACGAAAAACTATCGAGCTAGGTTTGAGATGTTTGGACCTAGTTCGAATTGAAACGCGAAAACAATAAAAAATCATAGCTATAAGCCACGAAATATGAGTTATTTTTATGGACAAACGTAGTTTAAGCCCTCAAAATCGGCTTTCATAGTTTTTCAAAAAGATATGGGCCAACTCGGACTTGGAATACGTAAAATGGTGTGAGTACGATAAAAAATGACGAAAAACTCGTCGAGCTAGGTTTCGGCGTTTTGGACCTAGTTCAATATGAAACGGGCCAACGATTAATACTCATCGCTATAAGCCATGACTTATGAGTTATTTTGATAAAAAGAATATAGTTTAGTCCCTCAAAATCATCCTTCATGGTTTTTTAAGAAGATTCGGGATAATTGAAGTGAGAATACGTAAAACGGTATGAGAGCGATAAAAACTAACGAAAAACTATCGGGCTAGGTTTGAGTCGTTTGGGCCTAGATCAATTTGAAATGAGCAAACGACCAAAAATCATAGCTATAAGCCACGAATCGTGAGTTTTTTTTTTGAAAAAAATGTAGTTTAAGCCCTCAAAATCGAGCTTCACACTTTTTCAAGAAGATACGGGCCAACTGGATCGGGAATACGTCAAACGGTGTGAGTGCGATAAAAGCCGATGAAACACTATCGAGCTAGATTTGAGTTTTTTGGACCTAGTTCAATGTGAAATGGGCTAATAATAAAAACTCATCACTATAAGCCATGACCTATGAGTGATTTTGGTGAAAGGAATGTAGTCTAGGCCCTTAAAATCAACCTTCACAGCTTTTCAAGAAGATACGAGCTAACTGGACTTGGAATACGTAAAACGGTATTAGTGCGATAAAAACCGACAAAAACTATCGAGCTAGGCTTGAGCCGTTTGGACCTAGTTCGATTCAAAACGAGTCAAACAACTAAAAATCATAGCTATAAGCCACGAACTATGAGTTAGTTTCGAGAAAAAAACGTAGTGTAAGACCTTAAAATCAACCTTCATAGTGTTTCAAGAAGATACGAGCTAACCGGACTTGGAATACGTGAAATGGTGTGAGTGCGATAAAAACTAACGAAAAACTCGTCGAGCTAGTTTTGGACCAAGTTCAATGCAAAACGGGCCAACGATCAATACTCATCGCTATAAGCCATGACTTAAGAGTTATTTTGATAAAAAGAATGTAGTTTAGGCCCTCAAAATCATCCTTCATGATTTTTTTAAGAAGATTCGGGACAATTGAAGTGGGAATACGTCAAACGATATGAGAGCGATAAAAATTGACGAAAAACTATGGGGCTAGGTTTGAGTCGTTGGACCTAGATCGATTCAAAACGAGCAAATGACCAAAAGTCATAGCTATAAGGCACGAACTATGAGTTATTTTTGTGAAAAAACGTAGTTTAAGCCCCCAAAATCGAGGCTTCATAGTTTTTTAAGAAGATACGAACCAACTGGAATTAGAATACGTGAAACGGTGTGAGTACGTTACAAATTAACGAAAAACTATCGAGCTAGGTTTGAGCTTTTTGGACCTAGTTTAATGCAAAACGAGCAACCGATCAATACTCGTATCGTAAGCCATGACTTAAGAGTTATCTTGATAAAAAGAATGTAGTTTAGGCCCTCAAAATCATCGTTCATGGCGTTTTTAAGAAGATTTGGGATAACCGAAGTGGGAATACGTCAAACGGTATTAGTGCGATAAAAGCCGATGAAAAACTATCGGCCTAGAATTGAGGTGTTTGGACCTAGATCAATTCGAAACGAGCAAGCGACCAAAAATCATAGCTATATGCCACGAACTATGAGTTATTTTTATGAAAAAACGTAGTTTAAGCCCTCAAAATCGAGCTTCACGGTTTTTCAAGAAGATATGGACCAAGCTGGAATTAGAATACGTGAAACGGTGTGAGTACGATAAAAGCGATGAAAAACTATCGAGCTAGGTTTGAGCTTTTTGGACCTAGTTCAATGTAAAATGGGCCAACGATCAATACTCATCGCTATAAGCCATGACTTAAGAGTTATTTTGATAAAAAAGAATGTAGTTTAGGCCCTCAAAATAATCCTTCATGACTTTTTTAAGAAGATTTAGGCCAATTGAAGTGGGAATACGTCAAATGGTATTAGTGCGATAAAAGCTGATGAAAAGTCTGTCGGGCTAAGTTTGAGCTTTTTGGACCTAGATTGATTCGAAACGAGCAAATGACCAAAAATCATAGCTATAAGCCACGAACTATGAGTTATTTTTGTGAAAAAACGTAGTTTAAGCCCTAAAAATCGAGCTTCATAGTTTTTCGGGAAGATATGGGCTAACTTGGACTTGGAATACGTGAAACGGTGTGAGTACGATAAAAGCCGACAAAAACCTATTGAGCTAGGCTTGAGCTTTTTGGACCTAGTTCATTGCGAAACGGGCCAACGATCAATACTCATCGCTATAAGCCATGACTTAAGAGTTATTTTGATAAAAAAGAATGTAGTTTAGGCCCTCAAAATCATCCTTCATGACTTTTTTAAGAAGATTTAGGCCAATTGAAGTGGGAATACGTCAAATGGTATTAGTGCGATAAAAGCCGATGAAAAGTCTGTCGGGCTAAGTTTGAGCTTTTTGGACCTAGATCGATTCGAAACGAGCAAATGACCAAAAATCATAGCCATAAGCCACGAACTATGAGTTATTTTTGTGAAAAAACGTGGTTTAAGCCCTAAAAATCGAGCTTCATAGTTTTTCGAGAAGATATGGGCTAACTGGACTTGGAATACGTGAAACGGTGTGAGTACGATAAAAGCCGACAAAAACCTATTGAGCTAGGCTTGAGCTTTTTGGACCTAGTTCATTGCGAAACGGGCCAACGATCAATACTCATCGCTATAAGCCATGACTTATGAGTTATTTTGATAAAAAGAATATAGTTTAGGCCCTCAAAATTATCCTTCATGGTTTTTTAAGAAGATTCGAGCCAATTGAAGTTGGAATACGTCAAACGGTATTAGTGCGATAAAAGCCGATGAAAAACTATCGGGCTAGGTTTGAGTTCGTTTGGACCTAGATCGATTCGAAACGAGCAAACGACCAAAAATCATAGCTATAAGCCACGAACTATGAGTTATTTTTATGAAAAAACGTAGTTTAAGCCCTTAAAATCAGCCTTCACGGTTTTGCAAGAAGATACGGGCCAACTGGATTTGGAATACGTGAAATGGTGTGAGTGCGATAAAAACTAACAAAAAGCTCGTCGAGCTAGGTTTGAGATTTTTGGACCTAGTTCAATGCAAAATGGGCCAACGATCAATACTCATCGCTATAAGCCATGACTTAAGAGTTATTTTGATAAAAAGAATGTAGTTTAGGCCCTCAAAATCATCCTTCATGACTTTTTTAAGAAGATTTGGGCCAATTGAAGTGGGAATACGTCAAACGGTATTAGTGCGATAAAAGCCGATGAAAAGTCTGTCGAGCTAAGTTTGAGCTTTTTGGACCTAGATCGATTCGAAACGAGCAAATGACCAAAAATCATAGCTATAAGCCACGAACTATGAGTTATTTTTGTGAAAAAACGTAGTTTAAGCCCTAAAAATCGAGCTTCATAGTTTTTCGGGAAGATATGGGCTAACTCGGACTTGGAATACGTGAAACGGTGTGAGTACGATAAAAGCCGACAAAAACCTATTGAGCTAGGCTTGAGCTTTTTGGACCTAGTTCATTGCGAAACGGGCCAACGATCAATACTCATCGCTATAAGCCATGACTTATGAGTTATTTTGATAAAAAGAATATAGTTTAGGCCCTCAAAATTATCCTTCATGGTTTTTTAAGAAGATTCGAGCCAATTGAAGTTGGAATACGTCAAACGGTATTAGTGCGATAAAAGCCGATGAAAAACTATCGGGCTAGGTTTGAGCTCGTTTGGACCTAGATCGATTCGAAACGAGCAAACGACCAAAAATCATAGCTATAAGCCACGAACTATGAGTTATTTTTATGAAAAAACGTAGTTTAAGCCCTTAAAATCAGCCTTCACGGTTTTGCAAGAAGATACGGGCCAAGCTGGATTTGGAATACGTGAAATGGTGTGAGTGCGATAAAAACTAACAAAAAGCTCGTCGAGCTAGGTTTGAGATTTTTGGACCTAGTTCAATGCAAAACGGGACAACGATCAATACTCATCGCTATAAGCCATGACTTAAGAGTTATTTTGATAAAAAGAATGTAGCTTAGGTTCTCAAAATCATCGGTCATGATTTTTTTAAGAAGATTCGGGACAACCGAAGTGGGAATACGTCAAACGGTATGAGAGCGATAAAAACTCACGAAAAACTATCGAGCTAGATTTGAGTTGTTTGGACATTGAACGCTAGTAATCAAAACTCATCACTATAAGCCATGACCTATGAGTGATTTTTGGCAAAAGAATGTAGTCTAGGCCCTTAAAATAATCCTTCATGGTTTTTTGAGAAGATTCGAGCCAACTAGAGTAGGAATACGTAAAACGGTATGAGTGCGAGAAAATTATCGAAAAACTATCGGGATAGGTTTGAGCTATTTGGACCTAGTTCAATGCGAAATGATCTATGAGTGATTTTTGGACCTAGTTCGATTTGAAACGAGCAAACGATCAAAAATAATAGCTATAAGCCACGAACTATGAGTTATTTTTATGAAAAAACGAATTTAAGCCCTTAAAATCATCCTTCACTGTTTTTCAAGAAGATACGGGCCAACCGGACTCGGAATACGTGAAACGGTATGAGTGCGATAAAACCGACGAAAAACTATTGAGCTAGGTTTGAGCTATTTGGACTTAGTTCAATGCAAAACGAGCTAACGATAAAAAATAATCGCTATAAGCCTTGACTTTTAAGTTATTTTGGTGAAAAAATATAGTTGAGGCCCTCAAAATCAGCCTTCACGGTATTTTAAGAAAATACGGACCAAATCGAATTGGAATACGTGAAACGATGTGAGTGCGATAAAAGCCGATGAAAGCTATCTACCTAGGTTGGAGCTATTTGGACCTAGTTCAATGCGAAACGGACCAACGACCAAAAATCATAGCCATAAGTCATTGACTATGAGTATTTTTTATGAAAAAATATAGTTTAGGCCCTCAAAATTAGTCTTCACGAGCTTTTTAAGAAAATACGAGCCAATTGGACTTGGAATACGTAAAACGAGTGTGACTACAATAAAAGCCGATGAAAAACTTTCGGGCTAAGTTTGAGTCTGTTTGGACCTAGTTCGATGCGAAACGGGCTTAAGATAAAAACTCATCGCTATAAGCCATGACTATGAGTGATTCGGGTAAAAAAATATCGTTTAGGCCCTCAAAATCAGCCTTCATGGTTTTTCAAGAAGATTTGAGCCAAGTAGACTTGAAATACGTGAAACGGTGTTAGTGCGATAAAAGCCGATGCAAAGCTATCGGGCTAGGTTTGAGGTGTTTGAACCTAGTTCAATGTGAAACGGGTCAATAATCAAAACGCATCGCTATAATCCATGACCTATGAGTGATTTTTGTAAAAAGAATGTAGTGTAGCCCTTAAAATCATCCTTCATGATTTTTTAAGAACATTCAAGCCAATCTGGAGCGGGAATACGTAAAACGGCATGAGTGTGAGGAAAACGAGATGAAAAACTATCGAGCCGGGTTTGGGTCGTTCGGACCTAGTTTGATTTGAAACAGGCAAACGACAAAAATCATAACTATAAGCCACGAACTATGAGTTATTTTTATGGAAAAACGTAGTTTAAGCCCTCAAAATCAGCCTTCATAGTTTTTGAAGAAGATATGGGCCAATTGGACTTGGAATACGTGAAACGATGTGAGTACGATAAAAATTGACAACAAACTGTCGAGCTAGGTTTGAGCTTTTTGGACCTAGTTCAATGCTAAATGGGCCAACGATCAATACTCATCGCTATAAGCCATGACTTATGAGTTATTTTCATAAAAAGTATGTAGTTTAGGCCATCAAAATTATCCTTCATGGTTTTTTAAGAAGATTCAAGCCAATTGAAGTGGGAATATATCAAACGGTATTAGTGCGATAAAAGCCGATGAAAAACTATCGAGCTATGTTTGAGTCTGTTTGGACCTAGATTGATTAGAAACGAGCAAATGATCAAAAATCATAGCTATAAGCCACAAACTATGAGTTATTTTTGTGAAAAAACGTAGTTTAAGCCCTACAAATCGAGCTTCACAATTTTTAAAGAAGATACGGGCCAACTGGACTTAGAATACGTGAAACGGTGTGACTGCGATAAAAGCCGATGCAAAACTATCGAGCTAGATTTGAATTGCTTGGACCTAGTTCAATGTGAAATGGGCTAATAATCAAAACTCATCACTATAAGCCATGACCTATGAGTGATTTTGGTAAAAAGAATGTAGTCTAGGCAAACAAAATCATCCTTCATGGCTTTTTGAGAAGATTTGGGCGAACTGGAATGGGAATACATGAAACGGTATGAGTGCGATAAAAAATGACAAAAACTATCGGGCTAGGTTTGAGTCTGTTTGGACCTAGATCGATTTGAAACGAGCAAACGACCAAAAATCAAAGCTATAAGCCACGAATTAAGTTATTTTCATAAAAAAAAGTAATTTAGTCCCTCAAAATCAGCCTTCACAGCTTTTCAAGATGATATGGGCCAACTGGACTTGCAATACGTGAAATGGTGTGAGTGCAATAAAAGCCGACGAAAAGCTTGTCGAGCTAGGTTTGAGCTTTTTGGACCTAGTTAAATGCAAAACGGGCCAACGATTAATACTCATCGCTATAAGCCATGACTTAAGAGTTATTTTGATAAAAAGAATGCGGTTTAGGCCCTTAAAATCATCCTCCATGATTTTTTTAAGAAGATTTGGGACAACTAAAGTGGGAATACGTCAAACGGTATGAGAGCGATAAAAGCCGACGAAAAACTATCGGGCTAGGTTTGAGTTGTTTGGACCTAGATCGATTCAAAACGAGCAAATGACCAAAAGTCATAGCTATAAGCTACGAACTATGAGTTATTTTTATGAAAAAACGTAGTTTAAGCCCTTAAAATCGAGCTTCATAGTTTTTCAAGAAGATACGGGCCAACTAGACTTGGAATACGTGAAACGGTGTGAATGCATTAAAAACCGATGAAAAACTATCGGGCTAGATTTGAGTTATTTCGACCTATTTCAATGTGAAACGGGCTAATAATCAAAACTCATCGTTATAAGCCATGACCTATGAGTGATTTTGGTAAAAAGAATGTTGTCTAGGCTAACAAAATCATCCTTCATGGCTTTTTGAGAAGATTTGGGCGAACCGGAGTGGGAATAAATGAAACGAGCATGAGTGCGATAAGAACCGACAAAAACTATTGGGTTAGGTTTGAGTCTGTTTAGACCTAGATCGATTTGAAACGAGCAAACGACCAAAAATCATAGCTATAAGCCACGAATTATGAGTTATTTTCATCAAAAAAAGTAATTTAGTCCCTCAAAATCAGCCTTCATAGTTTTTCAAGATGATACGGGTCAACTGGACTTGGAATATGTGAAACGATATGAGTGCGATAAAAACCGATGAAAAATTGTCGAGCTAGGTTTGAGTCTGTTTGGACCTACTTCAACGCGAATCGGTCAACGATCAAAATTCAACACAATAAGCCATGACCTATGAGTGATTTTGGTAAAAAGAATGTAGTTTAGGCCCTCAAAATCATCCTTCATGGTTTTTTTGAGAAGATTCGAGCTAACTGGAGTGGGAATACGTGAAACGGTATGAGTGCGATAAAAGCCGACAAAAAGCTGTCGGGCTAGGCTTGAGCACGTTTGGACCTAGTTCGATGCAAAACGGGCTAATGACCAAAACTCATAGCCGTAAGCCATGACTTATGAGTTATTTTGGTGAAAAAATGTAGTTTGAGCCCTCAAAATTAGCCTTCTCGGCTTTTCAAGAAGATACGGGCCAATTGGACTTGGAATACATGAAACGATATGAGTGCAATAAAAGCCGATGAAAAACTATCGGGCTAGGTTTGAGCTATTTGGACGTAGTTCGATGCGAAACGAAGCCAACGACTAAAACTCATAGCTATAAGCCATTAACTATGAGTTATTTTGGCAAAAAAATGTAGTTTAAGCCCTCAAAATGAGTCTTAATAGTTTTTTAAGAACACACGGACCAACCGAACTTGGAATACATGAAAAGGTGTGAGTGCGATAAAAATTAAAGAAAAACTATCGAGCTAAGTTTTAGGCTGTTTGGACCTAGTTCAATGCGAAACGGGCCAATGATCAAAACTCATCGCTATAAGCCATGACCTATTAGTGATTTTGGTAAAAAGAATGTAGTTTAGGCCCTCAAAATCATCCTTCATGATTTTTTAAAAAGATTTGGGCCAAATGGAGTTGGAATACGTGGAACGCCATGCGTGTGATAAATACCGAGGAAAAACTATTGGGATAGGTTTGAGCTATTTGGACCTAGTTCAATGCGAAATGAATCAACAACCAATACTCATAGCTATAAGCCACAAACTATGACTTATTTTTATAAAAAACATAGTTTAGGCCCTCAAAATCGCATTCACGGCTTTTCAATAAGATACGAGCCAACTGGACTTGGAAAACGTGAAACGGTGTGAGTGCGATAAAAGCCGATAAAAAACTATCGAGCTAAGTTTGAACTCTTTGCACCTAGTTCCATGCGAAACGTGCCAATGATCAATACTCATCGCTATAAGCCATGACCTATGAGTGATTTTAGTGAAAAGAATGTAGTTTAGGCCATCAAAATCATTCTTCATGGCTTTTTAAGAATATTTGGGCCAACTAGAGTGGGAATACGTGAAACGGTATGAGTGCGATAAAAACCGACAAAAAACTATCGGGCTAGGTTTGAGTTGTTTGGACCTAGTTCGATTCGAAACGGGCAAATGACCAAAAATCATAGCTAAAAGCCTCGAACTATGACTTATTTTCATGAAAAAATGTAGTTTAAGCCCTCAAAATCAGCCTTCACTCGTTTTTCAAGAAGATACGAGCCAACCTGGACTTGGAATACATGAAGCGAGTGTGAGTGCGATAAAAGCCGACAGAAAACTATTGAGCTAGGTTTGAGTTTTTTGAACGTAGTTCAATGCAAAACGAGCCAACGATAAAATCTCATCACTATATCTTATGACTTATGAGTTATTTTGGTGAAAAAGTATAGTTTGGGTCCTCAAAATCAGCCTTCATAGTATTTCAAAAAAATACGAGCCAACTCGAATTGGAATATGTGAAACGATGTGAGTGCGATAAAAGCCGATGAAAGCTATCGAGCTAGGTTAGAGTCTGTTTGGACCTAGTTCGATGCCGAATGGGCCAACGACCAAAACTCATAGCTATAAGCCATTGACTATAAGTTATTTTTGTGAAAAAAATGTAGTTTAGGCCTTGAAAATCGGTCTTCACATTTTTTTAAAAATATACGAGCCAATTGGACTTGGAATACATAAAATGGTGTGAGTGCGATAAAAGCCGATGAAAAACTATCGGGCTAGGTTGGAGTCGTTTGGACCTAGTTCGATGCGAAACGGGCCAACGATCAAAACTCATAGCTATAAGCCATTTATTATGAGTTATTTTGGTGAAAAAATATAGTTTAGGCCCTTCAAATCGATCTTTAGAGTTTTTGAAAAATATACGAGCCAATTGGACTTGGAATACGTAAAATCATGTGAGTGCAATAAAAGCCGATGAAAAACTATCCGGCTAAGTTTGAGCTCGTTTGGACCTAGTTCGATGCAAAACGGGCTCAAGATCAAAACTCATCGCTATAAGCCATGACTATGAGTGATTTGGGTAAAAAAAATGTCATTTAGGCCCTCAAAATCATCCTCCGGGTTTTTAAAAAAGATTCAAGCCAACTGGACTCAAAATATGTTAAATGATGTTAGTGCGATAAAAGCCGACAAAAAGTTATCGGGCTACGTTTGAGTTGTTTGGACCTAGTTTAATGTGAAACTAACGAATAATCAAAACTCATCTCTATAAGTAATGAACAATGAGTGATTTTGGTAAAAAGAATGTAGTTTAGGCCCTCAAAATCAACCTTCATGGTTTTTTAAGAAGATTCGAGCCAACTAGAGTGGGAATAGGAACACGGTATAAGTGCTAGAAAAAAAGATAAAAAAACTATGTGAAACGGGTAAACGACTAAAAATCATTCTTGGAATACGTAACACGGTATAAGTTGTTTGGACCTAGTTCGATTTGAAACGGGTAAACGACTAAAAATCATAGCTATAAGCACGAACTATGAGTTATTATTGCAAAAAAATATAGTTTAAGCCCTCAAAATCAGCCTTCATAGTTTTTTAAGAAGATATAAGCCAATTGGTCTTGGAATACGTGAAACGGTGTGAGTGCGATAAAAATTGAGGAAAAACTATCGATCTAGGTTTGAGCTTTTTTGACCTAGTTCAATGCGAAATGGGACAACGATCAATACTCATCGCTATAAGTCATGACTCGTGAGTGATTTTGGTAAAAAAATATAGTTTAGGCCCTCAAAATCATCATTCATGGTTTTTTAAAAAGATTTGGGCCAACTGGAGTGGGAATACGTGAAACAATATGAGTGCGATAAAAATTGACAAAAACTATTGGGCTAGGCTTGAGCTATTTGGACATAATTCGATGCGAAACGGGCTAACGACCAAAACACATTGCTATAAGGCATTGACTATGAGTTATTTTGGTGAAAAAATATAGTTTAGGCCCTCAAAATCAGTCTTCACAGCTTTTCAAGAAGATACGAGCCAACTGGACTTGGAATATGTGAAACAATATGAGTGCGATAAAAACCGATGAAAAGTATCGGGCTAGGTTTTAGCCGTTTGGACGTAGTTCGATATGAAACGGGCCAAAGACCAAAACTCATAGCTATAAGCCACAAACTATGAGTTATTTTTATGAAAAAAACATAGTTTAGGCCTTTAAAATTAGCATTAAGAATTTTTCAATAAGATACGAGCCAACTTGGACTTGGAATACATGAAACGGTGTGAGTGCGATAAAACCGACAAAACGTATCGAGCTAGGTTTGAGCTGTTTGCACCTAGTTCCATTCGAAACGGGCCAACGATCAATACTCATCTCTTTAAGCCGTGACCTATGAGTGATTTTGGTAAAAAAGAATGTAGTTTAGGCCCTCAAAATCATTCTTCATGGTTTTTTAAGAAGAGTCGGGCCAACTCGGAGTGGGAATACGTGAAACGGTATGAGTGCGATAAAAACCGACAAAAGACTATTGGGCTAGTTTTGAGTTGTTTGGACCTAGTTCGATTTGAAACGGGCAAAGGACCAAAAATCATTGTTAAAAGCCTCGAACTATGAGTTATTTTCATGAAAAAACATAGTTTAAGCCCTCAAAATCAACCTTCATCGTTTTTCAAGAAGATACGAGCCAACTTGGACTCGAATACGTAAAGCGGTGTGGGTGCAACAAAAGCTCGACTAAAAGCTGTCGAGCTAGGTTCGAGTTGTTTGGACCTAGTTCAATGCAAAACGGGTTAACGATCAAATCTCATCGCTATAAGCTATGACTTATAGGTTATTTTGATGAAAAAATATAGCTTGGGTCCTCAAAATCAGCCTTCACAGTATTTCAAAAAGATACGAACCAACTCGAATTGGAATACGTGAAACAATGCGAGTGCAATAAAAGCTGATCAAAGCTATCGAGCTAGGTTGGAGCTATTTGGACCTAGTTCGATCCCGAACGAGCCAATGACCAAAACTTATAGCTATAAGCCATTGACTATGAGTTATTTTTGTGAAAAAATGTTGTTTAGGCCCTCGAATCGGTCTTCACGGTTTTTAAAAATATAAGAGCCAATTGGACTTGGAATACATAAAACGATGAGTGCGATAAAAGCCGATGAAAAACTATTGGGCTAAGTTTGAGATGTTTGGACCTAGTTCGATGCGAAATGAGCTCAAGATGAAAACTCATCGCTATAAGCCATGACTATGAGTCATTTGGGTAAAACAAATGTCGTTTAGGCGCTCAAAATCATCCTTCATGGTTTTCTAAGAAGATTCGAGCCAACTAGACTCGGAATATATGAAACGATGCTAGTGTGAGAAAAACTAACGAAAAGCTATCGGGTGACGTTTGAGTTGTTTGGACTTAGTTCAATGTGAAACAGGCCAATAATCAAAACTCATCGCTATAAGCCATGACCTATGAGTGAGTTTTGTAAAAAGAATATAGTTTAGGCCTCAAAATCATCCTTCATGGTTTTTTAAGAAGATTTGGTCCAAGCTGGAGTGGGAATATGTAAAACGGTATGAGTGCGATAAAAGCCGACGAAAAACTATCGGGATAGGTTTAAGTCTGTTTGGACCTAGTTCAATGCGAAACGAGCCAATAACCAAAAATCATAGTTATCGACCGCGAACTATGAGTTATTTTTGTGAAAAAACATAATTTAAGCCCTCAAAATCAGCCTTTATAGTTTTTCAAGAAGATATGGGCCAACTGGACTTGGAATACGTGAAATGGGGTGAGTACGATAAAAGCCGATGAAAAACTATCGAGCTAGGTTTGAGTTTTTTGGACCTAGTTTCATGTGAAACGGGCCAATGATAAATACTCATTGCTATAAGCCATGACTTATGAGTTATTTTGATAAAAAGAATGTAGTTTAGGCCCTCAAAATTATCCTTCATGGTTTTTTAAGAAGTTTCGAGTCAACCGAAGTAGGAATACGACAAACGGTATAAGTGCGATAAAAGCCGACGAAAAACTATCGGGCTAGGTTTGAGTCGTTTGGACCTAGTTCGATTTGAAAGGGGCAAACGAACAAAAATCATAGCTATAAGCCATGAATTATGATTTATTTTTGAGAAAAAACGTAGTTTAAGCCCTCAAAATCAGCCTTCATAGTTTTTCAAGAAGATATCGGCCAATTGGACTTGGAATACATGAACGGTATGAGTACGATAAAAACCGACAAAAAGCTCGTCGAGCTAGGTTTGAGCTTTTTGGACCTAGTTCAATGTGAAACGGGCCAATTATCATTACTCATCGCTATAAGTCATGTTCGTGAGTGATTTTGGTAAAAAAAATGTAGTTTAGGCCCTCAAAATCATCATTCATGGTTTTTTAAAAAGATTTGGGCCAAGCTGGAATGGGAATACGTGAAACAATATGAGTGCGATAAAAGCTGACAAAAACTATTGGGCTAGGCTTGAGTCTGTTTGGACCTAATTCGATTCGAAACGGGCCAACGACTAAAACACATTGCTATAAGGCATTGACTATGAGTTATTTTGGTGAAAAAATATAGTTTAGGCCCTCAAAATCGGTCTTCACGGTTTTTCAAGAAGATACGAGCCAACTGGACTTGGAATACATGAAACAATATGAGTGCGATAAAAACCGATGAAAAGTATCGACCTAGGTTTTAGTTGTTTGGACCTAGTTCAATGCAAAACGGGCCAACGATCAAATCTCATCGCTATAGGTCGTGACTTATAGGTTATTTTGGTGAAAAAATATAGCTTGGGTCCTCAAAATCAGTCTTCACGGTATTTCAAAAAGATAGGAGCCAACTCAAATTGGAATATGTGAAACGATGTGAGTGCGATAAAAGCCGATGAAAGCTATCGAGCTAGGTTGGAGTTGTTTGGACCTAGTTTGATGCCGAACGGGCCAATGACCAAAACTCATAGCTATAAGCCATTGACTATGAGTTATTTTTGTGAAAAAATGTATTTTAGGCCCTCGAATCGGTCTTCACGAGTTTTTAAAAATATACGAGCCAATTGGACTTAGAATACATAAAACGGTGAGTGCGATAAAAGCCGATGAAAAACTATTGGGCTAAGTTTGAGATGTTTGGACCTAGTTCGATGCGAAACGAGCTCAAGATCAAAACTCATCGCTATAAGCCATGACTATGAGTCATTTGGGTAAAAAAATGTCATTTAGGCGCTCAAAATCATCCTTCATGGTTTTTCAAGAAGATTCGAGCCAACTAGACTCGGAATATATGAAAGGGTGCTAGTGCGACAAAAACTAATGAAAAGCTATCGAGCGACGTTTGAGTTGTTTGGACTTAGTTCAATGTGAAACGGGCTAATAATAAAAACTCATCGCTATAGGCCATGACCTATGAGTGAGTTTTGTAAAAAGAATATAGTTTAGGCCTCAAAATCATCCTTCATGGTTTTTTAAGAAGATTTGGTCCAAGCTGGAGTGGGAATATGTAAAACGGTATGAGTGCGATAAAAGCCGACAAAAAACTATCGGGATAGGTTTAAGTCTGTTTGGACCTAGTTTAATGCGAAACGAGCTAATGACCAAAAATCATAGTTATCGACCACGAACTATGAGTTATTTTTGTGAAAAAACATAGTTTAAGTCCTCAAAATCAGCCTTCATAGTTTTTCAAGAAGATATGGGCCAACTGGACTTGGAATACGTGAAACGGTGTGAGTACGATAAAAACTAATGAAAAACTATCAAGCTAGGTTTGAGCTTTTTGGACCTAGTTTAATGTGAAGCGGGCCAATTATAAATACTCATCGCTATAAGCCATGACTTATGAGTTATTTTGATAAAAAGAATGTAGTTTAGGCCCTCAAAATTATCCTTCAAGGTTTTTTAAGAAGTTTTGGGCCAACCGAAGTGGGAATACGACAAACGATGTGAGTGCGATAAAAACCGATGAAAAACTATCGGGCTAAGTTTGAGCCGTTTGAACCTAGTTCGATTTGAAACGGGAAAACGACCAAAAATCATAGCTATAAGCCATGAACTATGAGTTATTTTTGTGAAAAAACGTAGTTTAAGCCCTCAAAATCAGCCTTCATAGTTTTTCAAGAAGATATGGGCCGACTCGGACTTGGAATACGTGAAACGGTATGAGTACGATAAAAGCCGATGAAAAACTATCAAGCTAGGTTTGAGCTTTTTGGACCTAGTTCAATGCGAAACGAGCCAACGATCAATGCTCATCGCTATAAGTCATGACTCGTGAGTGATTTTGGTAACAAAAATGTAGTTTAGGCCCTCAAAATCATCATTCATGGTTTTTTAAAAAGATTTGGGCCAACTCGGAGTGGGAATACATGAAACAATATGAGTGCGATAAAAGCCGACAAAAACTATTGGGCTAGACTTGAGTCTGTTTGGACTTTGTTCGATGCGAAATGGGCCAACGACCAAAACACATTGCTATAAGCCATTGACTATGAGTTATTTTGGTGAAAAAATGTAGTTTAGGCCCTCAAAATCGGTCTTCACGAGTTTTTCAAGAAGATACGAGCCAACTGGACTTGGAATACGTGAAACAATATGAGTGCGATAAAAACCGATGAAAAGTATCGAGCTAGGTTTTAGCTATTTTGATGTAGTTCGATGTGAAACGGGCCAACGACCAAAACTCATAGCTACAAGCCATTGACTATGAGTTATTTTGGTGAAAAAATATAGTTTAGGCCCTCAAAATCGGTTTTCACAGCTTTTTAAGAATATGCGAGCCAATTAGACTTAGAATACGTAAAACGATGTGAGTGCGATAAAAGCCGATGAAAAACTATCGAGCTAGGTTTGAACTATTTGGACCTAGTTCAATGCGAAACGAGCTAATGATCAAAACTCATCGCTATAAGCTATGACCCATTAGTGATTTTTGTAAAAATAATGTAGTTTAAGCCCTAAAAATCATCCTTCATGGTTTTTTAAGAAGATTCGAGCCAAATGGAGTGGGAACACGTGAAATGCCATGAGTGTGATAAAAGCCGACCAAAAACTGTCGGGATAGGTTTGAGCTATTTGGACCTAGTTCGATGCGAAATGAGCCAATGACTAAAAATCATAGCTACAAGCCACGAACTATGAGTTATTTTTACGAAAAAACATAGTTTAGGCCCTCAAAATTAGCATTGATAGTTTTTCAATAAGATACGGGTCAACTGGACTTGGAATACATGAAACGGTGTGAGTGCGATAAAAGCCGACAAAAACTTATCGAGCTAGGTTTGAGTCGTTTCCACCTAGTTCCATGCGAAACGGGCCAACAATCAATACTCATTGCTATAAGCCGTGACCTATGAGTGATTTTGATAAAAAAGAATGTAGTTTAGGCCCTCAAAATCATTCTTCATGGTTTTTTAAGAAGATTCGAGCCAACTGGAGTGGGAATACGTGAAACGGTATGAGTGCGATAAAACCGACAAAAGACTATTGGGCTAGGTTTGAGTTGTTTGGACCTAGTTCGATTTGAAACGGGCAAAGGACCAAAAATCATAGCTAAAAGCCTCGAACTATGAGTTATTTTCATGAAAAAAAGTAGTTTAAGCCCTCAAAATCAGCCTTCACCGTTTTTTCAAGAAGATACGAGCCAACTCGGACTTGGCATACGTAAAGCGGTTTGAGTGCGATAAAACCGATGAAAAACTATCGAGCTAGGTTTGAGTTGTTTGGACCTAGTTCAATGCAAAACGGGTCAACGATCAAATCTTATCACTATAAACTATGACTTATAGGTTATTTTGGTGAAAAAATATAGCTTGGGTCCTCAAAATCAGCCTTCACAGTATTTCAAAAAGATACGAGCCAACTCGAATTGGAATACGTAAAACGATGCGAGTGCGATAAAAACTTATCAAAGCTATCGAGCTAGGTTGGAGCTGTTTGGACTTAGTTCGATGCCGAACGGGCCAATGACCAAAACTCATAGCTATAAGCCATTGACTATGAGTTATTTTTGTGAAAAACCGTATTTTAGGACCTCGAATCGGTCTTCATAGTTTTTTAAAAATATATGAACTAATTGGACTTGGAATACATAAAACGATGAGTGCGATAAAAGCCGATGAAAAACTATTGGGCTAAGTTTGAGATGTTTGGACCTAGTTCGATGCGAAATGAGCTCAAGATGAAAACTCATCGCTATAAGCCATGACTATGAGTCATTTGGGTAAAAAAAAATGTCGTTTAGGCGCTCAAAATCATCCTTCATGGTTTTCCAATAAGATTCGAGCCAACTAGACTCGGAATATATGAAACGATGCTAGTGTGACAAAAACTAACGAAAAGCTATCGGGTGACGTTTGAGTTGTTTGGACTTAGTTCAATGTGAAACGAGCCAATAATCAAAACTCATCGCTATAAGCCATGACCTATGAGTGAGTTTTGTAAAAAGAATATAGTTTAGGGCTCAAAATCATCCTTCATGGTTTTTTAAGAAGATTTGGTCCAACTGGAGTGGGAATATGTAAAACGGTATGAGTGCGATAAAAACCGACAAAAAACTATCGGGATAGGTTTAAGTCGTTTAGACCTAGTTCAATGCGAAACGAGCCAATGACCAAAAATCATAGTTATCGACCACGAACTATGAGTTATTTTTGTGAAAAAACATAGTTTAAGCCCTCAAAATCAGCCTTCATAGTTTTTCAAGAAGATATGGGCCAACTGGACTTGGAATATGTGAAACGGTGTGAGTACGATAAAAGCCGATGAAAAACTATCGAGCTAGGTTTGAGTTTTTTGGACCTAGTTTAATGTGAAACGGGCCAATGATAAATACTCATCGCTATAAGCCATGACTTAAGAGTTATTTTGATTAAAAGAATGTAGTTTAGGCCCTCAAAATTATCCTTCATGGTGTTTTAAGAAGTTTCGGGCCAACCGAAGTGGGAATACGACAAATGGTATGAGTGCGATAAAACCGACGAAAAACTGTCGGGCTAGGTTTGAGTCTGTTTGGACCTAGTTCGATTTGAAACGGGTAAACGACCAAAAATAATAGCTATAAGCCATGATCTATGAGTTATTTTTGTGAAGAAACGTAGTTTAAGCCCTCAAAATCAGCCTTCATAGTTTTTCAAGAAGATATGGGCCAACTGGACTTGGAATACGTAAAACGATATGAGTACGATAAAAATTGATGAAAAACTGTCGAGCTAGGTTTGAGCTTTTTGGACCTAGTTCAATGCGAAACGGGCCAACTATCAATACTCATCTTTATAAGCCATGACTTATGAGTTATTTTGATAAAAACAATGTAGTTTAGGCCCTCAAAATTATCCTTCATGATTTTTTAAGAAGATTTCGACCAACCGAAGTGGGAATATGTCAAAAGGTATGAGTGCGACAAAAGCCGACGAAAAACTATCGGGTTAGGTTTGAGTCGTTTAGACCTAGATCGGTTCGAAATGGGCAAGCGATAAAAAATCATAGCTATAAGCCACGAACCGAGTTATTTTTGTGAAAAAATATTGTTTAAGCCCTCAAAATCGAGCTTCACAGCTTTTCAAGAAGATACGAGCTAACCTGGACTTGGAATACGTGAAACGGTATGAGTGCGATAAAAGCCGATGAAAAAATATCGAACTAAGTTTAAGCTATTCGACCCAGTTCGATGCGAAACGGGCTCAAGATCAAAACTCATCGCTATAAGGCATTCCCTATGAGTGATTTGGGTAAAAAATGTCGTTTAGGCCCTCAAAATGATCCTTCATGATTTTTCAAGAAGATTCGAGCCGATTGAACTTAGAATACGTGAAACGGTGTTAGTGCGATAAAACCGACGAAAAGTCTGTCGGGCTAGGTTTGAGTTGTTTGGACCTAGTTCAATGTTAAACGGGCCAACAATCAAAACTCATGACTATAAGGCATGACCTAGTAGTGATTTTGGTAAAAAGAATGTAGTTTAGGCCCTCAAAATCATCCTTCATGGTTTTTTAAGAAGATTCAAGCCAAATGGAGTGGGAATACGTGAAATGCCATAAGTGCGATAAAAAATGACGAAAAACTATCGAGATAGGTTTGAGTCGTTTGGAGCTAGTTCGATGCGAAATGAGCCAACGACCAAGATTCATAGCTATAAGCCACGAACTATGAGTTATTTTTATGAAAAAACATAGTTTAAGCCCTCAAAATCAGCATTCATAGTTTTTCAATAAGATACAAGCCAACTCGGACTTGGAATACGTGAAATGGTGTAAGTGTGATAAAAACTAAAAAAAAATTATCGTGCTAGGTTTGAGTCTGTTTGCACCTAGTTCCATACGAAACAGTGCCAACAATCAATACTCATCGCTATAAGCCATGACCTATGAGTGATTTTGGTAAAAAGAATGTAGTTTAGGCCCTCAAAATAATTCTTCATGGTTTTTTAAGAAGATTCGGGCCAAATGGAGTGGGAATACGTGGAACGGTATGAGTGCGATAAAAACCGACAAAAAACTATCGGGCTAGGTTTGAGCTATTTGGACCTAGTTCGATTTGAAACGAGCAAATGACCAAAAATCATAGCTATAAGCTTCGAACTACGAGTTATTTTCATGAAAAAACGTATTTTAAGGCCTCAAAATCAACCTTCATAGTTTGTCGAGAAGATATGGGCCAACTCGGACTTGGAATACGTGAAGCGTTGTGAGTGCGATAAAAGCCGACAAAAAAATATCGAGCTAGGTTTGAGTTGTTTGCACCTAGTTCAATTCAAAACGGGCTAACGATCAAAACTCATTTCTATAAGCCATGACCTATGAGTGATTTAGGTAAAAAATGTCGTTTAGGCCCTCAAATCATCCTTCATGGTTTTTCAAGAAGATTCGAGCCAACTGGACTCGGAATATGTGAAACGGTGTTAGTGCGATAAAAGCCGATGAAAAGTCAGTCGGGCTAGGTTTGAGTTGTTTGGACCTAGTTCAATGTGAAACGGGCCAATGATCAAAACTCATCACTATAAGCCATGACCCATTAGTTATTTTGGTAAAAAGAATGTAGTTTAGGCCCTTCAAATGATCCTTCATGGTTTTTTAAGAAGATTCGAAGCTAAATGGAGTGGGAATACGTGAAACACCATGAGTGCGATAAAAGCCGATGAAAAACTATCGGGATAGGTTTGAGCTATTTGGACCTAGTTCGATGCGAAATGAGCCAACCACCAATACTCATAGCTATAAGCCACGAACCATGAGTTATTTTTATGAAAAAAACATAGTTTAGGCCCTCAAAATCAGCATCCATAGTTTTTTAATAAGATACAAGCCAACCGCACTTAGAATATATGAAACGGTGTGAGTGCGATAAAAGCTCGAAGAAAAATTATCGAGCTAGGTTTGAGCTATTTGCACCTAGTTCCATGCAAAATGGGCCAACAATCAATACTCATCGCTATAAGCCATGACCTATGAGTGATTTTGGTAAAAAGAATGTAGTTTAGGCCCTCAAAATAACTCTTCATGGTTTTTTAAAAAGATTCGGGCCAAATGGAGTGGGAATACGTGAAATGGTATAAGTGCGATAAAAAATGACAAAAACCTATCGGGCTAGGTTTGAGTCTGTTTGGACATAGTTCGATTCGAAATGGGTAAACGATCAAAAATCATAACTATAAGCTTCGAACTATGAGTTATTTTCATAAAAAACGTAGTTTAAGCCCTCAAAATCAGCTTTCATAGATTTTTAAAAAGATACAAGCCAACTCGGACTTGGAATACGTGAAGCGATGTGAGTGCTATAAAACCGATAAAAAAATATCGAGCTAGGTTTGAGTCTGTTTGGACGTAGATCAATGCGAAACAGAGCCAATGACCAAAACTCGTCGCTATAAGCCATGACCTATGAGTGATTTTGGTAAAAAGAATATAGTTTAGGCTCTCAAAACCATCCTTCATGGTTTTTTAAGAAGATTCGGGCGAATCTGGAGTGGGAATACGTGAAACGGTATGAGTGCGATAAAAGCCGATGAAAAACTATCGAGCTTGCTTGAGTTGTTTGGACCAAGTTCAATGTGAAACGGGCTAATAATCAAAACCTATCGCTATAAGCCTTGACCTATGAGTAATTTTTGTAAAAAGAATGTAGTTTAGGCCTTAAAATCATACTTCATGGTTTTTTAAGAAGATTCGGGCCAACTCGGAGTGGGAATACGTAAAACGGTATGAGTGCGAGAAAAACTAACAAAAAGCCGACGAGGCTAGGTTTGAGTCTGTTTGGTCCTAGATCGATTTGAAACAGGAAAACAACCAAAAATCATAGCTATAAGCCACGAACTATGAGTTATTTTTGTGAAAAAACGTAGTTTAAGCTCTCAAAATCAGCCTTCATAGTTTTTAAAGAAGATATGGGCCAATTGGAATTGGAATACATGAAAAGGTGTGAGTACGATAAAAAATGACGAAAAACTCGTCAAGCTAGGATTGTGCTTTTTGGACTTAGCTCAATACGAAATGGGCCAACGATCAATACTCATCGCTATAAGCCATGACTTATAAGTTATTTTGATAAAAAGAATGTAGTTTAGGCCCTCAAAAATATCCTTCATGGCTTTTTGAGAAGATTTGGGCGAACCGGAATGGGAATACATGAAACAATATGAGTGCGATAAAAACCGACAAAAACTATTGGGCTAGGCTTGAGTCTGTTTGGACCTAATTCGATGCGAAACGGGCCAACGACCAAAACACATTGCTATAAGGCATTGACTATGAGTTATTTTGGTGAAAAAATATAGTTTAGGCCCTCAAAATCGGTCTTCACAGCTTTTCAAGAAGATACGAGCCAACTCGGACTTGGAATACATGAAACAATATGAGTGCGATAAAAACCGATGAAAAGTATCGGGCTAGGTTTGAGTCTGTTTGGACCTAGTTCGATTTGAAAGGGGCAAACGAACAAAAATCATAGCTATAAGCCATGAATTATGATTTATTTTTGAGAAAAAACGTAGTTTAAGCCCTCAAAATCAGCCTTCATAGTTTTTCAAGAAGATATGGGCCAATTGGACTTGGAATACATGAACGGTATGAGTACGATAAAAACCGATGAAAAACTCGTCCGAGCTAGGTTTGAGCTTTTTGGACCTAGTTCAATGTGAAACGGGCCAATTATCATTACTCATCGCTATAAGTCATGTTCCGTGAGTGATTTTGGTAAAAAAAAATGTAGTTTAGGCTCTCAAAATCATCATTCATGGTTTTTTAAAAAGATTTGGGCCAACCTGGAGTGGGAATACGTGAAACAATATGAGTGCGATAAAAGCCGACAAAAACTATTGGGCTAGGCTTGAGTTCGTTTGGACCTAATTCGATGCGAAACGGGCCAACGACCAAAACACATTGCTATAAGGCATTGACTATGAGTTATTTTGGTGAAAAAATATAGTTTAGGCCCTCAAAATCGGTCTTCACGGCTTTTCAAGAAGATACGAGCCAACCTGGACTTGGAATACATGAAACAATATGAGTGCGATAAAAACCGATGAAAAGTATCGAGCTAGGTTTTAGTCTGTTTGGACGTAGTTCGATGTGAAACGGGCCAACGACCAAAACTCATAGCTACAAGCCATTGACTATGAGTTATTTTGATGAAAAAATATAGTTTAGGCCCTCAAAATCGGTTTTCACGACTTTTTAAGAATATACGAGCCAATTAGACTTAGAATACGTAAAACGATGTGAGTGCGATAAAAGCCGATGAAAAACTATCGAGCTAGGTTTGAACTATTTGGACCTAGTTCAATGCGAAACGAGCTAATGATCAAAACTCATCGCTATAAGCTATGACCCATTAGTATTTTTGTAAAAATAATGTAGTTTAAGCCCTAAAAATCATCCTTCATGGTTTTTTAAGAAGATTCGAGCCAAATGGAGTGGGAACACGTGAAACGCCATGAGTGCGATAAAACCGACAAAAAACTATCGGGATAGGTTTGAGCTATTTGCACCTAGTTCCATGCGAAACGAGCCAATGACCAATACTCATAGCTATAAGCCACGAGCTATGAGTTATTTTTATGAAAAAACATAGTTTAGGCCCTCAAAATTAGCATTGACGAGCTTTTCAATAAGATACGAGCCAATTGGACTTAGAATACATGAAACGAGTGTGAGTGCGATAAAAACTAATAAAAACTTATCAAGCTAGGTTTCGACTATTTGCACCTAGTTCCATGCGAAACCGGCCAATGATCAATACTCATCGCTATAAGCCGTCACCTATGAGTGATTTTGGTAACAAGAATGCGGTTTAGGCCCTCAAAATCATTCTTCATGGTTTTTTAAGAAGATTTGAGCCAACTCGGAGTGGGAATACGTGTAACGAGTATGAGTGCGATAAAACCGACAAAAGACTATTGGGCTAGGTTTGAGTTGTTTGGACCTAGTTCGATTCGAAATGGGTAAAGGACCAAAAATCATAGCTAAAAGCCTCGAACTATGAGTTATTTTTATGAAAAAATGTAGTTTAACCCTCAAAATTAGCCTTCACTATTTTTCAAGAAGATACGAGCCAACTGGACTTGGAATACGTAAAGCGGTGTGAGTGCGATAAAAGCGACGAAAAGCTCGTCGAGCCGGGTTTGAGTTGTTTGGACCTAGTTCAATGCGAAACGGGCCAACGATCAAATCCCATCGCTATAGGTCGTGACTTATAGGTTATTTTGGTGAAAAAATATAGCTTGGGTCCTCAAAATTAGTCTTCACAGTATTTCAAAAAGATAGGAGCCAACTCAAATTGGAATATGTGAAACGATGTGAGTGCGATAAAAGCCGATGAAAGCTATCGAGCTAGGTTGGAGCCGTTTGGACCTAGTTTGATGCCGAACGGGCCAATGACCAAAACTCATAGCTATAAGCCATTGACTATGAGTTATTTTTGTGAAAAAATGTATTTTAGGCCCTCGAATCGGTCTTCATAGTTTTTTAAAAATATACGAGCCAATTGGACTTAGAATACATAAAACGGTGAGTGCGATAAAAGCCGATGAAAAACTATTGGGCTAAGTTTGAGATGTTTGGACCTAGTTCGATGCGAAACGAGCTCAAGATCAAAACTCATCGCTATAAGCCATGACTATGAGTCATTTGGGTAAAAAAAATGTCATTTAGGCGCTCAAAATCATCCTTCATGGTTTTCCAAGAAGATTCGAGCCAACTAGACTCGGAATATATGAAAGGGTGCTAGTGCGACAAAAACTAATGAAAAGCTATCGGGCGACGTTTGAGTTGTTTGGACTTAGTTCAATGTGAAACGGGCTAATAATAAAAACCCATCGCTATAGGCCATGACCTATGAGTGAGTTTTGTAAAAAGAATATAGTTTAGGCCTCAAAATCATCCTTCATGGTTTTTTAAGAAGATTTGGTCCAAGCTGGAGTGGGAATATGTAAAACGGTATGAGTGCGATAAAACCGACAAAAAACTATCGGGATAGGTTTAAGTCGTTTGGAACTAGTTTAATGCGAAACGAGCTAATGACCAAAAATCATAGTTATCGACCACGAACTATGAGTTATTTTTGTGAAAAAACATAGTTTAAGTCCTCAAAATCAGCCTTCATAGTTTTTCAAGAAGATATGGGCCAACTGGACTTGGAATACGTGAAACGGTGTGAGTACGATAAAAACTAATGAAAAACTATCAAGCTAGGTTTGAGCTTTTTGGACCTAGTTTAATGTGAAGCGGGCCAATTATAAATACTCATCGCTATAAGCCATGACTTATGAGTTATTTTGATAAAAAGAATGTAGTTTAGGCCCTCAAAATTATCCTTCAAGGTTTTTTAAGAAGTTTTGGGCCAACCGAAGTGGGAATACGACAAACGAGTGTGAGTGCGATAAAAAATCATAGCTATAAGCCACGAACCGAGTTATTTTTGTGAAAAAATATTGTTTAAGCCCTCAAAATCAGGCTTCACAATTTTTCAAGAAGATACGAGCTAACCTGGACTTGGAATACGTGAAACGGTATGAGTGCGATAAAAGCCGATGAAAAAATATCGAACTAAGTTTAAGCTATTCGACCCGAGTTCGATGCGAAACGGGCTCAAGATCAAAACTCATCGCTATAAGGCATTCCCTATGAGTGATTTGGGTAAAAAATGTCGTTTAGACCCTCAAAATGATCCTTCATGATTTTTCAAGAAGATTCGAGCCGATTGAACTTAGAATACGTGAAACGGTGTTAGTGCGATAAAACCGACGAAAAGTCTGTCGGGCTAGGTTTGAGTTGTTTGGACCTAGTTCAATGTTAAACGGGCCAACGATCAAAACTCATGACTATAAGGCATGACCTAGTAGTGATTTTGGTAAAAAGAATGTAGTTTAGGCCCTCAAAATCATCCTTCATGGTTTTTTAAGAAGATTCAAGTCAAATGGAGTGGGAATACGTGAAATGCCATAAGTGCGATAAAAAATGACGAAAAACTATCGAGATAGGTTTGAGTCGTTTGGAGCTAGTTCGATGCGAAACGAGCCAACGACCAAGATTCATAGCTATAAGCCACGAACTATGAGTTATTTTTATGAAAAAACATAGTTTAAGCCCTCAAAATCAGCATTCATAGTTTTTCAATAAGATACAAGCCAACTGGACTTGGAATACGTGAAATGGTGTAAGTGTGATAAAAACTAAAAAAAAATTATCGTGCTAGGTTTGAGTCTGTTTGCACCTAGTTCCATACAAAACAGGCCAACAATCAATACTCATCGCTATAAGCCATGACCTATGAGTGATTTTGGTAAAAAGAATGTAGTTTAGGCCCTCAAAATAATTCTTCATGGTTTTTTAAGAAGATTCGGGCCAAATGGAGTGGGAATACGTGGAACGGTATGAGTGCGATAAAAACCGACAAAAAACTATCGAGCTAGGTTTGAGCTATTTGGACCTAGTTCGATTTGAAACGGGCAAATGACCAAAAATCATAGCTATAAGCTTCGAACTACGAGTTATTTTCATGAAAAAACGTATTTTAAGGCCTCAAAATCAACCTTCATAGTTTGTCAAGAAGATACGGGCCAACTCGGACTTGGAATACGTGAAGCGTTGTGAGTGCGATAAAAGCCGACAAAAAAATATCGAGCTAGGTTTGAGTTGTTTGCACCTAGTTCAATTCAAAATGGGCCAACGATCAAAACTCATTTCTATAAGCCATGACCTATGAGTGATTTAGGTAAAAAATGTCGTTTAGGCCCTCAAATCATCCTTCATGGTTTTTCAAGAAGATTCGAGCCAACTGGACTCGGAATATGTGAAACGGTGTTAGTGCGATAAAAGCCGATGAAAAGTCGTCGGGCTAGGTTTGAGTTGTTTGGACCTAGTTCAATGTGAAACGGGCCAATGATCAAAACTCATCACTATAAGCCATGACCCATTAGTTATTTTGGTAAAAAGAATGTAGTTTAGGCCCTTCAAATGATCCTTCATGGTTTTTTAAGAAGATTCAAGCCAAATGGAGTGGGAATACGTGAAATGCCATAAGTGCGATAAAAAATGACGAAAAACTATCGAGATAGGTTTGAGCTCATTTGGAGCTAGTTCGATGCGAAACGAGCCAACCACCAATACTCATAGCTATAAGCCACGAACCATGAGTTATTTTTATGAAAAAAACATAGTTTAGGCCCTCAAAATCAGCATCCGTAGTTTTTTAATAAGATACAACCAACTCGCACTTAGAATATATGAAACGGTGTGAGTGCAATAAAAGCTCGAAGAAAAATTATCGAGCTAGGTTTGAGCTATTTGCACCTAGTTCCATGCAAAATGGGCCAACAATCAATACTCATCGCTATAAGCCATGACCTATGAGTGATTTTGGTAAAAAGAATGTAGTTTAGGCCCTCAAAATAACTCTTCATGGTTTTTTAAAAAGATTCGGGCCAAATGGAGTGGGAATACGTGAAATGGTATAAGTGCGATAAAAAATGACAAAAAGCTGTCGGGCTAGGTTTGAGTCTGTTTGGACATAGTTCGATTCGAAATGGGTAAACGACCAAAAATCATAACTATTAGCTTCGAACTATGAGTTATTTTCATAAAAAACGTAGTTTAAGCCCTCAAAATCAGCCTTCATAGATTTTTAAAAAGATACAAGCCAACTCGGACTTGGAATACGTGAAGCGAGTGTGAGTGCTATAAAAGCCGATAAAAAAATATCGAGCTAGGTTTGAGTCTGTTTGGACGTAGATCAATGCGAAACGAGCCAACGACCAAAACTCGTCGCTATAAGCCATGACCTATGAGTGATTTTGGTAAAAAGAATATAGTTTAGGCTCTCAAAACCATCCTTCATGGTTTTTTAAGAAGATTCGGGCGAACCGGAGTGGGAATACGTGAAACGGTATGAGTGCGATAAAAGCCGATGAAAAACTATCGAGCTTGCTTGAGTTGTTTGGACCTAGTTCAATGTGAAACGGGCTAATAATCAAAACCTATCGCTATAATCCTTGACCTATGAGTAATTTTTGTAAAAAGAATGTAGTTTAGGCCTTAAAATCATACTTCATGGTTTTTTAAGAAGATTCGGGCCAACTGGAGTGGGAATACGTAAAACGGTATGAGTGCGAGAAAAACTAACAAAAAACCGACGAAGCTAGGTTTGAGTTGTTTGGTCCTAGATCGATTTGAAACAGGAAAACAACAAAAAATCATAGCTATAAGCCACAAACTATGAGTTATTTTTGTGAAAAAACGTAGTTTAAGCTCTCAAAATCAGCCTTCATAGTTTTTTAAGAAGATATGGGCCAATTGGAATTGGAATACATGAAAAGGTGTGAGTACGATAAAAAATGACGAAAAACTCGTCAAGCTAGGATTGTGCTTTTTGGACTTAGCTCAATACGAAATGGGCCAACGATCAATACTCATCGCTATAAGCCATGACTTATAAGTTATTTTGATAAAAAGAATGTAGTTTAGGCCCTCAAAAATATCCTTCATGGCTTTTTGAGAAGATTTGGGCGAACCGGAATGGGAATACATGAAACAATATGAGTGCGATAAAACCGACAAAAACTATTGGGCTAGGCTTGAGTCGTTTGGACCTAATTCGATGCGAAACGGGCCAACGACCAAAACACATTGCTATAAGGCATTGACTATGAGTTATTTTGGTGAAAAAATATAGTTTAGGCCCTCAAAATCGGTCTTCACAGCTTTTCAAGAAGATACGAGCCAACTTGACTTGGAATACATGAAACAATATGAGTGCGATAAAAACCGATGAAAAGTATCGGGCTAGGTTTGAGTCTGTTTGGACCTAGTTCGATTTGAAAGGGGCAAACGAACAAAAATCATAGCTATAAGCCATGAATTATGATTTATTTTTGAGAAAAAATGTAGTTTAAGCCCTCAAAATCAGCCTTCATAGTTTTTCAAGAAGATATGGGCCAATTGGACTTGGAATACATGAACGGTATGAGTACGATAAAAACTAACGAAAAACTCGTCGAGCTAGGTTTGAGCTTTTTGGACCTAGTTCAATGTGAAACGGGCCAATTATCATTACTCATCGCTATAAGTCATGTTTTGTGAGTGATTTTGGTAAAAAAAAGTAGTTTAGGCCCTCAAAATCATCATTCATGGTTTTTTAAAAAGATTTGGGCCAACTCGGAGTGGGAATACGTGAAACAATATGAGTGCGATAAAAACCGACAAAAACTATTGGGCTAGGCTTGAGTCGTTTGGACCTAATTCGATGCGAAACGGGCCAACGACCAAAACACATTGCTATAAGGCATTGACTATGAGTTATTTTGGTGAAAAAATATAGTTTAGGCCCTCAAAATCGGTCTTCACGGCTTTTCAAGAAGATACGAGCCAACTGGACTTGGAATACATGAAACAATATGAGTGCGATAAAAACCGATGAAAAGTATCGAGCTAGGTTTTAGGCTGTTTGGACGTAGTTCGATGTGAAACGGGCCAACGACCAAAACTCATAGCTACAAGCCATTGACTATGAGTTATTTTGATGAAAAAATATAGTTTAGGCCCTCAAAATCGGTTTTCACGACTTTTTAAGAATATACGAGCCAATTAGACTTAGAATACGTAAAACGATGTGAGTGCGATAAAAGCCGATGAAAAACTATCGAGCTAGGTTTGAACTATTTGGACCTAGTTCAATGCGAAACGAGCTAATGATCAAAACTCATCGCTATAAGCTATGACCCATTAGTATTTTTGTAAAAATAATGTAGTTTAAGCCCTAAAAATCATCCTTCATGGTTTTTTAAGAAGATTCGAGCCAAATGGAGTGGGAACACGTGAAACGCCATGAGTGCGATAAAACCGACAAAAAACTATCGGGATAGGTTTGAGCTATTTGCACCTAGTTCCACGCGAAACGAGCCAATGACCAATACTCATAGCTATAAGCCACGAGCTATGAGTTATTTTTATGAAAAAACATAGTTTAGGCCCTCAAAATTAGCATTGACGAGTTTTTCAATAAGATACGAGCCAATTGGACTTAGAATACATGAAACGAGTGTGAGTGCGATAAAAACTAATAAAAACTTATCAAGCTAGGTTTCGACTGTTTGCACCTAGTTCCATGCGAAACCGGCCAATGATCAATACTCATCGCTATAAGCCGTCACCTATGAGTGATTTTGGTAACAAGAATGCAGTTTAGGCCCTTAAAATCATTCTTCATGGTTTTTTAAGAAGATTCGAGCGAACCGGAGTGGGAATACGTGAAACGGTATGAGTGCGATAAAAACCGATGAAAAACTATCGAGCTTGCTTGAGTTGTTTGGACCTAGTTCAATGTGAAACGGGCTAATAATCAAAACCTATCGCTATAATCCTTGACCTATGAGTAATTTTTGTAAAAAGAATGTAGTTTAGGCCTTAAAATCATACTTCATGGTTTTTTAAGAAGATTCGGGCCAACTGGAGTGGGAATACGTAAAACGGTATGAGTGCGAGAAAAACTAACAAAAAACTCGACGAGCTAGGTTTGAGTTGTTTGGTCCTAGATCGATTTGAAACAGGAAAACAACAAAAAATCATAGCTATAAGCCACAAACTATGAGTTATTTTTGTGAAAAAACGTAGTTTAAGCTCTCAAAATCAGCCTTCATAGTTTTTTAAGAAGATATGGGCCAATTGGAATTGGAATACATGAAAAGGTGTGAGTACGATAAAAAATGACGAAAAACTCGTCAAGCTAGGATTGTGCTTTTTGGACTTAGCTCAATACGAAATGGGCCAACGATCAATACTCATCGCTATAAGCCATGACTTATAAGTTATTTTGATAAAAAGAATGTAGTTTAGGCCCTCAAAAATATCCTTCATGGCTTTTTGAGAAGATTTGGGCGAACTGGAATGGGAATACATGAAACAATATGAGTGCGATAAAAGCCGACAAAAACTATTGGGCTAGGCTTGAGTCTGTTTGGACCTAATTCGATGCGAAACGGGCCAACGACCAAAACACATTGCTATAAGGCATTGACTATGAGTTATTTTGGTGAAAAAATATAGTTTAGGCCCTCAAAATCGGTCTTCACAGCTTTTCAAGAAGATACGAGCCAACTTGACTTGGAATACATGAAACAATATGAGTGCGATAAAAACCGATGAAAAGTATCGGGCTAGGTTTGAGTCTGTTTGGACCTAGTTCGATTTGAAAGGGGCAAACGAACAAAAATCATAGCTATAAGCCATGAATTATGATTTATTTTTGAGAAAAAATGTAGTTTAAGCCCTCAAAATCAGCCTTCATAGTTTTTCAAGAAGATATGGGCCAATTGGACTTGGAATACATGAACGGTATGAGTACGATAAAAACTAACGAAAAACTCGTCGAGCTAGGTTTGAGCTTTTTGGACCTAGTTCAATGTGAAACGGGCCAATTATCATTACTCATCGCTATAAGTCATGTTTTGTGAGTGATTTTGGTAAAAAAAAAGTAGTTTAGGCCCTCAAAATCATCATTCATGGTTTTTTAAAAAGATTTGGGCCAACTGGAGTGGGAATACGTGAAACAATATGAGTGCGATAAAAGCCGACAAAAACTATTGGGCTAGGCTTGAGTCTGTTTGGACCTAATTCGATGCGAAACGGGCCAACGACCAAAACACATTGCTATAAGGCATTGACTATGAGTTATTTTGGTGAAAAAATATAGTTTAGGCCCTCAAAATCGGTCTTCACGGCTTTTCAAGAAGATACGAGCCAACCTGGACTTGGAATACATGAAACAATATGAGTGCGATAAAAACCGATGAAAAGTATCGAGCTAGGTTTTAGGCTGTTTGGACGTAGTTCGATGTGAAACGGCCAACGACCAAAACTCATAGCTACAAGCCATTGACTATGAGTTATTTTGATGAAAAAATATAGTTTAGGCCCTCAAAATCGGTTTTCACGACTTTTTAAGAATATACGAGCCAATTAGACTTAGAATACGTAAAACGATGTGAGTGCGATAAAAGCCGATGAAAAACTATCGAGCTAGGTTTGAACTATTTGGACCTAGTTCAATGCGAAACGAGCTAATGATCAAAACTCATCGCTATAAGCTATGACCCATTAGTATTTTTGTAAAAATAATGTAGTTTAAGCCCTAAAAATCATCCTTCATGGTTTTTTAAGAAGATTCGAGCCAAATGGAGTGGGAACACGTGAAACGCCATGAGTGCGATAAAAGCCGACAAAAAACTATCGGGATAGGTTTGAGCTATTTGCACCTAGTTCCATGCGAAACGAGCCAATGACCAATACTCATAGCTATAAGCCACGAGCTATGAGTTATTTTTATGAAAAAACATAGTTTAGGCCCTCAAAATTAGCATTGACGAGTTTTTCAATAAGATACGAGCCAATTGGACTTAGAATACATGAAACGAGTGTGAGTGCGATAAAAACTAATAAAAACTTATCAAGCTAGGTTTCAGCTGTTTGCACCTAGTTCCATGCGAAACCGGCCAATGATCAATACTCATCGCTATAAGCCGTCACCTATGAGTGATTTTGGTAACAAGAATGCGAGTTTAGGCCCTCAAAATCATTCTTCATGGTTTTTTAAGAAGATTTGAGCCAAGCTGGAGTGGGAATACGTGTAACGAGTATGAGTGCGATAAAAGCCGACAAAAGACTATTGGGCTAGGTTTGAGTTGTTTGGACCTAGTTCGATTCGAAATGGGTAAAGGACCAAAAATCATAGCTAAAAGCCTCGAACTATGAGTTATTTTTATGAAAAAATGTAGTTTAACCCTCAAAATTAGCCTTCACTGTTTTTCAAGAAGATACGAGCCAACTTGGACTTGGAATACGTAAAGCGGTGTGAGTGCGATAAAAGCGACGAAAAGCTCGTCGAGCCGAGTTTGAGTTGTTTGGACCTAGTTCAATGCGAAACGGGCCAACGATCAAATCCCATCGCTATAGGTCGTGACTTATAGGTTATTTTGGTGAAAAAATATAGCTTGGGTCCTCAAAATCAGTCTTCACGGTATTTCAAAAAGATAGGAGCCAACTCAAATTGGAATATGTGAAACGATGTGAGTGCGATAAAAGCCGATGAAAGCTATCGAGCTAGGTTGGAGCCGTTTGGACCTAGTTTGATGCCGAACGGGCCAATGACCAAAACTCATAGCTATAAGCCATTGACTATGAGTTATTTTTGTGAAAAAATGTATTTTAGGCCCTCGGAATCGGTCTTCACAGCTTTTTAAAAATATACGAGCCAATTGGACTTAGAATACATAAAACGGTGAGTGCGATAAAAGCCGATGAAAAACTATTGGGCTAAGTTTGAGATGTTTGGACCTAGTTCGATGCGAAACGAGCTCAAGATCAAAACTCATCGCTATAAGCCATGACTATGAGTCATTTGGGTAAAAAAAATGTCAATTAGGCGCTCAAAATCATCCTTCATGGTTTTCCAGAAGATGCGAGCCAACTAGACTCGGAATATATGAAAGGGTGCTAGTGCGACAAAAACTAATGAAAAGCTATCGGGCGACGTTTGAGTTGTTTGGACTTAGTTCAATGTGAAACGGGCTAATAATAAAAACCCATCGCTATAGGCCATGACCTATGAGTGAGTTTTGTAAAAAGAATATAGTTTAGGCCTCAAAATCATCCTTCATGGTTTTTTAAGAAGATTTGGTCCAACTCGGAGTGGGAATATGTAAAACGGTATGAGTGCGATAAAACCGACAAAAAACTATCGGGATAGGTTTAAGTCGTTTGGAACTAGTTTAATGCGAAACGAGCTAATGACCAAAAATCATAGTTATCGACCACGAACTATGAGTTATTTTTGTGAAAAAACATAGTTTAAGTCCTCAAAATCAGCCTTCATAGTTTTTCAAGAAGATATGGGCCAAGCTGGACTTGGAATACGTGAAACGGTGTGAGTACGATAAAAACTAATGAAAAACTATCAAGCTAGGTTTGAGCTTTTTGGACCTAGTTTAATGTGAAGCGGGCCAATTATAAATACTCATCGCTATAAGCCATGACTTATGAGTTATTTTGATAAAAAGAATGTAGTTTAGGCCCTCAAAATTATCCTTCAAGGTTTTTTAAGAAGTTTTGGGCCAACCGAAGTGGGAATACGACAAACAAGTGTGAGTGCGATAAAAAATCATAGCTATAAGCCACGAACTAAGTTATTTTTGTGAAAAAATATTGTTTAAGCCCTCAAAATCAGGCTTCACAATTTTTCAAGAAGATACGAGCTAACTGGACTTGGAATACGTGAAACGGTATGAGTGCGATAAAAGCCGATGAAAAAATATCAAACTAAGTTTAAGCTATTCGACCCAGTTCGATGCGAAACGGGCTCAAGATCAAAACTCATCGCTATAAGGCATTCCCTATGAGTGATTTGGGTAAAAAATGTCGTTTAGACCCTCAAAATGATCCTTCATGATTTTTCAAGAAGATTCGAGCCAGCTTGAACTTAGAATACGTGAAACGGTGTTAGTGCGATAAAACCGACGAAAAGTCTGTCGGGCTAGGTTTGAGTTGTTTGGACCTAGTTCAATGTTAAACGGGCC
The DNA here is from genome assembly GCA_963924115.1 of Dovyalis caffra. Classification (NCBI taxonomy): domain Eukaryota; kingdom Viridiplantae; phylum Streptophyta; class Magnoliopsida; order Malpighiales; family Salicaceae; genus Dovyalis; species Dovyalis caffra. Next base: position 453,897 of record CAWUPB010001189.1, read on the forward strand.
AACGATCAAAACTCATGACTATAAGGCATGACCTAGTAGTGATTTTGGTAAAAAGAATGTAGTTTAGGCCCTCAAAATCATCCTTCATGGTTTTTTAAGAAGATTCAAGTCAAATGGAGTGGGAATACGTGAAATGCCATAAGTGCGATAAAAAATGACGAAAAACTATCGAGATAGGTTTGAGTCAGTTTGGAGCTAGTTCGATGCGAAACGAGCCAACGACCAAGATTCATAGCTATAAGCCACGAACTATGAGTTATTTTTATGAAAAAACATAGTTTAAGCCCTCAAAATCAGCATTCATAGTTTTTCAATAAGATACAAGCCAACTGGACTTGGAATACGTGAAATGGTGTAAGTGTGATAAAAACTAAAAAAAAATTATCGTGCTAGGTTTGAGTCTGTTTGCACCTAGTTCCATACAAAACAGGCCAACAATCAATACTCATCGCTATAAGCCATGACCTATGAGTGATTTTGGTAAAAAGAATGTAGTTTAGGCCCTCAAAATAATTCTTCATGGTTTTTTAAGAAGATTCGGGCCAAATGGAGTGGGAATACGTGGAACGGTATGAGTGCGATAAAAACCGACAAAAAACTATCGAGCTAGGTTTGAGCTATTTGGACCTAGTTCGATTTGAAACGGGCAAATGACCAAAAATCATAGCTATAAGCTTCGAACTACGAGTTATTTTCATGAAAAAACGTATTTTAAGGCCTCAAAATCAACCTTCATAGTTTGTCAAGAAGATACGGGCCAACTGGACTTGGAATACGTGAAGCGTTGTGAGTGCGATAAAAGCCGACAAAAAAATATCGAGCTAGGTTTGAGTTGTTTGCACCTAGTTCAATTCAAAATGGGCCAACGATCAAAACTCATTTCTATAAGCCATGACCTATGAGTGATTTAGGTAAAAAATGTCGTTTAGGCCCTCAAATCATCCTTCATGGTTTTTCAAGAAGATTCGAGCCAACTCGGACTCGGAATATGTGAAACGGTGTTAGTGCGATAAAAGCCGATGAAAAGTCATGTCGGGCTAGGTTTGAGTTGTTTGGACCTAGTTCAATGTGAAACGGGCCAATGATCAAAACTCATCACTATAAGCCATGACCCATTAGTTATTTTGGTAAAAAGAATGTAGTTTAGGCCCTTCAAATGATCCTTCATGGTTTTTTAAGAAGATTCGAAGCTAAATGGAGTGGGAATACGTGAAACACCATGAGCGCGATAAAAGCCGATGAAAAACTATCGGGATAGGTTTGAGCTATTTGGACCTAGTTCGATGCGAAATGAGCCAACCACCAATACTCATAGCTATAAGCCACGAACCATGAGTTATTTTTATGAAAAAAACATAGTTTAGGCCCTCAAAATTAGCATCCATAGTTTTTTAATAAGATACAAGCCAACCGCACTTAGAATATATGAAACGGTGTGAGTGCAATAAAAGCTCGAAGAAAAATTATCGAGCTAGGTTTGAGCTATTTGCACCTAGTTCCATGCAAAATGGGCCAACAATCAATACTCATCGCTATAAGCCATGACCTATGAGTGATTTTGGTAAAAAGAATGTAGTTTAGGCCCTCAAAATAACTCTTCATGGTTTTTTAAAAAGATTCGGGCCAAATGGAGTGGGAATACGTGAAATGGTATAAGTGCGATAAAAAATGACAAAAAGCTCGTCGGGCTAGGTTTGAGTCTGTTTGGACATAGTTCGATTCGAAATGGGTAAACGACCAAAAATCATAACTATAAGCTTCGAACTATGAGTTATTTTCATAAAAAACGTAGTTTAAGCCCTCAAAATCAGCCTTCATAGATTTTTAAAAAGATACAAGCCAACTCGGACTTGGAATACGTGAAGCGAGTGTGAGTGCTATAAAAGCCGATAAAAAAATATCGAGCTAGGTTTGAGTCGTTTGGACGTAGATCAATGCGAAACGAGCCAACGACCAAAACTCGTCGCTATAAGCCATGACCTATGAGTGATTTTGGTAAAAAGAATATAGTTTAGGCTCTCAAAACCATCCTTCATGGTTTTTTAAGAAGATTCGGGCGAACTCGGAGTGGGAATACGTGAAACGGTATGAGTGCGATAAAAACCGATGAAAAACTATCGAGCTTGCTTGAGTTGTTTGGACCTAGTTCAATGTGAAACGGGCTAATAATCAAAACCTATCGCTATAAGCCTTGACCTATGAGTAATTTTTGTAAAAAGAATGTAGTTTAGGCCTTAAAATCATACTTCATGGTTTTTTAAGAAGATTCGGGCCAACTCGGAGTGGGAATACGTAAAACGGTATGAGTGCGAGAAAAACTAACAAAAAACCGACGAGGCTAGGTTTGAGTCTGTTTGGTCCTAGATCGATTTGAAACAGGAAAACAACCAAAAATCATAGCTATAAGCCACGAACTATGAGTTATTTTTGTGAAAAAACGTAGTTTAAGCTCTCAAAATCAGCCTTCATAGTTTTTTAAGAAGATATGGGCCAATTGGAATTGGAATACATGAAAAGGTGTGAGTACGATAAAAAATGACGAAAAACTCGTCAAGCTAGGATTGTGCTTTTTGGACTTAGCTCAATACGAAATGGGCCAACGATCAATACTCATCGCTATAAGCCATGACTTATAAGTTATTTTGATAAAAAGAATGTAGTTTAGGCCCTCAAAAATATCCTTCATGGCTTTTTGAGAAGATTTGGGCGAACTGGAATGGGAATACATGAAACAATATGAGTGCGATAAAAACCGACAAAAACTATTGGGCTAGGCTTGAGCCGTTTGGACCTAATTCGATGCGAAACGGGCCAACGACCAAAACACATTGCTATAAGGCATTGACTATGAGTTATTTTGGTGAAAAAATATAGTTTAGGCCCTCAAAATCAGTCTTCACAGCTTTTCAAGAAGATACGAGCCAACTCGGACTTGGAATACATGAAACAATATGAGTGCGATAAAAACCGATGAAAAGTATCGGGCTAGGTTTGAGCTCGTTTGGACCTAGTTCGATTTGAAAGGGGCAAACGAACAAAAATCATAGCTATAAGCCATGAATTATGATTTATTTTTGAGAAAAAATGTAGTTTAAGCCCTCAAAATCAGCCTTCATAGTTTTTCAAGAAGATATGGGCCAATTGGACTTGGAATACATGAACGGTATGAGTACGATAAAAACTAACGAAAAACTCGTCGAGCTAGGTTTGAGCTTTTTGGACCTAGTTCAATGTGAAACGGGCCAATTATCATTACTCATCGCTATAAGTCATGTTCCGTGAGTGATTTTGGTAAAAAAAATGTAGTTTAGGCCCTCAAAATCATCATTCATGGTTTTTTAAAAAGATTTGGGCCAACCGGAGTGGGAATACGTGAAACAATATGAGTGCGATAAAAGCCGACAAAAACTATTGGGCTAGGCTTGAGTCTGTTTGGACCTAATTCGATGCGAAACGGGCCAACGACCAAAACACATTGCTATAAGGCATTGACTATGAGTTATTTTGGTGAAAAAATATAGTTTAGGCCCTCAAAATCGGTCTTCACAGCTTTTCAAGAAGATACGAGCCAACTCGGACTTGGAATACATGAAACAATATGAGTGCGATAAAAACCGATGAAAAGTATCGAGCTAGGTTTTAGTCTGTTTGGACGTAGTTCGATGTGAAACGGGCCAACGACCAAAACTCATAGCTACAAGCCATTGACTATGAGTTATTTTGATGAAAAAATATAGTTTAGGCCCTCAAAATCGGTTTTCACAGACTTTTTAAGAATATACGAGCCAATTAGACTTAGAATACGTAAAACGATGTGAGTGCGATAAAAGCCGATGAAAAACTATCGAGCTAGGTTTGAACTATTTGGACCTAGTTCAATGCGAAACGAGCTAATGATCAAAACTCATCGCTATAAGCTATGACCCATTAGTATTTTTGTAAAAATAATGTAGTTTAAGCCCTAAAAATCATCCTTCATGGTTTTTTAAGAAGATTCGAGCCAAATGGAGTGGGAACACGTGAAACGCCATGAGTGCGATAAAACCGACAAAAAACTATCGGGATAGGTTTGAGCTATTTGCACCTAGTTCCATGCGAAACGAGCCAATGACCAATACTCATAGCTATAAGCCACGAGCTATGAGTTATTTTTATGAAAAAACATAGTTTAGGCCCTCAAAATTAGCATTGACAATTTTTCAATAAGATACGAGCCAATTGGACTTAGAATACATGAAACGAGTGTGAGTGCGATAAAAACTAATAAAAACTTATCAAGCTAGGTTTCAGCTGTTTGCACCTAGTTCCATGCGAAACCGGCCAATGATCAATACTCATCGCTATAAGCCGTCACCTATGAGTGATTTTGGTAACAAGAATGCGAGTTTAGGCCCTCAAAATCATTCTTCATGGTTTTTTAAGAAGATTTGAGCCAACCTGGAGTGGGAATACGTGTAACAAGTATGAGTGCGATAAAAATTGACAAAAGACTATTGGGCTAGGTTTGAGTTGTTTGGACCTAGTTCGATTCGAAATGGGTAAAGGACCAAAAATCATAGCTAAAAGCCTCGAACTATGAGTTATTTTTATGAAAAAATGTAGTTTAACCCTCAAAATTAGCCTTCACTGTTTTTCAAGAAGATACGAGCCAACTCGGACTTGGAATACGTAAAGCGGTGTGAGTGCGATAAAACCGACGAAAAACTCGTCGAGCCAGGTTTGAGTTGTTTGGACCTAGTTCAATGCGAAACGGGCCAACGATCAAATCCCATCGCTATAGGTCGTGACTTATAGGTTATTTTGGTGAAAAAATATAGCTTGGGTCCTCAAAATCAGTCTTCACGATATTTCAAAAAGATAGGAGCCAACTCAAATTGGAATATGTGAAACGATGTGAGTGCGATAAAACCGATGAAAGCTATCGAGCTAGGTTGGAGCCGTTTGGACCTAGTTTGATGCCGAACGGGCCAATGACCAAAACTCATAGCTATAAGCCATTGACTATGAGTTATTTTTGTGAAAAAATGTATTTTAGGCCCTCGGAATCGGTCTTCACAGCTTTTTAAAAATATACGAGCCAATTGGACTTAGAATACATAAAACGGTGAGTGCGATAAAAGCCGATGAAAAACTATTGGGCTAAGTTTGAGATGTTTGGACCTAGTTCGATGCGAAACGAGCTCAAGATCAAAACTCATCGCTATAAGCCATGACTATGAGTCATTTGGGTAAAAAAAATGTCAATTAGGCGCTCAAAATCATCCTTCATGGTTTTCCAAGAAGATTCGAGCCAACTAGACTCGGAATATATGAAAGGGTGCTAGTGCGACAAAAACTAATGAAAAGCTATCGAGCGACGTTTGAGTTGTTTGGACTTAGTTCAATGTGAAACGGGCTAATAATAAAAACCCATCGCTATAGGCCATGACCTATGAGTGAGTTTTGTAAAAAGAATATAGTTTAGGCCTTAAAATCATCCTTCATGGTTTTTTAAGAAGATTTGGTCCAACTGGAGTGGGAATATGTAAAACGGTATGAGTGCGATAAAAACCGACAAAAAACTATCGGGATAGGTTTAAGCTCGTTTGGACCTAGTTTAATGCGAAACGAGCTAATGACCAAAAATCATAGTTATCGACCACGAACTATGAGTTATTTTTGTGAAAAAACATAGTTTAAGTCCTCAAAATCAGCCTTCATAGTTTTTCAAGAAGATATGGGCCAACTGGACTTGGAATACGTGAAACGGTGTGAGTACGATAAAAACTAATGAAAAACTATCAAGCTAGGTTTGAGCTTTTTGGACCTAGTTTAATGTGAAGCGGGCCAATTATAAATACTCATCGCTATAAGCCATGACTTATGAGTTATTTTGATAAAAAGAATGTAGTTTAGGCCCTCAAAATTATCCTTCAAGGTTTTTTAAGAAGTTTTGGGCCAACCGAAGTGGGAATACGACAAACAAGTGTGAGTGCGATAAAAAATCATAGCTATAAGCCACGAACCGAGTTATTTTTGTGAAAAAATATTGTTTAAGCCCTCAAAATCAGGCTTCACAATTTTTCAAGAAGATACGAAGCTAACCGGACTTGGAATACGTGAAACGGTATGAGTGCGATAAAAGCCGATGAAAAAATATCGAACTAAGTTTAAGCTATTCGACCCAGTTCGATGCGAAACGAGCTCAAGATCAAAACTCATCGCTATAAGGCATTCCCTATGAGTGATTTGGGTAAAAAATGTCGTTTAGACCCTCAAAATGATCCTTCATGATTTTTCAAGAAGATTCGAGCCAGCTTGAACTTAGAATACGTGAAACGGTGTTAGTGCGATAAAACCGACGAAAAGTCTGTCGGGCTAGGTTTGAGTTGTTTGGACCTAGTTCAATGTTAAACGGGCCAACGATCAAAACTCATGACTATAAGGCATGACCTAGTAGTGATTTTGGTAAAAAGAATGTAGTTTAGGCCCTCAAAATCATCCTTCATGGTTTTTTAAGAAGATTCAAGTCAAATGGAGTGGGAATACGTGAAATGCCATAAGTGCGATAAAAAATGACGAAAAACTATCGAGATAGGTTTGAGTCAGTTTGGAGCGAGTTCGATGCGAAACGAGCCAACGACCAAGATTCATAGCTATAAGCCACGAACTATGAGTTATTTTTATGAAAAAACATAGTTTAAGCCCTCAAAATCAGCATTCATAGTTTTTCAATAAGATACAAGCCAACTGGACTTGGAATACGTGAAATGGTGTAAGTGTGATAAAAACTAAAAAAAAATTATCGTGCTAGGTTTGAGTCGTTTGCACCTAGTTCCATACAAAACGAGCCAACAATCAATACTCATCGCTATAAGCCATGACCTATGAGTGATTTTGGTAAAAAGAATGTAGTTTAGGCCCTCAAAATAATTCTTCATGGTTTTTTAAGAAGATTCGGGCCAAATGGAGTGGGAATACGTGGAACGGTATGAGTGCGATAAAAACCGACAAAAAACTATCGGGCTAGGTTTGAGCTATTTGGACCTAGTTCGATTTGAAACGGGCAAATGACCAAAAATCATAGCTATAAGCTTCGAACTACGAGTTATTTTCATGAAAAAACGTATTTTAAGGCCTCAAAATCAACCTTCATAGTTTGTCAAGAAGATACGGGCCAACTGGACTTGGAATACGTGAAGCGTTGTGAGTGCGATAAAAGCCGACAAAAAAATATCGAGCTAGGTTTGAGTTGTTTGCACCTAGTTCAATTCAAAATGGGCCAACGATCAAAACTCATTTCTATAAGCCATGACCTATGAGTGATTTAGGTAAAAAATGTCGTTTAGGCCCTCAAATCATCCTTCATGGTTTTTCAAGAAGATTCGAGCCAACTGGACTCGGAATATGTGAAACGGTGTTAGTGCGATAAAAACCGATGAAAAGTCAGTTCGGGCTAGGTTTGAGTTGTTTGGACCTAGTTCAATGTGAAACGGGCCAATGATCAAAACTCATCACTATAAGCCATGACCCATTAGTTATTTTGGTAAAAAGAATGTAGTTTAGGCCCTTCAAATGATCCTTCATGGTTTTTTAAGAAGATTCGAAGCTAAATGGAGTGGGAATACGTGAAACACCATGAGCGCGATAAAAGCCGATGAAAAACTATCGGGATAGGTTTGAGCTATTTGGACCTAGTTCGATGCGAAATGAGCCAACCACCAATACTCATAGCTATAAGCCACGAACCATGAGTTATTTTTATGAAAAAAACATAGTTTAGGCCCTCAAAATCAGCATCCATAGTTTTTTAATAAGATACAAGCCAACCGCACTTAGAATATATGAAACGGTGTGAGTGCAATAAAAACTCGAAGAAAAATTATCGAGCTAGGTTTGAGCTATTTGCACCTAGTTCCATGCAAAATGGGCCAACAATCAATACTCATCGCTATAAGCCATGACCTATGAGTGATTTTGGTAAAAAGAATGTAGTTTAGGCCCTCAAAATAACTCTTCATGGTTTTTTAAAAAGATTCGGGCCAAATGGAGTGGGAATACGTGAAATGGTATAAGTGCGATAAAAAATGACAAAAACTCGTCGGGCTAGGTTTGAGTCTGTTTGGACATAGTTCGATTCGAAATGGGTAAACGACCAAAAATCATAACTATAAGCTTCGAACTATGAGTTATTTTCATAAAAAACGTAGTTTAAGCCCTCAAAATCAGCCTCCATAGATTTTTAAAAAGATACAAGCCAACTCGGACTTGGAATACGTGAAGCAAGTGTGAGTGCTATAAAACCGATAAAAAAATATCGAGCTAGGTTTGAGTCTGTTTGGACGTAGATCAATGCAAAACGAGCCAACGACCAAAACTCGTCGCTATAAGCCATGACCTATGAGTGATTTTGGTAAAAAGAATATAGTTTAGGCTCTCAAAACCATCCTTCATGGTTTTTTAAGAAGATTCGGGCGAACCGGAGTGGGAATACGTGAAACGGTATGAGTGCGATAAAAACCGATGAAAAACTATCGAGCTTGCTTGAGTTGTTTGGACCTAGTTCAATGTGAAACGGGCTAATAATCAAAACCTATCGCTATAAGCCTTGACCTATGAGTAATTTTTGTAAAAAGAATGTAGTTTAGGCCTTAAAATCATACTTCATGGTTTTTTAAGAAGATTCGAGCCAACCGGAGTGGGAATACGTAAAACGGTATGAGTGCGAGAAAAACTAACAAAAAACCGACGAGCTAGGTTTGAGTCTGTTTGGTCCTAGTTCGATTTGAAACAGGAAAACAACCAAAAATCATAGCTATAAGCCACGAACTATGAGTTATTTTTGTGAAAAAACGTAGTTTAAGCTCTCAAAATCAGCCTTCATAGTTTTTTAAGAAGATATGGGCCAATTGGAATTGGAATACATGAAAAGGTGTGAGTACGATAAAAAATGACGAAAAACTCGTCAAGCTAGGATTGTGCTTTTTGGACTTAGCTCAATACGAAATGGGCCAACGATCAATACTCATCGCTATAAGCCATGACTTATAAGTTATTTTGATAAAAAGAATGTAGTTTAGTGCCCTCAAAAATATCCTTCATGGCTTTTTGAGAAGATTTGGGCGAACCGGAATGGGAATACATGAAACAATATGAGTGCGATAAAAACCGACAAAAACTATTGGGCTAGGCTTGAGTCGTTTGGACCTAATTCGATGCGAAACGGGCCAACGACCAAAACACATTGCTATAAGGCATTGACTATGAGTTATTTTGGTGAAAAAATATAGTTTAGGCCCTCAAAATCGATCTTCACAGCTTTTCAAGAAGATACGAGCCAACTCGGACTTGGAATACATGAAACAATATGAGTGCGATAAAAACCGATGAAAAGTATCGGGCTAGGTTTGAGCTCGTTTGGACCTAGTTCGATTTGAAAGGGGCAAACGAACAAAAATCATAGCTATAAGCCATGAATTATGATTTATTTTTGAGAAAAACGTAGTTTAAGCCCTCAAAATCAGCCTTCATAGTTTTTCAAGAAGATATGGGCCAATTGGACTTGGAATACATGAACGGTATGAGTACGATAAAAACCGATGAAAAACTCGTCCAGACTAGGTTTGAGCTTTTTGGACCTAGTTCAATGTGAAACGGGCCAATTATCATTACTCATCGCTATAAGTCATGTTCTGTGAGTGATTTTGGTAAAAAAAAATGTAGTTTAGGCTCTCAAAATCATCATTCATGGTTTTTTAAAAAGATTTGGGCCAACTGGAGTGGGAATACGTGAAACAATATGAGTGCGATAAAAACCGACAAAAACTATTGGGCTAGGCTTGAGTCGTTTGGACCTAATTCGATGCGAAACGGGCCAACGACCAAAACACATTGCTATAAGGCATTGACTATGAGTTATTTTGGTGAAAAAATATAGTTTAGGCCCTCAAAATCGGTCTTCACAGCTTTTCAAGAAGATACGAGCCAACTCGGACTTGGAATACATGAAACAATATGAGTGCGATAAAAACCGATGAAAAGTATCGAGCTAGGTTTTAGTCTGTTTGGACGTAGTTCGATGTGAAACGGCCAACGACCAAAACTCATAGCTACAAGCCATTGACTATGAGTTATTTTGATGAAAAAATATAGTTTAGGCCCTCAAAATCGGTTTTCACGACTTTTTAAGAATATACGAGCCAATTAGACTTAGAATACGTAAAACGATGTGAGTGCGATAAAAGCCGATGAAAAACTATCGAGCTAGGTTTGAACTATTTGGACCTAGTTCAATGCGAAACGAGCTAATGATCAAAACTCATCGCTATAAGCTATGACCCATTAGTATTTTTGTAAAAATAATGTAGTTTAAGCCCTAAAAATCATCCTTCATGGTTTTTTAAGAAGATTCGAGCCAAATGGAGTGGGAACACGTGAAACGCCATGAGTGCGATAAAACCGACAAAAAACTATCGGGATAGGTTTGAGCTATTTGCACCTAGTTCCATGCGAAACGAGCCAATGACCAATACTCATAGCTATAAGCCACGAGCTATGAGTTATTTTTATGAAAAAACATAGTTTAGGCCCTCAAAATTAGCATTGACGAGCTTTTCAATAAGATACGAGCCAATTGGACTTAGAATACATGAAACAGATGTGAGTGCGATAAAAACTAATAAAAACTTATCAAGCTAGGTTTCAGCTATTTGCACCTAGTTCCATGCGAAACCGGCCAATGATCAATACTCATCGCTATAAGCCGTCACCTATGAGTGATTTTGGTAACAAGAATGCGAGTTTAGGCCCTCAAAATCATTCTTCATGGTTTTTTAAGAAGATTTGAGCCAACTCGGAGTGGGAATACGTGTAACAAGTATGAGTGCGATAAAACCGACAAAAGACTATTGGGCTAGGTTTGAGTTGTTTGGACCTAGTTCGATTCGAAATGGGTAAAGGACCAAAAATCATAGCTAAAAGCCTCGAACTATGAGTTATTTTTATGAAAAAATGTAGTTTAACCCTCAAAATTAGCCTTCACTGTTTTTCAAGAAGATACGAGCCAACTCGGACTTGGAATACGTAAAGCGGTGTGAGTGCGATAAAAGCCGACGAAAAACTCGTCGAGCCGGGTTTGAGTTGTTTGGACCTAGTTCAATGCGAAACGGGCCAACGATCAAATCCCATCGCTATAGGTCGTGACTTATAGGTTATTTTGGTGAAAAAATATAGCTTGGGTCCTCAAAATTAGTCTTCACAGTATTTCAAAAAGATAGGAGCCAACTCAAATTGGAATATGTGAAACGATGTGAGTGCGATAAAAGCCGATGAAAGCTATCGAGCTAGGTTGGAGCCGTTTGGACCTAGTTTGATGCCGAACGGGCCAATGACCAAAACTCATAGCTATAAGCCATTGACTATGAGTTATTTTTGTGAAAAAATGTATTTTAGGCCCTCGAATCGGTCTTCATAGTTTTTTAAAAATATACGAGCCAATTGGACTTAGAATACATAAAACGGTGAGTGCGATAAAAGCCGATGAAAAACTATTGGGCTAAGTTTGAGATGTTTGGACCTAGTTCGATGCGAAACGAGCTCAAGATCAAAACTCATCGCTATAAGCCATGACTATGAGTCATTTGGGTAAAAAAAAATGTCATTTAGGCGCTCAAAATCATCCTTCATGGTTTTCCAAGAAGATTCGAGCCAACTAGACTCGGAATATATGAAAGGGTGCTAGTGCGACAAAAACTAATGAAAAGCTATCGAGCGACGTTTGAGTTGTTTGGACTTAGTTCAATGTGAAACGGGTTAATAATAAAAACCCATCGCTATAGGCCATGACCTATGAGTGAGTTTTGTAAAAAGAATATAGTTTAGGCCTCAAAATCATCCTTCATGGTTTTTTAAGAAGATTTGGTCCAAGCTGGAGTGGGAATATGTAAAACGGTATGAGTGCGATAAAAGCCGACAAAAAACTATCGGGATAGGTTTAAGCCGTTTGGAACTAGTTTAATGCGAAACGAGCTAATGACCAAAAATCATAGTTATCGACCACGAACTATGAGTTATTTTTGTGAAAAAACATAGTTTAAGTCCTCAAAATCAGCCTTCATAGTTTTTCAAGAAGATATGGGCCAACTCGGACTTGGAATACGTGAAACGGTGTGAGTACGATAAAAACTAATGAAAAACTATCAAGCTAGGTTTGAGCTTTTTGGACCTAGTTTAATGTGAAGCGGGCCAATTATAAATACTCATCGCTATAAGCCATGACTTATGAGTTATTTTGATAAAAAGAATGTAGTTTAGGCCCTCAAAATTATCCTTCAAGGTTTTTTAAGAAGTTTTGGGCCAACCGAAGTGGGAATACGACAAACGAGTGTGAGTGCGATAAAAAATCATAGCTATAAGCCACGAACCGAGTTATTTTTGTGAAAAAATATTGTTTAAGCCCTCAAAATCAGGCTTCACAATTTTTCAAGAAGATACGAGCTAACCTGGACTTGGAATACGTGAAACGGTATGAGTGCGATAAAAGCCGATGAAAAAATATCGAACTAAGTTTAAGCTATTCGACCCAGTTCGATGCGAAACGGGCTCAAGATCAAAACTCATCGCTATAAGGCATTCCCTATGAGTGATTTGGGTAAAAAATGTCGTTTAGACCCTCAAAATGATCCTTCATGATTTTTCAAGAAGATTCGAGCCAGCTTGAACTTAGAATACGTGAAACGGTGTTAGTGCGATAAAACCGACGAAAAGTCTGTCGGGCTAGGTTTGAGTTGTTTGGACCTAGTTCAATGTTAAACGGGCCAACGATCAAAACTCATGACTATAAGGCATGACCTAGTAGTGATTTTGGTAAAAAGAATGTAGTTTAGGCCCTCAAAATCATCCTTCATGGTTTTTTAAGAAGATTCAAGTCAAATGGAGTGGGAATACGTGAAATGCCATAAGTGCGATAAAAAATGACGAAAAACTATCGAGATAGGTTTGAGTCAGTTTGGAGCTAGTTCGATGCGAAACGAGCCAACGACCAAGATTCATAGCTATAAGCCACGAACTATGAGTTATTTTTATGAAAAAACATAGTTTAAGCCCTCAAAATCAGCATTCATAGTTTTTCAATAAGATACAAGCCAACTGGACTTGGAATACGTGAAATGGTGTAAGTGTGATAAAAACTAAAAAAAAATTATCGTGCTAGGTTTGAGCTGTTTGCACCTAGTTCCATACAAAACGAGCCAACAATCAATACTCATCGCTATAAGCCATGACCTATGAGTGATTTTGGTAAAAAGAATGTAGTTTAGGCCCTCAAAATAATTCTTCATGGTTTTTTAAGAAGATTCGGGCCAAATGGAGTGGGAATACGTGGAACGGTATGAGTGCGATAAAAACCGACAAAAAACTATCGAGCTAGGTTTGAGCTATTTGGACCTAGTTCGATTTGAAACGGGCAAATGACCAAAAATCATAGCTATAAGCTTCGAACTACGAGTTATTTTCATGAAAAAACGTATTTTAAGGCCTCAAAATCAACCTTCATAGTTTGTCAAGAAGATACGGGCCAACTGGACTTGGAATACGTGAAGCGTTGTGAGTGCGATAAAAGCCGACAAAAAAATATCGAGCTAGGTTTGAGTTGTTTGCACCTAGTTCAATTCAAAATGGGCCAACGATCAAAACTCATTTCTATAAGCCATGACCTATGAGTGATTTAGGTAAAAAATGTCGTTTAGGCCCTCAAATCATCCTTCATGGTTTTTCAAGAAGATTCGAGCCAACTCGGACTCGGAATATGTGAAACGGTGTTAGTGCGATAAAAGCCGATGAAAAGTCGTCGGGCTAGGTTTGAGTTGTTTGGACCTAGTTCAATGTGAAACGGGCCAATGATCAAAACTCATCACTATAAGCCATGACCCATTAGTTATTTTGGTAAAAAGAATGTAGTTTAGGCCCTTCAAATGATCCTTCATGGTTTTTTAAGAAGATTCGAAGCTAAATGGAGTGGGAATACGTGAAACACCATGAGCGCGATAAAAGCCGATGAAAAACTATCGAGATAGGTTTGAGCTATTTGGACCTAGTTCGATGCGAAATGAGCCAACCACCAATACTCATAGCTATAAGCCACGAACCATGAGTTATTTTTATGAAAAAAACATAGTTTAGGCCCTCAAAATCAGCATCCATAGTTTTTTAATAAGATACAAGCCAACCGCACTTAGAATATATGAAACGGTGTGAGTGCAATAAAAGCCGAAGAAAAATTATCGAGCTAGGTTTGAGCTATTTGCACCTAGTTCCATGCAAAATGGGCCAACAATCAATACTCATCGCTATAAGCCATGACCTATGAGTGATTTTGGTAAAAAGAATGTAGTTTAGGCCCTCAAAATAACTCTTCATGGTTTTTTAAAAAGATTCGGGCCAAATGGAGTGGGAATACGTGAAATGGTATAAGTGCGATAAAAAATGACAAAAACCTGTCGGGCTAGGTTTGAGTCTGTTTGGACATAGTTCGATTCGAAATGGGTAAACGACCAAAAATCATAACTATAAGCTTCGAACTATGAGTTATTTTCATAAAAAACGTAGTTTAAGCCCTCAAAATCAGCCTCCATAGATTTTTAAAAAGATACAAGCCAACTCGGACTTGGAATACGTGAAGCAAGTGTGAGTGCTATAAAAGCCGATAAAAAAATATCGAGCTAGGTTTGAGTCCGTTTGGACGTAGATCAATGCGAAACGAGCCAACGACCAAAACTCGTCGCTATAAGCCATGACCTATGAGTGATTTTGGTAAAAAGAATATAGTTTAGGCTCTCAAAACCATCCTTCATGGTTTTTTAAGAAGATTCGGGCGAACCGGAGTGGGAATACGTGAAACGGTATGAGTGCGATAAAAGCCGATGAAAAACTATCGAGCTTGCTTGAGTTGTTTGGACCTAGTTCAATGTGAAACGGGCTAATAATCAAAACCTATCGCTATAAGCCTTGACCTATGAGTAATTTTTGTAAAAAGAATGTAGTTTAGGCCTTAAAATCATACTTCATGGTTTTTTAAGAAGATTCGGGCCAACTGGAGTGGGAATACGTAAAACGGTATGAGTGCGAGAAAAACTAACAAAAAACCGACGAGGCTAGGTTTGAGTCTGTTTGGTCCTAGTTCGATTTGAAACAGGAAAACAACCAAAAATCATAGCTATAAGCCACGAACTATGAGTTATTTTTGTGAAAAAACGTAGTTTAAGCTCTCAAAATCAGCCTTCATAGTTTTTTAAGAAGATATGGGCCAATTGGAATTGGAATACATGAAAAGGTGTGAGTACGATAAAAAATGACGAAAAACTCGTCAAGCTAGGATTGTGCTTTTTGGACTTAGCTCAATACGAAATGGGCCAACGATCAATACTCATCGCTATAAGCCATGACTTATAAGTTATTTTGATAAAAAGAATGTAGTTTAGGCCCTCAAAAATATCCTTCATGGCTTTTTGAGAAGATTTGGGCGAACCGGAATGGGAATACATGAAACAATATGAGTGCGATAAAAACCGACAAAAACTATTGGGCTAGGCTTGAGTCGTTTGGACCTAATTCGATGCGAAACGGGCCAACGACCAAAACACATTGCTATAAGGCATTGACTATGAGTTATTTTGGTGAAAAAATATAGTTTAGGCCCTCAAAATCAGTCTTCACAGCTTTTCAAGAAGATACGAGCCAACTGGACTTGGAATACATGAAACAATATGAGTGCGATAAAAACCGATGAAAAGTATCGGGCTAGGTTTGAGTCGTTTGGACCTAGTTCGATTTGAAAGGGGCAAACGAACAAAAATCATAGCTATAAGCCATGAATTATGATTTATTTTTGAGAAAAAACGTAGTTTAAGCCCTCAAAATCAGCCTTCATAGTTTTTCAAGAAGATACGAGCCAATTGGACTTGGAATACATGAACGGTATGAGTACGATAAAACCGATGAAAAACTCGTCCAGCTAGGTTTGAGCTTTTTGGACCTAGTTCAATGTGAAACGGGCCAATTATCATTACTCATCGCTATAAGTCATGTTCGTGAGTGATTTTGGTAAAAAAAATGTAGTTTAGGCCCTCAAAATCATCATTCATGGTTTTTTAAAAAGATTTGGGCCAACTGGAGTGGGAATACGTGAAACAATATGAGTGCGATAAAAACCGACAAAAACTATTGGGCTAGGCTTGAGTCGTTTGGACCTAATTCGATGCGAAACGGGCCAACGACCAAAACACATTGCTATAAGGCATTGACTATGAGTTATTTTGGTGAAAAAATATAGTTTAGGCCCTCAAAATCGGTCTTCACGGCTTTTCAAGAAGATACGAGCCAACTCGGACTTGGAATACATGAAACAATATGAGTGCGATAAAAACCGATGAAAAGTATCGAGCTAGGTTTTAGTCTGTTTGGACGTAGTTCGATGTGAAACGGGCCAACGACCAAAACTCATAGCTACAAGCCATTGACTATGAGTTATTTTGATGAAAAAATATAGTTTAGGCCCTCAAAATCGGTTTTCACGACTTTTTAAGAATATACGAGCCAATTAGACTTAGAATACGTAAAACGATGTGAGTGCGATAAAAGCCGATGAAAAACTATCGAGCTAGGTTTGAACTATTTGGACCTAGTTCAATGCGAAACAGAGCTAATGATCAAAACTCATCGCTATAAGCTATGACCCATTAGTATTTTTGTAAAAATAATGTAGTTTAAGCCCTAAAAATCATCCTTCATGGTTTTTTAAGAAGATTCGAGCCAAATGGAGTGGGAACACGTGAAACGCCATGAGTGCGATAAAACCGACAAAAAACTATCGGGATAGGTTTGAGCTATTTGCACCTAGTTCCATGCGAAACGAGCCAATGACCAATACTCATAGCTATAAGCCACGAGCTATGAGTTATTTTTATGAAAAAACATAGTTTAGGCCCTCAAAATTAGCATTGACGAGTTTTTCAATAAGATACGAGCCAATTGGACTTAGAATACATGAAACGAGTGTGAGTGCGATAAAAACTAATAAAAACTTATCAAGCTAGGTTTCGACTGTTTGCACCTAGTTCCATGCGAAACCGGCCAACGACCAATACTCATCGCTATAAGCCGTAACCTATGAGTGATTTTGGTAACAAGAATGTAGTTTAGGCCCCGAAAATCATTCTTCATGGTTTCTTAAGAAGATTTGAGCCAACCTGGAGTGGGAATACGTGTAACGAGTATGAGTGCGATAAAAACCGACAAAAGACTATTGGGCTAGGTTTGAGTTGTTTGGACCTAGTTCGATTCGAAATGGGCAAAGGACCAAAAATCATAGCTAAAAGCCTCGAACTATGAGTTATTTTTATGAAAAAATGCAGTTTAAGCCCTCAAAATCAGCCTTCACTGTTTTTCAAGAAGATACGAGCCAATTGGACTTGGAATACGTAAAGCGGTGTGAGTGCGATAAAACCGATGAAAAACTATGGAGCTAGGTTTGAGTTGTTTGGACCTAGTTCAATGCAAAACGGGCCAACGATCAAATCTCATCGCTATAGGTCGTGACTTATAGGTTATTTTGGTGAACAAATATAGCTTGGGTCTTCAAAATCAGTCTTCACGGTATTTCAAAAAGATAGGAGCCAACTCAAATTGGAATACGTGAAACGATGTGAGTGCGATAAAACCGATGAAAGCTATCGAGCTAGGTTGGAGCCGTTTGGACCTAGTTCGATGCGAAACGAGTCAACGACCAAAACTCATAGCTATAAGCCATTGACTATGAGTTATTTTTGTGAAAAAATATAGTTGACGCCCTCAAAATAAGTTTTCACAGCTTTTTAAGAACATACGGGCCAATTGGACTTGGAATACGTGAAACGGTGTGTGTGTGATAAAAGCCGATGAAAAAATATCGGGCTAAGTTTAAGTCTGTTTCGACCTAGTTCGATGCGAAACGGGCTCAAGATCAAAACTCATTGCTATAAGCCATGACCTATGAGTGATTTGGGTAAAAAATGTCATTTAGGCCCTCAAAATCATCGTTCATGGTTTTTCAAGAAGATTTGAGCCAACTGGACTCGGAATACATGAACCGGTGTTAGTATGATAAAAATGACAAAACGTTATCGAGCTAGGTTAGAGTTATTTGGACCTAGTGCAATGTTAAATGGGCCAATAATCAAAACTCATCGCTATAAGCCATGACCTATGAGTGATTTTGGTAAAATAGAATGTAGTTTAAGCCCTCAAAATCATCCTTCATGGTTTTTTAAGAAGATTCGAGCCAACCGGTGTGGGAATACGTGAAACGGTATGAGTACGATAAAACCGATGAAAAACTATCGGGCTAGGTTTGAGCTCGTTTGGACCTAGTTCGATACGAAACGGGCCAACGACCAAAACTCATCGCTATAAGCCTTGACTTGTGAGCTATTTTGGTGAAAAAATGTACTTTCGGCTCTCAAAATCAGCCTTCATAGTTTTTCAAGAAGATAAAAGCCAACTGGACTTAGAATACGTGAAACGATATGAGTGCGATAAAAAATGAAAAAAATTATCGGGTTAGGTTTGAGTCTGTTTGGACCTAGTTCAATTTGAAACCGACAAACGACCAAAAATCATAGCTATAAGCCATGAACTATGAGTTAGTTTTGTGAAAAAGCATAGTTTAAGCCCTCAAAAACACCCTTTATAGTTTTTCAAAAAGATACGAGCCAACTCGGACCTCGAATACGTGAAACGATGTGAGTGGGATAAAAATTGATGAAAAACTCGTTGGGCTAGGTTTGAGATGTTTGGATCTAGTTCAATACGAAATGGGCCAACGATCAATATTCATCACTATATGCCATGACCTATGAGTGATTTTGGTAAAAAGAATGTAGTTTAGGCCCTCAAAATCATCTTTCATGGTTTTTTAAAAAGATTCGAGTCAACTGGAGTGGGAATACGTGAATTGATATGAGTGCGATAAAAGCCGATGAAAAACGGTCGAGCTAGGTTTGAGCTGTTTGGGCATAGTTTGATGCGAAACGAGCCAACGACCAAAACTCATAGCTATAAGCCATTACTTATGAGTTATTTTGGTGAAAAATATAGTTTGGGACCTCAAAATCAGCCTTCATAGTTTTTCAAGAAAATACGTGCCAACTGGACTTGCAATACATAAAATGATGAGAGTACGGTAAAAGCCGGTGAAAAACTATTGGGCTAGGTTGAAGCTATTTAGACCGAGTTCGATGCGAAACGGGCCAATGAGCAAAACTCATAGCTATAAGCCATTGACTATGAGTTATTTTGGTGAAAAAATATAGTTTAGGCTCTTAAAATCAGCCTTCATAGTTTTTCAAGAAGATACGGCCAACTGGACTTGGAATATGTGACGCGGTGTGACTACGATAAAAGCCGACGAAAAACTATCGACCTAGTTTTGAGCTATTTAGACCTAGTTCGATGCGAAACGGACAAACGATTAAAATACATCGCTATAAGCCATGACATATGAGTGATTTTGGTAAAAACAAAATATATAGTTTAGGCCCTAAAAATTAGCCTTCATGGTTTTTAAGAAGATACGGGCCAACCGAACTTGGAATACGTAAAACGATATGAGTGCGATAAAAACTCACAAAAAACTATCGAGCAAGGTTTAAGCTATTTAGACCTAGTTCAATGTGAAACAGTGCCAACGATCAAAACTCATTGCTATAAGCCATGACCTATGAGTGATTTTGGTAAAACAAATGTAGTTTAGGCCCTCAAAATCAGCCTTCATGGTTTTTTAAGAAAGATTCGGGCCAACTAGACTTGGAATACATGAAACGGTGTGAGTACAATAAAAGCCGGTAAAAAACTACCCGGCTAGGTTTGAGTTGGTTGGACCTAGTTCGATGCGAAACGGTCCATTGATCAAAACTCATGCTATAAGCCATGACTCATGAGTTATTTTGGTGAAAAAATGTAGTTTAGGCCCTCAAAATCAGCCTTCATAATTTTTCAAAAAGATATGGGTCAACTGGAATTTGATTACGTGAAACGGTGTGAGTGCAATAAAAATTGATGAAAATTTATCCACCTATTTTTGAGCAATTTAGACCTAGTTCGATGCGAAACGGGCCAACGATCAAAACCGATTGCTTTAAGCCATAACCTATGAGTGATTTTGGTAAAACAAATGTAGTTTAGGCCCTCAAAATCATTAGTCACGGTTATTCAAGGACATGCAGCCCAATTGGATTTAGAATACTTTAGAAGTTATGAGAGCAAAAAAAATTATCGACCCGAGTTTTGAGTCTGTTTGGACCTAGTTTGATGCGAAACGGGCCAACGATAAAAACTCATCGCTATAAGCCATGACCTATGAGTGATTTTGGTAAAACAAAATATAGTTTAGGCCCTCAAAATCATCCTTCATGGTTTTTCAAGAAGATTCGAGCCACTCGGACTTGGAATACGTGAAACGGTATGAGTGCAAAAAAAAATAGACGAAAAACTATCGGGCTAGGTTTGAGTTGTTTGGACCTAGTTAGATGTGAAATGCACCAATGACCAAAACTCATCGCTATAAGCCATAATCTATGAGTTATTTTGGTAAAAAAGATTATAGTTTATGTCCTTAAAATCAGCCTTCACGGTTTTTCAAGAAGATACATGCCAACTGGACTTAGAATACGTGAAATGGTGCTAGTGCGATAAAAGCCGATGAAAACCTTTCGAGCTAGGTATGAGTTGTTTGGACTAGTTCAATGCGAAACGGGCCAACGATCAAAACTCATCGTATAATCCAAGACCTATGGTGATTTTGGTTAAAAAAAATATAGTTTAGGCCCTCAAAATCAGCATTTACGGTTATTCAAGAACATGTAGCCCAATTGGATTTAGAATACTTTGAACGTTATGAGAGCAAGAAAAAGCCGAAGAAAAACTATCGACCTAGTTTTAAGTCTGTTTGGACCTAGTTCGATGCGAAACGGGCCAACGATCAAAACTTATCGCTATAAGCCATGACCTATGAATGATTTTGGTAAAAAAAAATGTAATTTAGGCCCTTAAAATCATCCTTCATGTTTTTTCAAGAAGATTCGAGCCACCTTGACTTAGAATACGTGAAACGGTATGAGTGCAAGAAAAGCCGACGAAAACCTATCGGGCTAGGTTTGAGCTGTTTGGACCTAGTTCGTTGTGAAACGGGCTAATGACCAAAACTCATCGCTATAAGCCATGATCTATGAGTTATTTTGATAAAACAAATATATAGTTTATGTCTTCAAAATCATCCTTTATAGTTTTTTAAGAAGATACGAGCTAACTGGACTTGGAATACGTGAAACGGTGTTAGTGCGATAAAAGCCGACGAAAAACTTTCAAGCTAGGTATGAGATCTGTTTGGACCTAGTTCAATGTGAATCAAGCCAACGATCAAAACTCATCGCTATAAGCCATGGACTATGGTGATTTTGGAAAAAAAAGAATATAGTTTAGGCTCTCAAAATCATCCTTCATGGTTTTTTAAGAAGGATTTGGGCCAACTGGACTTGGAATACTTGGACTTAGAATACGTGAAATGGTGTGAGTGTAATAAAAATTGATGACAAACTATTGAGCTAGGTTTGAGCTATTTGGACCTAGTTTAATGCGAAAAGGGCAATGATAAAAAAGCATCGCTATAAGCCATGACCTATGGTGATTTTTGTAAAAAAAATATAGTTTAGGCCCTCAAAATCATCCTTCATGGTTTTTTAAGAGAGATTCGAGCGAACCGGACTTGGAATACGTGAAATGGTGTGAGGGTAATAAAAGCCGATGAAAAACTATCGAGCTAGGTTTAAGTTGTTTAGACCTAGTTCGATGCGAAACGGGCCAACGATCAAAACTCATTGCTATAAACCATGACTTATGAGTTATTTTGGTGAAAAAATATAGTTTAGGCCCTCAAAATCAGCCTTTACAGCTTTTCAAAAAGATACGGGCTAACTGGACTTAGAATATGTGAAACGATGTGAGTGCGATAAAAGCCGATGAAGACTATTGGGCTAGGTTTGAGTTGTTTGGACCTATTTTGATGTGGAACGAGCCACCGATCAAAACTTATATCTATAAGCTATGACCTATGAGTTATTTTGGTGAAAAAATGTAGTTTAGGCCCTCAAAATCAGCCTTCACGAGCTTTTCAAGAAGATACGAGCCAACTCGAACTTGGAATACGTGAAATGGTGTGAGTGCAATAAAAACTTATGAAAAAGTATAGATCTAGTTTTGAGCGATTTGGACCTAGTTCGATGCGAAACGGGCCAACGATAGAAACCGATTGGTTTAAGCCATGACCTATGATTGATTTTGGTAAAAAATAAATATAGTTTAGGCCCTAAAAATCAGCATTCATGGTTATTCAAGAAGCTGCAGACTAATTGGATTTAGAATACTTCGAGCGTTATCGGAGCAAGAAAAACCGAAAAAAACTATCGACCCCGTTTTGAGTCTGTATGGACCTAGTTCGATGCTAAACGAGCTAACGATCAAAACTCATCGCTATAAGCCATGACCTATGAGTGATATATATATATAGTTTAGGCCCTCAAAATCATCCTTCATGGTTTTTTAAGAAGATTCGAGCCAATTGGACTTGGAATACGTGAAACGGTATGAGTACGAAAAACCCGATCAAAACCTTTTGGGCTAGTTTTGAGCCGTTTAGACTTAATTTGATGCGAAACGGGTCAACAACCAAAACTCATAGCTATAAGCCATGATTTATGAGTTATTTTCATAAAAAAATATAGTTTAGGCTCTCAAAATCAGCCTTCATAGTTTTTCAAGAAGATACGGACCAACCGCACTTGGAATACATGAAACGGTGTAAGTGCGATAAAAATTGATGAAAAACAATTAAGCTAGGTTTGAGTCCGTTTGGACCTATTTCGATGTGAAACGAGCCAACGATCAAAACTCATCACTATAAGCCATGAACTATGAGTTATTTCGATCAAAACAACTAGTTTAGGCCCTCAAAATCTCGTTCATAATTTTTCAAGAAGATACGGGTCGACTCGGACTTGAAATACGTGAAAGGGTGTCGGTGCAATAAAAATTGACGAAAAACTATCGGGCTAGGTTTGAGCCGATTGGACCTAGTTCAATGCGAAACGAGCCAACGATCAAAACTCATCGCTATAAGCCATGACCTATGGGTGATTTTGGTAAAAAGAAAAATATAGTTTAGGTCCTCAAGATCAACCTTCATAGTTTTTTAAGAATATTCGGGCCAACTAGACTTGGAATATGTGAAACGGTATGAGTGCGATAAAAAATAACAAAAAATGTCGAGCTAGGTTTCAATTGTTCATACATAGTTCGATGCGAAACGAGCCAACGACCAAAACTCATCGCTATAACCCATGACCTATGAGTTATTTTGGCGAAAAAATATTGTTTAGGCACTCAAAATCGGACTTCAAAGTTTTTCAAGGAGATATGTGCCAACCGGACTTGAAAATCATGAAACAATGTGAGTAAGATAAAACCGACGAAAATCTATTGGGCTAATCTTGAGTTGTTTAGACCTAGTTCGATGTGAAACGGGCCAACGATGAAAACTCATCGCTATAAGCCATGACTCGTGAGTGATTTTATAAAAAAAATATAGTTTAGACTCTCAAAATACCCTCAATGATTTTTCAAGCGGATTCGAGCCAACTAGACTTGGAATACGTGAAACGGTTTGAGTGCGATAAAAATTGATGAAAAACTATCGGGCTAAGTTTGAGCTATTTGGACATAGTTCTATGTGAAACGAGCCAACGATCAAAACTTATCCCTATAAGCCATGACTTATGAGTGATTTTGGTTAAAAAATGTAGTTTAGGCCCATAAAATCATCCTTCATGGTTTTTGAAGAAGATTCGAGCCAACTGGACTTGGAATACGTGAAACGGTATGAGTGCGATAAAACCCGATGAAAAATTAACGAGCTAGGTTTGAGTCGTTTGGACCTAGTTCGATGCGAATGGGCCAACGACCAAAATTCATGGCTTCAAGCTAGGACCTATGAGTTATTTTGGTGAAAAAATATAGTTTAGGCACTCAAAATCAACCTTCATAATTTTTTAAGAAGATACGGGCCAATTGGACTTGGAATAGATGAAATGATGTGACCGCAATAAAAGCCGATGAAAAACTATCGGGCTAGGATTGAACTCGTTTGGACCTATTTCGGTACGAAATGAGCCAATGATCAAAACTCATTGCTATAAGTCATGACCTCCGACTTATTTTGGTCAAAAAATGTAGTTTAGGCCCTCAAAATCAGCCTTCAAAATTTTTTAAGAAGATATATGCCAACTAGACTTGGAATACATGAAACGGTGTGAGTGTGATAAAAATTGACGAAAAACTATCGAGCTAGGATTGAGTTGTTTTGACCTTGTTCAATGCGAAACAAGCTAACAATCAAAACTCATCGTAATAAGCTATGATCTATGAGTGATTTTGGTAAAAAAAAATATAGTGTGGGCCCTCAAAAGCAGACCTTCATGGTTTTTCAAGAATATTAAGGCCAACTCGGACTTGGAATACGTGAAATGGTATGAGTTCCATAAAAAATAACGAAAAAGTATCGAGCTAGGTTTGAGCGAGTTTATACCTAGTTCGATGCGAAATGGGCAACGACCAAAACTCATAGCTATCAGCCATGACCTATGAGTTATTTTGGTCAAAAAATGTAGTGTAAGCACTTAAAATCAGCCTTCATAATTTTTCAAGAAGATACGAGCCAACTCGGACTTGGAATACATGAAACAAGTGTGAGTGCAATAAAAACTAACGAAAACTATTGGGCTAGTTTTGAGTTGTTTTGACCTAGTTCGATGCAAAAAAGGCCATCGATTAAAACTCATCGCTATAAGCCATGACCTATGAGTGATTTTGGTAAAAAAAATATATAGTTTAGCCCTCAAAATCAGCCTTCATCGTTTTTCAAGAATATTCGGGCCAACTGGACTTGGAATACGTGAATCGGTATAAGTGCGATAAAAAATGATGAAAAACTATTAGGCTAGGTTTGAGCTCGTTTATGACTAGTTTGATGTGAAACGGGGCAATGAGCAAAACTCATAGTCGTCAGTCGAAACCTATGAGTTATTTTGGTCAAAAAATATAGTGTAGGCCCTCAAAATCGGACTTCAAAATTTTTCAAGAAGATACGAGCCTATTGGACTTGGAATACGTGAAATAGTGTGAGTGCGATAAAAATTGATAAAAAACTATCCGATTAGGTTTGAGTCGTTTGAACCTAGTTCGATGCGAAACAAGCCAACGATCAAAACTCATCGCTATAAGTCATGATCTACGAGTGATTTTTTATAAAAAAAAATATAGTTTAGGCCGTCAAAATTAGCCTTCATGGTTTTCCAAGAATAATAGGGCCAACTAGACTTAGAATACGTGAAATGATGTGAGTGCGACAAAAAGTGATGAAAAACTCGATTGGCTAGGTTTGATCTTTTTGGACCTAGTTCGATGCGAAACGGGCCAACGACCAAAACTTATATCTATAAGCCATGATCTATGAGTTATTTTTTATCAAAAAAGGTAGTTTAGGCCCTCAAAATCACCCTTCACAATATCTCAAGAAGATATAGGCCAACCGGACTTGGAATACGTGAAACGGTGTGAGTGCGATGAAACCGATGGAAAACTATCGAGCTAGGTTTGAGTTGTTTGGACCTAGTTCGATGCGAAACGGGCCAACGACCAAAATTCATGGCTTCAAGCTAGTTATTTTGGTGAAAAAATATAGTTTAGGAACTCAAAATCAGCCTTCAAAGTTTTTCAAGGAGATACGTGCGACCTAGACTCGGGAAATCGTGAAACGGTGTGAGTGAGATAAAAGCCGACAAAAAACTATCGGGCTAATCTTGAGTTGTCCGGACCTAGTTCCATGTGAAATGGGCCAACGATCAAAACTCATCGCTATAAGCCATGCCCTATGGGTATTTTTGTAAAAAAAATTATAGTTTTGGCTCTCAAAATCATCCTTCATGGTTTTTCAAGAAGATTCGAGCCAATTAGACTTGGAATACATGAAATGGTGTGAAGGCGATAAAAGCCGACAAAAAACTATTGGTCTAAGTTTAAGGTGTTTGGACCTAGTTCAATGTGAAACGGGCCAACCATCAAAACTTATCGCTATACGCCATGACCTATGAGTGATTTTGGTAAAAAAAATATAGTTTAGGCCCTCAAAATCACCCTTTATAATTTTTCAAGAAGATACGGGCAAACTAGACTTGGAATACGTGAAACGGTGTGAGTGCGATCAAAATTGATGAGTCTGTTTGGACCTAGTTCGATGAAAAACAAGCCAATGATCAAAACTCATCACTATAAGCCATGACCTATGAGTGATTTTGGTAAAAAAAAAATAGTTTAGGCCCTTAAAATCAACCTTCATGGTTTTTCAAGAATATTCGAGCCAACTGGACTTGGAATACGTGAAACGATGAGTTCAATAAAAAATGACAAAAAACCGTCGAGTTAGGTTTGAGTTGTTCATACCTAGTTCGATGTGAAACGGGCCAACGACCAAAAATCATCGCTATAACCCATGACCTATGAGTTATTTTTGTGAAAAATATTGTTTAGGCCCTCAAAATCAGCCTCCAAAGTTTCTTAAGGAGATACGTGCCAACTAGACTTGGAATACGTGAAACGGTATGAGTAAGATAAAAGCCGACAAAAAACTATCGGGCTAATCTTGAGCCGTTTAGACCTAGTTCAATGTGAAACGGGCCAACGATCAAAGCTCTTCGATATAAGCCATGACCTATGAGTGATTTTTGTAAAAAAATGTAGTTTAGGCTCTCAAAATCATCCATCATGTTTTTTCAAGAAGATTCGAGCCAACTAGACTTGGAATACGTGAAACGGTGTGAGTGCGATAAAACCGACACAAAATTATCGGGCTAGGTTTGAGTTGTTTGGACTTAGTTCAATACAAAACAGTGCTAATGATCAAAACTTATCACCACAAGCCATGACCTATGAGTGATTTTGGTAAAAAAAAATATAGTTTAGGCCTACAAAATCATCCTTCATGATTTTCCGGAGGATTCAAGCCAACTCGGACTTGGAATAAGTGAAATGGTTTGAGGGCGATAAAACCGACGGCAAACTCGTTGAGCTAGGTTTGAGCTATTTAGACATAGTTCGATGCAAAATGGCCCAACGACCAAAACTCATACCTATAAGCTAGGACCTATGAGTTATTTTGGTGAAAAAAATATAGTTTAGGATCCGAAAATAAGCCTTCATAGTTTTTTAAGAAGATACGAGCCAATAGGCATGGAATATGCGAAATGGTGTGACTGTGATAAAAACTAATGAAAAACTATCCGGCTAGGTTTGAGTCTGTTTGGACCTATTTCGATGCGAAATGAGCCAACGACCAAAGCTCATAGCTATAAGCCATGACCTATGAGTTATTTTGGTTAAAAAATGTAGTGTAGGCCCTCAAAATCAACCTTCAAACTTTTTTCAACAAGATACGAGCAAACTAGACTTGGCATACGTGAAATGATGTGAGTGCGATAAAAACTGTCAGGCTAAGGTTGAGTTGTTTTGACCTAGTTCGATGCGAAACAAGCCAACGATCAAAGCTCATCGCTATAAGCCCCTATGAGTGATTTTGGTAAAAAAAAATATAGCTAGGCTCTCAAAATCAGCCTTCATAGTTTTTCAAGAATATTCGGGCCAACCGGACTTGGAATATGTGAACCGATATGAGTTCGACAAAAAATGATAAAAAACTATCGAGCTAGGTTTTAGTTGTTCATACCTAGTTTGATGTGAAATAGGCCAACGACCAAAACTCATCGCTATAACCCATGACCTATGAGTTATTTTTAGGAAAAATTTTTTTTTAGGCCCACAAAATCAGCCTTCAAAGTTTCTCAAGGAGATACGTGCCAACTAGACTTGGAATACGTGAAACAAGTGTGAGGGAGATAAAAGCCGACGAAAAACTATCGAGCTAATCCCGAGTTGTTTGGACCTAGTTCGATGTGAAACGGCTAACGATCAAAACTCTTCGATATAAGCCATGACCTATGAGGGATTTTTTGTAAAAAAATATAGTTTAGGCTCTCAAAATCATCCTTCATAACTTTTCAAGAAGATTTGAGCCAACTAGACTTGGAATACGTGAAACGGTGTTAGTGCGATAAAAACTAACATATAACTCGTCGGGCTAGTTTTGAGTTGTTTGGACCTAGTTTAATACAAAACAAGCCAATGATCAAAACTTATCACTATAAGCCATGACCTATGAGTGATTTTGGTAAAAAAATATAGTTTAGGCCCATAAAATCATTCTTCATGGTTTTTGAAGAAGATTCGAGCCAACCGAACTTGGAATACGTGAAACGGTATGAGTGCGATAAAACTTGATGAAAAACTATCGAGCTAGGTTTGAGTCGTTTGGACCTAGTTCGATGCAATACGGGCCAATGACCAAAACTCATAGCTATAAGCCGGGACTTATGAGTTATTTTGGTGAAAAAATATAGTTTAGGCTCTCAAAATAAGCCTTCATAGTTTTCTAAGAAGATACGGCCCAACCGGACATGGAATACATTAAACGATGTGACTTTGATAAAAATCGATGAAAAACTATCGGGTTAGGTTTGGGTCGTTTAGACCTATTTCGATGCAAAATGAGCCAACGACCAAAACTCATAGCTATAAGCCATGACCGATGAGTTATTTTGGTCAAAAAATATAGTGTAGGCCCTCAAAATCAGCCTTCATAATTTTTTCAAGAAGATACGGGCAAACCGGACTTGGAATACGTGAAACGGTATGAGTGCGATAAAAACCGATGAGAAATAGTTGAGCTAGGTTTGAGCTCGTTTGAACCTAGTTCGATGTGAAACATGCCGACGATTAAAACTATTGCTAAAAGACATGACCTTTGAGTGATTTTGGTAAAAACAAAAATAGTTTAGGTCTTTAAAATCGGCGTTCACAGCTTTTTAAAAAGATACGGGCACACTCGACTCGAATACATGAAATGATGTGACTCGCGATAAAAATTAAAGAAAAACTATCGACCTAGGTTTGAGCTCGTTTGGACCTCTTTCGATGCAAAATGAGCCAATGACCAAAACTCATAGCTATAAGCCATGATTTATCGGTTATTTTGGTTAAAACATATAGTTTCGGCTCTCAAAATCACCCTTCATAATTTTTCAAGAAGATACGAGCCAACCGAACTTAGAATACGTGAAATGGTGTGAGTGCGATAAAAATTGACAAAAAATGGTCGGGCTAGGTTTGAGTCTGTTTGGACCTCGTTCGATGTGAAACGAGCCAACGATCAAAACTCATCGCTATAAGCCATAACCTAAGAGTGATTTTGCTAAAAAAAGAATATAGTTTAGGCCTTCAAGATCAGCCTTCACGGTTTTTCAAAAATATTCGGGCCAACTGGACTTAGAATACGTGAAATGTATGAGTTCGATAAAGAATGACGAAAAACTCGTCGGCTACGTTTGGGCTATTCATACCTAGTTCGATGCAAAACGGGCCAACGACCAAAACTTATCGCCATAAGCCACGACTTATGAGTTATTTTGGTAAAAAAATGTTGTTTAGGCCCTCCAAATCAGCCTTCAAAGTTTTTCAAGGAGATATGTGCCAACCGGACTTATAATATGTGAAACGGTGTGAGTGAGATAAAAACCGACAAAAAACTATCGGGCTAATCTTGAGCACGTTTGGACCTAGTTCAATATGAAACAATCCAATAATCAAAGCTAATTGCTATAAGCCATGACCTATGAGTGATTTTTGTAAAATAATATAGTTTAGGCTCTCAAAATCATCCTTTATGGTTTTTCGAGAAGATTCGAGCCAACTAGACTTGGAATACGTGAAACGGTGTGAGTGCGATAAAAATTTATGAAAAATTATCGAGCTAGGTTTGAGTTGTTTAGACCTAGTTTAATACGAAACGGGCCAATGATCAAAACTTATCACTATAGGCCATGACCTATGAGTGATTTTGATTAAAAAAATATAGTTTAGGCCCACAAAATCATCTTTCACATTTTTTTAAGAAGATACCGACTAACCGGACTTGGGATACATGAAACGATGTGACTGCGATAAAAACCGATGAAAAACTATTGGGCTAGGTTTGAGCTATTTTGACCTATGAGTTATTTTGGTCAAAAATTGTTGTTTAGGGCCTTAAAATCAGCCTTCATAATTTTTCAAGAAGATACGAGCCAACTAGCCTTGGCATATGTCAAACGGTGTGAGTGGGATAAAAGCTGTTGGGCTAGGGTTGAATTATTTTGACCTAGTTCGATGCGAAAAAAGCCAACGATCAAAACTCATCGTTATAAGCCATGACCTATGAATGATTTTGGTAAAAAAAAATTATAGTTTTGGCCCTCAAAATCAGCCTTCATAGGTTTTCAAGAATATTCGAGCTAACGTAACTTTGAATACGTGAAACCGTATGAGTGCGATAAAAAATGACAAAAACTATCGGGCTAGGCTCGAGTTGTTTGTACCTAGTTCGATTTGAAACGACGCATCGACCAAAAGTCATAGTCATCAACCATGACCTCGTGAGTTATTTTGGTCAAAAAAATATAGTGTAGGCCCTCCAAATCAACTTTCATAATTTTTCAAAAAGATACGGGCCAACTAGACTTAGAATACGTGAAACGGTGTGAGTACGATAAAAATTGATGACAAACTATCGAGCTAGGTTTGAGTTGTTTTGACCTAGTTCGATGTGAAACGTACCAACGATCAAAACTCGTTGCTATAAGACATGACCTATGAGTGATTTCGGTAAAAAACAAATATAGTTTAGGCCCTCAAAATCATCCTTCATGGCTTTTCAAGAATATTTGGGCCAACTACACTTGGAATACATGACACGGAATAAGTGCGATAAAAAATGACAAACAAATGTCGGGCTAGGTTTGAGTCGTTTATACCTAGTTTGATGCGAAACGAGGCAATGACCAAAACTCATAGCTATCGACCATGACCTATGAGTTATTTTGGTAAAAAAATATAGTGTAGGCCCTCAAAATCAGCCTTCATAATTTTTCAAGATGATACGGGCCAACTAGATATGGAATATATGAAACGGTGTGAGTGAGATAGAAACCGACAAAAACTTGTCGATCTAGGTTTGAGTCGTTTTGACTTATTTCGATGCGAAACAAGCTAACGATCAAAACTTATCGCTATAAGACATGACCTATGAGTGATTTTGGTAAAAAAAAAAGAGTTTTGGCCCTTAAAATCAGCCTTCATGGTTTTTCAAGAATATTCGGACCAACTGGACTTGGAATACGCGAAACAAGTATGAGTGCGATAAAAAATGATGAAAAACTATCGAGCTAAGGTTTGAGTCGTTTGTACCTAGTTCGATGCGAAACGGGAGAACGACATAAACTCATAGCTATAAGCCAGGACCTATCGCTTATTTTTATGAAAAAATATAGATTAGGCCCTCAAAATCAACCTTCATAGTTTTTTAAGAAGATATGGGCCATCTAGACTTGGAATACATGAAATGATGTGACTGCGATAAAAATTGATGAAAAATTATGGGGCTAGGTTTGAGTCTGTTTGGACGTATTTCGATGCGAAATGAGCCAACGACCAAAACTCATAGCCATAAGCCAAGACCGATGAGTTATTTTGGTTAAAAAATATAGTTTAGGCCCTCAAAATTACCCTTTCTAAATTTTCAAGAAGATACGAGCCAACTGGACTTGGAATACATGAAACGGTGTGAGTGAGATAAAAACTAACAAAAAACTATCGAGCTAGGTTTGAGCTGTTTGGACCTAGTTTGATGGGAAATCGGCCAAAGATCAAAACTCATCGCTATAAGCCATGACCTATGAGTGATTTAGGCAAAAAAAAATATAGTTTAGGCCCTCAAAATCGGGCTTTATGGTTTTTCAAAAATATTCTGGCCAACCGGAATTGGAATACTTGAAATGATATGAGTTTGATAAAAAAAATGATAAAACAACCGTTGGGCTAGGTTTGAGTTGTTCATACCTAGTTCGATGCGAAACGGGCCAACGACCAAAACTCATCGTTATAACCTATGACCTATGAGTTATTTTTGTGAAATAATATTGTTTAGGCCCTTAAAATCAACCTTTAAAGTTTCTCAAGGAGATACGTGGCAACTAGACTTAGAATACGTGAAATGGTGTGAGTGAGATAAAACCGATAAAAAACTATCTAGCTAATCTTGAGTTGTTTGGACCTAGTTCGATGTGAAACTCGGGCAACGATCAAAACTCTTTGATATAAGCCATGACCTATGAGTGATTTTTGTAAAAAAAATATAGTTTAGGCTCTCAAAATCATCCTTCCCGGTTTTTCAAAAAGATTCAAGCCATCTAGACTTGGAATACGTGAAACGGTGTGAGTGCGATAAAACCGACGCAAAACTCGTCGAGCCGTATTTGAGTTGTTTGGACCTAGTTCAATATGAAATGTGCCAATGATCAAAACTTATCACTATAAGCCATGACCTATGAGTAATTTTGGTAAAAAAAAATATAGTTTAGGCTCACAAAATCATCCTTCATGATTTTCAAGAAGATTCGGACGAACGAGACTTGGAATACATGAAACGGTTTGAGGGCAATAAAAACCGACGAAAAACTATTAAGCTAGGTTTGAGCCGTTTAGACCTAGTTCGATGCGAAACGAGTCAACGACCAAAAGTAATAGATATAAGCCAAGACCTATGAGTTATTTTGGTGAAAAAATATAGTTCGGGCTCTCAAACTAAGCCTTCATAGTTTTTTAAGAAGATACGGGCCAACTCGGACAAAGAATACGTGAAACGATGTGACTATGATAAAAATTGATGAAAAACTATCCGGCTAAGTTTGAGCCGTTTGGACCTATGTCGATGCGAAATGAGCCAATGACCAAAACTCATAGCTATAAGCTATGATATATAAGTTATTTTGGTCAAAAAATGTAGTGTAGGCCCTCAAAATCAGCCTTCAAAATTTTTTCAAGAAGATAGAGGCCAACTCGGATTTGGCATACGTGAAACGATGTGAGTGCGATAAAAAATGTCGAGCTAGGGTTGAGTTGTTTTGACCTAGTTCGATGCAAAACATGCTAATGATCAAAACTCATCGCTATAGGCCATGACCTAGAGTGATTTTGGTAAAAAAAAATATATAGTTTAGGCCCTCAAAATTAGCCTTCATGGTTTTTCAAGAATATTCGAGCTAACCGGGTTTGGAATACGTGAAACAATATGAGTTTTACAAAAAATGATGAAAAACTCGTCGAGCTAGGTTTGAGTTGTTCATACCTAGTTCAATGCGAAACTAGCCAACAACCAAAACTCATTGCTATAACCCATGACCTATGACTTATTTTTGTGAAAAAATGTTGTTTAGGCCTCAAAATCAGCCTTTAAAGTTTCTCAAGGAGATGTGCCAACTAGACTTGGAATACGTGAAACGGTGTAAGTGAGATAAAAACTAACGAAAAACTATCGGGCTAATCTTGAGTCGTTTGGACCTAGTTCGATGTGAAACGAGCCAACGATCAAAAATCTTCGATATAAGCCATGAGCTATGAGGGATTTTTGTAAAAAAATGTAGTTTAGGCTCTCAAAATCATCCTTCATGGTTTTTCAAGAAGATTCGAGACAACTAGACTTGGAATATGTGAAACCGTATGAGTGCGATAAAAATTGATGAAAAAATGTCGAACTAGGTTTGAGTTGTTTGGAGCTAGTTAAATACGGAACGGCCAATGATCAAAATTTATCACTATAAAGCTATGACCTATGAGTGATTTTGATTAAAAAAATGTAATTTAGGCCTACAAAATCATCCTTCACAGCTTTTTAAGAAGATATAGGCCAACCGGACTTGGAATACATGAAACGGTGGGAGTGAGATAAAAACTAACGAAATACTATCAGAGCTAATCTTGAGTTGTTTGGACCTAGTTCGATGTGAAACGGGCCAACGATCAAAACTCTTCGATATAAGCCATGACTTATGAGGGATTTTTGTAAAAAAATATAGTTTAGGCTCTCAAAATCATCCTTCATAGGTTTTCAAGAAGATTTGAGACAACTAGACTTGGAATATGTGAAATGGTATGAGTGCGATAAAAATTGACGAAAAAATGTCGAACTAGGTTTGAGTTGTTTGGAGCTAGTTCATTACTGAACCGGCCAATGATCAAAACTTATCGCTATAGAGCTATGACATATGAGTGATTTTGATAAAAAAAAATGTAATTTAGGCCCACAAAGTCATGCTTCATAGTTTTTAAGAAGATATAGGCCAACCGGACTTGGAATACGTGAAACAAGTGTGAGTGAGATAAAACCGACGAAAAACTATCGGTCTAATCTTGAGTCGTTTGGACCTAGTTCGATACGAAACAATCTAACGATCAAAAGTAATCGCTATAAGCCATGACCTATGAGTGATTTTTGTAAAAAATGTAGTTTAGGCTCTCAAAATCATCCTTCATGGTTTTTCAAAAAGATTCGAGCCATCTAGACTTGGAATATAAGTAAAAAGGTGTGAGTGCGATAAAAACCGACGCAAAACTATTAGGCTAGGTTTGAGTTGTTTGGACCTAGTTCAATACGAAATAGGCCAATGATCAAAACTTATCACTATAAGCCATGACCTATGAGTGATTTTGGTAAAAAAAAATATAGTTTAGGCCCACAAAATCATCCTTCATGATTTTCAAGAAGATTTGGACCAATAGGACTTGGAATACGTGAAACGGTTTGAGGGCGAGAAAAACCGACGAAAAACTATTGAGCTAGGTTTGAGCCGTTTAGACCTAGTTCGATGTGAAACGAGTCAACGACTAAAAGCCATAGATATAAGCCAGGACCTATGAGTTATTTTAGTGAAAAAATATATTTTAGGCTCTCAAAATAAGGCTTCGATGGTTTTTTAAGAAGATACGAGCCAACTCGGACATGGAATACGTGAAACGATGTGACTATGATAAAAATTGATGAAAAACTATCTTCCTAGGTTTGAGTCTGTTTGGACCTATTTCGATGCGAAATGAGCCAACGACCAAAACTCATAGCTATAAGCTATGACCTATAACTTAATTTGGCAAAAAATATAGTGTAGGCCCTCAAAATCAGCCTTCAAAATTTTTTCAAGAAGATACGAGCTAACCGGATTTGGCATATGTGAAACGGTGTGACTGCGATAAAAACCGTCAAGCTAGGGTTGAGTTGTTTTGACCTAGTTCGATGCAAAACATGCCAATGATGAAAACTCATCTCTATAAGCCATGACCTATGAGTGATTTTGGTAAAAAAAATAAAATAGTTTAGGCCCTCAAAATTAGCCTTCATGGTTTTCCAAGAATATTCGAAGCTAACCGGACTTGGAATACACGAAATGATATGAGTTTGATAAAAAATGATGAAAAACTCGTCGGGCTAGGTTTAAGTTGTTCATGCCTAGTTCGATGCGAAACTAACCAACGACTAAAACTCATCGCTATAACCCATGACCTATGAGTTATTTTTGTGAAAAAATGTTGTTTAAGCCTCAAAATTAGCCTTTAAAGTTTCTTAAGGAGATATGTGCCAACTAGACTTGGAATATGTGAAACGGTGTGAGTGAGATAAAAACGAACGAAAAACTCGTCGAGCTAATCTTGAGTTGTTTGGACCTAGTTCGATGTGAAACGGGCCAACGATCAAAACTCTTCGATATAAGCCACGACCTATGAGGGATTTTTGTAAAAAAATGTTGTTTAGACTCTCAAAATCATCCTTCATGGGTTTTCAAGAAGGTTCGAGACAACTAGACTTGGAATATATGAAACGGTATGAGTGCGATAAAACCGATGAAAAAATATCGGACTAGGTTTGAGCCGTTTGGACCTATTTTGATTCGAAATGAGCCAACGACCAAAACTCATAGCTACAAGCTATGACTTATAAGTTATTTTAGTCAAAAAATGTAGCGTAGGCCCTCAAAATCAGCCTTCAAAATTTTTTCAAGAAGATACGAGCTAACCGGATTTGGTATACGTGAAACGGTGTGATTGTGATAAAAATTATCGAGCTAGGGTTGAGTTGTTTTGACCTAGTTCAATGCAAAACATGCCAACGATCAAAACTCATCTTTATAAGCCATGACCTATGAGTGATTTTGGTAAAAAAAAAAATAGTTTAGGCCCTCAAAATTAGCCTTCATGGTTTTTCAAGAATATTCATGCCAACTCGGACTTGGAATACGCAAAACAATATGAGTTTGATAAAAAATGATGAAAAACTCGTCAAGCTAGGTTTGAGTTGTTCATACCTAGTTCGATGCGAAACTAGCCAATGACTAAAACTCATTGCTATAACCCATAACCTATGACTTATTTTTGTGAAAAAATGTTGTTTAGGCCTCAAAATCAGCCTTTAAAGTTTCTCAAGGAGATATGTGCCAACTAGACTTGGAATACGTTAAACGGTGTGAGTGAGATAAAAACTAACGAAAAACTATCGAGCTAATCTTGAGCTATTTGGACCTAGTTCGATGTGAAACGGGCCAACAATCAAAACTCTTCGATACAAGCCATGACCTAGAGGGATTTTTGTAAAAAAAATGTAGTTTAGGCTCTCAAAATCATCCTTCATGGGTTTTCAAGAAGATTCGAGACAACTAGACTTGGAATATATGAAACGGTATGAGTGCGATAAAAACTAACGAAAAAATCTCATACTAGGTTTGAGTTGTTTGGAGCTAGTTCAATACGAAACGAGCTAATGATCAAAACTTATTGCTATAGGCTATGACCTATGAGTGATTTTGATAAAAAAAATATAATTTAAGCCCACAAAATCATCCTTCACAGCTTTTTAAGAAGATATAGGCCAACTGGACTTAGAATACGTGAAACGGTGCGAGTGAGATAAAACCGACGAAAAACTATCGGTCTAATCTTGAGTCGTTTGGACATAGTTCGATGTGAAACGATCCAACGATCAAAAGTAATCGCTATAAGCCATCACCAATGAGTGAATTTTGTAAAAAATATAGTTTAGGCTCTCAAAATCATCCTTCATGGTTTTTCAAAGAGATTCGAGCCATCTAGACTTGGAATATAAGTAAAACGGTGTGAGTGCAATAAAAACCGACGCAAAACTATCGAGCTAGGTTTGAGTTGTTTGGACCTAGTTCAATACGAAACGTGCCAATGATCAAAACTTATCACTATAAGCCATGACTTATGAGTGATTTTGGTAAAAAAAAAATGTAGTTTAGGCCCAAAAAATCATCCTTCATGATTTTCAAGAAGATTCGAACCAACAGGACTTGGAATACGTGAAACGGTTTGAGGGCGAGAAAAACCGACGAAAAACTATTGAGTTAGGTTTGAGTCGTTTAGACCTAGTTCGATGCGAAATGGGTCAACGATCAAAAGTCATAGATATAAGCCGGGACCTATGAGTTATTTTGGTGAAAAAATATAGTTTAGGCTCTCAAAATAAGCCTTCATAGTTTTTTAAGAAGATACGGCCAACTAGACATGGAATACATGAAATGATGTGACTCGTGATAAAAATTGATGAAAAACTATCCGGCTAGGTTTGAGCCGTTTAGACTCGTTTCGATGAGAAATGAGCTAACGACCAAAACTCATAGCTACAAGCTATGACCTATAAGTTATTTTGGTCAAAAAATGTAGTGTAGGCCCTCAAAATTAGCCTTCAAAATTTTTTCAAGAAGATACAAGCCAACTCGGATTTGGCATACGTGAAACTATGTGACTCGCGATAGAAACTCGTCGAGCTAGGGTTGAGTTGTTTTGACCTAGTTCGATGCAAAACATGCCAATGATCAAAACTCATCGCTATAAGCCATGACCTATGAGTGATTTTGGTAAAAAAAAATAGTTTAGGCCCTCAAAATTAGCCTTCATGGTTTTTCAAGAATATTCGAGCCAACCGGACTTGGAATATGCGAAACGATATGAGTTTGATAAAAAATGATGAAAAACTCGTCGAGTTAGGTTTGAGTTGTTCATACCTAGTTCGATGCGAAACTAGCCAACGACTAAAACTCATCGCTATAACCCATGACCTATGAGTTATTTTTGTGAAAAAATATTGTTTAGGCCTCAAAATCCGCCTTTAAAGTTTCTCAAGGAGATATGTGCCAACTAGACTTGGAATATGTGAAACGGTGTGAGTGAGATAAAAACTAACGAAAAACTATCGAGCTAATCTTGAGTCTGTTTGGACCTAGTTCGATGTGAAACGGGCCAACGATCAAAACTCTTCGATATATGCCATGACCTATGAGGGATTTTTGTAAAAAAAATGTAGTTTAGGCTCTCAAAATCATCCTTCATGGGTTTTCAAGAAGATTCGAGACAACTAGACTTGGAATATGTGAAACGGTATGAGTGCGATAAAAACTAACGAAAAAATGTCGGACGAGGTTTGAGTTTTTGGAGCTAGTTCAATACGAAACGAGACAATGATCAAAAGTTATTGCTATAGGCTATGACCTATGAGTGATTTTGATAAAAGAAAAGTAATTTAGGCCCACAAAATCATCCTTCACGAGCTTTTAAGAAGATATAGGCCAACTCGGACTTAGAATACGTGAAACGGTGCGAGTGAGATAAAACCGACGAAAAACTATCGGTCTAATCTTGAGTCGTTTGGACATAGTTCGATGTGAAACGATCCAACGATCAAAAGTAATTGCTATAAGCCATGACCTATAAGTGATTTTTATAAAAAAATATAGTTTAGGCTCTCAAAATTATCCTTCATGGTTTTTCAAAAAGATTCAAGCCATCTAGACTTGGAATATAAGTAAAACGATGTGAGTGGGATAAAACCGACGCAAAACTATCAAGCTAGGTTTGAGTTGTTTGGACCTAGTTCAATACGAAATAGGCCAATGATCAAAACTTATCACTATAAGCCATGACCTATGAGTGATTTTGGTAAAAACAAATATAGTTTAGGCCCAC
This sequence comes from Dovyalis caffra, assembly GCA_963924115.1. Classification (NCBI taxonomy): domain Eukaryota; kingdom Viridiplantae; phylum Streptophyta; class Magnoliopsida; order Malpighiales; family Salicaceae; genus Dovyalis; species Dovyalis caffra. The sequence goes on from CAWUPB010001189.1 coordinate 492,963, forward strand.
AAAATCATCCTTCATGATTTTCGAGAAGATTCGAACAAACAAGACTTAGAATACGTGAAACGGTTTGAGGGCAAGAAAAGCCGACGAAAAACTATTGAGCTAGGTTTGAGCCGTTTAGACTTAGTTCGATGCGAAATGGGTCAACGATCAAAAGTCATAGATATAAGCCGGGACCTATGAGTTATTTTGGTGAAAAAATATAGTTTAGGCTCTCAAAATAAGCCTTCATAGTTTTTTAAGAAGATACGGGCCAACTAGACATGGAATACATGAAATGATGTGACTCGTGATAAAAATTGATGAAAAACTATCCGGCTAGGTTTGAGCCGTTTAGACTCGTTTCGATGAGAAATGAGCTAACGACCAAAACTCATAGCTACAAGCTATGACCTATAAGTTATTTTGGTCAAAAAATGTAGTGTAGGCCCTCAAAATTAGCCTTCAAAATTTTTTCAAGAAGATACGAGCCAACCGGATTTGGCATACGTGAAACTATGTGATCGCGATAGAAACTCGTCGAGCTAGTGTTGAGTTGTTTTGACCTAGTTCGATGCAAAACATGCCAATGATCAAAACTCATCGCTATAAGCCATGACCTATGAGTGATTTTGGTAAAAAAAAAATAGTTTAGGCCCTCAAAATTAGCCTTCATGGTTTTTCAAGAATATTCGAGCCAACCGGACTTGGAATATGCGAAACGATATGAGTTTGATAAAAAATGATGAAAAACTCGTCGAGTTAGGTTTGAGTTGTTCATACCTAGTTCGATGCGAAACTAGCCAACGACTAAAACTCATCGCTATAACCCATGACCTATGAGTTATTTTTGTGAAAAAATATTGTTTAGGCCTCAAAATCCGCCTTTAAAGTTTCTCAAGGAGATATGTGCCAACTAGACTTGGAATATGTGAAACGGTGTGAGTGAGATAAAAACTAACGAAAAACTATCGAGCTAATCTTGAGTCGTTTGGACCTAGTTCGATGTGAAACGGGCCAACGATCAAAACTCTTCGATATATGCCATGACCTATGAGGGATTTTTGTAAAAAAAATGTAGTTTAGGCTCTCAAAATCATCCTTCATGGGTTTTCAAGAAGATTCGAGACAACTAGACTTGGAATATGTGAAACGGTATGAGTGCGATAAAAACTAACGAAAAAATGTCGGACGAGGTTTGAGTTTTTGGAGCTAGTTCAATACGAAACGAGCCAATGATCAAAAGTTATTGCTATAGGCTATGACCTATGAGTGATTTTGATAAAAGAAAAGTAATTTAGGCCCACAAAATCATCCTTCACAGCTTTTAAGAAGATATAGGCCAACTGGACTTAGAATACGTGAAACGGTGCGAGTGAGATAAAACCGACGAAAAACTATCGGTCTAATCTTGAGTCGTTTGGACATAGTTCGATGTGAAACGATCCAACGATCAAAAGTAATTGCTATAAGCCATGACCTATAAGTGATTTTTATAAAAAAAATATAGTTTAGGCTCTCAAAATTATCCTTCATGGTTTTTCAAAAGATTCAAGCCATCTAGACTTGGAATATAAGTAAAACGATGTGAGTGGGATAAAACCGACGCAAAACTATCAAGCTAGGTTTGAGTTGTTTGGACCTAGTTCAATACGAAATAGGCCAATGATCAAAACTTATCACTATAAGCCATGACCTATGAGTGATTTTGGTAAAAACAAATATAGTTTAGGCCCACAAAATCATCCTTCATGATTTTCGAGAAGATTCGAACAAACAAGACTTAGAATACGTGAAACGGTTTGAGGGCAAGAAAAACCGACGAAAAACTATTGAGCTAGGTTTGAGCCGTTTAGACTTAGTTCGATGCGAAATGGGTCAACGATCAAAAGTCATAGATATAAGCCGGGACCTATGAGTTATTTTGGTGAAAAAATATAGTTTAGGCTCTCAAAATAAGCCTTCATAGTTTTTTAAGAAGATACGGGCCAACTAGACATGGAATACATGAAATGATGTGACTCGTGATAAAAATTGATGAAAAACTATCCGGCTAGGTTTGAGCCGTTTAGACTCGTTTCGATGAGAAATGAGCTAACGACCAAAACTCATAGCTACAAGCTATGACCTATAAGTTATTTTGGTCAAAAAATGTAGTGTAGGCCCTCAAAATTAGCCTTCAAAATTTTTTCAAGAAGATACGAGCCAACTGGATTTGGCATACGTGAAACTATGTGACTCGCGATAGAAACTCGTCGAGCTAGTGTTGAGTTGTTTTGACCTAGTTCGATGCAAAACATGCCAATGATCAAAACTCATCGCTATAAGCCATGACCTATGAGTGATTTTGGTAAAAAAAAAATAGTTTAGGCCCTCAAAATTAGCCTTCATGGTTTTTCAAGAATATTCGAGCCAACCGGACTTGGAATATGCGAAACGATATGAGTTTGATAAAAAATGATGAAAAACTCGTCGAGTTAGGTTTGAGTTGTTCATACCTAGTTCGATGCGAAACTAGCCAACGACTAAAACTCATCGCTATAACCCATGACCTATGAGTTATTTTTGTGAAAAAATATTGTTTAGGCCTCAAAATCCGCCTTTAAAGTTTCTCAAGGAGATATGTGCCAACTAGACTTGGAATATGTGAAACGGTGTGAGTGAGATAAAAACTAACGAAAAACTATCGAGCTAATCTTGAGTCGTTTGGACCTAGTTCGATGTGAAACGGGCCAACGATCAAAACTCTTCGATATATGCCATGACCTATGAGGGATTTTTGTAAAAAAAATGTAGTTTAGGCTCTCAAAATCATCCTTCATGGGTTTTCAAGAAGATTCGAGACAACTAGACTTGGAATATGTGAAACGGTATGAGTGCGATAAAAACTAACGAAAAAATGTCGGACGAGGTTTGAGTTTTTGGAGCTAGTTCAATACGAAACGAGCCAATGATCAAAAGTTATTGCTATAGGCTATGACCTATGAGTGATTTTGATAAAAGAAAAGTAATTTAGGCCCACAAAATCATCCTTCACGAGCTTTTAAGAAGATATAGGCCAACTGGACTTAGAATACGTGAAACGGTGCGAGTGAGATAAAAGCCGACGAAAAACTATCGGTCTAATCTTGAGTCGTTTGGACATAGTTCGATGTGAAACGATCCAACGATCAAAAGTAATTGCTATAAGCCATGACCTATAAGTGATTTTTATAAAAAAAATATAGTTTAGGCTCTCAAAATTATCCTTCATGGTTTTTCACAAAGATTCAAGCCATCTAGACTTGGAATATAAGTAAAACGATGTGAGTGCGATAAAACCGACGCAAAACTATCAAGCTAGGTTTGAGTTGTTTGGACCTAGTTCAATACGAAATAGGCCAATGATCAAAACTTATCACTATAAGCAATGACCTATGAGTGATTTTGGTAAAAACAAATATAGTTTAGGCCCACAAAATCATCCTTCATGATTTTCGAGAAGATTCGAACCAACGAGACTTAGAATACGTGAAACGGTTTGAGGGCAAGAAAAACTCGACGAAAAACTATTGAGCTAGGTTTGAGTCGTTTAGACTTAGTTCAATGCGAAATGGGTCAACGATCAAAAGTCATAGATATAAGCCGGGACCTATGAGTTATTTTGGTGAAAAAATATAGTTTAGGCTCTCAAAATAAGCCTTCATAGTTTTTGAAGAAGATACGGGCCAACTGGACATGGAATACATGAAATGATGTGATCGTGATAAAAATTGATGAAAAACTATCCGGCTAGGTTTGAGCCGTTTAGACTCGTTTCGATGAGAAATGAGCCAACGACCAAAACTCATAGCTATAAGCTATGACCTATAAGTTATTTTGGTCAAAAAATGTAGTGTAGGCCCTCAAAATTAGCCTTCAAAATTTTTTCAAGAAGATACGAGCCAACCGGATTTGGCATACGTGAAACGGTGTGATTGAGATAAAAACTGTTGAGCTAGGGTCGAGTGGTTTTGACCTAGTTCGATGCAAAACATACCAATGATCAAAACTCATCTCTATAAGCCATGACCTATGAGTGATTTTGGTAAAAAAAAAAAATAGTTTAAGCCTTCAAAATTAGCCTTCATGGTTTTTCAAGAATATTCGAGCCAATTGGACTTGGAATACGCGAAACGATATGAGTTTGATAAAAAATGATGAAAAACTCGTCGAGCTAGGTTTGAGTTGTTCATACCTAGTTCGATGTGCAACTAGTCAATGACGAAAACACATCGCTATAACCCATGACCTATGAGTTATTTTTGTGAAAAAATGTTGTTTAGGCCTTAAAATCAGACTTTAAAGTTTCTCAAGGAGATATGTGCCAACTAGACTTGGAATACGTGAAACGGTGTAAGTGAGATAAAAACTAACGAAAAACTATCGGGCTATTCTCGAGCCGTTTGAACCCGGTTCGATGTGAAACAGAGCCAACGATCAAAACTCTTCGATATAAGCCATGACCTATGAGGCATTTTTGTAAAAAAATATAGTTTAGGCTCTCAAAATCATCCTTCATGGTTTTTCAAGAAGATTCGAGCCAACTAGACTTGGAATACGTGAAACAGATGTGAGTACGATAAAAACTAACGTAAAATTGTCGGGCTAGTTTTGAGTTGTTTGGACCTAGTTCAATGCAAAACGTGCCAATGATCAAAACTTATCACTATAAGCCATTTCCTATGAGTGATTATGGTAAAAAAAAATGTAGTTTAGGCCCATAAAATCATTCTTCATGATTTTCAAGAAGATTCGACCCAACTAGACTTGGAATACGTGAAACGGTTTCGAGGGCGATAAAAACCGATGAAAAGTCGTTGAGCTAGGTTTGAGTTGTTTAGACCTAGTTCGATGCGAAATGAGCCAACGACCAAAACTCATAGCTATAAGCCAAGACCTATAAGTTATTTTGGTAAAAAAATATAGTTTAGGCTCTTAAAATAAGCCTTCACGGTTTTTTAAAAAGATACGGGCCAACTCGGACATGGAATACGTGAAACGATGTGACTATGATAAAAATTGATGAAAAACTATCTAGCTAGGTTTGAGTCGTTTGGACCTATTTCGATGCGAAATGAGCCAACGACCAAAACGCATACCTATAAGCTATGACCTATAAGTTATTTTTGTTCAAAAAATATAGTTTTGGCCCTCAAAATCACCTTTCATAATTTTTCAAACGGATACGGCCAACCGATCTTGAAATATGTGAAACGGTGTAAGTGCGAAAAAACTAACGAAAAATGGTCGGGCTAGGTTTGAGCTATTTGGACCTAATCCAATGTGGAACAAGCCAACGATCAAAACTCATCGCTATAAGCCATGACCTATGAGTGATTTTGGTCAAAAAATGTCGTGTAGGCCCTCAAAATCAGCCTTCAAAATTTTTTCAAGAAGATAGAGGCCAACCGGATTTGGCATACGTGAAACGATGTGAGTGTAATAAAATTTATCGAGCTAGGGTTGAGTTGTTTTGACCTAGTTCGATGCAAAATATGCCAACGATCAAAACTCATCGCTATAAGCCATGACTTATGAGTGATTTTGTTAAAAAAAAAATATAGTTTAGGCCCTCAAAATTAGCCTTCATAGTTTTTCAAGAATATTCGAAGCCAACCGGATTTGGAATACATGAAACGATGTGATTGTGATAAAAATTGATGAAAAACTATCGAGCTAGGTCTAGCCTATTTGGACCTATTTCGATACGAAATGAGCCAACGACCAAAACTCATAGCTATTAGCCATGACCTATGAATTATTTTGGTTAAAAAATGTAGTGCGAGCCCTCAAAATCATCCTTCATAATTTTTTCAAGAAGATTCGGGCCAACTCGGACTTGGAATACGTGGAATGATGTGAATGCGATAAAAATTGATGAGAAACAATCAAGCTAGGTTTGAGCCGTTTGGACCTAGTTCAATGCGAAACATGCCGACGATCAAAACTCATCGCTATAAGACATGACCTAAAAGTGATTTTGGTAAAAAAAATATTCTAGGTCCTTAAAATTAGCCTTCATAGTTTTTTAAAAAGATACGGACGCACCGGATTCGGAATACGTGAAATGATGTGACCGAGATAAAAATTGAAGAAAATCTATCGAGCTAGGTTTGAGTCTGTTTGGACCTATTTCGATGCGAAATTAGCCAATGACCAAAACTCATAGCTATAAGCCATGACCTATAAGTTATTTTGTTCAAAAAAAATAGTTTTGGCCCTCAAAATCACCTTTCATAATTTTTCAAGAAGATACGGGCCAACTAATCTTGAAATATGTGAAACGGTGTAAGTGCGAAAAAAACTAATGAAAAATGGTCGAGCTAGGTTTGAGCTATTTGGATCTAGTCCAATGTGAAACAAGCCAACGATCAAAACTCATCGCTATAAGCCATGACCTATGAGTGATTTTGGTCAAAAAAGAATATAGTTTAGGCGCTCAAAATCAGCCTTCATGGTTTTTCAAGAATATTTGAGCCAACTTGACTTGGAATATGTGAAACGGTATGAGTTTGATAAAAAATGATAAAAAAACTATCGAGCTAGGTTTGCTCTATTCATACTTAGTTTGATGAGAAATGGGCCAACAACCTAAACTCATCATTATAAGCCACGACTTATGAGTTATTTTGGTGAAAAAAATGTTGTTTAGGCCCTCCAAATCAGCCTTCAAAGTTTCTTAAGGAGATACGTGCCAATTGGACTCCGTAATACGTGAAACGGTGTGAGTGAGATAAAAGCCGATGAAAAACTATCGGTCTAATCTTGAGTCGTTTGGACCTAGCTCGATGTGAAACGATCCAATGATCAAAAGTAATCGTTATAAGCTATGACCTATGAGTGATTTTTGTAAAACAATATAGTTTAGGCTCTCAAAATCATCCTTCATAGTTTTTCAAGAAGATTCGACCCAACTAGACTTGGAATATGTGAAACGGTATGAGTGCGATAAAAACCGACAAAAAAATGTCGGGCTAGGTTTGAGTTGTTTGGAGCTAGTTCAATACGAAATAGGCCAATGATTAAAACTTATCGCTATAGGCTATGACCTATGAGTGATTTTGATTTAAAAAATGTAATTTAGGCTCACAAAATCATCCTTTACAGCTTTTTAAGAAAATATAGGCCAACCGAACTTGGAATACGTGAAACGATGTGACCGTGATAAAAACCGATGAAAAACTATTGGGCTAGGTTTGAGCTATTTGGACCTATTTCGATGCAAAATAAGCCAACGAAAAAAGCTCATCACTATAAGCCATGACCTATGAGTTATTTTTGTCAAAACAATGTTGTTTAGTGGCCTTAAAATCAGCCTTCAAAATTTTTCAAGAAGATACAAGCCAACTAAACTTGGCATACGTGAAACGGTGTGAGTGCGATAAAAATTATCGGGCTAGGGTTGAGTTTTTTTAACCTAGTTCGATGCGAAACAAGCTAATGATCAAAACTCATCACTATAAGCCTTGACCTATGAGTGATTTTGGTAAAAAAAAATTATAGTTTAGGCCCTCAAAATCGACCTCATGGGTTTTCAAGAATATTCGGGCCAACTGGACTCGGAATACGTGAAACCGTATGAGTGCGATAAAAAATGAAAAAAAACTATCGGGCTAGGTTTGAGTTGTTTATTCCTAGTTTGATGCAAAATGGGGCATTGACGAAAACTCATAGCTATCGCCCATGGCCTATGAGTTATTTTGGTCAAAAAATGTAGTGTAGGCCCTCCAAATTAGCCTTCATAATTTTTCAAGAAGATACGGGCCAACCGAACTTGGAATATGTGAAACAATGTGAGTGCGATAAAACTAATGAAAAACTATCGAGCTAGGTTTGAGTTGTTTTGACCTAGTTCGATGCGAAACAGAGCCAACGATCAAACTCATCTCTACAAGACATGACCTATGAGTGATTTTGGTAAAAAAAAAATAGTTTAGAGCCTCAAAATCAGCCTTCATGGTTTTTTAAGTATATTCGGGCTAACTAAACTTGGAATACATGAAATGAAATAAATGTGATAAAAAATGACAAAAAACTATCGGGCTAGGTTTGAGCTATTTATACCTAATTCGATGCAAAACGAGGCAATTACCAAAACTCATAGTTATCGACCATGACCTATGAGTTATTTTGGTAAAACAAGTGTAGTGTAGGCCCTTAAAATCGGTCTTCATAATTTTTCAAGAAGATACGAGCCAACTGGATTTGGAATACATGAAACGGTGTGAGTGCGGTAAAACCGACAAAAAGCTCGTCAAGCTAGGTTTGAGCTGTTTTGACCTAGTTTGATGTGAAACGAGGTAACGATCAAAACTCATCGCTATAAGACATGACCTATGAGTGATTTTGGATAAAAAAAATTATAGTTTTAGCCCTCAAAATGAACCTTCATGATTTTTCAAGAATATTCGGGCCAACTAGACTTGGAATATGTGAAACGGTAGGAGTGTGATAAAAAATTTAGAAAAACTCGTCGAGCTAGGTTTGAGCTATTTATACATAGTTTGATGCAAAACGAGGCAACGACCAAAACACATAGCTATCGCCCATGACCTATGAGTATTTTGGTCAAAAAATGTAGTTTAGGCCCTCAAAATTAGTCTTCATAATTTTTCAAGAAAATACAAGCCAACTAGACTTGGAATACGTTAAACGGTGTGAGTACGATAAAAACTAACGAAAAACTATAAGGTTAGGTTTGAGTCTGTTTGGACCTAGTTGGATGCAAAACGGACCAATGATCAAAACTCATCGGTGTAAGCAATGACCTATGAGTGATATTGATAAAAAACAATTATAGTTTAGGCCCTCAAAATCAGCATTCATGGTTTTTCAAGAATATTCGAGCGAACCGAACTTGATATACGCAAAACGGTGTGATTGTAATAAAAAATGAAAAATTATCGAGCTAGGTTTGAGTTATTTAGACCTAGTTCGATGCGAAACGGGACAACGACCAAAACTCATAGCTATGAGCCATTACCTATGAGTTATTTTTGTCAAAAAATATAGTTTAGGCCTTCAAAATCAGCCTTCATAATTTTTAAAGAAGATATGGGCCAGCTTGGACTTGGAATACGTGAAATGATATGAGTGTGATAAGAAATGACGAAAAACTATCGAGCTAGGTTTGAGCTTTTTATACCTAGTTCGATGCGAAATCGGGCAACGACCAAAACTCATAGCTATAAGCCATGACCTATGAGTTATTTTGGTCAAAAAGTGTAGTTTACGCCCCCAAAATCAGCTTTCATAGTTTTTCAAATAGATACGGATCGACCGGACTTGTAATACATGAAACGGTATAAGTGCGATAAAAATTGACGAAAAACTATAAGGTTAGGTTTGAGGTGTTTGGACCTAGTTCGAAGCAAAACATATCAACGATCAAAACTCATCGCTATAAGCACCGACCTATGAGTGATATTGATAAATAAATATATAGTTTAAGCCCTTAAAATTAGCCTTCATGGTTTTTCAAGAATATTCTGGGGAACTAAACTTTGAATACGTGAAACGATGTGATTGCGATAAAAAATGACAAAAAATTATCGAGCTAGGTTTGAGCTCTTTGGACCTAGTTCGATGTGAATCGGGTCAAAGACGAAAACTCATAGCTATAACCCATTACCTATGTGGTTTTTTGCTCAAAAAATTTAGTTTAGGCCCTCAAAATCAGCCTTCATAATTTTTAAAGAAGATACGAGCCAATTGGACTTAGAATACGTGAAATGGTGTGATAAAAAATGACAAAAAACTATTGGGCTAGGCTTAAGTCGTTAGGACCTAATTCGATACAAAACAGGCCAACGATTAAAACTCCTCACTATAAGTCATGACCTATGAGTGATTTTATTAAAAAAAAATGATAAAAAACTATCCGGCTAGGTTTGAGCTATTTGGACCTAGTTCGATGCGAAACGAGCCAACGACCAAAAAGCATATCTATAGGCCATGATCTATGCGTTATTTTGGTAAAAAGAAAATGTAGTTTAGCCCCTTAAAATCAGCCTTTTCAGCTTTTCATGAAGATACGGGCCAACTGGACTTCGAATACGTGAATCGATGTAAGTGAGATAAAAGCCGATGAAAACAATCGGGCTAGCTTTGAGTCGTTTGGAGCAATTTCGATGCGAAACGGGCGAACGACCAAAACTCATCACCATAAGCAATGACCTATGACTTATTTTGGTAAAAAAATGTAGTTTATGCCCTCAAAATCACCCTTCATAATTTTTCAAGAAGATACGGCCAACCGAACTTGAAAAACGTGAAACGATGTGAGTGCGATAAAAATTGATGAAAAACTATTAGGCTAGGTTTAAGCTTTTTGGACCTAGTTCAATGCGAAACAGAGCAGCGATCAAAACTCATCGCTATAAGCCATGACCTATGAGTGATTTTGGTAAAAAAAATAGTTTAGGCCCTCAAGGTTAGCCTTCATGGTTTTTCAAGAATATTGAGGCTAATTGGACTTGGAATACATGCAACAAGTATGAGTGCGATAAAAATTAATGAAAAACTATCGGGCTAGGTTTGAACTCGTTTATACTTTGTTCGAGGCGAAATGGGACAACGACCAAAACTCATAGCTATCGACCATGACCTATGAGTTATTTTGGTCAAAAAAGTAGTGTAGGCTCTCAAAATTAGCCTTCATAATTTTTCAAGATACGAGCCAACTAGACTTGCAATACATGAAATGATATGAGTGTGATAAAAATTGAAAAAAAACTACCCGGTTAGGTTTGAGCTGTTTGGCCTTAGTTCGATGCATAATAACCCAACGATCAAAACTCATCGCTTTAAGCAATGACTTATGAGTCATTTTGAGAAAAAATAAAAAGGTAGTTTAGGCCCTCAAAATCAGCCTTCATGGGTTTTTAAGAATATTCGAGCCAACCGAACTTAGAATAAGTGAAACGATATGAGTGCGATAAAAAATGAAGAAAAGTCGTCGAGTCGGGCTTGAGGTGTTTGGACCTAGTTCAATGTGAAACGGGTCAACGATCAAAACTTATTGCTATACGCCATGACCTATGAGTGATTTTGGTAAAAGAAAATATAGTTTAGGCCCATAAAATCATCTTTCATGGTTTTTTAGAAGATTCGAGCCAACTAGACTTGGAATATGTGAAACGGTATGAGTGCGATAAAAGCCGATGAAAAACTATTGAGCTAGGTTTGAGTTGTTTTTACTTAGTTCGATGCGAAACCGACGAACGACGTAAACTCATAGCTATAAGCTAGGACCTATGAGTTATTTTTGTGAAAAAATGTAGATTAGGCCCTCAAAATCAACCTTCACGAGCTTTTTAAGAAGATACGAGCTAACTGGACTTGAAATACATGAAATGATATGACCGCAATAAAAATTGATGAAAAATTATCGAGGCTAGGTTTGAGTCGTTTAGACCTATTTTAATCCGAAATGAGCCAACGACCAAAACTCATATCTATAAGCCATGACCTATGAGCTATTTTGGTTAAAAAATGTAGTTTAGGCCCTTAGAATCACCCTTCATAACTTTTCAAGAAGATACGAGTCAACTGGACTTGGAATACGTGAAACGGTGTGAGTGTGATCAAAATTGAAAAAAAAACTATCGAGCTAGGTTTGAGCTGTTTGGCCTAGTTCGATGGGAAACAAGCCAATGATCAAAAATCATCGTTATAAGCCATGACCTATGAGTGATTTTGGTAAAAAAAATATAGTTTAGGCCCTCAAAATCATCCTTCATGGTTTTTTTAAAATATTCGGGCCAATTGGACTTGGAATATATGAAATGATATGAGTTCAATAAAAAATGATGAAAAACTATCGGGCTAGGTTTGAGTTGTTCATACCTAGTTCGATCCGAAACGGCCAACGACCAAAACTCATCGCTATAACCCATGACCTATGAGTTATTTTTGTGAAAAAAATTGTTTAGGCCCTCAAAATCGGCCTTCAAAGTTTCTCAAGGAGATACGTGGCAACAAGACTTGGAATACGTGAAACGGTGTGAGTGAGATAAAAAGTGACAAAAAACTATCGGGCTAATCTTGAGCTATTTGGACCTAGTTCGATGTGAAACGAGCCAACGATCAAAACTCTTCGATATAAGCCTTGACCTATGAGTGATTTTTGTAAAAAAAAATCGTTTAGGCTCTCAAAATCAACCTTCATGGTTTTTCAAGAAGATTTGAGCCAACTAGACTTGGAATACGTGAAACGAGTGTGAGGGTGATAAAAACTAACGGAAAATTGTTGGGCTAGGTTTGAGTTGTTTGGACCTAGTTCAATACGAAATGGGCCAACGACGAAAACTCATAGCTATAACCAATGACCTATGAGTTATTTTGGTGAAAAAATTTAGTTTATGCTCTCAAAATAAGCCTTCATAGTTTTTTCAAAAAGATACGGAGCCAATTAGACATGGAATACGTGAAACAATGTGATCGTGATAAAAACCGATGGAAAACTATCCGGCTAGGTTTGGGCTATTTGGACCTATTTCGATGCGAAATGATCCAATGACCAAAACTCATAGCTATAAGCCATGGCCTATGAGTTAGTTTGGTGAAAAAATATAGTGTAGGCCCTCAAAATCAACCTTTATGATTTTTTCAAGAAGATACGAGCCAAGGGAACTTGGAATACGTGAAACGGTGTGAGTGCGATAAAACCGACAAGAAACAGTTGAGCTAGGTTTGAGTCTGTTTGGACCTAGTTTGATGCGAAACATGCCGACGATCAAAACTCATCGCTATAAAACATGACCTATGAGTGATTTTGGTAAAAAGAAGATAGTTTAGGTCCTTAAAATCAGCCTTCACTCGTTTTTTAAGAAGATACGGCACACTCGAACTCGGAATACGTGAAATGATTTGACTATGATAAAAATTGAAGAAAAACCATTGGGTAAGGTTTGAGCTATTTGGACCTATTTCGATGCGAAATGAGCCGGTGACTAAAACGCATAGCTATAAGCCATGACATATAAGTTATTTTAATAAAAAAATAATGTTTCGGCCCTCAAAATCACCCTTCATAATTTTTCTAGAAGATACGAGCCAATTGAACTTGGAATACATGAAATGGTGTGAGTGCGATAAAAGCCGACAAAAAATGGTCGGGCTAGGTTTGGATCGTTCATACCTAGTTTGATGCGAAACGGCCCAACGACTAAAACTCATCGCTATAAGCCACGACTTATGAGTTATTTTGGTGAAAAAATATTGTTTAGGCCCTCCAAATTAGCCTTTAAAGTTTCTCAAGGAGATACGTGCCAACTGGACCTATAATATGTGAAACGGTGTGAGTGAGATAAAAGCCGACGAAAAACTATCAAGCTAATCTTGAGTCAGTTTGGACCTAGTTCGATGCGAAACGATCCAACAATAAAAACTAATCGCTATAAGTCTTGACCTATGAGTGATTTTTGTAAAACAATATAGTTTAGGCTCTCAAAATCATCCTTCATATTTTTCAAGAAGATTCGAGCCAACTAGACTTGGAATACATGAAACGAGTGTGAGTGCGATGAAAACCGATGAAAAAATATTGGGCTAGCTTTGAGTTGTTTAGACCTAGTTCAACATGAAACGAGCCAATGATCAAAACCTATCGCTATATGCCATGACCTATGAGTGATTTTGATTAAAAAAATATAGTTTAGGCCCACAAAATCATCCTTCACGCTTTTTAAGAAGATATGGGCCAACCTGGACTTGGAATACGTGAAAGATGTGACTACGATAAAAGCCGATGCAAAATGACCCAACGATCAAAACTCATAGTTATAAGCCATGACCTATGAGTTATTGTGGTCAAAAAATATTGTTTAGGCCCTTAAAATCAGCCTTCATAATTTTTCAAGAAGATACAAGCCAACTAGACTTGGCATATGTGAAACGGTGTGAGTGCGATAAAAACTATCGGGCTAGGGTTGAGTTGTTTAAACCTAGTCCGATGCGAAACAAGCCAACGATCAAAACTCATCGCTATAAGCCATGACCTATGAGTGATTTTGGTAGAAAACATTATAGTTTAGGCCCTCAAAATCGACCTTCATGGGTTTTCAAGAATATTCGGACCAACCTGGACTTAGAATACATGAAACCATATGAGTGCGATAAAAAATGACAAAAAACTATTGGGCTAGGTTTGAGTTGTTTATACCTAGTTTGATGCGAAACTATTGAGCATTGACCAAAACTCTTAGCTATCGGCCATGACCTACAAGTTATTTTGGTCAAAAAATGTAGTGTAGGCCCTCCAAATTAGCCTTCATAATTTTTCAAGAAGATATGGCCCAACCTGGACTTGGAATATGTGAAATGGTGTGAGTGCGATAAAAGCCGATGAAAACTATCAAGCTAGGTTTGAGCGATTTTGACCTAGTTCGATGCGAAACAAGCCAACGATCAAAACTCATCGCCATAAGACATGACTTATGAGTGATTTTGATAAATAAAAAAATATATAGTTTAGGGCCTCAAAATCAACCTTCATGGTTTTTCAAGAATATTTTGGCCAACCGAACTTGGAATACATGATACGGAATAAGTGCGTAAAAATGACAAAAATCTATCGGGCTAGGTTTGTGTTGTTTATACCTAGTTCATTGCAAAACGTGCCAATTACAAAAACTCATAGCTATTTGCCATGACTTATGAGTTATTTAGGTAAAAATATGTAATGTAGGCCCTCAAAATCGGTCTTCATAATTTTTCAAGAAGATACGGACTAACCGGATTTGGAATACATTGAATGGTGTGAGTGCGATAGAACCGACAAAAAATTATCGAGCTAGGTTTGAACTATTTTGACCTAGTTCGATGTGAAACAGAGCTAACGATCAAAACTCATCATTATAAGCCTTGAGCTATAAGAGATTTTGGTAAAAAAAATTATAGTTTAGGCCCTCAAAATCAGCCTTCATGGTTTTTCAAGAATATTCGAGCCAACTCGGACTTAGAATACGTGAAACGGTATGAGTACGATAAAAAATTCAGAAAAGCTGTTAGGCTAGGTTTGAGGTATTTATACCTAGTTTGATGCGAAACAAGGCAACGACAAAAACACATAGCTATCGGCCATGACCTATAAGTATTTTGGTAAAAAAATGTAGTTTAGGCCCTCAAAATGAGTCTTCATAATTTTTCAAGAAGATATGGGCCAACTAGACTTGGAATACATGAAACGAGTGTGAGTGCAATAAAAACCGATGAAAAACTATAAGGTTAGGTTTGAGTCTGTTTGGACCTAGTTCGATGCAAAACAGTGCAAATGATCAAAACTCATCACTATAAGCAAGTGACCTATGAGTGATATTGATAAAAACAAATTATAGTTTAGGCCCTCAAAATCAGCATTCATGGTTTTTCAAGAATACTCGGGCAAACCGAACTTGAAATACGTGAAATGGTGTGATTCTAATAAAAAATGATGAAAAATTATCGGGCTAGGTTTGAACCTGTTTGGACCTAGTTCAATGAGAAACCGGCCAATGACCAAAACTCATAGCTATGAGCCACTACTTATGAGTTGTTTTTGTCAAAAAATGTAGTTTAGGCCATCAAATTCAGCTTTTCACAATTTTTAAAGAAGATATGAGCCACCTAGACTTGGAATATATGAAACGGTATGAGTGCGATAAAAAATGATGAAAAACTATCGAGCTAGGTTTGAGCTATTTATACTTAGTTCGAAGCGAAACGGGGAACGACCAAAACTCATAGCTATAAGCCATGACTATGAGTTATTTTGGTCAAAAAATGTAGTTTAAGCCCCCAAAATCAGCCTTCATAATTTTTCAAAAAGATACGGGCCACTCGGACTTGCAATACCCGAAATGGTATGAGTGCGATAAAACCGACAAAAAATTATAAGGTTAGGTTTGAGTCTGTTTGGACCTAGTTTGATGCAAAACGGACCAACGATCAAAACTCATTGCTATAAGCAGTGACCTATGAGTGATTTTGGTAAAAAAAATATAGTTTAGGCCCTCAAAATCAGCGTTCATAGTTTTTCAAGAATATTCGAGCGAACCGAACTTGGAATACGTGATACGGTGTGATTGAGATAAAAAATGACAAAAAATTATTGAGCTAGGTTTGAGCTCTTTAGACCTAGTTCGATGCGAAATGGGTCAACGACCAAAACTCATAGCTATGAGCCATTACCTATGAGTTTTTTTGTCAAAAAATATAGTTTAGGCCCTCAAAATCGAGCTTCATAATTTTTAAAGAAGATATGGGCCAATTGGACATAGAATACGTGAAATAGTGTGAGTGTGATAAAAGCCGACAAAAAACTATCAAGCTAGGTTTGAGCTATTAGGACCTAGTTCGATGCAAAACAAGCTAACGACCAAAACTCATCGCTTTAAGCCATGACCTCGGAGTGATTTTATTAAAAAAAATATAGTTTAGGCCCTCAAAATCAACCTTCATGGTTTTTCAAGAATTATCGGGCCAACTCGGACTTGGAATACGTGAAACGGTGTGAGTGTGATAAAAAATAACAAAAAATTGTCTAGCTAGGTTTGAGCTATTTAGACCTAGTTCGATGTGAAACGGGCCAACGGCCAAAACTCATAGCTATAAGCCATGATCTATGAGTTATTTTGGTAAAAAGAAAATGTAGTCTAGGCCCTCAAAATCAGCCTTCACATTTTTTGTCGAACATACGAGCCAACTGGACTTCGAATACGTGAAACGGTGTAAGTGTGATAAAAATTGATGTAAAACAATTGGGCTAGGTTTGAGTCTGTTTGGACCTATTTCGATGTGAAACGAGCCAACGACCAAAACTCATCACTATAAGCAATGAACTATGAGTTATTTTGGTTAAAAAATATAGTTTATGCCCTCAAAATCACCCTTCATAATTTTTCAAGGAGGTACGGGCCAACTGGACTTGGAAAACGTGAAATGGTGTGGGTGCGATAAAAATTGACGAAAAATTATTGAGCTAGGTTTAAGCTTTTTAGACCTAGTTCGATTCGAAATAGGCCGCCGATCAAAACGCATCGCTATAAGCCATAACCTATGAGTGATTTTGGTAAAAAAGTATATAATTTAGCCCCTCAAGGTCGACCTTCATGATTTTTCAAGAATATTCGAGCCAACTAGACTTGGAATACGTGCAATGCTATGAGTGGGATAAAAAATGACAAAAAACTATCGGGCTAGGTTTGTGCTTGTTTATATCTAGTTCGATACGAAATAGGGCAACGACCAAAACTCATAGCTATCGGCCATGACCTATGAGTTATTTTGGTCAAAACAAGTAGTGTAGGCTCTCAAAATTAGCCTTTATAATTTTTCAAGAAGATACGGGCCAACCTGGACTTAGAATATGTGAAACAATGTGACTCGTGATAAAAATTGACGAAAAACTATCCGGTTTGGTTTGAGTCGTTTGGCCCTAGTTCGATGCATAACAAGCCAACAATCAAAACTCATCGCTTTAAGTAATGACTTATGAGTGATTTAGAGAAAAAATAAAAATGTAGTTTAGGCCCTTAAAATCAACCTTCATGGTCTTTCAAGAATATTCGAGCCAACTCGAACTTAGAATACGTGAAATGGTATGAGTGCGATAAAAAATAAAAAAAACTATCGGGCTAAGTTTGAGGTGTTCATACCTAGTTCGATGCGAAAAGGGTCGACGACCAAAACTCATAGCTATAAGCCATGACTTATGAGTTATTTTGTTGAAAAAATGTAGTTTGGCCCCTCAAAATCAGCCTTCACAATTTTTCAAGAAGATACGAGCTCACTCGGACTTGGAATATGTGAAACAATGTGAGTGCGATAAAAACGGACGAAAAACTATTGGGCTAAGTTTGAGTCCGTTTGGACCTAGTTCGATGCGAAACGGGCCAACGATCAAAGCTCATCGCTATAAGCCATGACATATGAGTGACTTTTGTTAAAAAAAATATAGTTTTGGTTCTTAAAATCAACCTTCATGGTTCTTCAAGAAGATTTGAGCCAACTGGACTTGGAATACGTGAAACGGTGTGAGTGCGATAAACACTAACGAAAAACTATCGGGCTAGGTTTGAGTTGTTCGGACCTAGTTCAATACGAAACGAGCCAACGATCAAAACATATCGCTATAAGCCATGACCTATGAGTGATTTTGGTGAGAAAAAATGTAGTTTAGGCCCACAAAATCATTCTTCATGGTTTTTCAACAAGATTCGAGCAAACTGGACTTAGAATGCGTGAAACAAGTATGAGTGTGATAAAAGCCGACGAAAAACTATCGAGCTAGGTTTGAGCTATTTGGATCTAGTTTGATGCAAAATCGGCCAACGACAAAAAATCATACCTATAAGCCGGGAGCTATGAGTTATTTTAGTGAAAAATGTAGATTAGGCCTTTAAAATCGGCTTTCAAAGTTTTTTTAGAAGATACGAGCCAACTGGACTTGGAATGTGTGAAATGATATGACTACGATAAAAATTAATGAAAAAGTATCGAGCTAGGTTTGAGTCGTTTGGACCTATTTCGATACGAAATGAGCCAACGACCAAAACTTGTAGCTATAAGCCATGACCTATGAGTTATGTTGGTCAAAAAATGTAGTTTAGGCCCTCAAAATCACCCTTCATAATTTTTCAAGAAGATACGAGCCAACTAGACTTCAAATACGTGAAACGAGTGTGAGCACGATAAAAATTAATGAAAAATTATTGGGCTAAGTTTAAGTTGTTTGGACCTTGTTTGATGCGAAACAAGCCTACGATCAAAACTCGTCGCTATAAGCCATGACCTATGAGTGATTTTGGTAAAAAAAAAACTAGTTTAGACCCTCAAAATCAGCCTTCATGGTTTTTCAAGAATATTCGGGCTAACTGGACTTGGAATACGTGAAACGGTATGAGTTCGATAAAAAATGATGAAAAACTCGTCGAGCTTGATTTGAGTCGTTCATACCTAGTTCGATGCGAAGGGGCCAACGACCAAAACTCATCGCTATAAGCCATGATGTATGAGGTATTTTGGTGAAAATATGTTGTTTAGGCCCTCAAAATCAGCCTCCAAAGTTTTTTAAGGAGATACATACCAACTCGGAATTGGAATACGTAAAACAATGTGAGTGAGATAAAAGCCGACAAAAAACTATCGAGCTAATCTTGTCTTGTTTGGACCTAGTTCAAGGTGAAACGAGCCAATGATAAAAACTCATCGCTATAAGCCATGACCTATGAGTGATTTTTGTAAAAAAATATAGTTTAGGCTCTCAAAATCATCCTTCATGGTTTTTCAACAAGATTCGAGCCAACTAGACTTGGAATACGTGAAACGGTGTGAGTGCGCTAAAACTAATGAAAAACTCGTCGGGCTAGGTTTGAGTTTTTTTGGCCTATTTCAATTGGAAATGATCAAATGATCAAATCTTTTCGCTCTAAGCCATGACATATGAGTGATTTTGGCCAAATAAATATAGTTTAAGTCCACAAAATTATCATTCATGGTTTTTCAAGAAGATTCGGGCCAACTGGACTTGGAATACGTGAAACGGTTTGAGTGCTATAAAAACTATCGAAAACCTACCGAGCTAGGTTTGAGTCGTTTGGACCTAGTTTGATGCGAAATGGGCCAATGACTAAAACCCATAGCTATAAGCTAGGACCTATGAGTTATTTTGGTGAAAAAATATAGTTTAGGCTCTCAAAATCAGCCTTCACGCGTTTTTAAGAAGATACAGAGCCAACTAGACTTAGAATACATGAAACGATGTGATTGCAATAAAAACTAATGAAAAACTATCGAGCTAGGTTTGAGTTGTTTGGACCTATTTTGATGCAAAATGAGCTAACGACCAAAACTCATGGCTATAAGCCATGACCTATGAGTTATTTTGGTTAAAAAATATTGTTGAGGCCTTTAAAATCAGCCTTCACAATTTTTTAAGAAGATACAAGCCAACTAGACTTGGCATACGTGAAACGGTGTGAGTGCGAAAAAAAGTGTCGAAAAACTATCTAGTTGAGGTTGAGTTGTTTTGACATAGTTCGATGCAAAACGGGCCAATGATCAAAATTCATCGCTATAAGCCATGACATATGAGTGATTTTGGTTAAAAAAAAATATGATTTAGGTCCTCAAAATTAGCCGTCATGGTTTTTCAAGAATATTCAAGCCAATTAGACTTGGAATATATGAAACGGTATGAGTGGGATAAAAAATGATGAAAAACTAGCGGGTTAGGCTTGAGTCGTATACCTAGTTCGATGTGAAACAAGGCAACAACCAAAACTCATAGCTATCAGCCATGACCTATGAGTTATTTTGGTCAAAAAATGTAGTTTAGGCCCTCAAAATTAGTCTTTACAATTTTTCAAGAAGATACAAGCCAACTGGACTTGGAAAATGTGAAATGGTGCCGGTGCGATAAAAGCCGACGAAAAACTATCGAGTTAGGTTTGAGATGTTTGGACCTAGTTCGATGTGAAACGAGCCAACGATAAAACTTATCGCTATAAGACATGACCTATGAGTGATTTTGGTAAAAAAAAATATAGTTTAGGCCCTCAAAATCAGCCTTCATGGTTTTTCAAGAATATTCGGACCAACCGGACTTAGAATATGTGAACCGTATGAGTGCGATAAAAAATGACAAAAAACTATCGGGCTAAGTTTGAATTGTTTACACCTAGTTCGATGCGAAACTATCGAGCATCGACCAAAAATCTTAGTTATCGGCCATGACCTATGAGTTATTTTGGTCAAAAAATGTAGTGCGAGCCCTCCAAATCAGCCTTCATAATTTTTAAAGAAGATACGGGCCAACTGGACTTGGAATATGTGAAACGGTGTGAGTGCGATAAAAATTGATGAAAACTGTCGAGCTAGGTTTGAGCTGTTTTGACCTAGTTCAATGCGAAACGAGCCAACGATAAAAACTAATCGCTATAAGACATGACTTATGAGTGATTTTGGTAAAAAAATATATATAGTTTAGGGCCTCAAAATCGACCTTCATGGTTTTTCAAGAATATTCGGACCAACTAGACATAGAATACGTGAAACGGTATGAGTGCGATAAAAAATAATGAAAAACTATCAAGCTAGGTTTAAGGTGTTTAGAGCTAGTTCGATGTGAAACGAGACAACAACCAAAACTCATAGCCATCGACCATGACCTATGAGTTATTTTGGTAAAAAATATAGTGTAGGCCCTCAAAATCAGCCTTCTTAATTTTTCAAGAAGATACGAGCTAACTAGACTTAGAATATGTGAAACGTTATGAGTGTGACAAAAATGGATGAAAAACTCGTCGAGCTAGGTTTGAGTCGTTTGGACCTAGTTCGATGCGAAACGAGCCAATGATCAAAACTCATCGCTATAAGACATGACTTCGAGTGATTTTGATAAAAAAAAATAGTTTAGACTCTCAAAATCAAACTTCATGATTTTTTAAAAATATTAAGGCCAACTAGACTTGGAATACGTGGAACGGTATAAGTGCGATAAAAATGGCGAAAAACCTGTCGGGCTAGGTTTGAGCTATTTATACCTAGTTCGATGTGAAACGGGGCAATGACCAAAACTCTTAGCTATAAGCCATAACCTATGAGTTATTTTGTTCAAAAAATGTAGTTTAGGCCCGTAAAATCGGCCTTCATAATTTTTCAAGAAAATACGGGCCAAATAGACTTAGAATACGTGAAATGATGTGAGTTTGATAAAAACTAATGAAAAAATATCAAGTTAGGTTTGAGCTATTTAGACCTAGTTCGATGTAAAACGAGCCAACGATCAAAACTCATTGCTATAAGTAATGACTTATGAGTGATTTTGATAAAAAAAAATGTTGTTTAGGCCCTCTAAATCGAGCTTTCATGGTTTTTCAAGAATATTCAAGCCAATTGAACTTGAAATACGTGAAACGAGTGTGAGTGCGATAAGAAATAATGAAAAATTATCGAGCTAGGTTTGAGTCAGTTTGGACCTAGTTCGATGCGAAATGAGCCACCTACCAAAACTCATCGCTATCGGTCATGACCTATGAGTTATTTAGGTAAAAAAATATAGTTTAAGCCATCAAAATCATCCTTCATAATTTGTCAAGAAGATACGGGCTAACTGGACTTTAAATACATGAAACGGTGTGAGTGCTATAAAAACTAACGAAAAACTATCGAGTTATTTTTGGTAAAAAAAGATAGTTTAGGCCCTCAAAATTAGCCTTTATGATTTCTCAAGAAGATGTGGACCAACTGGTTTTTGATTATGTTGAATGGAGTGAGGACGATAAAAACTAATGAAAAACTATCGACCTAATTTTGAGTGATTTAGGACTAGTTCTATGCGAAACGGGCCAATGATCAAAGCTCATTACTTTAAGCCATGAGCTATGAGTGATTTTGGTAAAAAAAATATTGTTTAAGCCCTCAAAATTAGTATTCATGGTTATTTTAAAGAAGATGCAGCCCAACTAGATTTAGAATACTTTGAACGTTATGAAAGTAAGAAAAACTCGAATAAAAACTATCGACCTAGTTTTGAGCTATTTGGACCTATTTCGATGCGAAAAGGGCCAACGATCAAAACTCATCGCTATAAGCCATGACCTATGAGTTATTTTGGTAAAAAAAATATACTTTATGCCATCAAAATAAGCCTTCATGGTTTTTCAAGAATATTCGAGCCAACTAACTTAGAATACGTGAAACAAGTATGAGTGTGATAAAAAATAAAAAAAACTATCGAGCTAGGTTTGAGCTCGTTTATACCTAGTTCGATGCGAAATAGGCCAACGATCAAAACTCATCGTTATAAGACATGACCTATGAGTGATTTTGGTAAAAACAAAATATAGTTAGGCCCTCAAAATCATCCTTCACGATTTTTCAAGAATATTCGAAGCCAACTGGACTTGGAAAATGTGAAATGGTGTGAGTGGGATAAAAAATGATGAAAAACTATCCGGTTAGGTTTAAGCTATTTAAACCTAATTCGATGCAAAACAGGGAAATGACCAAAACTCATGGCTATCGGCCATGACATATGAGTTATTTTTATCAAAAAAGGTAGTTCGGGACCTCAAAATCGGTCTTCACAATTTTGCAAGAAGATACGAGCTAACTGGACATGGAATACATGAAACGCCGTGAGCGCAATAAAAACTAATGAAAAACTATTGAGCTAGGTTTGAGTCTGCTTGGACCTAGTTTGATGCAAAACGAGCCAACGATCAAAACTCATCGCTATAAGGTATGACCTATAAGTGATTTTGGTAAAAATATATATATATATATATAGTTTACGTCCTTAAAATAAACATTCTTGTTTTTCGAGAATTGGGCTTGGAATACGTGAAACGGTATGAGTGCGATAAAAAATACTAAAAAATTTTAGGCTATGTTTGAGCTATTTATACCTAGTTCGATGGGAAACGGGACAACAACCAAAAGTAATCATTATAAGACATGACCTATAAGTGATTTTGGTAAAAAAAAGTAGTTTAGGCCCTCAAAATCAGCCTTCATGGTTTTTCAAGAATATTCAAGCCAACTGGACTTCGAATACGTGAAACGGTATGAGTGTGATAAAAACTAATGAAAAACTATAAGGTTTTATTCGAGCGGTTTGGATCTAGTTCGATGCGAAACAGTGCCAACGATCAAACTAATCGCTATAAGCCATGACCTATGAGTGATTTTGGCAAAAAAAAAAGAATATAGTTTAGGCCCTCAAGATCGACATTCATGGTTTTTCAACAATATTCGGGCCAATTGGACTTCAAATACGTGAAATGGTATGAGTGCGATAAAAAATGATGAAAAAATTTCGAGCTAGGTTTGAGCTATTTATACGTAGTTCGATGTGAAATAGGACAACGACCAAAACTCATAGCTATCAGCCATGGCCTATGAGTTATTTTTGTCAAAAAATATAGTTTAGGCCCTCAAAATCGATCTTCACAATTTTGCAAGAAGATACGGGCCAACCGACTTGGAATACGTGAAACGATATTAGTACGGTAAAAAATGATGAAAAACTTGTCGGGCTAGGTTTGAGTTGTTTATACCTAGTTTGATGCAAAACGGGACAACGACCAAAACTTATATCTATAAGCCATGACCTATGAGTTATTTAGGTCAAAAAATCTAGTTTAAGCCCCGAAAAATTAGCCTTCAAAATTTTTCAAGAAGATACGAGCCAACTTGGACTTGGAATATGTGAAACGGTTTGAGTGCGATAAAAAATGATGAAAAACTCGTTGGGCTAGGTTTGAGCTTTTTATACCTAGGTTAATGCGAAACGGGGCAACGATCAAAACTCATCGCTATAAGACATAACCTATAAGTGATTTTGATAAAAAAACAAAATATAGTTTAGAGTCGTCAAAATCGACCTTCATGGTTTTTCAAGAATATTCGAGCCAAATCGACTTGGAATATGTGAAATGGTATGAGTGGGATAAAAAATGATGAAAAACGTTCGGGTTAGGTTTTATACCTAGTTCGATGTGAAACGGGACAACAACTAAAACTCATCGCTATAAGACATGACCTATGATTGATTTTGGTAAAAAAAAATATAGTTTAGGCCTTCAAAATTAGCCTTCATGGTTTTTCAAGAATATTCGGGCCAACTAGACTTGGAATACGTGAAATGGTATGAGTGTGATAAAAAATGATGAAAAAGTTTCGGGCTAGGTTTGAGTTATTTATACCTAGTTCGATGTGAAACGGGACAATGACCAAAACTCATCGCTGTAAGACATAACCTATGAGTGATTTTGGTAAATATATATATATAGTTTAGACCCATAAAATCAGCCTTCATGGTTTTTCAATAATATTCGGGCCAACTAGACTTGGAATACGTGAAACGGTATAAGTGCGATAAAAAGTGGTGAAAAGCTGTTAGGCTAGGTTTGAGCCGTTTATACCTAGTTCGATGCAAAATGGGGGAACGACCAAAACTCATGGCTATAGCCATGGCTTATGAGTTATTTTGGTCAAAAACTCTAGTTTAGGCCCTCAAAATCAACATTCAAAAATTTTCAAGAAGATACGGGCCAACTAGACTTGGAATACGTGAAACGATATGAGTGCGATAAAAGATGATGAAAAACTCGTCAAGCTAGATTTGAAGTCTGTTTATACCTAGTTCGATGCGAAACGGGACAATGACCAAAACTCATCGCTATAAGACATGACCTCTAAGTGATTTTGGTAAAAAAAAAAAAAAGAAATTTGTTTAGGCCCTCAAAATCGACCTTCATGGTTTTTCAAGAATATTCGAGGCAACTGGACTTGGAATACGTGAAACGGTATGAGTGCGATAAAAAATGATAAAAAATTATCGAGGCTAGGTTTGAGCTATTTATACCTAGTTCGATGCCAAAAGGGGCAACGATCAAAACTCATTGCTATAAGACATGACCTATGAGTGATTTTGGTAAAAAAAAATAGTTCGAGCCCTCAAAATCAGCTTTCATGGTTTCGAAGAATATTTAGGCCAACTGGATCGGGAACACGTGAAACGGTATGAGTGCAATAAAAAATGATGCAAAACTTTCGGGCTAGGTTTGAGCTATTTATACCTAGTTCAATACGAAACGAGATAACGACCAAAACTCATCACTATAAGACATGACCTATGAGTGATTTTGGTAAAAAAAATATAGTTTAGGTCCTCAAAATCAGCCTTCATGGTTTTTCAATAATAGTTGGGCCAACTGGACTTGGAATACTTGAAACAAGTATGAGAGCGATAAAAAATGATGAAAAACTATTGACCTAGGTTTGAGCGAGTTTATACCTAGTTCGATGTGAAATGGGGCAACGACCAAAAGTCATAGCTATAAGCCATAACCTATGAGTTATTTTGGTCAAAAAATCTAGTTCGGGACCTCCAAATCAGCCTTTAAAATTTTTCAACAAGATACGGGTAAACTGGACTTAGAATACGTGAAACGAGTGTGAGTGCGATAAAAATTGATGAAAAACTATCGAGCTATGTTTGAGCTATTTGGACCTAGTTCGATGCGAAATTGACCAACGATCAAAACTCATCGCTATAAGACATGACTTATGAGTAATGTTGGTAAAAAAAAATATAGTTAGGCCCTCAAAATCATCCTTCATGTTTTTTCAAGAATATTTGGGCCAACTGGACTTGGAATACGTGAAATAGATGAGTTCGATAAAAAATGATGAAAAACTCGTCGGGATAGGTTTGAGCTATTTATACCTAGTTTGATGCGAAACCGGGCAACGACCAAAACTCATAGCTATAAGCCATGACCTATGAGTTATTTTAGTCAAAAAATCTAGTTTAGGCCCTCAAAATTAGACTTCAAAATTTTTCAAGAAGATACGGGCTAACTAAACTTGGAATAAGTGAAACGAGTGAGTGCGATAAAAACTTATGAAAAACTATCGGGCTTGGTTCGAGTTGTTTGGATATAGTTTGATGCGAAATAGACCAACGATCGAAACTCATTGCTATAAGCCATGACCTATGAATGATTTTGGTAAAAAAAAATATAGTTTAGGCCTTCAAAATCAGCCTTCATGGCTTTTCAAGAATATTCGAGCTAACTGGACTTATAGCAATGAGTTTGAGCCATGGTATAAGTGTGATAAAAAATGACGAAAAACTATCGGGCTACGTTTGAGTCGTTTATACCTAGTTCGATGCGAAACGGGGCAACGACCAAAACTCATAGCTATAAGCCATGACCTATGAGATATTTTGGTCAAAAAATCTAGTTTAGGAGCTCCAAATCAGCCTTCAAAAATTTTCAACAAGATATGGGCCAACTCGGACTTGGAATACGTAAAACAATGTGAGTGCGATAAAAACTAACGAAAAACTATCGAGCTAGGTTTGAGCTCGTTTGGACCTAGTCCGATGCGAAATTGGCCAACGATCAAAACTCATCATTATAAGACATGAGCTATGAGTGATTTTGGTAACTATATATATATATATATATATATATATATATATATATATATATATAGTTTAGGTCCTCAAAATCAGCCTTCATGGTTTTTCAAAAAGATTCAAGCCAATTGGACATGGAATACATGAAACGGTATGAGTGCGATAAAAAACTATGAAAAACTATCGAGTTAGGTTTGAGATGTTTATACCCAGTTCGATGCGAAACGGTGCAACGAACAATACTCATAGCTATCAGCCGTGACCTATGAGTTATTTTTGTCAAAAAATGTATTTAGTCTCTCAAAATTAGTCTTCACAATTTTTCAAAAAGATACGGGCCAAATGGACTTGGAATATGTAAAATGGTGTGAGTGGGATAAAAGCCGACGAAAAACTATCAAGCTAGGTTTGAGTTATTTGGACCTAGTTCGATGTGAAACGACTTCAACGGTCAAAACTCACCGCTATAAGAAATGACCTCCGAGTAATTTTAATAAAAAAAATATAGTTTAGGACCCGAAAATCAACCTTCATGGTTTTTCAAGAATTTTTGAGCCAACTAGACTTGGAGTACGTGAAACGGTATGAGTACAATAACAAATGATGGAAAACTTTTGGGCTAGGTTTGAGCTATTTTCACCTAGTTCAAAGCAAAACAGACAACAACCCAAACTCATCGCTATAAGACATGACCTATGAGTGATTTTGTAAAAACAAATATATAGTTTAGGCCCTCAAAATCAGCCTACATGGTTTTTCAAGAATATTCGAAGCCAACTGGACTTGGAATACGTGAAACTCGTATGAGTGTGATAAAAAATGATGAAAAACTCGTCGGGCTAGGTTTGAGTCGTTTATACCTAGTTCGATGCAAAACGAGGCAACGACCAAAACCCATATCTATAAGCCTTCAAAATTTTTCAACAACATACGAGCCAGCTAGACTCGAAATAAATGAAACAAGTGTGAGTGCGATAAAAATTGACGAAAAACTATCGAGCTAGGTTTGAGCCGATTGGACCTAGTTCGATGTGAAATTGGCCAACGATCAAAACTCATTGCTATAAAACATGACCTATTAGTGATTTTGGTAAAAACAAAAAAAAGGTTTAGCCCTTCGGAATCGACCTTCATGGTTTTTTAAGAATATTCGAGCGAACCGGACGTGGAATACATGAAACGGTATGAGTGCGATAAAAAACAATGAAAAACTTTCGAGCTAGGTTTGAGCTAGTTATACCTTATTCGATGCAAAACGGGACAACGATCAAAACTCATCGTTATAAGACATGACCTATGAGTGATTTTGGTAAAAATAAAATATAGTTAGGCCCTCAAAATCATCCTTCACGATTTTTCAAGAATATTCGGGCCAATTGGAATTGGAATACGTGAAGCCGTGTGAGTGCGATAAAAAATGATGAAAAACTATCGAGTTAGGTTTGAGCTCGTTTATACATAGTTTGATGCAAAATGGGGCAACAACCAAAACTCATAGCTATCGACCATGACCTATGAGTTATTTTGGTGAAAAAATATAGTTTGGGCCCTCAAATCGACCTTCATAGTTTTTCAAGAATATACGAGCCAACTGGACTTGGAATACATGGAACGATGTAAGTGTGATAAAAAATGATGAAATACTATCGGGCTAGGTTTGAGCTGTTCGAACCTAGTTCGATGCGAAACAGAGCCAACAGTCAAAACTCATCGCTATAAGACATGACCTCCGAGTGATTTTGGTAAAAAAAATATAGTTTAGGCCCTCAAAATCAACCTTCATGGTTTTTCAAGAATATTCGAGCCAAATGAACTTGGAATATGTGAAACGTTATGAGTGCGTTAAAAAATGATGAAAAACTATCGCGCTATGTTTGAGGTGTTTATAGCTAGTTCGATGCAAAACGGGACAACGACCAAAACTCATAGCTATCATCCATGAACTATGAGTTATTTTTGTCAAAAATGTAGTTTAGGTTCTCAAAATTTGTTTTCACAATTTTTCAAGAAGATTCGGGCCAATTAGACTTGGAATATGTGAAACGGTGTGAGTACCATAAAAGCCGATGAAAACTTGTCGAGCTAGATTTGAGCTCTTTGCACCTAGTTTGCTACGAAACAGAGCCGACGATCAAAACTCATCACTATAAGACATGACCTATGAGTGATTTTGATAAAAAAAATAGTTTGGCCCTCAAAATCAGCCTTCATGGTTTTTCAAGAATATTAAGGCCAACTAGAGTTGGAATACGTGAAACGGTATGAGTGCGATAAAAAATGATGAAAAACTATCGGGCTAGGTTTAAGCTATTTATACCTAGTTCGATGCAAAACGAGGCAACGACCAAAACTCATAGCTATAAGCTATGACCTATGAGTTATTTTTGGTCAAAAAAGGTAGTTTAGACGCTCAAAATCGAGCTTCACGATTTCTCAAGAAGATGTGGACCAACCTGGTTTTGGATTACGTCAAACAGTGTGAGGGCAATAAAACCGAAGAAAAACTATCGAGCTAGGTTTCAATTGTTTGGACCTAGATCGATGTGAAACATGCCAACAATCAAAACTCATCGCTATAAGACATGACATATGAGTGATTTTGGTAAGAAAAAAAAACACTTTAGGCCCTCAAAATCGGGATTCATTGTTTTTCAAGAATATTCGAGCCAACTAAACTTAGAATACGTGAAATGGTGTGAGTGCTTTAAGAAATCATGAAAACTTTTTGGGCTAGGTTTGAGTTGTTTGGACCTAGTTCGATATGAAACGGGCCAACAACCAAATCTCATAGCTATGAGCCATTACCTATGAGTTATTTTGGTCAAAAAATGTAGTTTAGGCTCTCAAAATCAGCCTTTACAATTTTTCAAGAAGATACGGGCTCACTAGACTTGGAATATGTGAAACGATGTGAGTGCGATAAAAGCCGAAGAAAAACTATTAGGCTAGGTTTGAGTCTGTTTGGACCTAGTTCGATGCAAAACGAGCCAACGATCAAAACTCATCGCTATAAGCCATGACATATGAGTTATTTTATTAAAAAAAAATATAGTTTAGGCCTTAAAAATCAGCCTTCATGGTTTTTCAAGAATAATCGAGCCAACCGAACTTGGAATACATGAAACGGTGTGCGTCCGATAAAAAATGACAAAAAACTATCTTGCTAGGTTTGAGGTATTTGGATCTAGTTCGATGCGAAATGGGCCATCGACCAAAACTCATAGCTATAAGCAATGACTTATGAGTTATTTTTGGTCAAAAAAGATAGTTTAGGCCCTCAAAATCGACCTT
Organism: Dovyalis caffra; assembly: GCA_963924115.1. Lineage (NCBI taxonomy): Eukaryota > Viridiplantae > Streptophyta > Magnoliopsida > Malpighiales > Salicaceae > Dovyalis > Dovyalis caffra. The sequence goes on from CAWUPB010001189.1 coordinate 523,165, forward strand.
CACGGTTTCTCAAGAAGATGTGGGCCAACTTTTTTTAGATTACGTCGAACGATTTGAGGGCGATAAAAACCGATAAAAAACTATTAACCTAATTTTGAGCGATTTGAGACTAGTACGATGCAAAATAGGCCAACAATCAAAACTCACTCGCGTTTAAGCCATGACCTATGAGTGATTTTGGTAAAAAAAATATTGTTTAAGCCCTCAAAATCAGCATTCATGATTATTCAAGAAGATGCAACCCCATTAGATTTAGAATACTTTGAACGTTATGAGAGCATGGAAAACCGAACAAAAACTATCGACGTAGACTTGAGCTATTTAGACCTAGTTTGATGCGAAAAGGGTCAACGATCAAAACTCATCGTTATAATCCATGACCTAGGAGTTATTTTGATAAAAAAAATAGTTTAGGCCCTCAAAATCAGCCTTCATTGTTTTTCAAGAATATTCGAGCCAACTATACTTAGAATATGTGAAATGGTATGAGTGCGAAAAAAATGATGAAAAACTATTGGGCTAGGTTAGAGCAGTTTATACCTAGTTTGATGTGAAACGAGCCAACGATAAAAACTCATAGCTATGAGCCATTATCTATGAGTTGTTTTGGTCAAAAAATGTAGTTTAGGCCCTCAAAATCAGCCTTCACAATTTTTCAAGAAGATACGGGCTAACCGCACTTGGAATACGTGAAACGATGTGAGTCCGATAAAAATTGATGAAAACTATCTAGCTAGGTTTGAGCTATTTGGACCTAGTTCGATGCAAAACGAGCCAATGATCAAAACTCATCGTTATAAGCCATGACCTATGAGTGATTTTATTAAAAACAAATATATAATTTAGGCCCTCAAAATTAGCCTTCATGGTTTTTCAAGAATAATCGAGTTAATTGGACTTGAAATACGTGAAGCAATTTGAGTGCGATAAAAAATGATAAAAATGTTCGGCTAGGTTTGAGTTATTTGGAGCTAGTTCGATGAGAAATCGGCCAACGACCAAAACTCATAACTATAAGCCATGACCTATGAGTTATTTTTGGTCAAAAAAGGTAGTTTAGGCCCTCAAAATCAGCCTTCACGGCTTCCCAGAAGATGTGGACCAACCGGTTTTGGAATATGTCGAATGGTGTGAGGCCGATAAAAGCCGATGAAAAACCATCGAGCTAGGTTTGAGCCGTTTGGACCTAGTTCGATGCGATACCGGTCAATGATCAAAACTCATCGCTATAAGACATGACCTATGAGTGATTCTCGGTAAGAAAAGAAATATAGTTTAGGCCATTAAAATCGGGATTCATGGGTTTTCAAGAATATTCGAGCTAACTGGGCATGGAATACGTGAAACGATATGAGTGCGATAAAAGCCGATGAAAAACGTTTAGTCTAGGTTTGAGTCTGTTTATACCTAGTTCGATGCTAAACAAGACAACGACCAAAACGCATCGCTATAAGACATGACCTATGAGTGATTTTGGTAAAAAAAATATAGTTTTCCCTTAAAATCATCCTTCATGGTTTTTTAAGAATATTCGAGTTAATTGGACTTGGAATACGTGAAATGGTATAAGTGTGATAAAAAATGATGAAAAACTGTCGAGCTACGTTTGAGTCGTTTATACCTAGTTCGATGCGAAACGAGACAATGACCAAAACTCATAGCTATAAGCCATGACCTATGAGTTATTTTGGTCAAAAAATCTAGTTTAGGCCCTCAAAATCAGCCTTTAATATTTTTTAGGAAGATACGAGCCAACTGGACTTGGAATACGTGAAACGGTGTGAGTGTGATAAAAACCGACGAAAAACTATCGGGCTAGGTTTGAGTCGTTTATACCTAGTTCGATGCGAAACGAGGTAACGATCAAAACTCATAGCTATCAACCACAACCTATGCGTTCTTTTTGTAAAAAAATGTAGTTTAGTCCCTCAAAATTATTCATAATTTTTCATGAACATACGAGCCAACCTGGACATGGAATACGTGAAATGGTGTGAGTGCGATAAAAACTAACGAAAAACTATCAACCTAGGTTCGAGTCCGTTTGAACCTAGTTCGATGTGAAATAGGCAAACGATCAAAACTCATCACTATAAGACATGACCTATGAGTGATTTTGCTACAAAAAAATATAGTTTAGGCTCTCAAAATTAGCCTTCATGGTTTTTCAAGAATATTCTGCTAGTTGGACTTGGAATACGGAACCGGTATGAGTGCGATAAAAAATGATGAAAAAATGTCGGGCTAGGTTTGAGCATTTTATACCTAGTTCGATGCAAAATGTGACAACGACCAAAACTCATCGCTATAAGACATGACCTATGACTGATTTTGGTAAAAAAATACGGTTTAGGCCCTCAAAATCAACCTTCATGGTTTTTCAAGAATATTTAAGCAAACTAGACTTGGAATATGTGGAACGGTATGAGTACGATAAAAAATGATGAAAAACTATCGGGTTAGGTTTGAGCCGTTTATACCTAGTTCGATGCGGAATGAGGTAACGACCAAAACTCATAGCTATAAGCCATGACTTATAAGTTATTTTATTCAAAAAATATAGTTTAGGCCCTCAAGATCGGCCTTCATAATTTTTTAAGAAGATACACGCCAACCTGGACTTGGAATATCCGAAATGGTGTGAGTGCGATAAAAGCCGACAAAAAACTATTAGGTTAGGTTTGAGCCATTTAGACTTAGTTCGATGCAAAACAGGAAAATGATCAAAACTCATCGCTATAAGCAATGACCTATGAGTGATTTTGATAAAAAAAAATAGTTTAGGCCCTTAAAATCAGCCTTCATGGTTTTTCAAGAATATTCGGGCCAACTAAAATTAGAATACGTGAAACGAGTGTGAGTGTGATAAGAAACGATGAAAAATTATCGAGCTAGGTTTGAGCTATTTGGACCTAGTTCGATGTGAAACGAGCCAACGACCAAAACTCCTAGCTATGAGCCTCTACCTATGAGTTATTTTGGTCAAAAAATGTAGTTTAGGCCCTCTAAATCCGCGTTCATAATTTTTCAAGAAGACACGGGCTAACTACGGTTGAAATACGTGAAACGGTGTGAGTACGATAAAAGCCGACAAAAAACTATCGAACTAGATTTGAGTCTGTTTGGACCTAGGTCGATGCAAAACGAGCAACGATCAAAACTCATCGCTACAAGCTATGACATATGAGTGATTTTGATAAAAAAATAATATAGTTTAGGTCCTCAAAATTGGCCTTCATGGTTTTTCAAGAATATTTCGAGCCAACTCGAACTTGGAATACATGAAACGATGTGGTCAAAGCTCATCGCTATAAGCCATGACCTATGAGTGATTTTATAAATATATATATTATATCTTCAAAATCAGCCTTTATTGTTTTTCAAGAATAATCGAACCAACTTGGACTTGGAATACGTGAAACGATGTGAGTTCGATAAAAAATTATAAAAAATTATCCGGCTAGCTTTGAGCTATTTGGATCTAGTTCGATGTGAAATCGGCCAACGATCAAAACTCATAGCTATAAGCCATGGCTTATGAGTTATTTTTGGTCAAAAAAGATAGTTCGTGCCCTCAAAATTAGCCTTTATGGTTTCTTAAGAAGATTTGGACCAATGGGTTTTGGATTACGTTAAATGGTGTGAGGGCGATAAAAATTGATGAAAAACTATCGACTTAATTTTGAGCCATTTGGGACTAGTTCGATGCAAAACGGGCCTACAATCAAAACTCATTGCTTTAAGCTATGACCTATGAGTGATTTTGGTAAAAAAAATATTGTTTAAGCACTTAAATTCAGCATTCACGGCTATTCATGAAGATGCGACCCAACTCGATTAAGAATACTTTGAATGTTATGAGACCAAAAAAAACTAAACAAATTCTATCGACCTAGTTTTGAGCTATTTGGACCTAGTTCGATTCGAAAAGGGTGAACGATCAAAACTCATCGCTATAAGCCATGACCTATGTGTTATTTTGGTAAAAAAAATATAGTTTAGGCCCTCAAAATCAGCCTTTATGGTTTTTCAATAATATTCGGGCCAACTGGACTTGGAATACGTGAAACGGTATGAGTAAGAGAAAAAATGACAAAAAACTATCAAGCAAGGTTTGAGCTATTTATACCTAGTTTGATGCGAAACGGGCCAACTATACAAACTCATAGCTATGAGCCATTACCTATGAGTTATTTTGGTCAAAAAATGTAGTTTAGGCCCTCAAAATCAGCCTTCATAATTTTTCAAGAAGCTACGGGCTAACTCGGACTTGGAATATGTGAGATGGTGTGAGTGCGATAAAACCGACAAAAAACTATTAGGCTAGGTTTGAGCTATTTGGACCTAGTTCGATGTGAAATAGGCAAAGATCAAAACTCATCACTATAAGCCATGACCTATGAGTGATTTCATTAAAAAACAATATAGTTTAGGCCCTCAAAATTAGCCTTCACGGTTTCTCAGAAGATGTGTATCAACTGGTTTTGGATTACGTCGAACGGTGTGAGGATGATAAAAATTGAAGAAAAGCTATCGAGTTAGGTTTGAGTCGTTCGGACCTAGTTCGATGCAAAACGAGTCAACGATAAAAACTCATCGCTATAAGACATGACCTATGAGTGATTTTGGTAAGAAAAAAAATAGTTTAGGCCCTCAAAATCAGCATTCACAGCTTTTCAAGAATATTTAGGCCATCTGGACTTGGAATACGTGAAACGGTATGAGTGCGATAAAAAATGATGAAAAACTTTTAGGCTAAGTTTGAGTCGTTATACCTAGTTCGATGCAAAATGGGACAACGACCAAAACTCATCGCTATAAGACATGACCTATGCGTGATTTTGGTAAAAAAAAAATAGTTTAAACCCTCAAAATCAGCCTTCATGGTTTTTCAAGAATATTCGACCCAACCTGGACTTAGAATACGTGAAACGGTATGAGTGCGATAATAAATGATGAAAAACTATCGAGCTAGGTTTGAGTCGTTTATACCTATGTCGATGCAAAACGGGATAATGACCAAAACTCATAGCTTTAAGCCATGACCTATGAGTTATTTTGATAAAAAAATCTAGTTTAGGCCCTCAAAATCAGCCTTCAAAATTTTTCAAGAAGATACGGGCCAACTGGACTTGGAACACGTGAAACGAGTGTGAGTGCGATAAAAAATGATGAAACATTGTCTAGCTAGGGTTGAGCTATTTGCACCTAGTTCAATGCAAAACAGAGCCAACGACCAAAACTCATAGCTATAAGCCATGACTTATGAGTTATTTTTCGTAAAAAGGTAGTTTAGGCCCTCAAAATCAGCCTTCACGGCTTTTCAAGAAGATGTGGACCAACTCGGTTTTGGATTACGTCGAACGGTGTGAGGATGATAAAAGCCGATAAAAAGCTATCGAGCTAGGTTTGAGTTGTTTGGATTGAGTTCGATTCGAAATAGGTCAACGATCAAAACTAATCGCTATAAAACATGACTTATGAGTGATTTTGGTAAGCAAAAAAATATAGTTTAGGCCCTCAAAATCAACATTCATGGTTTTTCAAGAATATTCGAGCCAACTCGGACTTCGAATACATGAAACGGTATGAGTACGATAAAAAATGATGAAAAACATTCGAGGCTAGGTTTGAGTTGTTTATACCTAGTTTGATTTGAAATGAGACAACGACCAAAACCGATCGTTATAAGACATGAGCTATGATTGATTTTGGTAAAAACAAAAATATAGTTTAGGCCCTCAAAATCAGCCTTCATAGTTTTTTCAAGAATATTTTGGCCAACTTGGACTTGGAATATATGAAACGGTATGAGTGTGATAACAAATGATGAAAAACTCGTTAAGGTAGGTTTGAGATGCTTATGCCTAGCTCGATACGAAATGGGGCAACGACTAAAACTCATAGCTATAAGCCATGACCTATTAGTTATGTTAGTAAACAAATCTAGTTTAGGCCCTCAAAATCAGCCTTCAAAAATTTTCAAGAAGATACGGGCCAACTGGACTTGGAATACATGAAACGGTGTAAGTGCGATAAAAGCCGACGAAAAACTATTGGGCTAGGTTTGAGTTGTTTATACCTAGTTCAATGCAAAACGGGGCAATGACCAAAACTTATAGCTATCGACCATGACATATGAGTTATTTTTGTCAAAAAATATAGTTTAAGCCCTCAAAATCGGTCTTCAATATTTTTTAAGAAGATACGGGCCAACCGAACTTGGAATACGTGAAACGGTGTGATCGTGATAAAAACTAAAAAAAAAGCTCGTTGAGCTAGATTTGAGCTATTTGGACCTAGTTCGAAGCAAAATAGGCTAACAATCAAAACGCATCGCTATAAGACATGACCTATGAGTGATTTTGGAAAAAAAATAGTTTAGGCTCTTAAAATCAGCCTTCATGGGTTTTCAAGAATATTCGAGACAACTCGGACTTGGAATACGTGAAACGATATGAGTGCGATAAAAAATGATGAAAAACTTTTGGGCTAGGTTTGACTCGTTTCTACCAAGTTCGATGTGAAACGGGACAATGACTAAAACTCATCGCTATAAGACATGACCTATGAGTGATTTTGAAAAAAAAATATATAGTTTAGGCCCTCAAAATCGATCTTCATTGGTTTTTAAGAATATTCGGACCAACCGTACTTGGAATACTTGAAACGGTATGAGTGCGATAAAAAATGATGAAAAACTTTTGGGCTAGGTTTGACTCGTTTATACCACGTTCGATGCGAAACAGGACAACGACTAAAACTCATCGCTATAAGACATGACCTATAAGTGATTTTGATAAAAAAAATAGTTTAGGCCCTCGAAATCAACTTTCATGGGTTTTCAAGAATATTCGGACCAACTAGACTTGGAATATGTGAAACGGTATGAGTGCTATAAAAAATGATGAAAACCTTTTGGGCTAGGTTTCACCCGTTTATACCGAGTTCGATGCGAAACGGGACAACAACCAAAACTCATCCCTATAAGCCGTGACTTATGAGTGATTTTGATAAAACAAAATATTTATATAGCTTAGGCCCTCAAAATTAGCCTTCATGGTTTTTCAAGAATATTCGAGCCAACTGGACTTAGAATACATAAAACGGTGTGAGTGCGATTAAAATTGATGAAAACTGTCGAGCTAGGTTTGAGTCTGTTTCGACTTAGTTCGATGTGAAATGGGACAACGACCAAAACTTATCGCTATAAGACATAACCTATGAGTGATTTTGGTAAAAATAGGCCCTCAAAATCAGCCTTCATGGTTTTTCAAGAATATTCGAGCCAACTGGACTTGGAATACATGAAACGGTATGAGTGCGATAAAAAATGATAAAAAAATGTCGATATTGGTTTAAGCAACTTATACATAGTTCGAGGCAAAACGGGACAACGACCAAAACTCATCGCTATAAGACATGACCTATGAGGGATTTTGTAAAAAAAAAAATATATATATATATATATATATATATATATATATAGTTTAGGCCCTCAAAATCAACCTTCATGGTTTTTCAAGAATATTCGAACCAATCTGGACTTAGAGTACATGAAACGGTATGAGCGCGATAAAAAATGATGAAAAAACTATCGGGCTAGGTTTGAATTGTTTATACCTATAAGCCATGACCTATGAGCTATTTTTGTCAAAAAATCTAGTTTAAGCCCTCAAAATCAGCCTTCAAAATTTGTCAAGAAGCTACGGATAAACTAGACTTGGAATACGTGAAAGGTGTTAGTGCGATAAAAGCCGACGAAAAACTATTAGGCTAGGTTTGAGCTCGTTTGGACCTAGTTCGATGCGAAACAGAGCCAACGATCAAAGCCGATTGCTATAAGCCATGACGTATGAGTGATTTTGGTAAATAAAAAATATAGTTTAGGCCCTCACAATCAGCCTTCATGGTTTTTCAAGAATATTCGAGCCAACTGGACTTGGAATACGTGAAATGGTATGAGTGTGATAAAAAATGACTAAAAACAATCCGGCTATGTTTGATCCGTTTATACCTAGTTCGATGCGAAACGGGGTAACGAACAAAACTCATAGCTATCAACCATGACCTATGTGTTATTTTTGTGAAAAAATATAGTTTAGGCCACCAAAATCGAGTCTTTATAATTTTTCAAGAAGATACGGGCCAAGTGGACTTGGAATACCTAAAACGGTGTGATCTGTGATTAAAACCGACGAAAACCGTCAAGCTAGGTTTGAGCTCGTTTGGACTTAGTTCGATGCGAAACGAGCAAATGATCAAAACTCATCGCTATAAGACATGACCTATGAGTGATTTTGGTAAAAAAAATATAGTTTAGGCCCTCAATATCGACCTTCATGGGTTTTTAAGAATATTCGGGCCAACTGGACTTGGAATGCGTGAAACTATATGAGGTGATAAAAATTGATGAAAAACTTTCGGGCTAGGTTTGAGTCGTTTACACCAAGTTCGTTGCGAAATGGGACAACAACCAAACTTATCGCTATACGATATGACCTATGAGTGATTTTGGTAAAAACAAAATTATAGTTTAGGCCCTTAAAATCAACCTTCATGGTTTTTCAAGAATATTCGGGCCAACTGGAATTGGAATACATGAAACGGTATGAGTGCGATAAAATATGATGAAAAAATATCGGGCTAGGTTTGAACTTTTATACCAAGTTTGATGTGAAACGAGCCAACGATCAAAACTCATCGCTATAAGCCATGACCTATGAGTGATTTTGATTAAAAAATATATATATAGTTTAAGCCCTCAAAATCGGCCTTCATAATTTTTCAAGAATAATCGGGCCAACTCGGACTAGAATACGTGAAACGATATGAGTGCGATAAAAATGGATGAAAAACTATGGACCTAATTTTGATCGATTTGAGATTAGTTCGATGCAAAACGGGCTAACGATCAAAACTCATTGCTTTAAGCCATGACGTATGAGTGATTTTGGTAACAAAAATGTTGTTTAGGCCCTCCAAATCAGCACTCATGGTTATTCAAGAAGATGCGACCTAACAGTATTTAGAATACTTCGAATGTTATGAGATAAAGAAAAACTAAAGAAAAACTATCAACCTAGTTTTTAGCTATTTAGACCTAGTTCGATGTGAAACAGAGCCAATGAACAAAACTTATAGCTATAAGGTTTGACCTATGAGTTATTTTGGTTGAAAAATGTAGTTTAGGCCCTCAAAATCAGCCTTCATAATTTTTCAAGAAGTTATGGGCAAGCTGGATTTGGAATACGTGAAACGAGTGTGAGTGTAAAAAAACTAACGAAAAACTATCGGGCTAGGTTTGAGTCTGTTTGGACATAGTTTGATGCAAAATAGGCCAATGATCAAAACTCATCGCTATAAGCCATAACATATGAGTGATTTTGATAAAAAAAATATAGTTTAGGCCCTCAAAATCAGCCTTCATGTTTTTCAAGAATATTCGGGCCAACTCGACTTGGAATACATGAAACAAGTATGGGTGCGATAAAAAATGATAAAAAATTGTTGGGCTAGGTTTGAGCTGTTTAAACCTAGTTCGATGTGAAACGAGCCAACGACCAAAACTCATAGCTATAAGCTATGACCTATGAGTTATTTTTGGTCAAAACAGGTAGTTTAGGCCCTCAAAATGAGCCTTCTCGGCTTTTCAAGAAGATGCGAACCAACTCGTTTTGGATTATGTCAAATGGTGTGAGAGCGATAAAAGCCGATGAAAAACTATTGACCTAATTTTGAGCAATTTGGACCTAGTTTGATGCGAAACAGGCCAATGATAAAAACTCATTGGTTTAAGCCATGATCTATGAGTGATTTTGGTAAAAAAAATATAGTTTAGGCCCTCAAGATTAGCATTCACGGTTATTCAAGAAGATACAGCTCAATCGGATTTAGAATACTTCGAATGTTATGAGAGCAAGAAAAACTAAAGAAAAACTATCGACCTAGTTTTGAGTTGTTTGGACCTAGTTCGATGTGAAATGGGCCAACCATCAACACTCATCACTATAAGCTATGACCTATGAGTTATTTTGGTAAAAAAATATAGTTTAGGCCCTCAAAATCAGCCTTCATGGTTTTTTCAAGAAGATACGGGCCAACTGGACTTGGACTACGTGAAACGGTGTGAGTGTGATAAAAATAGATGAAAAATTATCGAGTTAGGTTTGAGTCTGTTTGGACCTAGTTAGATGCGAAATGAGCCAACGACCAAATGTCATCGCTATAAACCATGACCTATGAGTTATTTTGGTAAAAAAAAAATAGTTTAGGCCCTTAAAATTAGCCTTCATGGGTTTTCAAGAAGATTCAAGCCAACTGGACTTGGATTACGTGAAACGGTATGAATTCGATAAAAGCTGTTGAAAAATTATCATGCTAGGTTTAAGTCGTTTAGAACTTGTTCCATGCGAAACGGGCCAATGACCAAAACTCAACGCTATAAGCCATGACCTATGAGTTATTTTGGTGAAAAAAAGTAGTTTAAGCCCTAAAAACCAGCCTTCATAGTTTTTCAAGAAGATACGAGCCAACTGGACTTGGATACGTGAAACGGTGTGACCGTGATAAAAGCCGATAAAAAGCTGGTGGGCTAAGTTTTGAGCTATTTGGACCTAATTCGATGCGAAACGGGCTAAAGATCAAAACTCATCGCTATAAGCCATGCCCTATGAGTGATTTTTGTAAAAAAATATCGTTTAGGCCCTCAAAATCATCCTTTATGGTTTTTCAAGGAGATTTAAGCCAACTCGGACTTGGAATACCCGAAACGGTGTGAGTGGAATAAAAGCCGATGAAAAAGTTTAGGCTAGGTTTGAGTCTGTTTGGACTTAGTTCGATATGAAACGGGCCAACGAACAAAACTCATACCTACAAGCTATGATCTATGAGTTATTTTGGTTAAAAAAATATAGTTTAGGCCCTCAACATCGGCCTTCATAATTTTTCAAGAAGATACGAGAAAAATGGACTTGGAATACGTGAAACGGTGTGAGTGTGATAAAAGCTGATGAAAAACGTTTGGGCTAGGTTTGAGCTATTTAGACCTAGTCCAATGTAAAATGGGCCAATGAACAAAACTCATAGCTATAAGCTATGACCTATGAGTTATTTTAGTGAAAAAAATATAATTTAGGCCCTAAAAATTAACCTTCACAGCTTTTGAAGAAGATATAGGCCAACTCGGACTTGGAATACGTGAAACGGTGTGAGTGCGATAAAAATTTATGTAAAACGTTTAGGCTAGGTTTGAGATGTTTGGACCTAGTTCAATGCGAAACGAGCCAACGAACAAAACTCATACTTATAAGCTACCATCTATGAGTTATTTTGGTTAAAAAATGTAGTTTAGGCCCTTAAAATCAGCCTTCATAATTTTGCAAGAAGATACGAGCAAATTGGACTTGGAATACGTAAAATGGTGTGAGTACAATAAAAACTAACAAAAAACTATCGAGCTAGGTTTGAGTCTGTTTGGCCTAGTTCTACGCGAAACGAGCCGACCATCAAAACTCATTGCTATAAGCCATGACCTATGATCGATTTTGGTACAAGAAAAAAAATAGTTTAGGCTCTCAAAATCAGCCTTCATGGTTTTTTAAGAATATTCGAGCCAACTAGACTTGGAATATGTGAAACGGTGTGAGTACGATAAAAAAGGACGAAATATCGTCGGCTTAGGTTTGAGTCGTTTGAACCTAGTTCGATGCGAAACAAGGGAACGACCAAAACTCATAGCTATAAGCCATGACCTATGAGTTATTTTTTGCCAAAAAAGGTAGTTTAGGCCCTCAAAATCAGCCTTCATAATTTTTCAAGAAGATACGAGCCAACTAGACTTAGAATACATGAAATGGTGTGAGTGCGATAAAAATTGATGAAAAACTATCGAGCTAGGTTTGAGTTGTTTGGACCTAGTTCGATGCGAAAGAGGCTAACGATCAAAACTCATTGCTATAAGCCTCTTTGTCCCTCTTTCTTTCCCCTCTCTCTCCCACTCTTCCTTTCCCTCTCTCCTAGTCTCCCTCTCTATCCCCCACCTCCATCCCTTCATATCACTCTCCCTCTCTCTCTCTCCCCTTATTTTTCTCACTCCCTTTTTCTCTCTCTCCATTCTCTTGCTCTCTCTCCCTCTCTATTACCCTCTCCCTCTCTCCCACTTTCCCTCTCTCTCTCTCCTAGTCTCCCTCTCTATCCCCCACTCTTTATCCCTCTATCTCACTCTCCCTCTCTATCCTCCCACTCTTCATCCCTCCATCTCACTCTGTCTCTCTCCCCTCTTCCTCTCTCTCTCTCTCTCTCTCTCACACTATTTTTCTCACTCCCTTTCTCTCTCTCTCCCTCTCTATTACCCTCTCTCTCTCTCTCTCCCATTTTCCCTCTCTCTCTATCTCCCTCTCTCTTTCTCACTATCCCTCTCCCCCACTCTATTACTCCCTTTCACTCTCTTACTCCCTCTCCCTCTCTCTCCCTCTCTCCATCCCTTTCCATCTTTCCCTCTCCCTATCTCCTAATTTCTCTCCTATCCCTCTCTCCCTCTCTCCCCCTTATCCCCTCTACCTCTCCCTTTCTCCCTCTATCCGCCCTCTCTTTTGCACTTTCGCTCTCTCTCGCTCCCTATCCCTTTCTTTCTCTCTCCCTCACTCTCCCACTCTCTCTCTAACTCTCTTTATCTCCCCTTTTCTCCCTCTCTCTCCCTCTCCGTCTCTCTTTCTCACTCCCTATCTTTCACTCTCTCACACTTTTTCTCCCTCCCTTTATCCCTCACTATCCCTTTCTCCCTCTCCTTCTCTCTCCTTCTCCTCTCCTTCTCCCTCTCGCTCCTCCCTATCTTTCCCTCTCCCTCTCCATCTCTCTCCCTCCCCCTCTTCATATCCCTCTCTCCATCCCTCCTTCTCCCTCTCCCTCTCTCTCTCTTTCCCTCCCTCTCCCTCTCTCTCTTAGTCTCTTTGTCCACCTCTCTCTCTCTCTCTCTCCCTCTCTCCTAATCTATCATTTCCTCCTCCCCTCCCTCTATCTCTCCCTATCCTTCTCCCTCCCTTTCTCTCCCTCCCTCTTTTTTCCTCTCTCTCCTCTCTTCCTCTATCTCCCTCCCTCCTTTTCTCCTTTCTCTCCTCTCTCTCTCTTTCTCCCTTTCTTCCTCCCACACACTCTCTCTCCCCCTACCTCTCCCTCTTTTCCTCCCTCTATCTCCCTCTCTCTCCCTCTTTGCTTTTCTCTATCCTCCTCTCCCTCTCCCCCTTCTCTTGGTCTCCCTCTCTTTCTATCACTTGCTTTCTCAATCTCACACTCTTTCCCTTGATTCCCCTTTACCTTTTGCTCTCGCTCACCCCTCCCTTCCTTACCCCCTTCTTTCACCCTCTTTTTCCTTCTCTCTCCCTACCTCTCCCTCTCTTTCTTCTCTCCCTCTATAACTTTCTCTCCCTATGTTTCCCACTCTCTTTATCTCCCTCCTCCCCTTATTCTTCCTTTCTCCCCCTCTTTCCCCCTCTTCCTTTATCCCTCTCTCCATCTCTCCCTCTCAATATCTCTCTCTCTCCCTACAACTTTATATCTCCCACTCTCCCTTCATCCCTCCTTCTCTCCATCTCCCCCTCAATCTTTCTATCTCTCTACATCTCTATCTATCTCTCTCCCTCCCTATCTCCCTATCTCTTTTTCCCTCTCTCATTCTCAATCTCTCTCCCTCCCTATCTCCCTATCTCTTTATCCCTCTCTCATTCTCAATCTCTCTCCCTCCCTATCTCCCTATCTCTTTATCCCTCTCTCATTCTCAATCTCTCTCCCTCCCTATCTCCCTATCTCTTTATCCCTCTCTCATTCTCAATCTCTCTCCCTCCCTATCTCCCTATCTCTTTATCCCTCTCTCATTCTCAATCTCTCTCCCTCCCCTTATCTCTCCCTCACCTCTATAACTTTCTCTCTCTTCCTTCCTACCCTCTATCTCTCACCCTTTATCCCTCTCTCACTCCTTGACTCCCTCCCACACTCTCTCTCTCCTCCATCCCTCTCCCTTTTGCTCCTTCACTCCCTCTATCCTCCATCCCTCTCCCTTTGCTCCCTTCCTCTCCTTTCACTCCTTTCCTCTCTCTCCCTTTCTCTCTTTCTCTCTCCATCTATCCTACCATCTCCCTCTCTCCCTTTGTTTCTCTCTCATACCTCTATTTCCTTGATTCTCTATCTCTCCCTCTCTCACTCCTTATCTCTTTCTCCCTCTCCCTCTCTCACTCCGTCTCTCACTCTCTCTTTTCACTCATTCTCTCTCTTAATCTCTCCCCTCTTTTCCCTCTCGCTCACTCTCCTTCACTTTTTCTTTCTATCCCTCCCTTTCTCAAACTCACTTCCTCTCCCACCCTTTCTTTCTCCTCGCTCTTTATCCCTCCCTCTCTCCTCCATCCCTCTCCCTTTTGCTTCCTCACTCCCTCTCTCCTCCATCCCTTTCCCTTTTGCTCCCTCCCTCTCCTTTCACTCCTTCCCTCTCTCCCCCTTTCTCTCTTTCTCTCTCCATCTATCCTACCATCTCCCTCTCTCCCTTTGTTTCTCTCTCCTACCTCTATTTCCTTGATTCTCTATCTCTCCCTCTCTCACTCCCTCTCTCTCTCTCTCCCTCTCTCTCTCCATCTCTTTCTCTCCCTCTCTCATAATCTCCCTCCTTCCCTCTCTCTATTCACCTCACTTCCCCTCTCCCTCTCGCTTTCCCTCTCCCATTCCTTCTCTCTCTCCTTCTACCTCTCTCTCTCACACACTCTCTCCTTTTACCTCTCTCTCACTCTCTCCCCCTCTTTTCCCTCTCCCTCACTCTCCTTCACTTTTTCTTTCTCTCCCTCCCTCTCTCAACCTTACTCCCTCTCCCACCCTCTCTTTCTCCCGCTCTCTATCCCCCTCTCTCTCTCCATTTCTCTCTTCTTCTCTCCCTCTCCCTCGCTCACTTTCTTTCTTTCTCTCTCGTATCTCTCTTCCTCCTATTCACTCTCTCCCTCCCTCCTTCTCTTCCTTTCTCTCCCTCTCCCTCTTATTTTTCCCTGTCTTTCCCTCTCCCGTCCTCTCTCTCTTCCTCTTAGTCTCTCCCTCCCTTTCAATCCTTCTCACTCCCTCCCTCTCCTTTCCTCTCTCCCATTCCCTCCCCTCCCTCCTTTTCTCTCCCTCTCTCTTCCTTCCTATCTCTCCCCGTCAACCTCCTTTGCTCTCACTCTCTTTCTCTCTCTCCCTCACTCTCTCCCTCTCTCTCCCTCTCCCTTTCTCCATTCTTCTCCTCTCTCTTCCTCTTTCTTAATCTCTCTCTCCCTCTCCCTCCCTCTACCTCTCCCCTTCTCTCTCCCTCTCTTCCTCCCTATCTTCCCTCCATTCCTCTCTCTCACTCTATACCTTATTCTCCTTTTATCTCTCTCCCCTTATCTCACTCGCATCATTATCTCTCTCTTCCTCCCTTTTGATTTACCTCTCCCTCCTTCTCTCTCCCGCTTTGTCCCTCTCTCTAGCTCTCCCTCTCATTTTCTCATGCTCTCCCTCTCTTTTGCTCTCTCTCCTTTCTATCTCTTACTACCTTCCCGTCACTCATTTTCTCTTCCTCTCCCTCTCCGTGACCCCCTCCCCAACCCACTTGCTAACTACCTAAAACGAAGTGGCCGGGTGAGGAGTGCATCACGCTAACACGTCCAACCCGAATTAAACCCTACTATGTACATGGTGGTACCATAACGATATATTACATATTGAAAATGTACACTACAATTTACATGACAATAATATTTAGATTGAAAAAAATTATAATTTATTTTATTTAAAATAGCATCAAAATATCTACTAATACCCCAACCTAAAATTTATAATCAAAATAAATTCTCTTAAATTTTGTGTCACCCCCGAGCCCTTTTTGAGGATCCAACAACATCCTTATTGGTATTACAGATCACCGCTAGCTATCATAACATGCAAATAACAATGAGGTGAGCCGAAGCTTAGTAAATAGGGTGATGCATGTGATATACAATGCTTTTCTAACTTCCCACCATACTCATCAATTTTAATTCTAGGTACCTTGGGTATTAGCGGTCTACTCTATAGGTGATTACCAAAATCATTGAATGCTAACAACGAAATTATCCCTCATTGTAGCCACTACCGACGGGAATCCATCACCTAACGAGTGCATGCACACAGACTTAGAGTACACACATAATCTGGACCATTAACCCCTTTTTCTTTAATTAAGTTACCACCCAATCCATACACTCACTTTTGAACCATTTAATTCTTTCTCAATTCATCCCCACCAATGCACGTGATGCCATGTTACCATGTTTAACTTATTGCGAATACCAAACCTACACTATCAATTTGTTATCATCATCTAACTTTACGGGGTTTTATACATTTTCATATCATTGGCACAATGTTTTCCCTCAAGGAGGACCCATCATCGCCGACTAATATTAGTGAAGCCACCAATTTTCTTTTGCACGTGAGCACGCTTCCTCGCTTAGTTTCGATGAGTTTTGTCATTTCACTTGATATACGTGGCCTTTGATTCTAATGATTGATTTGTGGCATACCAACATAAAATTCTGTTCTAATTTGAATTTAGTCTCCATTTTCTAATCTTTCATTTTCTACTCATAAGGGATTATTCATCCATTACTCATAAGGCTGGATAGTTGGGACTAATTAATTCATACATACCAAATTAGGATTTCTTGGCTAACCTTAGCTTGGGTATTGATAGTTGAAATTTGTCCTTAACGGGCCTAGGTCATGAATTCAATTTTACTCTTTATTTTACACTTGTTTCGATGGAATTTAACTATTAATCACAAGGTTGGAAGGTTATAATCCAAATTCCTCAATTTTTCCTAAAAGTAGCCTAAGGTTTCTCTTTCATTTTTTATGAAATCTCTTCCACTATAACTTACTATTTCACACCTAGTTGGGTTAGTACTAATTTATAGGCTTTAAAGTTCATGAGAAAATTTAATTGTGCTCACTTTGGGGTTCCTAGGCCGAATGGGTCTTTAAGAAAACCCTAAGCATTCCTTTGCTTCCCTTCCAATTTATTCATCCCAATATTTGGTCCAAGCCCTTAAATTTTTAGCCCAAAATCATTACCACATGATGAAACATACATTATGCATGATAAACTTCAATGATCAAACAAATACAATATAACAATTAAATCTAAACTAAGCCAACCACACACCAATCCAATACAAGCCAAACCTTAATACTACAAACAATAACTTAACTAAATACATGAATTAAACTCATCAAAAGAAACTTAAATATGAAGTAAAACCCACTTACATAGTTTAGATGTGGTTAGATTTTCTTAGATTTTCTTTCTTTATTTTCCTTTCTTTCCTTTTTCTTTCTCTCTTTCTTGCCATTTTTCTCTCCCTCTCACAGTTTTCTCTCTTTTCTTTTTTGGTGCTCCATGATTTTTGGCTGAAAGTTCCATCCATTTAACCCTCTCTCTCCCTTATATACTTCCCCTTTTCTTGCCCCTTTACAATTGCCTTGAATCAATTGGCCAAGGTGGAAAGTACTTGGTGACTAAGGAAACAAGTGGCTGGTTTGAAGTTAAAAGGAAGGTGAGTTGGCCTTAATTCATTTATTAGGGTGGCTTCGATGTTTAACTAAGTACTTAGGCTAATTAAAAACCCTAACTAACCAAGTTTAAGTAACTAATCTCATTTCTTTCCATTAAATTTCGAAAATCCCTCTCGCTAAACTCGAAAGCTTCTTTTGTAAAATTTCCAGCAGTGGTTTATCCAAACTATCTATACTAAATCTACCATATCCGTATATATATAGATCTAAAAATCCCAAAATTTATAGAGAGATAGTAGACACGGATGAATAATTTTTATTCTTTGAGGTTTACCTAAAAATCACTCTACGATCCCTAAATAAATCACACAATGTTCAGAATTTTCCACCCCTAAAATTCAAAAAAATTTATTGTAAACAATTCGAAAATTTTCCCAAAAATAAGTTCCAATGTTCATAAAATTTTATAAAACATTCTCATTAATATAATGCATCCCAAATACTTATAAATATCCCAATGATGATTAACTAAATTATCTAAAATGTTTCCTCCCGAAAATCCCCACCTAAACATCAAACATACCGTTATCGTAAAAACTTTTAAAACAATTCATACTATCATTTTTACTTAATATAGACATGTTTATGAACATTTAAACATGTATATATTTTTTTAATTAATAAATTTCACAGGAGTTACATTATCTCCCCCTTAAAAGAATTTCGTCTTCAAAATTGGCTTACTCAAATAATTTTTGATATTTATCCCTCATCTCTTCCTCGCGTTCCTAAGTCAATTTTTTGAGGTTATGATTTTCCCATAGAATCTTAACCGGACTAATTTTCTTATTCTTGAGTCGTTTCACTCATTTATCCAGGATTTGGATTGGTCTCTCCTAATATGTTAAGTCCGCGATGAGGTTCGACGACCCCATCTCCAAAATCTACTTTGGTTCCCGATACATTTTCTTAATATAAATACATGAAATATATTGTGTACTCCTACAAATGATCGCGCTAGTGATAGGCGGTATGCCTTATCACCTACTCCACCCGATATCGCAAGTGGTTCGATGTATTGTGGACTCGACTTTCCTTTCTTCCCAAATCAAAGTATGCCTTTCATTGACGATACCCATAGGAATACATAATTCATCGACTTCGAATGCTAGATCCCTTCTTCTCTTATCGACATAACTCTTCCGTCCGCTTTGAGCCATTTTTAATCGTTGGTGGATGTTATTCACCACTTTAGTCGTTTGTTACGGTAGCTCGGTCCTAGCAACTTCCTTTCCCCTATCTCATCTCAATGCATGGAAGATCTATATGAACGTTCATACAAAGCTTCATAGGGAGCCATCCCAATTGAAGCTTGGTAGCTATTGTTATATGTAAATTTAGCTAAGCATACATATCTCTCCCATTTTTTAGACTAATCCGGAATGCATGCGTGCGGCATGTCCTTGAGAATCTAGATCACTTGTTTTGATTGTCAATCGGCTTTATGAATGATAAGCCATGCTAAAGTTTAGCTTCATACCCATGTCCTTGTGCAAACTCTTCCAAAATGCTGAGATGAATCTAGGATCTAAAGTTTACACAATTGAGATTGGGATCCCATGTAGTCTTACAATTTCGTCATGATACAACTAGGCATACCTGGTTTAGATTATAGGTGGTTTTGATCGGAAGAAAGTGAACTGATTTGGTCGACCTATCAACGATCACCTAAATGGCATTCGACCCCCTTCTAATCTTGGCAATCCCATGAAAAAATCCATAGTTATATACTCCCACTTCCATTCTAGAATCGCCAATGGTTTTAACATTCTCGAGGGTCTTTGATGTTTCGCCTTCACTCGTTGACGGACTTGACACCTTGCCATGAAATTAGCTACATCTTTCCTCATTCTATGCCACCAATAACATTGTTGTAGGTCTTGGTACATCTTTGTGCTTCCCGGGTATATCGAATAGGGAGTGCATGCGCTTCTTTTAGTATTTCTCCTTTCAAATCCTCCACCGAGGGAACACAAAGCCTTCCCTTCAATCTAATTCATCCTTTGTCATCAATGGTAAAATTAGAATCCTTCCCATCCTTCATAATTTTTCTTCCATTCCATTAGCCTTTCGTCCATTTATTGCTCCATTTGAATTCTTTCTTACTAGATCGGCTAGACTAATAAAACTAATAAAATGCTCTCGTGACCTTTAGGAATTATCTCCAATTCCGGATTTTATAGGTCTCTCACTATCGACATCCGAATTACTCGCATCATTGCTATCGATTTTTTACTTAATGCACCAAGAACAACATTGGCCTTTCCTAGGTGGTATTTGATTATTCGGTCATAGTCCTTCACTAATTCCGACCACCTTCTTTGTCTCATGCTCGGCTCCTTCTACTTGAAGATATACCGTAGACTCTTGTAATCCATGTATATCTCACATTTTGCATTATATAAATAATGTCTCTAAATTTTTAAGGCAAAGACTACTGCTCGCTAACTCTAAATCCCGTATTGGATAATTTCGTTCATATTCCTTTAGTGATCGTGACGCATAGGCTACTACTTTCCCATTCCGTATCAACACCACTCCTAACCCATTTTTAGAAGTGTCTCTATACACCACAAAGTTTTCAACCTCGGATGGAATAGTCAACACTAAAGCCATGACTAACTATCGTTTTAGCTCTTAGAAGCTCTCCTCACAAGCATCGATCCACCGAAATTTAATGCTCTTTTTCATCAAGCTAGTAAGAGGCCTAGCTATCTTGGAGAAGCCCTCCATAAATCTTCGATAATAACCGGCTAACCCTAAGAAGCTTCATATCTTTGACACATTTTTCAAGGTTGACCGAGTTTTGGATAGCCTCTACTTTTTTTAGATCTATAGCTATGCCTTCCTTTGTTACCACACGACCTAGAAAAGCCACTTGCTCGAGCTAAAATTTATATTTTTTGAATTTGGCATATAAGCTGTTGCTCCCTTAGCATCCGCAAGGTGGCTCTTAGATGCTCCCTATGTTCCTCCTTACTTCGTGAGTAAACTAGGATATCATCGATAAACAAAATGATAAACTTGTCTAAGAACTCCTTTAAGACTCAATTCATCAAGTCCATAAAAGCGGTACGGGGCATTCGTTAGCCCAAACGACATTACAAGGAACTCATAGTGGCCATATCTTATTCCGAATGCCATTTATTATACATCATCCGACCTTACCCTCGACTCGGTGATACCCCAATTACAAATCTATTTTGAAAAACACTATCGCGCCTTGCAATTGATCGAAGAAATCATCAATCTAGGCTAATGGTTACTTATTCTTAATTGTCACCCGATTTAACTCCTAGTAATCAATACATAGTCTTAGGCTACCATCCTTTTTTTTACGAATAATACTTGGAGCTCCTCAAGGTGAGGAACTAGGGCATGTGAGTCCCTTGTCCGATAAGTCCCGTAGTTGCACCTTTAGCTCTCTCAACTCTACTAGTGTTATCCTATAGGGAGTTTTAGAAATTGGAGTTGTGCTTGGCTCTAATTTGATCTCAAATTCGATTTCTCTCTCTAGGGGTAATGTCGTCATACTTTCCAAGAATACATCTAAATACTCTCGTACAATCTTTATATCTCCCGATTTCAACTTTTGCTCTACCTAGTCGTCGAGTACATACGCTAGGTACCTTATACACCTCTTTCCTAGCATCTTTTGAGCTTTGACGACCAAAATGATTGGTGTAGTCCAAAGCTTCAAATCAACCTTAAACTCTAACTATCGACTCTCGTGTAGATCAAAAGTTATCTTTTTTCCTCGACGATCTATGTTGGTGCCATGCTTTGTTAGTCGAGTCCATCCCCAAGATCGAATCAAAATCCTAGAGGTCCAACACTATGAAATCGGCTTTTAATCTTCTATCTTCAATCTATACCGAACACTTTTTAATCACATTCATCGATTCCATAGTTTCACCGAAGGAATCGCTATAAGATATCCTATGGCTAATGTCTTAGGTTTGACTCCTAGGCTTTTTACTAACGTATTTGATATAAAGGAATGTGTAGCACCGAATCAATCAAAACATATATAATCAAGCCACGGATTGAGACATTATCATGAATTACTATTCTATTCCTCGACCCGCCTCTTCCCGGGTCATAGTGTACACCCGAGCAGTACTCTTCCCGGTCTTGATTTATGCACTTGAAGTCAATTGTAGGACATGTACACCGGCTTTTGACACACATAACATATCCCGACATTCGATCTACATTCCTCGATATGGAACCTTCTACACTTATTACATCGAGGTGGATTGCCCATTATTGATCTCGGTTGGCCACTTGACGGTGGTCTCGGGACATAAGGTACCGGTCCGATGGCCTAAGTATTCCCTTGGCCACCACTTCGATTGAAATTCCTAGGCATTCCTCGCCTTACTAGACCGGACAATGAGGCTCTCGATCTAAACACCCGCCTCTTCGTTGCACTTCCTTTATAATTTCCTTCGATCCTCATTAGATATCATCGCCTTATCCACCAATTCCGAGAAGTCATTAACAATAGACATCCGAACCATATTTCATACTCTAGGATTTAACCCTATCATGAATTTGTTCTTTTTTAGATTTTTGTCCCCTACAATGAATGGGATGAATCTACGACCTTGTTCAAACTTTCGTACATAATCACCTACCGACATCCCATCTTGCTTTAGTTCTAGGAAGTCATGAATCTTCTTAGCCCTTACATTTGAGGTGAAGTACTTATTATTGAAGACCTCATTAAATCATTCCCAAGTCAAAGTCGGCACGTCTACGGTTAATCGTGCGCTCTCCTACCGAGTACGGGCATCCTTATTTAACATAAAAATAGCACATAATACTCATTAATTATTGGTAAATTGCAAGTATTCAAATATTGCTTCTAACGACTTAATCCATTCCTCCACTTTCATTGGGGTAACACCCCCGGAGAATTCTCCGAGGACTCATTTTATGAAACCTCTCCATCGCGTCATTTCTATGTTGGGGTGGTAGAGGTGGAGGTCGTTGATGCATAGCCGGGAGTCGTCTCATTTTCTCCGTATGGTCTTGTTGCTCGTTGTCACTTTGCTTATTGTTGTTGCTTGTATCATGTCCATAATATGACTTAAAGCATCCTATTGATTTATGTTAGGATCATTGAAGGTCCCTTCACCTCCTCGCTTATGTTGGCTCCTTTCTTGGCATGCATGGACTTTGTACATGCCATGTTATGCCCATGTTAGTTTTGGTATTAAAATAATATATAATGTAAATCATCCAGGTTACACGTGAAATTATAGATATTTATATATGAAGTATTTCATTCACAATAGGTATTTATAAGCACTTCTACCTTCTAAAAGGTTTTATGCTCTATTTACAATCAAAAGTGTACTTATATATATCAATAAATACATAACAAGTAGTACATTGCATGATCGAGTTATGATCTATTATGTCTAACCAATATATTAGATGCATCATGAGAAGGAGTCCTCGACTCTTCACCGATCAATAACATCATTTGATGCGAGTGTGTACTATCTTGCGAGCGAGGGGCAATGGTAGACCCCGGCTTTACATCAATCGGTATAGGTCCGCCTAACTCTGTATTAGAAGGAAAGCTTGAACCAAGTCTCAATAACAAAATCGACCTATCAACCCTTCCCAAACCTCATCTAGCAACTATTGATCTCTCGATAAAAGAGTTCGATGTAGAGTTAGTCATAGGAAATCCATACCGTGGTACTCGTTGGAAAGAATCATCGGCGAATGTTATTCGCCGAATTAGGTCATGCACCCGAGTGACGTGGGCTACTATATCCGGATTCGGGGTCATAGTCGGGCTATTTAGTTCAACCCAGTAGGTAGCTAGGGTGGCCCATTGTTGGCGCGTCCTAACAACGCAGGGTTTACAAAATAAATATGGCATCTATAGCAACAATAATTTCCAATATTAATATTTTTAGAATACAATAATATACCATCAAGGAAATCACATGATAATAATCATACACATTTTTTTCTACAAAAAAAAAATCGAGAATCAAATTGTCATCCATCGAGTAGCAAACCGATCCTCGGGCTCAAGTGACACTTAAGGTTCTACCTAGTTAACTAAACCATAGCTCGATATCACCCTATGACGCCCCCTCCCGGCGCTCTTGCTAACTACCTAAAACGGATTGGCCGGGCGAGGAGTACATACCGGTAGCATAACGACATATTACATATTGAAAAATGTACAATACAATTTACATGAAAATAATATTTACATCGAAAGAAATTATAATTTATTTTATTTACAATACCATAAAAATTTCTACCGATACCCCAACCCAAAATTTATAATCAAAATAAATTCCCTAAGGTTTATGTCACCCCCGAGCCCTTTTCGAGGATCCAACGGTGTCCTTACTCGGTATTACGATCACTACTAGTCGTCATAACATGCAAATAACAACGAGGTGAGCCGAAGCTTAGTAAATGGGTGATGCACGTGATATGAAATGTTTTTCTAACTATCCACCATACTCATCAATTTTAATTCGGGTACCACGGGTATTAGAAGTTACTCTATAGGTGATTACCAAATCATAGAATGCTAATAACGGAATTATCCCTCTTATAGCCACTCGCTGATGGGAATCCATTGCCTAATAGTGCAAGCACACAACTTAGAGTATGCACACGGCTAGATCTGCTAACCCTTTTTTCTTCGATTAGGTTACCACACCTATCCATACACTCGACTTTTCAACCATTTGATTCTTTCTCAATTCATCCCCACCAATGCACGTGATGCACGTGATGCCATGTTACCATATTTAACTTATTATGGATATCGAACCTACACTATCAATTTGTTCTCATCATCTAACCTATACAGGGTTTTATACATTTCCATATCATTGCCACAACGTTTTCCCTCAAGGAGGACCCATCACCGTTGACTAGTATTAGTCGAGCCACCAATTTTCTTTTGCACGTGAGCATGCTTCCTCGGTTAGTTTCGGTGAGTCTTGTCATTTCACTTGATATACTTGGTCATTGATTCTAATGGTTGTTTTGTGGCATACCAAGGTAAAATTCTGTTATAATCTGAATTTAGTCTCCATTTTCTAATCTTTCATTTTCTACTTATAAGGGATTATTCATCCATTACTCATAAGGTCTGGATAGTTGGGACTAATTAATTTGTACGTACCAAATTAGGATTTCTTACCTAACCCTAGCTTGGGTATTGATAGTCAAAATTTATCCTTAATGGGCCTAGGTCATGAATTCAATTTTACTCTTTATTTTACACTTGTTTTGATGTAATTTAACTATTAATCATGAGGTTGGAAGGTTATAGTCCAAATTCCTCAATTTTTTCTAAAAGTAGCCTAAGGTTTCTCTTTAATTTTTTTATTAAATCTCTTCCACTTTAACTTACTATTTCACACCTAATTGGGGTAGTAGTAAGTTATAGGCTTTAAAGTTCATAAAAAAATTCAATTGTGCTCACTCTAGGATTCCTAGGCCAAATGGGTCTCTAAGAAAACCCTAAGGATTCCTTTATTTCCCTTCCAATTTATTCATCCCACTATTCGGTCCAAGCCCTTCAATTTTAAGCCCACAATCATCAACACATAATGAAACATACATTAGGCTTGATAAACTTCAATGATCACACAAATACAATATGACAACTAAATCCAAAACAAGCTAACCACACACCAATCCAATACAAGCCAAACCTTAAGAATACAACAATAATTTAACTAAATACATGAATTAAAATCATCAAAATAAACTTAAACAAGAAGTTAAACCTACTTATATAGCTTAGATGCAGTTAGATTTCCTTAGATTTTCTTTCTTTTTTTTTCCTTTCCCTTCTTTTTTCTTTCTCTCTTTCTTGTCGTTTTTCTCTCCCTCTCATGGTTTTCTCTCTTTTCTTTCTTGGTGCTCCATAATTTTTGGCTAAAAGTTCCAGCCATTTAGCCCTCTCTCTCCCTTATATGCTTCTCCTTTTCTTCCCCCTTACAATTGCCTTGAATCAATTGGCCAAGGTGGAAAGTACTTGGTGACTAAGGAAGCAATTGGCTGGTTTGAAGTCAAAAGGAAGGTGAGTTGGCCTTAATTCATTTATTAGGGTGGCTTAGGCGTCTAACTAAGTACTTAGGCTAACTAAACACCCTAACTAATCAAGTTTAAGTAACTAATCTCATTTCGTTTCATTAAATTTCGAAAATCCTTCTCCTCAACTTAGAATTTTCTTTCCTAAAATTTCCAACGGTGGTACATCCAAATGGTCCGTACTAAATCAGCCATAACGTTATATATATAGATCTAAAAATCACAAAAGTTTATAAAGATCTAATAGAGACATAGATAAACAACTTTTGTTCTAGGAATTGTACCTAGAGATCACTCTAAGATCCCTAAATAAATCACACAAAGTTTGGAATTTTCCATCCCTAAAATTCGGAAAATTTTCTATTAAACAATTCGAAATTTTCTCAAAAATAAGTTTCAATGTTCCTAAAATTTTACAACACATTTCCCATTAATATAATGCATCAAAAATACTTAGAAATATCCCAAGGATAATTAACTAAATTATTTAAAATTTTTACTCCCAAAAATCTCCACGTAAACATCAAACATACCATTATCGTAAAAGTTTTTAAAACAATTCATACTATCAGTTTTACTTAATATAAGCGAGTTTATGAACATTTTTATGTATATATATATATATATATATAATTAATCAATTTCATGGGAGTTACATCTCCCTCTTCTTTTCTCTCTCCCCCACTCTCTCTCGCCCCCTCTCTCCCTCCCTCTCTCTCCTTCTCTCTTCCTATTCATCTCCCTCTCCCCGTCTCCTTCTCCCTCTCTCTCCCCTCTCTATCTCTATCTCTCGTTTCCATCTCTCCCTCCCTCCCTCCATCTCTCTCTCTTTTCCTCATCCTCTTCTTCCCTCTCTCTCTTTTTATCTCTGTCCCTTTCCCTCTACCTCTCTCTTTATCAGTCTCTCTCTCCCTCTACATCTCTATCTTCCTCTATCTCTTTTCTCTCTCCTTCTCCCACTCTCACTTTCTTCCTCTCTCCCTCCCTCCCTCCCTCTCCCTCTCCCCCTCTCCTCTCTCACCTAATGGCTCTCTCTTTTGCTCCCTCTCACTCCCTTTCGCTACCCCTATGTCCCCCTCCCCCTTCATATCTTTCTTCATCTCTCTCATATTCTTTACTTTTCTTTACTCATTTCCCTCCCCCTCTCTCTCTCTCTCTCCCCTCTCTCTTTTCTCTCCCTCTCTTTATCTTGCCCTCTCTCCCTCAGCCTTTCTCCCACTCCATCTCCCTCTATGTCCCTCTCTCCTTCTCTCTCCCTCTACCTCTCTTCCTCTTTCTCCCACTCTCATTTTGTTCCTCCTCTCTCCCTCTCCCTCTATCTCTTCGTCTCTTACCCTCTCTCCTTCTCTCGCTCCCTCTCACTCACTCTCTATCTCTCCCTTTCTTTGTCTCAACCTTGTTATCCCTCTTTCTCACCTGTCCTTTTCTCTCTCCCACTCTCTCCCTCTCTCTCTCTTCCCTTCTCTTACTTTATCTCCCTCTATCTCCTTCTCTTTCTCCCTCTCCATCCCTCGTTTCCTCCCTCTTACTTTGTCTCTATCCCTCCCTCTCTCATCTTCTCTCATTTTTCCTCTCTCCCTCTCTCCATCTTATTTTCTCTCTCTCCCTCTCCCTCTCTCTCCCTCTCTCTCCCTCTCCCTCTACTTCTCTCTTTCCTTATCCCTCCCTTTCCCTCTCTCCTCTCTCTCCCTTTCCTTTCGCTCTCTCTCACCCTCTCTTCTTTTCCCTCTATCTCCCTCTCACTTTCAATCTCACTCGCTCTCCCTCTCTCCCCCTTTTATCTCCCTCCCTTTCTCTCCCTATACCTCTTACCCTCTCTTCCTATCTCTCACCCACCCCCTCTCTCTATCCCTTTCTCTTCCTCTCTCTATCTCCTTCCCTCCATCGCTATCCCTCCTCCCCTCTCCCATTCACTCACACTCTCTCCCTCTCTTTCTCCCTCTTTCTCCTCTATTGCCCTTCCTTTCTCTCTATCTCTATCTCTATCTCTCCCTCCCTTTCCCTATATCTCTTTCTCCCTCATTCTCCCTGTCTCCAACTCTTTTTCCTCTCTCTCCCCCTCTCTCTCCCTTTATCTCCCCCTCTCACTCTCTCTCTCTCTTTCCCTCTCCCCTTCTCTCTCCATCTTTACCTCCTTAACATCCTCTATCTCTTTCCCCCTTTTTCCTCCTCTCTCTCCCTCTCTCTGTCTCTCTGTCCCTCTCCACTCCCTTTTTCTCCCCCTCTCCCTCTTTTTTTCCCTCTCTTTTCCCCTCTCTTTCTCCCTTTCTCCCTCTATTTTTCTCTCTTTTTTGCCCTCTCTTTCTCCCTCTCTCTCTCTCCCCTCTCCCTCACTCTCTCTCGATTTCTTTCTTTATCACTCTCCCTCTTTCTCTCTCTTTCTCTCTCTATCCCTCTCTCCCTCTCTACTCCCTTTTCTCTCTTTCTCTTTCTCTCTCCCTTTAACTCTCTTTGTTTCTCCCTCTCTCCCCCTCTCCCTCTCTACTCTCTTCCTAGCTTCCCTTCTCTCCCTCCTCTCTCCCTCTCTCCCTCTCTCCCCCTCTCCCTCTTCCTCTCTCTTTCCCTCCCTCTCTCCTTTTCTCCCTCTCTTTCCTTCTCTCCCTCTCTCCTTTTCTCCCTCTCTTTCTCCTTCTCCATTTCTCCCTCTTTCTCCCTCTCCCCACTCTCTCTCACTCTTTCTCTCTACTTTTTTCTTTCTCCCCTTCTCTCCCTCTTACTATCTTACCCTCTCTCTTTCCCCCTGTCTCCCTCTCTCCTTCTCCCTCCCTTTCTTTCCTTCTTCATCAATTTCTCTTTTTGCTCCCTCTCTCTCTGCCCTCTCCTCCTTTTCTAGCTCCCTATCTTCATTTCTCTCCCTCCCTCCTCTCTCTATCTCTCTTTCTCTCTCCATTTTCCCTCTCTCTATCTCTCTTCCTCTCTCCCTCTTCTCTCTCTCTCTTTCCCCTTTATCTCTCCCTCTCCCTCTCCCTTTCGCCTTCTCCCTCACCCTCTTTTTCACTCTCTCTAAATCTCTCTTTCTCCCTCTCTCTCTCCCTTACTCTCTTTCACTTCTCTCCCTCTCTATCTCTCTCCCT
Source organism: Dovyalis caffra (assembly GCA_963924115.1). NCBI lineage: Eukaryota > Viridiplantae > Streptophyta > Magnoliopsida > Malpighiales > Salicaceae > Dovyalis > Dovyalis caffra. The sequence continues at coordinate 551,937 of CAWUPB010001189.1, forward strand.
CTCCCTCTTGCTCTCTACCTCTCTACCTATCCCTTTTTCCCTCTCCCTCTCTCACTCTTTCCCTATCCTTCTCTCCCTCCCTCTTTCCCCTTCCCTCTCCCTCTCCCTCTACCTCCCTCTCTCTTTCCCTCCTTTCCCTCTCTACCTCCCTCTCTCTCTTTCCCTCTCTCCCCCTATCTCTCTCTCCGTTTCCCTCCCTCTCTCCCTTACCCATTTTCTCTCTCTCCCTTTCTCCATCTCTCTCCTCTTTCTCCCCCTCTCTTCCTCTTCCACTCAACTTTTCTCTCCTAGCCTCCCTCCTATTCTTTTTCTCCTTTGTTGTCTCTCCATCTCTCCCTTCCTCCCCCTCTCTCCCTCTAGCTCTGTCCCTTTCTCCCCCTCTCCCTCTTCCTCTACCTGTCTCCCTCTTTTCCCTCTCTCCCCATCTCTATATCTCTAACATTGTCTCTCTCCTCACTTTCTACCTCTCTCTTCTCCTTTCTAATCTCTCTATCCCTCTCCCTCTCCTTCTCTCTTCCCTCTCTTTCTCGCTCCCTCCCACTCTCCCTCCCTCTCCCTTCCCTCTCTACCTTTCTCTCTTCCTTTCCCTCCCCTACCTCTCCTTCTCTCCCTCTCTCTTCCCCTTTCCCTCTCTTCCTCTTTATCTCTCTATCTTGCCCTCTCACTCGCTCCCTCTACCTCTCTCACTCCCTCTCCCTCTCTCTACCTCCTATCTTCTTGTCTCTCCCTCCATTTCTTTCCTTCTATACTCTATCTCCCTCTCTCCCTCTTTACTCTCTCTCTCTCTCCCTCTTCCTCTCTCTCTATCCCTCTGTCTCTCCCTCTCTTACATTGGATACAACATTGATTTTATTTTTGATTTTTGAATGATGAAAGTCTATACATATTTTTTAAATATTTGCCCACTAGTCGAGTGATTTAAGATTGGTTCGATTACTGGACCTTATCATCATTTCGTAATAAATAGCTAAAAAATGAAAAGACATGATGGATATAATGATATGTGACTATTGTGACCTGGATGGTACACATGAAAACAAGGCTTAAAAATTAGCAAATAAGCGGAGTAGCTAAAAAAAATCGAGAAGCAACATAGGAAATAAATGCAAAATCAAATAAATAGGTTATCGGGAAAAATTGACAAATAGGTAAAATAGACAAAATTGACAAATCTACAAAATTGGTAAATAGACAAATAGGCAATTAGAAAAAATAAGCAAATCAATAAAATAGGCAATTAGGTAAAATTAGCAAAATTGGCAAATCGACAAATAGGTAATCGAGCAAAAATTGGCAAAGGCAAAGGCTATATAAATAGTAAAAGTGACAAAATTAGCAAGATCAACAAAAATGAAAAAATTGATAAAAATCATTGAAGTTAATGAAAATGATTTAAAAACAATATTAAGATTGACCGAGACTTCAATAGTTGTGATTTTCGGACAAAATCGACAAAATCGTTGAAATTGACAAAAATGAACCAAAATAGGATTCGGATCGATACGACCTTGAATATTGTATTTTCTTAAAAAATTAACATGATATCAAATTAATCATCACAAATTGCAACAATAGTTTGTAAACACGATTCAAACCAACATAACTCAAGAGTCGCATTCTTTAGGCAAAAATTGACACAATATCGATTAATCGTTGCAATGGGCAAAAACAATTTAAGACGACCTTCAAACTAATGCAGCTCAAAAGTCACATTTTTTAGGTGAATTAGCAATAACATCAAATTAATCATTATTTACCAAAAGTAACCAAACAATGGAGTTCGGATTGGCATAACTCGAAATTGCATTTCATAGATAAAATTAGCATGTGAATGATTTAACATTACCATTAGCCAAAACAATCTAAAAACGAGGTTCGGACCAACACAAGACATTTTATAGTAACAACCATATATTTATAGAATAATAAACACATCAATCAAACCATGTAAACACAACATCAATCATTACACAACCATAATAGTGACTCAAAGTTACAAAACCACAATAATAATTTAATTAATTTATAGTCAAATCATATGAATTAAATTTAATACAAATTAAATTAAAAGGATAAAAAACTTTTCTATGAAAAGCCCGAATAAATTTGATTGTCAAATTAGGGTTAGTTCCGACCCTTTCAATACTAATGGAGACCGATTATTAAGTCAATTGAGAAGAGGGATGACTCGCCGTTGTCGGATCCGGATCGAATGGCTATTGATGAAATAACTACTAGATCGAAGCTATTGTAACTACTTGGATCGGGTTGCTATAATTACTAGATCAAATTAGACTAGGCTATGATGAGTCGGGCTATTGTGGGTGGATCGGGTCACTAGGTCGGCTAGAGGACCGTTGTCGACTAGCTTGGGTAGCTAGAGATGTCGAGACACAATTGGATCGAGTGGTAGTGATTGTTGGACATCGATGGAGGAGATTCGATTAGGAAGCAATGAAAATGCTACACAATGATGGAGTAGGATGCGCTAAGCATCGGGTGGCTATTGGTCGTGTTGGATCGAGCTGCCGATTAAGATCGGACTAGCTAGATCGATGGATAGATGTGGAGATCAAATGGATTAGATTGGATCGGGTGAATCGATGGCTAGAGCGAGGACTCGTATATTGCATGGGTTGCTACCGATTGGCTGGATGGAGTTTTGGGAGGGTGTTGGTTCGGTTTGAGTGGCTAGACTAGCTAGAGTAAGGGGGTTGGGCGATTGGCCTTGATGGAGAAATCGAGTTTGATTGAATTTTTTTAGGGAGGGCTAACTAGAGTTTCTTAAGGAGGGAAGGGTTGATCGAGGTTTTTTTATGGAGAAATAGCCAAAATCTAGGGTTTTCTAGAGAGAGTGGCTACCAACTTTTAGAGAAAAAGTGGTTTTTATACTAACGTTTTAGGATTTTTTAGTTGAAATTTAGCTTGGTCCCTCATCTTGCCAACTTGCTTTACTTTAGTCCTTTTTTCTCTCTTGTTTTCAATTACACCCTTCGATTGTATTTTTTAGTCCCTTTTTTCTTTTTTTTTCTTGTTTTTTATTTTTTTATTTCTTAGGAAAAATTAGGTATTAATAGTTGCCTCCTCTTTACAACGCTTACGACACAAAGCCATTGAAAAACCGGCTTTTCTTTGGCTTCCCGTATTAATCTTGTAAAGAAAATGCTTTGTACAAACTATTCATATTTATAGAAATTTGGCTATTTTGAAAGATAGAAGAGTGCAAATCATGTTATGTTGGCTAAAGCAAGAATAAGATAAGCGAATTTGAAATGATCACTCTAATGAATTTTAGCCATAACTTAGATGATTTCTTTATTGCTCCGGATAAAAGTGAAGTCGATCCGATTATTTTGATTTCTCTTTCTTTTCCCAAAAGACTCAACTTTTAATTATTTTGACTTTCATGAATCAAGTCAAATGTTCAAATAATTTTCATCAAAGCAAGTTGAATTACTCAAATAATCCTTCTCTCTCATTCCCTCTTTCCCATTCTCCCTCTATCTCCCTCTCTCTTATTCTCTCTCTCTTTCCCTCACTCTCTCAATCTCTCCCTCCCTCTCTTTTTCTCTCTTTCCCTATCTCCTTCTCTCTTCCTCTCTCTTAATTTCCCTCTCCTTCTCTCCCTCTCTCAATCTCTCTTTCTTCCCCTCCCTCCCTCTCAATCTCTCTCTTCCCCTGCCTCTCTTAATCTCTCTCTCTTCCCCTGCCTCTCTTAATCTCTCTCTCTTCCCTCGCCTCTCTTAATCTCTCTCTCTTCCCTTCCCTCCCTCTCAATCTCTCTCTTCTCTTCCCTCCGTCTCCATCTCTCTCTTCCCTTCCCTCTCTTTCTTTCTCTCCCTATCTCTTTCTCTCTTCCTCTCTCTCCATTTCCCTCTCCTTCTCTCCCTTTCCATCTTTACCTTTTTCTTTTTCTTTCTCTTCCTCTCATTCTCTCTCCCTATCCATCTCTCTCTCTCTCCCTCTCCCTTTCTCTCCCTCTTTTTCTCTCCCTCCCTCTGTTTCTCACTCTCCCTCTACCTCCCTCTCTTCCCTTCTGTTTCTCACTCTCCCTCTCCCTTCCTCTCTCTGTCTCTCTATCCCCTCTCTATTTCTCACTCTCCTTCTTCCTCCCTCTCTCTGTCTATCTCTCCATCCCCCTCCTCCCTCTCTCCTACCCTCTCCTTTTCTCCCTCCCTTCCTCTCCTTCTCTCTCTCTAAATGTATCTATTTCTCTTTCCCCTCCCTCTCCCTCCTTCTTTCTCCCTCTCTCCCAATCTGTCCCTTTCTCCCACTCACTCACTCCCTCTTTGTCTCACTCTCTTCCTCCCTCTCATTCTCTCTCCCCCACTTTCCCTCCTTCCCTCTCCTTCTCATTATCTCTCTCCCTCTCTCTTTCTCTTTATCCCTTTGTACCACCCTTCCTTCCTCTCCCTTTCCCCCACTCTCCCTCTCTCTCTTTTTCTCTCTCCCCTTTCTTCCTCCCTCCCTCCTTCTCCCTTCCTTTCTCTTCCTCTCTACCCCTCCGTCTAATCTCGCTTCCTCTTCCTCCCTCCCCCTCTATCTCTCCCTCTCTTTTTACCTCTCACTATCTTTACATCTCTCTCTCTTCCTCTCTCTTCCTCTCCCTCCTTTCCTCTCTCTTTTTCTCTCTTTATAACTCTCCATCCCTTTCTCTCTCTTTCTTGATCTCTCTACCTCTCTCCCTCCTACCCACTTCCTCTCCATCTCTCTCCCCTTATCCATCACTTTCTCTCTCCCCTATTGTACTTCCCTTCCTCACACTCCCTTTCTCCCACTCTCTCCCTCTCTTTCTCTCTCCTTCTCTCTCTTTTTTTATTCCCCATCTCACTCTCTCCCACCTCTCCCTTTCTCCCTCTCTCTCTCCCTCTCTTCCTCTTGTTATATCCCTCTCTATCTCTCTCTCTCCCTCTCTTCCTCTTCTTCTATCCCTTTCTATGTCTCTCGTTTCATCCCTCTATCTCTTTATCACTCTTTCTCTCTCCTACCTCTCATGCTCTCTCTCTCCTTCTCTCTCCCTCCCTCCCTCCCTCTTCTTCTCCTTCGCTCCCTCTCTCCTTCCTTCCTTCCCTCTCTCTTCTATTCTATCTTTCCCTCTCTATCCCTCTCCCTCTCTCACCCTATCTCTCTCCCTCTCGCTCACTCTCATTCTCTCATCCCCTCATCTCCCTCTCCCTCTCCCTCTCTCCCTTTCTCCCCCTTTCTTTATCCCTCTCTCTCCCTCTATCCCTTTTTCTCAATCTCCCTCACTTTCACTCTCATTCTTTCCCTCCCTCTCTCCCTCTTTCTCTCTTTCTCTCCCGCCTTCCTACTCTTCCTTTCTATCACCCCTCTATCTCTCCCTCCCTCTCTCTCTCTTCCTTTATTCTTCTCTCTCTCCCCTTCTCTCCCTCTCATTCTCTCTCTCTCTCCCACCCTTCCTCCCTCTCTACCTCTCACCCTCTTCCTCTCCTTCTTCATCTCTCTCTCCCCCTTTCTCACTCTTACTATCCCTTTCTCTCCCTCTCTATCGCTCTCCCTCTCTCTCTTTCCCTTGCTCCTTCCCCCTCTCTCTCCTCCCTCCCTCTATATCCCTCCCTCTCTCCCTACCTTCCTCCTTTTCCTTCTCTCCCTCTTTCCCTTCCTTTCTCTCCCTCTCTACCTCTTTCTTACTCTCTCTCTCCCCCCATTCTTCCTCTCTCTCCCTCTCCCTCTCACTCTTCCTCTCGTCTTGTATGCTCTTGTCGGTGTAGGTGCCCAAGATCCAACCATGTTTGGATGGGTTTTAGTTATTATATTATTACATCCTTTATTTTAATCACAATAAAGAAGTTTTTCTATGAATTCTTTTATTTTATGTTTATTAATTTAGTATAATTAAATAGAAGTCCTTATGATATACATTTTCAATAGTTATTCATTAAAACATGTGAGACAAACACTAATACATATAAATGATATAACCTAAACATCCTAAGTTGTAACATTGTCATGAATGGACGTTGACTATATGCGGATAGACTATGGGCACTATGATATTGCTATATGATAGCAATAGGAGATCTCACACCTATTAGCACAATGATGCCAAAGAAAGTACTTAGGTGATTTATGTTAGAGAACATAGCACTGGACTTCTCCCTATCCCTCTCCCTCTCTCTCTCTCCTACTCTCTTCCACTCCCACTTTATCTCCCTCTCACTCTCTCTCCCCCTCTCGCTGCCCCTCTATCTCCCTCTTTCCGGCTCACTTTATCTCCTTCTCTCACCCTTTCTCCATGTCTCTATCTCCCTCTCTCCCTCCCTCCATCTTTATCACTCCCTCTCCCCTCTCTCCCTCTTCCTCTTCCTCTCCCTCTCCCTCTCCCCCTCTCACCCTTCTCCCTCTCTCTTCTAGTCTCACCCTCTATCCCTCTCTTTCTCTCCCCTTTCCCTATCCCATCCCTACTCTCTCGCTCTCTCTCCCCCTCTCTATCTCCCATTCATTCCCTCTCACTATCTATCTATCTTTCTCTCTCTCTCCTCTCTCCCCCTTTCTCCCCTCTCCCTCTCTCTCTTGTCTCACCCTCTATCCCTCTCTTTCTCTTCCTTTCCCTCTTTCACCCTTACTCTCTCAATCTCTCTCCCTCTCTCTATCTCCCATTCTTTCCCTCTCATTATCTCCATATCTTCCTCTCTCTATCTTCCTCTCCCCCTTCCCTTGCTCTCTCTCTCCCTCCCACTCCCTTTCTCTCTCTTTGTCTCTCCCTCTCTCTCTTTTTCTCGCCCTCTCTTACTCTCCCTTTGGCAATCTCCCTCATTCCTCTATCCCTCTCCCTTTCCCTCTCCCTCCCCCTCCCTCCCTCTCTCTTTCCCCCTCTCTCTCCCTCTCTCTCTCCTTCCCTCTCTTCCTTCTCCTTCCTCTCTCTCCTCCTCTCTCTCCCTCTTTCTCTCTCCTACTCTTTTGCTCTCTCCCCTCTCACCATCTCCCTTTCTTCCTCTCTCTGTCTTCCCTTACCACCCCTTCTCTCTTTATCCTCCCCCTCTCTCGCCCTTTCTCCCTCTTAATCTCTCTCTCCTTCTCTCTTATTGTTTCCCTCTCTCCCTCTCTCTTTGTCTCTCCCTCCCTCCTTCTCTCCCTCCTTCTCTCTCTCCTTCCCTCCCTCTCGTATCTCCCTCTCTCACTCCCTTTCTCTCTTAATCTCTTCTAAACACATACTCTCTTTCTCACTCTCTCTATCTATCTCCCTCTCTTTCCCTCTATCTATCTCCTTGTCTCTTCCTCTCACTATCTCCCTTTTTTCTCTCTCCCTCTCTCTCCCCCGCCTACTATGCTCTCTCTTTCCCTCTCTTTTCTCCCTCGGCACCTCTTTCTCCCCTCCCTCCCCGTCTCTCTATTGCTCTCTCTCCCTCTCACTTCTACCTCCTTATTTCACTCTCTCCCTTACTCTCTCCCCCTCTCTCTCCCCTCCCCTTCTACCTTTCCCTCCCTCTTTCTCATCCTTCATCTATTTCCCTCCCTCTCTCCCTCTCTCTCACTCTCCCTCTCCCTTTCTCTCCCCTAACTCTTTTCCTCCCTCTTTCTCTCTCTCCCTCTAACTCTTTCTCCCTTTCCCTCTCTCTCCCTCTCTTACTCTCCCTCCCATTCTCTCTCTCCTCCTCTATCTCCCCTCCTCTATCCCTCTCCACCCCCTCTCTCTCTCCCACTCTCTCATTCTTTCCCTCTCTCCCTCTCTTTCACCCTCTTTATCTCTCGTTTTTTCTCTCTACCTTTCTCTCCTTTACTTTCTCTCCCTCCTTCCCTCTCTCTCTCTATCTCTCCCTTTTTCCCTCTCCCTTGTTTTCCCTTTCCCTCTCCCCCTTTCACTCTCTCCCTCTCTCGTCGCTCTCTCCCCCTTTCTCCCTACCTCTCTCCCTCTCTCTATCGCCCTCTTCCTATCTCCCACCATCTCTCTCTCTTCCTCTCCCACTTTATCTCCCTCTCTCCCTCCCTCTCTCTCTCTTCCTTATCTCTTTCTCTTTATCTCTCTCCCTCTTTCACCCCCGTCTATCTCCTTCTTTCCCTTCTCTCTCTCTCGTAACCCTTGAAAAAATCCTTAACCGTAAAGCGATACGTATTATAATATTTATATATATGCATATATTTGGTGTAAGTATAATTCTCATTACACCATGAGAAATTAATGCTTGAAATGTGTGATTTATGTTACATTAAAGTTATTGTGCTTGAGACTAATGGTTTAATTATTAAAGATATCAAATATGCATGAGGACTATATTCTATCCGAATTTTGTGTATTTATATGAGGACTTTAGAATAATTTCTTAGTAAAACTCAAAGAATAAAAGTTTTTCATCTTTGTGTCTACTAGCTCTCTGTAAAATTTTGTGATTTTTAGATCTATGTATTAAGAGTTATAGCTATTTTAGTACAGATCGCTTTAGAGGCATCACTGCTGGAATATTTTTAAGGGAAGGAATTCCGAGTTTAAGGTGAGGAATTTCCAAACTATTGTGAGAGGGAGGGATGTTTAGTTACTTGAAATAGATTACTTATAGTGTTTAGTTACTCTAACCAATTATTTAGGATACATAAGCTCCCTTAATTAATGAATTAAGGCTAGCTCACCCTAAACCCATCAAGCCCGCCACTCTCTCTCTCTTGACTCACCAATAGCTTTCCACTCTCTTAAATTAAATTAAGACATTTGTACACTTAATTATACTAAGATTTTAAGCATGTATATATATATAGGCTAAGTGAGAATGGAAGAAAATTTTAGGCAGCCCGTAGCTACACAAAAGGGAGAGAAAAATGATATGGAAAGAGAGGGAGAGGAAAGAAAAAGAAAAAGAAAGAAGAAATAAAAGAAAGAATGGGAAAGCCTAAAAAACCTTTATGAAATTCAATAAAAGTAAGTAGGTTCCATTTATAGTTATTTAATTTCTTAATTTATTTTTTTTAAGTGTTTATTTCATGGGTTTGTAATAATTTTCAATGGTTTGCTATGGTTGTTTATGTTCATGTTAGGGTTTGGAAAATTGTGATGGATCTATGTGTTTGTTGTCATGCAAAGTTTGTTTGATGTGTTTAAATGTGTGGATGGTTTGGAAAGAAAAACAAAAGAAAAGGGTATGGATCGAATTGGTTAGAGCCAAACTAGATTTGGTGAGCATGACGTGAAAAGGAAAGGAATGCACTTCTAGAGTTGCCCTAGGTTAAAACCATTAAGCCAAGTGGGGAAAATTGGGAAAGAATGGATCTTTTAGGGAAATTAAGGGCCTAGAATATCATGGTAACTCAATTAAGAATGGGTTAATATTTTAGGGTGGATATAAATTCACTAGACATAAAAGGCAATCTATGGCCATTTTAACGACCTCATTCGGCCTAACTAAAAGAAAAACGGGGTTTTGGACTTCATTAGGTTAATTAGATACTTGATGGCTAAATTTGGTTTCTTTTGTGGACCTTAAGGTTTAGATCTCCTTGGTAACCCTTCTAAAGTATGGTTTGGTAAGTTATTGGCAAGTTAGTATAAAAGGAATTGCCCTAGAAAGGGAAAAACAATTTCTTGCTCATTTTGGGACCAATCGGCCTACAAAAAGAAAATGATTAACAATGAATCCTTTTGTGTAATTAGAGATCAGGAATTAAAGGTGAAATCAAATAGAGACCAATTATTATAAGACATATAAATGGAGTAATGGAAAAAAAGAGAATTCAAGATAAATCGAGATTAAGACCTAAAACCATTATGAGTCAACCTCGACTCGCTAAGATTAAAGGTTTGGATTAAACAAGAGTTTAGCTCAAGTATGTCACACATGAATCCTTAGGATTAATCGGTCTTGTAAACTAAGTAATACATTGAAAATCCGAGCCTAGACTTGCTAGGTACACAAGAAGGAAAACTTGTAAGTATGAAGTAAATTTATGCAATGAATGATACCAATTAATAGGATTTGTGTTCTCATTTTGAATACTTTGAATGGTACATGAATCACTTATGAAGTCCTAAGTGTGCCTTGGGACATAGGAATGGACCGAGAAGAAAATGCTAATAGTGTAATTAGTTGAATGTGTTAAACGTAATATCATGTGTATCACGTGCATTCGGGGGTGGTATGAAATTGAGAAAAATCATCGAGTCATGAGATAATGTGGTTTGGTAACCGAATAGAATGGAATGGGTAATAGCATGAAACCATGTGCATGCTCTATTACTAACACCATTAAGCGAGAGATAATTCCACTAACCATGTGCTACAATGAGGGATAATTTTGTTGTGAGCAAGTAGGTGATAATGAGATCACTAAGAGAGAGTAATAGAGCGTAAGGTGATAATACAATCACCGAGAGATGGAACACATGGACTTGGTAATACATAGGATACCCAAATTTAAATGGATAGGTATAATGGGAAATAGAATTTCATTGCATATCACGTGCATCACCCTACTTACCGAGCTTCGGCTCACCCCATTATTGTTTTCATGTTATGACAGGAACTAGTCAAAGTAGTAGGGATGCTATCGGGTCCCCTAAAAAGGCTCATGTGTGACACAAGTGTACCAAAATTTCTTTTGACCGTAATTTTGGGGTCGGAGTGTCGATAAGAAGTTTGATAGTATTGTAAATAAAATTTGAAATTTCTTTCATTGCATATCTAATATTATGCAAATTATCTTGTACTTGTTTCATTGTACGATAAGTCCTTAATTTATGAGCACATATGTGTTTGAGGTTAATTTAGAAATTGTTCTTGTCAGCATGACGTGCTCCTTGCCTAGGCACTCCTTTTGGGTATTTAGCATGTGGGCTAGGGAGTGGGTGTTACAGGGTGGTATCGCAGCTTTGGTTTAGTTAATTGGGTAGAACCTTAAGTGTCACCCGAGCTCGAGGACCGGTGTGCTACTCGACGAGTAACAATTTGATTTTTGATTTTTTTTTAATGTGAATGATTATTTTATGATTTTCATACGGGTATATAATTGTGTTCTAAAAACATTAATACTAGTAATTATTGTTGTTGTAGATGCCATATTTATTTCGTACACCCTATGCTCGTTAGGACGCGCCAACAATGGGTCACCCTAGCTACCTATTGGGATAAACTAAACATCCTAACTATGACCTCGGATCGGGATATAGTAGCCCACGTCACTTGGGTATTCAATGAATAACATTCGTTGATGCTTCTTTGCAACGAGCATCGTAGCATGGATTTCTTATGATTGACTAACTTTACGTCAAACTCTTTGACCGAGAGATTAGCCGTTGCTCGATGAGGTCGGGAAGGGCTAATAGGTCGATTTCGTTATCGAGATTTGGTCCGAGCCTTCCTTTCGATATAGGTTAGGTGAATTCGTACCCGGTTGATGTATAGTTGGGGTCTACCATGCCCCTTCCTCGCGAGATAGTATGCATTACATCGGATGATGTTATTGACTAGTGGAGAGTTGAGCACTCCTTCCCATGACGTGTCCGATATGTTGGTTGGACATGATAGATAGTAATGCTATCATGCGATCTAGTATTTGTTGTGTATTTCCCGATGTAAATAAGTACACTTTTAATTGTAAATAGAGCAAAAAAAAAAACTTAAATTTTAGAAGGTATAAGTGCTTGTAAATACCTATTGTGTACGAAATGCTTCATATATAAATATCTATAATTTTGCACGTAAGTGGATGATTTATAGTATATATTGTTTTTAATACCAAAAATAACATGGACATAACATGGCATTTACAAAGTCCAAGCTTGCCAAGAAAGGAGCCAACACGAGCAAGAGGTGAAGGGACCTCCAATGATCATAACGTAAATCAATAGGACGCTTTAAGTCGCATGATGGACATGATGTAGCAACAACAACAAGCAATGCAACAATAGCAATAAGACCATGCATAGCACATGAGACAGACTCCTAGATATGGATCAATAGCCTCTACCCCCACCACCCCAAGCATAGGAATGATGCGATGGAGAGGTTTCGTAAGACGAGTTCTCAAGAGTTTTCTAGGGGTGTTAACCCAATGATAGTAGAGCAATGGATTAAGCAATTAGAAGTGATATTTGAATACTTACAATTTACCAACAATGAGTGAGTATCGTGTGCCATTTTTATCCTAACGATCGATGCTCACACATAGAGGGAGAGCGCATGATTGACAATGGACCCGCCTACCTTAACTTGGAAAGAATTTAAGGAGGTCTTCTATAATAAATAGTTTACGACGGACATGAGGGCTAAGAAAATTCAAGAATTCCTCGAGCTAAAGCAAGATGGAGTGTTTATAGGTTATACATACGGAGATTTTAGTAAGGATATTGATTGATCCCATCATTTTAGGGGACGATAAGTCGAAGAAGAATCGGTTTTTAACAAGGTTGAGCCTAAGGGCTCGAAGCATGGTAAGAATGTCTACCGCCAACACTTTTTCGAAATGGTAGATAAAGCAATGTTGGTAAATAAAGATCGAAGGAAATTGCAAAGGAAGTTTAGTAAAGGAGGCAATCATTTCGACCTAGAGCATTTACCTTTGGACCACAAAGACAAGCTTTGCCTAGAAATTTTAACTAAACCGGTGGTCCGTAAAATGGTCGAGCTACTAGACCATCACCTTATGCCCCGAGGCCACTATCGTGGAATCGGTTGATACTAGTAATGGGTAATTAATCTTGATGCAATAAATGTGGAAGGTTCCACATGGGGAGTGCCAACCAGATTTGAGGGTCTATTATGTCTATCACAAACAAGGACACATAGCTCGTAACTATACTCACACACAAAAACCAGGACGAAAAAGAGTACTCGCATGGGTTTATACAATGACCTAGGAAGAGGTCGACAAGAGGGACACGGTAGTAATATGTGGTAATTTCTACATCCTTGTCTTGATTGATTGTGTTTTAATTAATTTTGGTGGCACACATTCATTCATATCGAAAACATTAGTAGAAAGCCTAGTTGTGAAACTTGAGACATTGGCAATAGGCTATATAATAGCGAGTCCCTTTTGGAGAATTTATAGAGTCAACGAGCCTAGTCAAGTAGTGTCCAATCCAAATTAAAGATAGGAGTTTGGAGGCCAATTTGATCATATTAAACCTCCAAGATTTTGATTTGATTATAGGAATGGATTGGTTAATGAGGTATGGTGCCACCATTGATTTTCAAGAGAGGAGAGTAGTTTTTGATCTACCTAGAGATTAGCTATTAAAGTTTAAGGTTGATATGAAGTTCGAGCCACATCGATCATCTTGGCCATAAAGGCTCAAAGAATGCTTAGAAAAGGATGTATGGGGTATCTAGCACATGTAGTGAATAGCCAAGTAGAGCAAAAGTCAAAGCCAAACGATATAGAAGTCGTACGGGAGTATCCGAACGTATTTCTAGAAAATTTGGCTACGTTACCACTAGAGAGGGAGATAGAATTTGAGATTGAGCTAGAACTGGGCATGACTCGATTTATAAGACTCCCTATAGAATGACCCCAGTTGAATTGAAAGACTTGAAGGTCCAACTACGGGACTTACTAGATAAGGGATTTATACGCCCTAGTTCCTCACCTTGGGAAGCTCCAAGTATTGTTCATGAAAAAGAAGGACGAGTAGTCTATGGCTATGCATTGAGTATTGAGAATTGAATAAGGTGACAATTAAAAATAAGTACCCGTTACCTCGGATGATGATTTATTCGATCAATTACAAGGTTCAATGGTGTTCTCTAAAATAGATCCGCAATCGGAATACCACCGATTGAGGGTAAAATCGAAGGATGTGAAGAAGACAAGCATTCGGGATAAGATACAACCACTACAAATTCCAAGTAATGTCATTTAGATTGACTAACTCCCTAGTCACTTTCATAGACTTGATGAATCGATTCTTTAAAGAATGCCTAGACAAGTTTATCATTGTATTCATCGATGATATCCTTGTTTACTCTCGAAGTAAGGAGGAGCATAGGGGGCATCTAAGAGCCATCTTGTAGATGCTAAGGGAGTAGTAGTTATGTGCCAAATTCAAGAAATTTGAATTTTGGCTAGAGCAGAATAGCTTTTCTAGGTCACGTGGTGATAAAAGAAGGCATAACGGTAGATCTAAAAAAGGTAGAGGCTATCCGAAACCGACCTACCTTAAAGAACGTAACAAAGGTACGAAGCTTCTTAGGGTTAGCCGATTACTATTAGAGATTTATGGAGAGCTTCTCTAAGATAGCTAGGCCTCTTACTAATTTAATGAAAAAGAGCATTAAGTTCCAATGGATGGATGCCTATGGGAAAAGATTCCAAGAATTGAAGCGAAGGTTAGTCACGACCCAAGTGCTAACTATCCCATTTGAAGATGGAGATTTTGTGGTTTACATTGATGCTTCCAAGAATGGGCTAGGAGTGGTGTTGATGCAGTAATGGGAAGGTTGCCACCTTGATAAGTACCAAATTATGCAAAATTTTAGTGTCAAAAGTTCCTTTATTTCAATTACCTTAGGTGATAAATGGTACAAGTTTGGCACTTATCTTCTCTAAATTATGTTATGCGAGTCGTACTACATTATTTTGGTAAAAAGGAATGTAAACAAAGTAAGAAGGAGCAAACATTTATGAGCTTTGAATGTCAAATGACTTACACAATCGGGGACATGACCGTGTAACTAGAAAAGAGCTAATATGTAAAACAGAGAGTTACATGGGCAAGTACACCGTCGTGTACTAGGCTATGTAATCGTCTACTTCGAGGAAAAATTACATCCGTACTACATGGACAAAGACATGGCCGTGTACTTGGCCGTGTCTTACGAAATGTGATATTTTACTCCTATTTAATTAGAAACTCAACCTAGAAAAGAGGGGGGCCGAGATACATGAGGACGACCGAGAAGCATGAAAAGAACTAGGGTTTTTGAGCAAGATAACACCATTGGAGTGGATTCTCATAGATTTTGAAGGAGATTGCATCAAGATTAAAAGGGTTACAATGTTTTCCTTTAATTTGGATTGTTTTCTCGTTTAAGATTTATGTATTCCTTGCTTTGATCATGAAAAAAATTATTTGTTACCTAGATACGATGAGCCCTAAGATTGACTATGTAATTTGATATCTTCATTCAATTCAATTGTTATTTTTATTATGATTCAGCTTATGTCACTTTTATTATTAATTTAAGTTAACATAAGCTAGGATGTTGATTCATATCTCGATTTCATACTCGTGAGATTGAAAATTCCTAAGTATGATTAGATTAACCATGACCGAAAGGAGTTGCATGCAATCCTAGAGATAGGATGACATAAATCCTCTAGATTAAAGTCAAATCTAATAAAGGAATTCATAGAATAGATTAATGCGATCTTGGGGGTGTTAATTAGAAAAAGATTTCAATTAATCAACTCGGCATTAGGTGTTAGTTAACTTGAGAAAGTACTTAGCATAATTCAGGAATTCCTACGATTCAATGAATATAAAGAATGATTGAATAAAAGAAATTATGATTACCTAGAAGATCTACGGTGGTATTCGTTATCCGGGTTCTACCTTCACCATTGATTGCTCATCCGATTATTATCGTCATTCTCATTGCAATTTTGTAATCTTGTTTTAATTATCGTTGCTTTTATTTGATTCATTACCACTATAATTCATTAGTTAGATAATAAATAGGAGGTAATTACTAGTACTCTTAGTCGCTGTAGGATCGACACTCGATACTCTATCAATTATACTATAGAATGATAGGTGCACTTACCCAAAGTCTATAGGTTAAGAAATGGGCTATGAAGTTTTTGGGGTCGTTGTTGGGGACTAGGATATTAGGAAAATTTTATTTTTATTAATCTAGCCATTTAATTGTTTATTTATTTATTTATTATTATTATTTATATAATATTTAGTTTCGTTTTTATTTATCATATTTTCTTTAAATTATGCTTTTCTTTGTTCGTGCGAGTTTTTTTAGGAGCCGAGTTAGTGTATGACTCGCAACAACCCGACCGAATTAGTTGAGCCGGATCCCGAAATAGAAAGAACAATTCTTCAAAACCTCGGGAATCAATTTAGAGAAAGAGAAGAAGAGTTAGATAGGGAAAGAGAATAAGAACATCGGAGGGAAGGAGAACCGCGGATAGTCATGGCCGAGGAAGAAAAAACCATGTTCGATGACGCTAGACCAAATTTGATAGGAACAGAGTTTAGCATTCTCGGACCAATTGCTACGGCCAACAACTTTGAGATAAAACCGAAGATCATTCAAATGGTGCAACAATTTGTGCAGTTTGATGGGTTGCAAGACAAAGACCCAAATGCTCACTTAGCCAACTTCTTGGAAATCTATAACACATTCAAGATCAATGGGGCTACAGATGACGCCATCGATTTAGACTATTCCCATTTTCATTGAGGAGTAGAGCTAAGTAGTGGTTGAACTCCTTTCCTAGGGGATCTATTACTACCTGGAAAGACCGCAAAGCTCGGGAATGATATCTCCTCATTTGCGCAGATTGAGTCGGAGACACTTTATGACATATGGGAGCGATTTAAGGATTTATTGAGGAGATGCCCACACCATGGCATACCTACATGGATGCAAGTTTAGACTTTCTATAGTGATTTGAATCTAGATACTAGGCACATGATAGATGCAATAGCTGGAGGCACTCGAAGAACAAAACACTTGATGCAACTCGGGAATTGATAGAGCAAATGGCTATGAATAATTATCAGTGAGAGCACAACTAGAACAAAACCAAATAAACCAGCAGGTGTTTATGATGTAGATGTAGTCATAGCTTTAGCGACTCGAGTGGAGGCTCGAGTAAGAAGATGGATGGTCTATTAGTAGTACAACAATCGATTTAGGTTATGCGAGTTTGAGTTATGTGGAGAAGGACATTCGAGCCGGGATTGCAAAGGGGTAGTTAATTACATGGGTAATGTCGCTCGTACTCAAAATAACCCATACAAGTAATGTTTACAATCCAGTTTGGAGAAATCACCCCAATTTCTCTTGGGGAGTTCAAGGACAAGTAGAGACAGAATCATCCACCTAGATTTCAGCAGTGGAATTCATCTCGAGAGAAGAAGCCTAGTTTGGAAGAACTTATGACTAAGTTCATTCAAACATCCGATTCTCGATTTTAGGCAATTGAAACGAGCATTGAGAAACCAAGAGGCTTCTATCCATAACCTTGAGAAACAAAATGGGCAACTTGCCAAGTCCTTTTCCGAGAGGCGGGAAGGTAGTCCGCACGGTAATACCGAGACTAATCCCGCAGAACATGTGAAGGCGGTTTCTCTTAGAAGTGGAAAGGAATTACGAATGGAGGAGAAGAATGGTGAAGAAGAGAAAATAGTCGAAAAGAGTAAAGAGTCGAAAAAGCTAACGAGCAACCTCAACCAAGTGAAAGACATCAAACGTACCATTCCATATCCTACAAAGCTACAAAATGACCGCATGGATGAATAGTTTGGTAAATTTCTTGAACTTTTTAAACAGACTACATATAAATATACCTTTTGGTGAAGCTTTTTGCGAGATGCTAAAGTATGCTAGATTCTTTAAAGAACTTCTTTCAAACAAGAGGAAGTTGGAAAAGTCGTCAACAGATGGCATTGAGTGAGGACTCGCTTCTGCTATCCTATAAAACAAGCTACCCAAAAAATTTCAAGACCCAAGAGTTTTACTATTCCTTGCTCATTTGGTAGTTTGCTAGTTTAAAAGGCTGACCTTGGGGCTAGTATAAATTTAATGCCTTATAAAATGTTCAAGAAACTAGGGTTGGGAGAACCTAAATCGACAAGAATGAGCTTACGGTTAGCAAATAGATCCGTTAAATACCCTAGAGGTAAAATTAAAGATGTGTTGGTTAAGGTAGATAAATTTATTTTCCGAGTTGACTTTATGATACTTGATATGGATCAGTATGTAGAAGTACCGTTAATCCTAGGACGACCATTTTTAGCTACTCGCTAGAGCCATTATTGATGTTAGTGATGGTAACCTTGTTCTTAGGGTCCGGGAGGAAGAGGTAAATTTTCTTGTATCAAAATCTATGAGACATTCTCTTGAACATGATGACAAATGTTATTTCATTGATGCTATTGATACTACAGTTTTAGAATCTATGCGGGAAATTATATATGATTATCCGTTGGAGCTATGTATCCTTCAAGGTGAGGAGAATGATGGGGATGACCCCATTAGAGTTGAGCAAGTAGATCGTCCGGAAGCTACCGAGTTCATGATTTGGAAGAAGGAGTTTGAGGAGATTGACAAGGGTAAGGAAAAGAGATTAAAACCCTCTATTGAGGATTCGCCTAGTTTGGAATTGAAAACTTTATCGAAACATTTAGAGTATGCGTTTCTTGAACAAGATTCAAAGTTACCGGTAATAATTTCTTCCAAGCTAAAGGTGGATCAAAAGAAAAAGTCGTTAGATGTTTTTAGAGAGCATAAGAGGGCTATCGCTTGAAAAATTTCGGACATTAGAGGAATTAGCCCCTCTTTTTGCACTCATAAAATCTTGATGGAGGATGATTTTAAGCCAGTGGTGCAACCTTTAATGAGCTCTATTATCTTAATTCGGGGGGACAATGCTGGACGGTATGTGGATGATGAAGCCTCTTCTCTTGTAGTTCAACTAATGTTTATGAATGTTTAAGTTTTCTATATTATGAATTTTCAATTTATTGCACGGGTAACGTTTTATTTACTATTTCGGATGGATCGCCTCCATTGCATAGTTTGGTAAGTATTGGAGGACAAACGTTCTCTCTCGATAGGTCGGCTTCCAATTTAGGCCATCAAAGCGATACTCGTCGTTGACATTCTTGGAAGGATGACTTCGTACTTGAGCAAATCCACACTCCTTTAACAACCAATTCCGCTTTTGGAACTAGTTTGCTTCAAGGAGGAGAAGAAAATGTGGGCCAATTCCTTTATCTAGAAGGGGTCGAGTATGAAGGAATTTCGGACATTAAACTTCTCGATGCGGGAGTGATTTACCCTATTTCGATAGTTCTTAGGTGAGCCCCGTGTAGGTTGTTCCAAAGAAAGGAGGGATGACGGTGGTCCCAAATGGAAAAAATGAGCCGATTCCAACAAGAACGGTCACCGGATGGAGAGTGTGCATTGACTATAGAAAGTTGAATGATGCCACTCGGAATGACCATTTTCCTCTCCCATTTATTGATCGGATGCTCGGAGCGACTAATGGGACACATGTATTACTATTTCTTAGATGGTCTTTCGGCCTACTTTTAGATTCCTATAACCCCCGAAGACCAAGAAAAGACTACATTCACGTGTCCCTAGTGGCACATTCGCCTATAGAAGGATGCCATTCGGGTTGTACAATACACCTCGCTACGTTTCGGAGGTGCATGATGGCCATTTTTTATGATCCGGTGGAGAACATAATGGAGATATTTATGGATGATTTTTCCGTTTTCGGTGATTCTTTTGATTTATGTCTCCATAATTTGAAAAGAGTGCTTGAATAGTGTGAAGAAACTAATCTGGTTTTAAATTGGGAAAAATGTCATTTTATGGTACAAGAGGGTATAGTCTTAGGCCATAAAATCTCTTATAAGGGGATTGAGGTAGATAAAGCAAAAATTGAAATAGAAAAACTACCTCCCCAACTTCGGCTCAGTGCTATTAGAAGTTTTTTGGGTCATGTAGGCTTTTATAGAAGATTCATAAAAGACTTTTCTAAAATTTCTAGGCCTTTAATCAAGTTGCTTGAGAAAGATGCTATTTTTGTTTTCGAAGAGGAGTGTTTGAATGCTTTTAACACTCTTAAAGAAAAATTGATTAATGCCCCAATAATGGTTACCCAGATTGGAATCTTCCTTTTGAAATAATCTGTGATGCTAGTGATTTTGTAGTTGGTGTAGTTCTTGGACAGCGTAGAGATAAACATTTTCAACTCATTTACTATGCTAGCAAGACTTTGATCGATGCATAGGAGAATTATACTACTACGGAAAAAGAATTGCTAGCCGTAGTTTTTGCGTTTGATAAATTTTAATCTTACTTAGTCCTATCCAAGATTGTTGTTTACACCGCCATTCTACATTGAGATATCCGTTGAACAAAGCGGATGCTAAGCCCGGGTTGATTAGGTGGATCTTGCTCGTTGCAAGAATTTGATTTAGAAATGAAGGATAAAAAAGGAGCCGAGAACTTGGCCGCGGACCACTCGGCTCAATTAGAGAACCCTCATTTGGAGAAACTTGATGAAGAGGAGATCAATGATGCGTTCCTAGAAGAGCGCCTCTATAGCATTAAATAGGTAAGTGAGCTTGAAACCCCATGGTTTACCGATATCGCTAATTATTTGGTCGCTAAGATCCTTCCTAAGGGACTCACTCATCGACAAAAGAAGAAATTCTTTTCGAATTGACAAACTAGCTTTGGGAGGATCCATATTTGTTTAAGATCTATGCAGAATAGATTATTAGGAGATGTGTGTCCTACTTGGAGGGATGGAAAATCCTAGGTCATTCCCATTTAGGACATATGGGTGGACACTACCATGCAAACAGGACGAGTCGGAAAGTGCTTGAGTCGGGTTTTTATTGGCTTACATTATTTCGGGACGCCCAACGATATGTGAAATCATGTGATAATTGTCAACGTTCAAGTAACAACTCTCAACGTGATGAAATGCCCTAAAACTATATACTCGGTTTGTGAAATTTTTGATATTTAGGGCATTGACTTCATAGGTCCTTTTCCTATTTCGAATGATCATAAATACATTCTTGTGCCAATTGATTATGTGTCTAAATGGGTTGAAGCTCGGGCTTTACACACTAATGATGCTAGGTTGGTGGTAAAGTTTTTGAAAAGGTTTTTTTCACATTTTGGTTCAGCCAAAGCAATTATAAGTGATAGGGGCACGTACTTTTGTAACACTTAATTTTCTAGGTTGCTTATGAAGTATGGTGTTACACATAGAGTAGCTACCTCTTACCATCCACAAAGTAGTGGCCAAGTCAAAGTAGCTAATAGGGAAGCTGGAAAGGATTCAAGAAAAGACCATAGAGCACCATAGGAAGGATTGGTTAGAAAAGCTAGATGATGCTCGTGGGCTTATAGAACAACATACAAAACACCTATAGGCACCACGACTTATAGGTTAGTGTATGGTAAGCATGCCCACTTACCGGTCAAATTTGAACATAAAGCATATTGGGCAATTAAGTCTCGTCAATTTTAACCTTGATCTTATAGGAGAAAACAGGAAACTTCAAATCAATGAGCTTGAAGAATGACGTTTGGCGACCTATGAGAATGCGAATCCGTACAAAGAAAGGGCCAAACAAGTATCATGATTGCAACATTAAGCAAGCCAAACTATTTAAGGAGGGAGATTAAGTACTCTTGTATAACTCCCGCCTTCAATTGTTCCCTAGTAAGCTTAAATCTTGTTGGTCGGGATCGTTCATGGTAAGACAAGTCTTTCCCTATGGCACCATAGAAATCACACATCCGGATAAAGGTACATTTAGGGTAAATGGTCATCAATTGAGGTTATATCTCGGAGGGGATATTGACAACCTTGGTAGAGAGGAGTTCAATCTCTAACCCATAGAACCATGAACTTAAAGAACGTCTAGCTAATGACATTAAACAAGCACTTCTTGGGAGGTAACCCAAGTTTATTTTTCAATATTGTGTTACTTCATTTCTTTGAATTAAAAAAAAAAGGGTTTTCATGTGAGACAAAAAGTTACACGGGATGAGACACGACCGTGTCTCTACCCCGTAACAATCTGTCTACTTTGGGGTTTCAATTGAAAGACACGGCCAAAGACATGATCGTGTCTAAGCCAATGTAGTTGTCTCGTTTGGTTTTGGTGTTCACTAGAAAGACATGGCCAAATACATGACCGTGTAGTTAGTTCGTGTAACCGTCCGTCACGATTTGGGTTACTCTAGAAAGACATGACCTAAGACATGGTCGTGTCTTAGCTCGTGTAATGGCTTTTTAAGGTATATAATTTATATTTTCAAAAACCCCTCGTCTCTTTCAAAACCATACAATTTTTGTTCCGCATCAAAACCCTTTTCCCTCACTTCCCTAACCACAACCCATCTCCACCACGTCGCCACCACCACACACCTACCTCTCGGTTATCACAAGCACATATCTAGTCATCATTACTCGGTCTCTATTCTAATCTTTGAGACCCGAATCAGGTTTGGTATCTAAAATCTTTATTTTTAATGTTGAATCATAATGGGTTTTGATGATTTTACACATGTTTGGTTGTGTTGCTGAATTTGAGAGAAATCAAGGCCATAGATGTGTTATTCCATTTTTAATTTACGGTGTTAAGGTCTATTTTATTTTGGATGCTCGATTTTTGAACAACTTGGTACTTGATTCATTATTGTGTTGTTGGAGCATATGTTGGCTAGTAGTTTTAGGTAGCATTCGGTGTGCAAATATCATTGTATGGGTTGTGGTAGAAATGGACATAAATGTAGAATTATTGCTTAACACAACCACACACTACCCGTTCGATGAATTGCGTGTGAGGGATGTAATTGATGAATATGCTTAGCACAAGTGCCGGGGATGTGATTTTTAAAGCTTCCATTTGTTATATTTGGATTGAATTAATTGTTTGTCTAGTTGCCATTGTTATAAAAAATTATCTCGTTGATCCAATTCTGAATGTCAATAGGAAGATCGCCCATATTATAAATTAATGCTTAACAATTTTCCCGTTGTGCATTATTTTACGAAATTGTTTGATGTCATTCGATTTTCATCTGCTTGTTAAATAGATTTGGATAACCTTTTTGTTGAAGCTTGATAGACACAAGAGAATGACAAGAACTCCGGAGAGACCTCACAAAGAAAGAAAATCCCTTCGAGGAAGAGCCAACAAGATGAGGGCTCATCTAGCCGACCCCGAGATAGATTCAACCTCGGTAGCAACCCCTCTAACCACCACCTAAGCGGCAAATACCAAAATTATCCGGAGCCGAGAAAGATCGATATGAGGTGTTACGGGGAAAACCCTTTCGTAGCCGCAGATGTATAGATTGGGGGACTTTGTAAATGCTAGGGTTAGAGCGGGAAGTTCGGGGCTTGATCTCTATTTATGGTTGGGATACATTCTTTGGGATTTATCCCATTGCTTATCGAGATCTAACATTAGAGGTGCTTTCAACCTTCACAATACGAGGTAAGCTTTGGGGCATGGATATTGATGATGTACTCTAGTTCAAATTGAATGGGAAGCCGATACGGATGATTTACACTACCTTCTCCATCCACATGGGTATTTACTCTCGGGAGTTTGCGAGCAAGCCAAGAATACTACGAGTTGAAAATGGCTTTACCAATGAACGTCGGCTATGCGGATTGTCGTAGACGCATTAGCCATAAGTCATAGTACGACCCTAGCAAATCAAAGAGCACCGCTCCGAAATCTCCCGCAATGAGATACCTCCATAGGTCGTTAGCCTCGCCACTTAATCCTAGGAAGGATAGTCCAGGAGTAATAGGTTCGCAGGATCAACTATGCCTATATAGTATGTCGAGCGCTACCCCATCCATATCGGGTTCTTTTTAGCCAATTTCATTAGGGGACAAGCAAAGAATAAGAAACCCAAGGCGTTTTATGCGGGGCATTATATTACCCGATTGATTAGAGGTATGGGTTATCTTCCCCCGTGTCAAACATGTAAGAGATGTGTCGGATGGATGCCCTCGACTTGAGAGCGCTTAGGAGCATGGGTATGGTAGAGAAGCGTCAAGGACCATAGGGGGCATATTATACACTAATAGATGCCCCGAGCTAGCCACAGTCGATGCGACGAGTAGACGGATATGATGTTGATCGGCGGGTGCCACAAGCCCTACCTCGGGACCCACCCGCACCACCAACTACATCTTCACAAAGGCAAGTCAATATAGCCGAGTTAGTTATGATACAAAGGGAGCACGTAGCTCATTTGCGAGAGGGTAGAGAGGTGTATAGAGAGTCTACTTAATCATTTCCATATTTCGTTACCCGATAAGAGTCCCGCACCTATAACGGACTGCAGCCCAACCTCGGCACCACCATAATCTTTGGACAATATAGAGTCTGCCGAGCCATGATCATGAGCTTGATAGTATTTATTGGCTTAGTGATTTCATTTTCAATTTTTACTTGTTTGTTTTCTTTTTCTTTTGCAAGGCTATCGGCGAAACCGGATGGAATTCGGACCCATGTTCGGAAAATGTCCTCTCTTCTTCGGGGAAGTTCCGATACCTAATCCTCTTAACCCTTTCTTCCTTTTTGTCGATACTCTATTCCGTGCCTAATTTTGTACATTGAGGACAATGTACCTCTTGTTGTGTGGAGGGAAAAAAAAGGGTATCAAAGTAAATGATGTGTGTTCCTTATTTTGCCTAGGAGTAGCAATATCCGGCCTATTATGAAAATGCATAGTTGTTTGCATGCATGAATTGATAATGAGTGTGCTTTGATATTTAAAAAAAGGGTTTTCCGGTGATCGTGTGTTGAGCCATAAACTATTTTTGAGCACTTATCAAGGTGTATTGTTGATATTATTAATGAAAACTTATGCTTACTTCATAATCTAGATGATGAGATTGGAACTTTACCTATAGGGTGGTTATGTTTGATTACATGTAAGAAATTTAAATGCTAATGCCTAAATGAATAAATGTGACTCCTCACTTGTTGAACCTAAACCAGGATAAGTGAATGTGGCCTTCAAATAAAACTACTCCAATGTCTTACATAAAGATATGAGTATGCAAAGAACCCCCGAAAAGGGATTCTCCAAGTAACCTGGGCCAATCACCAAAAGTGAGGGGTCTTCACGTCTATAAAGAGGATTTACCTTGCAGGTGAAAAACCAAACAAGTGTACATTTACACACTAAGAAAAGCCATTAATTCACTAACCGAGTTTGTAGCAATCAAGTGGGTGAAAAAGTTAGGATGGAGCGTAAAACGCACTCAATGTCACTAATGAATAGATAAATGAATAAAGTGATAAAGTTGTGCCGACTCTTGCATATATGAAAAACATAACTATTCTACGGTTACGGCTCCAAATTTGTTATGTGGATTCAAGATAGTAACGTAGTTGACTTCATAATATTAACATGTGCATATTGATGCACACACGCACAACCTTGGCTTGACTTATGATTATGTTACAAATTTTTTTTTTTATAAAAATGATTTGAAATTCAAAGTACATTCAATTGTTATTTCATGCATGCCTAACCGCCATTTTCGAGGCCAAATCCTAATTGTTACAAGTCTAGGCGTAATGAACACACCTATTTTTGTTTTGCTTGACGACAAGCAAAAGCTTTAGTGTGGGGAAGTTTGATAAGTACCAAATTATGCATAATTTTAGTGTCAAAAGTTCCTATATTTCAATTATCTTTGGTGATAAATGGTACAAGTTTGGCACTTATCTTGTCTAAATTATGTTCTGCAGGTCGTACTACATTATTTTGGTAAAAAAGAATGTAAACAAAGCAAGAAGGAGCAAAAATTTATGAGTTTTGAATGTCAAATGACTTACATGGCCGGGGACACGATCATGTAACTAGAAAAGAGCCGATACATAAAAAGAGAGTTGAACGGGCAAGTACACAACCACGTACTAGGCCATGTAATCGTCTACTTCGAGGAAAAATTACATCTATACTACACGAACAAAGACACGATCGTGTACTTGGTCGTGTCTTATGAAACGTGATATTTTACTACTATTTAATCGAAACTCAACCTAGAAAAGAGGGGGCCGAGATACATGAGGACGAGTTGAGAAGCACGAAAAGAACTAGGGTTTTTGAGCAAGATAACACCGTTGGAGTGGATTCTCATAGATTTTGAAGGAGATTGAATCAAGATCAAAAGGGTTACAATGTTTTCCTTTAATCTGGATTGTTTTCTATTTAAGATTTATGTATTCCTTGCTTTGATCATGAACTAAATTATTTTGGTACCTAGATACGATGAACCCTAAGATTGACTATGTAATTTGATATCTTCAATCAATTCAATCGTTATTTTTATTGTGATTCAGTTATGTCACTTTTATTATTAATTTGAGTTAACATAAGCTAGCATGTTGATTCATATCTGATTTCATATTTTGAGATTGAAAAGTCCTAAATATGATTAGATCAACCATGATCGAAAGGAGTTGCATGCAATCCTAGAGATAGGATGACATAAATCCTCTAGATTAGAGTCAAATCTAATAAAGGAATTCATAGAATGGATTAATGCGATCTTGTGGGTGTTAATTAAAAAGAGATTTCAATTAATGAACTCGGGATTAGGTGTTAGTTAACTTGAGAAAGTACTTAGCATAATTCGGGAATTCATACAATCTAATGAATATAAAGAATGATTGAATAAAAGACATTGTGATTACATAGAAGATCTACGGGGGATTCGCTATCCGGGTACTACCTTCACCATTGATTGGTCATCTCGGTTATTATCGTCATTGTCATTGCAATTTTGTAATCTTGTTTTAATTATCAATGCTTTTATTTGATTCATTATCACTATAATTCATTGGTTAGATAATAAATAAGAGGTAATTACTAGTACTATTAGTCTTTGTAGGATCGACACTCGATACTCCGTCAATTATACTATAGAACGATAGGTGCACTTGACTAAAGTCTATAGGTTAAGAAATGGGCTTTCACACTTATACATTGTGGCAATTGAAGGAATATAAATGAAATTATCCAACGCATCATCTAAAACTAGTGGCGGTAGTCTTTGCTCTAAAAATCTAGAGATACTATTTATATGGGGCCAAGTGTAAGATATATATGGATCATAAATGCTTACAATATATCTTCACATAAAAGGAGCTGAACATGAGACAAATAAGGTGGTTAGAGCTAGTGAAGGATTATGATCGTGTAATCAATTATCACCTAAGCAAAGCTAACGTTGTTATCGATGCCTTAAGTAGAAAATTGATAGCAACAATATGGGTAATCCAAGCTATCGATAGTGAGAGACCTACAAAAGCTAGAGTTGGAGATAGTTCGATGGGGCATAAGATTGTTTTATTAGCTTTATTAGTCTAGCCAACTCTACAGGAAAGAATTCGGATGGGGCAACAAACGGATAAAAAACTAAATGAATTGAAGAAAACCATAGAGACAAAGAAGGGATCCAATTTTATGATGGATGACAAAGGCATAATTAGATTTAAAGGGAGGTTATGTGTTCCCTCGATGGAGGATGTGAAGGAAGAGATATTAAAAGAAGCGCACTCAACTCCCTATTCAATACACATGGGAAGTACAAAGATGTACCGGTACTCGCGACAAAGTTATTGGTGGCCTCAAACGAAGAAAGATATAGCTAATTTTGTAGCAAGGTGTCAAATCTTTCAATAAGTGAAGGCGAAACACGAAAGACCCACAGGAATGTTAGAACCGTTGGCAATTC
Organism: Dovyalis caffra; assembly: GCA_963924115.1. Taxonomy (NCBI): domain Eukaryota; kingdom Viridiplantae; phylum Streptophyta; class Magnoliopsida; order Malpighiales; family Salicaceae; genus Dovyalis; species Dovyalis caffra. The sequence continues at coordinate 579,378 of CAWUPB010001189.1, forward strand.
TAGAATGGAAATGGGAGCATGCAACTATGGATTTCGTCATGGGATTGCCAAGATCGAAAGGAGGTCGAAAGCCATTTGGGTGATCATCGATAGATTGATCGAATCGGTGCACTTTCTTTTGGTCAAAACCACCTTTAATCCGAACTAGTATGCCCGATTGTATCTTGATGAAATTTTAAGGCTACATGGGATTTCGATCTCAATTGTGTCGATCGAGATCCTAGGTTCACGTCCATATTTTGGAAAAGTTTACGAAGGCTATAGGGATAAAGCTAAACATTAGCACCGCATATCATTCGTAAATTGTGAGAGCGAGTAATCTAGATTCTTGAAGATATGTTGCTAGCATGCATTCTGGATTGGTTCAAAAAATAGGAGAAATACATACGCTTAGTTGAATTTGCATATAACAATAGTTACAAAGCTTGAATTGGGTTGGCTCCCTATGAAGCCTTGTATGGGCGGTGGTGTAGATCTCCCGTGCATTGGGATGAGATAGGGGGAAGGAAGTTGTTAGGACCGAAGTCGGTGCAGCAAACGACCGAAGTGGTGGATAAGATCCGCCAACGGATGAAAACAACTCGAGTAGATAGAAAAGCTACGCAAATAAGAGGAGGAAGGATCTAGCATTTATAGTCGGTGACTATGTATTCTTAAAAGTTTCACCGATGAAGGGCGTACTACAATTTGGGAAAAAGGGGAAGTTAAGTCCGCAATACATTAGACAATTTGAAATACTTGGATTGAGTAGGCAATAAGGCCTATCGTCCGATGTCGCCTCCATCCTTAGTAGGAGTGCATAATGTGTTTCATGTGTCTATGCTAAGAAAGTGTGTTAGAGAGCCCAATCAAATTTTGGAGATAGAGTCGCCAAACCTAACCCCGGACTTAACCTATAAGGAAAGACCGCTTCGCATTCTTGATAGGCGAGTTAGAAAACTAAGGAAAAAAGAGATTAGTCTAGTTAAATTTTTCTGGGAAAATCATGACCTCAAGGAAATGACTTGGGAACGAAAAAGAAGAAATGAGAGACAAATACCCAAAGCTATTTGTATGAGTCAATTTCGAGGGTAAATTTTCTTTTAAGGAGGGGAGAATTGTAATCCCCGTAAAAATCCTTAACCGTAAACCGATACATATTAGAATATTTATATATATGCATATATTAAGTGTAAGTATAATTCTCATCACACCATAAGAAATTAATACTTGAAATGTGTCATTTATATTAAATTAAATTCATTTTGCTTGAGATTAATGGTTTAATTATTAATGAAATCAAATATGCAAAATTAGTGTTTTGAGGACTATATTCTGTCCGAATTGTGTGTGATTTATTTGAGGACTTTAGAGTGATTTTTGGGTAAAATCTAAAGCATACAAGTTGTTCATCTATGTGTCTACTAGCACTCTGCAAAGTTTTGTAACTTTTAGATCTATGTATAAAGAGTTATGACCATTTTAGTATAGACTCGCTTTAGAGGCATCATTGTTGGAATATTTTTGGGGGAAGGAATTCCAAGTTTAAGGTGAGGAATTTCCAAAAAATTGTGAGAGGGAGGGATGTTTAGTTACTTGAACTATATTATTTAGAGTGTTTAGTTATTCTAACCAATTATTTAGGACACATAAGCCCCCTTAATTAATGAATTAAGGCCACTCACCCTAAACCCATCAAACCCACCACTTTATCTCTCTTGACTCATCAATAGCTTTCCAGTCTCCCAAATTAAATTAAGAAATTTTTACACTTAATTATACTGATATTTTAAGCATGTATATATATATAGACTAAGTGAGAATAAAAGAAAAATTTAGGCAACCCATAGCTACACAAAAGGGAGAGAAAAATGGTAAGGAAAGAGAGGAAGAGGAAAGGAAAAGAAAGAATGGGAAAGCCTAAACAACCTTTAGAAAATTCAAGAAAAGTAAGTAGGTTCGATTTATAGTTATTTTATGTCTTAAGTTATTTTTCTATTTATTTATTTCATGGTTTGTAATAATTTTCAATGGTTTGCTATGGTTGTTTGTGTTGGTGTTAGGGTTTGGCAAATTGTGATGGATCTATGTGTTTATGTTGTGTTGAAAAGTTTGTTTGATGTGTTTAAATGTGTGGATGGTTTGGAAAGAAAAACGAAAGAAAAGGATATGGATCAAATTTGTTAGAGCCAAACTAGATTTCGTGAGCATGACTTGAAAAGGAAAGGAATGCACTTCTAGGGTTGCCCTAGGTTAAAACCATTCGGCCAAGTGCGGAAAATTGAGAAACAATGGATCTTTTGGGGAAATTAAGGGCCTAGAATATCATGGTAACTCAATTAGGAATGGGTTAATAGTTTAGGGTGGAAATAAATTCACTAGATATAAAAGGAAATCCATGGCCATCTTAACAACCCATTCGACCTAACTAAAGGAAAAATAGGGTTTTGGACTTCATTAGGTAAATTGGATATTTGATGGCTAAATTTGGTTTCTTTTGTGGACCTTAAGGTTTAGATCTCCTTGGTAATCCTTCTAAAGTATGGTTTGGTAAGTTATTGGCAAGTTAGTATAAAAGGAATTGACTTAGAAAGGGAAAAATAATTTCTTGGTCATTTTGGGACCAATCGGCCTAAAAAGGAAAATGATTAACAATGAATCCTTTTTTGTAATTAGAGATCAAGAATTAAAGGTGAACTCAAATAGAGACCAATTATTATAAGACATATAAATGGAGTAATGAAAAAAAAAAAGAATTCAAGAAAACTAAGATTAAGAACTAGACCCATTCCGAGTCGACCTCGACTACTAAGATTAAAGATTTGGATTAAACAAAATTTTAGCTCATGTATGTTACACATGAATCTTTAGGATTAACCAGTCTTGTAAACTAAGTAATACACCGAAAATCCGAGCCTAGACTTGCTAGGTACACAGGAAGGAAAACTCATAAGTATGAAGTGGATTTATGCAATGAATGATACCAATGAATGGGATTTGTGTTCTCATTTCGAATACTTTGAATGGTACATGAAACATTTGTGAAGTCCCGAGAGTGCATCGGGACAAAGGAATGGACTAAGAAGAAAATGCCGATAGCATAATTAGTTGAATGTGTTAAACATAATACCATATGCATCACGTGCATTCATGTGTGGTATGAAATTGAGAAAAATCATTGAGTCGTGAGATAATGCGGTTTGGTAACCGAATTGAATGGAATGGATAACATCATGAAACCATGTGTGTGCTCTATTACTAACACCATTAAGCGAGGGATAATTTCGCTAATCATATGCTACAATAAGGGATAATTTCGTTATGAGTAGTAGGTGGTAATGAGATCACCGAGAGAGAGTAATAGAGTAGAAGGTGATAATACAATCACCGGGAGATGGAATGCACAATCTTGCTAATACCTAGGGTACTCGGATTAAAATGGATGGGTAAAATGGGAAACATAATTTTATTACATATCACGTGCATCATCCTACTTATTGAGCTTCGGCTCATCCCATTGTTGTTTTCATGTTATACAAGAATGAGTCCAAGTAGCAAGTATACTACCGGGTCCTCCAAAAAGGCTCACGTGTGGCACAAGTGTACCAAAATTTCTTTTGATCGTAATTTTGGGTTAGGGTGTCGATAAACAATTTGATAGTATTATAAATGAATTTTGTAATTTCTTCCACTCGTATTGCTAATATTATGTAAATTTGTTTCATTATATGATAAGTCCTTAATGTATAAGCACATATGTGTTTGAGGGTAATTTGGAAATTGGTCATGTTAGCGTGATGCGCTCCTTGCCTAGCCATTCCTTTTCACAATTTAGCAAGTGGGTTAGGGAGGGGGTGTCACACTCTCTTTTCTTCCCTCCCTTCCTCACTCGCCCTCTCACTATCTCCCTCTATTCCTCTATCACTTCACACTCTCTCCCCCTCTCTCTCTCTCCCTTTTATCTCTCTTCCACTCTCTCTTCCTCTCTCTCCCTCTCCCTCCATCCCTCTCTATCCCTCTCTCTCCTAGTCTCTTGCTTTCTCTCCCCTCTCTTTCTCCCTCTCTATCCCCTCCCTTCCTATCTCTCTCTCTCTCCCTCTCTCCGTCCTTCCATCTCTCTCTCTCCTAACCTCTGTCCCTCTCTATCTCCCTCTTTCTTTTGGTCTCTCTCTATCTCTCTCTCTCTTAATCACTCCCACTCTCTTACTCTATCTCCTTCTCTATCCGGTTCACTTCTATCTCTCTATCTACCTCTCTTTCTTTCTCCCTCTCCCTTTCTCACCCCACTTACCCCTCTCTCTTTTTCTCTATATATCCCTCTATCTCTCACCCCTCATCTCTCTCTCTCCCCCACACTCTCTCTCCCTCTCTTATCCTCTCCTTTTCTCTCTCATCTTCTCTTCTCTCTCAATCTATCTTGCTCTCCTTCCATCTCCCTCACTTCCCCTCACCCTCTTCTCACTCTCCTTATCTCTCTCCCCTCTCTCCCTCTCTACCTCTTTCCTCCCTCCCTCCCTTTATTTCTCGCTCCTCTCTCTCTCTTTTCCTTTCATCTCTCTATCTTTGTATCCTTCCCTCTCTATCTCCATCTTTCTCCCTCTCTCTCACTTTCTCTCAAACTCTCCCACTCTCTCCCTCTCGCTATCTCCCTTACTCCCTATCTCACTATCTATGTCATTTCCTTCTCTCTCCCCCACCCACCTCATTACTCTCTCCCCCTCTCTCCCTCTCTACCACTCTCTCTCTATATCTCCATCTCCCTCTTCCCCTCTCTTTCCCTTCCCTCCCTCCATCTCTTTCTCTTCCTCCCTCTCTCCTTCTCCATCTCCCTCTCTCTCCTCATCCCTCTCCTTCTCTCTCACTCCCTCTCCCTCTCTTTCTCCCTTTCCCTCTTCTTCACCCTCTATCTCTCCCTCCCTCTTTTGGCTTCTCTCTCCCATTCTATTTCTCCCTATCTCCCTCTCCCATTCCTACTCTTTTCCTTTCTTCATTTCTCACACTCTTTCTCCCTCTCTATCTTTAATTTCCTCTTACTCTTCCCCCTCCCTATCTCTCTCTTTCTCCTCTTTTTTCTTTTTTTCTCACCTTCTCCTTCTCTCTCTCTTCCTCCCTCTTTCTTTCTCTCCTTCCCTTCCTCCCCCTCCCATCCTCCCTATACCTCTCCATCCCACCCTTCTTCCCTCCTTCTCTATCCCTTTCTATCCCTCTTCCTCACTCACCTATCTCTTTTTTCCTCCCTCTCTCTTTGTCTATCTCTCCCTCTCCCTCTCCTTCTCTTATTCCCTCCCTCTCTACCTCTACCTCTCTTGCCTTCTCTTTCTCCCTCTCTCTCTTTCCCTTTTCCCTATCTCTCTCACTCTCTCTTGGGAGAGAGAGAGGGATAGCGAGAGTGAGAGAGTAAGAGAGATAGGCGAGAGAGGGAGTGAGGGGAGTGAGGAGGGAGAGGTAGAGGGAGAGGTAGAGAGAGAGAGGGAAGGGAGGGAGAGATAGAATGGAGAGGGAGAGAGATAGATAGGGGGAAAGAGAGGAAGAGTGAGAGGGAGAGAGACAGAGGAGAGGGAAAGAGAGTTGGTAGAGAGATGAGAGAGGAAGAGAGAAAGAGGAGGGAGGGAAAAGGAGGGAAAAGGGGGAAAGAGGAAGGAGACAAAGGAAAAAGTATAGAGGGAATGAGAGAGTGATGATAGCATGGAGAGAGGGAGAGAAAGAGAGTGAGAAAGGGAGTAGAGAGAGGGGGAGAGAGAGAGATAAAGAGGAGGGGAGGGGAGAGGAAGGAAGGAGGGAGAGAGAAGAGAAAGACAAAGGAAAAAGTACAAAGGGAAAGGGAGAGTGATGGTAACATGGAGTGAGGGAGAGAAGGAGAGTGAGAAAAGGAGCGAGAGAAAGGGAGAGAGAGAGGGAGAGACAAAGAGGGAGAGAAGGGAATCTAGGGAGAGAGTAGAGGGGGAGAGCGATAGAGAGTGATAGAGGGAGAGAGAAAGGGATAGAGAGAAAAGAAGGTAGAGAGGGAGAGAGAAAGGTATAGAGAAAGATCGAGAGGGAGAGGTAAGGAGAAAGAAATTAACAGAGAGTAAGGTAGAGAGGGAGGGAGGGAGAGGGAAAGAGAGGAAAAGGAGAGTGAGAGAGAGAGGGAGAAAGAGAAAAAGAGAGGGAGAGGGGGATAAAGAGGGAGAAAGATAGAGGAATATAGAGACAGGGAGAGAAAGAAAGCATAGAGGGATAGTGTGATAGAGAGGGAGAGAGGTAGAGGGAAAGAGAGGGAGTCACCGAAAGGGTGAGATAGAGGGTGAGAGAGGGAGATAGTGAGAGGGTGAGATAGAGGGAGAGAGACAAAGAGAGAAAAAAGAGTTGGAGAGAGGAAGAGTGAGGGGGAGAGAGATGGTGGGAGAGAGGGAGGGTGATCGAGAGAGAAAATAGGAGAGAGAGAGGGATAGAGAGTGGGAGAGGAAGGGAGAGGGATATAGGGAGATAAAGATAGAAGGAGGGAGAGAGAGGAAGGAAGAGAAAAGGATAAAGGGTGAGGGTTGCTAAGAGATTAGAAGAGAGGGAGAGAGAGGGGGAGAGGGTGATAGGGTAAGAAAGGGAGAGAGGGAAAGAATGAGAGGGAGAGCAAGAATGAGATTGAGATTAAAAATGAAAAATGCGAGAAAGGGAGGAGAGGAATAAAGTGAGGGTGAGAGAGAGAGTAGTAGGGAGAGCGAGAGGGGAGAAAGGAAGAAGTAGGGAGAGGGAAAGAGGGAAGTAGAGGGAGAGAGAGGGAGAGACAATAAGAGAGAGTGGGAGACGGAGAGAGGGAGTTAGATAGATGCATAAAGATAGAGGAAGGGAGGGAGATGGGAAGTCGAAGGAGAGAGTGAAAGGGAAAGGGAAAGGGAGAGAGAAGGGAAGAGAGGGGAGTGAGAGAGGAAGTGAGAGAGGGAGAGAAAGAGAGAGATAGAGAGACAAAGAGAGGGAGAAAGGGAGAGAAGGGGGAGAGAGGAAGAGAAGAGGGAGAGAGATCAAGAAATAGAAAGAGATAGAGAGAGATGAAGAGAGGGAGAGGGAGGGGAGAGGGAGAGAGAGAGGGAGAGAGATCAAGAAAGAGAAAGAGATAGAGAGAGATGAAGAGAAGGAGAGGGAGGGAGAGGGAGAGAGAGAGAAAGGGAGAGTGAGTGAGAGAGAGGGCAAGAGGGAGAAAGGAAGATGGAAAGAGGGGGAGAGAGGGAGAGGGAGATGAAGAGGAAGAAAAAAGAGGGAGAGAGAGAGGAAGGGGAGAGAGAAGAAGAGGGAGGGGAGAGAGGGCAAAGCTAGGAAAGAGAGGGAGAGAATGAGAGGGAGGGAGAGAGCATGAGATAGAGAGAAAAAGGGAGAGGAAGCAAGAGAGAGAGGGAGAGTGTGGGAGATGGAGAGAAGGTGAGATAGAGAATGGGAGAGAGAGAGAGAAAGGGAGAGATGTAGAGAGAGTGACGGAGAAAGAGAAGGGGTAGAGAGAGGTAGAAGGAGAGGGCAAGAGAGAGTAAGAGAGAGAAAAAGGGATTGAGAGTGAGGGGAAGAAAAAGAAGGAGAGGGAGAGTAAGAAGGAGAGAGATGGGGAGAGAAGGAGAGAGGGAGAGAGAGAGAGGGTTAGAGGGAGGAGGAGAGAAGGAGAGTGAAAGAGAAGGGAGAGAGGGGGAGATGTAGAGGGAAGGAGAAGGAGAGAGAGAAAGAGTAAGAAGATGAGAGGGGAGAGCGAGAGGGTTAGAGTTTGATAGACCGAGGGGGAGAGATAGAGTTAGAGAGTGAGAGGGAGAGAGGGAGGGAAAGGTAGGGATGAAGAGAGAGAGAGGGAGAGATAGGGTGGGAGAGGGAGAGAGAAGGGGTGAGAGAGGGAGAGAAAGAGAAGGAGAGGGAGAGGGAGGGGAAGAGACAGAGTGAGAGGGAGGGAGTGAGATAGAGGAAAGGAGAAGAAGAGAGAGGGAAATCAAGAGGGAGAGCAAGAGAAGAGAGAGAGAGAGGGATAGTGAAAAAGTAAGAGGGAGGAAAATAGAGATAGAGAGAGAAAGAAAAGGAGAGAGGGGGAGCGAAAGAAAGAAGGAGAGAGAGGAGGGAGAGAGAAAGGGAGATAGTAAGGGGGAGAGGGAGAGGGTGAGGGGGAGAAGAAGAGGGAAGGGTAGAGAAATGGAGGGAGGGAGATTGAAAGAGAGGGGGAGAAAGATAAAGAGAGTGAGAGAGAGATAAATGGGAGAGAGAAGGAGAGTAAGGTAAAGATAGAGAGTGGGAGAGAGAGAGGGAAATAGTGATAGGGAGAGAGGGCGAGAGAGCATAAAGGAGAGGAAAAGTGGGGGAGAGAGAAGAAGGGACGGAGGGAGGGGAGGGTGAGAGAAAAAGAGAAGGAGGGATACGGACAGAGAAGGAGTGAGATAGAGGAGGAGAGGGGGATAGAGAGAGGGAGAAAAAAGGAGAGGGGGAGAAAGAGAGATGAAGAAAGTTAGGAAGGAAGAGAGGGATAAAATAGGAGTGAGAGGGAGAGAGAGGGAGGAAGAGAGAGGGACATTAGGTGAAAGAGGGAGAGGGGGAGAGGAAGAAGGGAGAGAGGGAGAGAAGGAAAGAGGGAGACAAAAAGAGTTGAAGAGGGAGAGAGAAAGTGAGATAGAGGAAGAGAGATGTAAAGGGAGAGAGAGAATGAGAAAGAGAGAGAAAGGGAGAGGGAAGGAGGGAGGAAGGGAGATAGAGAGTAAGGGAGAGAGAGGAGGAAGGAGAGAGGGAGAGAGAGAGAGAGGGAAATGAGGAGGGAGAGATAGATGGAAGGAGGGAGAGAGAGATAGAGAGAGGGAGAGGAGGGAGAGAGGGAGAGAGTGAGGGAGGGAGAGAGGGATGAAGGATCATGCATCCTATGAATGGCAAAAAATAAAATTTTTTCTCCATCTAAGGCCTCAAGATCAACCTGTTAAATCTACTAACTATATGTACATGAATAATAGGCTATAAGTAAAGGATTACCTCCTATAGTGCAAATCTAAATTCCTTTTCTTTGATAGGCCTTCCAATTGTCCAGCCTCTATTGATGATCCACATAGTTCAAGTATCCATAAAGAAGCACTCAAAATTAGTTGGGTGTTATCTCCACCTTTTCTATTTTAGTATTTCCTCTAGAAATCAATCCCGGGCAATTTTGTGATAACCTTAAAAAGGTAAAAAGAGTATGGCCTTTTAAAGGTTTAGGAGAAAATTATTTTCTCCTATATTTTCTCTCTTGGTCATGTGCCCTAGGTAATTGTTAAGGTCGGCAAAAAATATCCCACTTCTTTCTCTCTTTGTTTGGTCGAATCTCTCCTTCGTGAGAGTAGAAAGAGAGAGGGAGGAAGATTGGGGGAGGGAGAAGAAGGGATAAAGGGAGAGGGAGAGAGAAGGATGGAGACAGATGTGGAAGGAGAGAGGTAGAGGGGGAGATAGAGAGAGGGAGAAAAAGCAAGAGGGGGAGAGAGAGAGAGATAAAGAAAGTTAGAAGAAAAGAGGGACATAAAGGGAGAAAGAGGGAGAGAGAGGGAGCAAGAGAGAGGGACATTAGGTGAAAGAGGGAGAGGGGGAGAGGAATAAGGGGGAGAAGGAGAGAAGGAAAAAGGGAGACAAAGAGAGTTGAAGAGGGAGAGAGAAAGTGAGATAGCGGAAGAGAGATGTAAACGGAGAGAGAGAATGATAAAGAGAGAGAAAGGAGGAGGGAGAGAAGGAGGAAGGGAGATAGAGAGTAAGGGCGAGAGAGGAGGAGGGAGAGAGAGATAGATAGAGGGAAAGGATGAGGGAGAGAGAGATGGAAGGAGGGAGAGAGAGAGAGGGAAAGGAAGAAGAGAGAGGGAGGGAGAGAGGGATGAAGGATCATGCATCCTATAAAGGGCCACAAAAACAAAAAGTTTCCTCCATCTAAGGCCTCAAGATCAACTCCGTTAAATCTACTAACTATACATACATGAATAATAAGCTATAAGTGAAGGGTTACCTCTTAAAGCACAAATCTAAATTCATTTTCTTTGATAAGCCATCCAATTGTCCAGCCTCTATTGATTATCCACATAGTCCAAGTATCCCCAAAGAAGCACTCAAAATCAATAGGGTGCTAGCTCCACCTTTTCTAATTTAGTATTTCCTTTAGAAATCAATCCTAGGCAATTTTGTGATAACCTTAAAAGGGGAAAAAGAGTATAGCCTTTTGAGGGTTTAGGAGAAAATTATTTTCTCCTATATTTTCTCTTTTGGTCGTGTGCCCTAGGTAATATTTAGAGTTGGCAAAAAATATCCCACTTCTCTCTCTCTTTGTTTGGTCGAATCTCTCCTTTTTGGTTGATTTTTTCTTTTCTTTTCTTTTTCAACCCCTTTTATGCCATACCTCTCCTCCTATTTTTAGGGGAACAGTTTCTTTGTCCTCCAAGGACAAGGAGAGAGGCGGCCACATGTCCATTTAGGACTCTAGGTTATTGCTTCATTATCCTCCAAGGTTAATGAATTGTTTTATATGTGGACTACTTGATTATTATCTTTAAAACATTCAACCTTATCCAAAAAGGTTAATGTTTATCTTTAAAACATTCAACCTTATCTAATAAGGTTGATGTTTATCCTCCCACCAAAATTATCTCAAAGCTTTTAACTAAATTAATGAGCCAAAACTATTTTAGCCCAATTAATTTATTTTGACTATCCAAAGAAATATTCTCGGATTATTTTGGCGGAGTCCACATTAGGAAATAATTTTTCAAAATACCATTTAACGTAAATTAGGAAACTCCTTTTCTTTTAGGTTCTTTATTTCTAAATTTGAAACTAACTTCCAAATTAGGAAGTCGATTTCTAAAATAGAAAAAATTTCTATTTTAGAAAACTTTCCATTTTGGAAACTCTTTCCAAAATAGGAAAATTTTTATAATTGGAAACTTTTTCAGTATCTTTGCTTCTTATTTATAATGTGAATACTTAAACTTATGCGTGTGACTCAATAGGCTCCTAGATATGTTGGCAAGGTATCAAGAATAAAAGACTCATCTTTTATCTCTTGATACATGAATCAATATTGGCCTCAACAAGGCATCATGACTACCCAATTCTCTAGGAGGATTGGTTAATCCATTATTACCTTTTACGGGCATGGTTACCATACAATTCGATCCTCCTGTCAACTTATCATAGTATGATCTCGAACTTGGTTGTTAATCTTATTTGATTATGATCACAAAAGTTTTTTTCGATTCTCAAATGTCTAAGCTCTAGAGTAGACCAACTATGCTCTATTGGTATACTCTTACTATGGCTATAGATTTCTTGAGAAGACACTCATCAAAGTGCAATGTGATAACTCCTTTAGTATATAATAAATGACATGTCTTATCTTAGTCATACACCTATCTCCTTTGGATTCCTAGGGCACCCAACGAATCACCCAAGTGTAACCTATTAATAGGTTTATCAAAAAGAGTGTCAAAGCACATAAGTCCTCCAATGAGATCACTATGACAACTTCAAGTCTAAGAAGCATTTGTACCCATCTCGTATGAGATTCCCATATACTAAAACCAAATGGCTTCTCATCATTAGTCAACTCCGGTGACATGTTCTCTAACCTAAATCACCTAAGTGTTTGGCTTGGCATCACCATGCCAATAGGTGTGAGATCTCCTACTCGTTATTATATAGCATGAGCATAGCACTTACAAGTCTATCACATATTGTCAATGTTCATTTTTGACAATGCTATGACTTGAGATATTTAATGATATCATTTATGTTCATTAGTGTTTGTCTCATATTTTTCTATCAATCACTATTGCAAATGCTTATCATAAGGACTTCTATCTAATTCTACTAAATATGTAAACATAAGAATTAATAAAATGACTTCTTTATTATTATCAAAATGAATAATGCAATGATACATTAACTCAAGCCTATCCATACATGGTTGGATCTTAGGCACCTACACTAACAAGGGAAAGGGAGAGGGAGAGGGAGGGAGTGAGAGAGAGGAAAATTAGAGGGAGAAAGGGGGCAAATGAGAGCAAGAGCAAGAGAGAAGGATAAAGAGGGAGCGAGGGAGAGGGAAAGATAAAATAGAAAGGAGGAAGAGAGATATTAAGATAGAGTGAGAGAAGGGGAGAGAGGAAGAGGAAAAGAAAGAGAGAGAGAGAGAGGGAGAGAGATAGAGAGAGGGAGAGGGAGGGGGACTGGTAGAGGGTGGGAGAGAGAAGGGGGAGGGAGTTAGGGGAGAGAGAAGGAGGGAGAGGGAGAGAGAGAGAAGGAGAGAGAGATGGAGATAGAAAGAGAGGGGGGCATGAAAGGGTGAGAGAGGGAGTAAGATGGAGCGAGGGAGGGAGAGAGAAAAAAGAGAAAATGAGTGACTAAGAGAGAGAGAGGTAAAAAGAGTGGGATAAGAAGAGGGGAAGTGATATGAATAAAGAGAGGGAGGGATAGAGGGAGATTGGAAGAGAGGGAGAGAAAGAGATGGAGAGAGGGAGAGGGAGAGAGAGAATGAGAGAGAGAGAAGGAGAGAGAAAGAGAGAGTGAGGATAGATAGAGAGTGAGAGACAGAGAGTGAGTGAGATGAGGAGAGAGAGAGAGATAAGGATAGAGAGGAAGAGATAGAGTGAGAGGAAGAAGAAGAAGGAGAGGGTGGAGGGAGGGCGAGAGAGAGAGGAAGTGAGAGAGAGGGAGAGAGTTGGAGGCAAAAGGAGAGGCAGAGAGAGATTGAGGGAGAGATAAGAAGAGAGGCAAAGAGAGAAAGGAAGAGAAAGGATAAAGAGAAGGGGTGGGTCGGAGATGGGAAGAGAGGGAGAGAGAGAGAGGGAGAAAGGTAGAGGGATAGAGAAAGGGAAGAGAGAGAGTGAGAGTGAGATAGAAAGAGATATGGAGAGAGAGGGATTAAAAGGGAGAGGGAGAAAAGGATAGAGAGAGGAGAGAGAGAATGGTAGAGGGAGAGGGAGATGGGATAGAGTGGGGGGAGAGATGGAGATATAAAGAATGAGAGAGACAAGTGGAAGAGGTAGAGAGAGGGAGAGAGGAAGAGGGTGAGTGGGGGAGAGGGAGAGGGAGAAGGAAGAAGGGAGTAGAGTGAGTATGAGGTAGAGAGAAAGAGAGCAAAAAAAGGGTGAGATGAAGAGAGAGAAAATGAGGGAGAGGGAGAGAGGGAGATGGATATAGAAGTGATGATAGAGAGGAAGAGAAAAGGATAAAGAGGGGCATTAGTAACCACCATAAGAAATTAATGCTTGAAATGTATGATTTGTGTTAAATTAAAGCCATTTTTCTTGGGATTGATGGTTTAACTACTAGAGGAATCAAGTAGGCAAAATCGGTGTTCTTAAGAATTTAGTTCTGTCTAGATTTTGTGTGGCCTGTTTAAGGACCTTTGGTTGATTTTTAGGTGAATCTTCAAGAATAAAAGTTGTTGATATATGTCTCAAATACCCCTCTGTAAAATATTTTTCTTATTAAGTTAATATATAAAAACGTTATACCTATTTTAGTACATACTCGTTCGGATGAACTACTATTGAATGATTGAGTCAAAAAATTCAAAATTATGTTATTACTTGTGTGTTTTTTTATTTTAGAATATTTTTTGGATATGTTTTGAATTAATATATTTAATTTCTAATATAAAAATCATAGGATTTAATTGTGTCCAGAAGTGGGACGTTGTCGCTTGATAAGAGGCTACCCCGTAATGCTTCTTCTACAAATAGATTTGAGGTGTATGCGTATGACTCGGAACTAAACTAGCTTAAGAGACTTTGTCACTGGAACCAAATTAGTTTGAAAACTTATTTAGCCTAATTATCTAGTTGGTCAACCATTAGACACCTAATCACCTTAATTAAATGCTTGGAAGCCAACTCACACCTAAACCCAATCAAACCCGCACTTGTCCCATGACTCACCCAATTGCTTTACACTTTGTTAAATTGGTTTGAGACCCTTGTAATCTTGATTTATGGAAAAGAAAAGCAAGTATATATATGTTATTAAAGTGGAAAGATGGAAAAAATTTTAGGCAAAACCCATAGGTATCAAAGAAAGAGAGGAAAACCAATTGAAAGAAAGGGAGAGAAAGACATGGCAAAAAAAAAAAAAAAAGGAGAGAGAAAAAAGGGGAAAGGAAAGGAAAGAAAGAAAAAGGGGAGAGCTAAGGAAATTCTTAATCAATCTAACAAAGTAAGTGGGTTACCTTTTTATTTGTTTATACCATTTATTTGATCTTTATGTAATTGGCTAAACTTGTGTTTAGGTTGTGATATGTTGTTGTGTTTGGTTGTGTTGGTTGGCTTGCCTTGCAATTGTTTATTGTTATGGTTGGTTGTGTTGGTTACTTCCAAAGCTTAGAAATCCTTGTATATAGCTAGATTTATGTTTTGGTGGATGTGAATGAGGGAATTGGGTTTGACCGAAACTTGGTAGATTAATTTAGGACTCGATATAGACTTAGACAAAGTAAAATAGGAAGGAAGAAAAGATGGAATTTTAGGGTTTTTCTTGAGCAAACTTTAAGCCAAGAATGAGAGAAATGGGATTCTTTGGACACCTAAGATCGTAAACTTGTAATGGGAAAAATTAGTTTTGAATAGCTATGTTAAACAAAAAGGAAATTTTTTCTAACATCAAAGACAACTTCTTGCCAAATTAAAGGACCATTCGGCCCAAACTTGAGAAAATGGGGGTTTGGGTTCCTTTGTATGAATTTGATAATTAATGGTTCATCTAGGCTCAAATAGATAGAAAATGGATAGTAGAAAGGTAAACCTACAAAAAGGAACTGAAGCCCGGGCTTAAGGACTAACTTTGGCCTAAAAGTATTAAAGATGAACTAGAATGGAAAGTCCTACCATAACATATTAAAAATCTATCCAAATGCTAATAACTATGCAAGTCAAGGGTGGAATGATTTAATGACAAGATTTGCTAGAGGAATGAAAAGGGAAGTACTCGCATGCATAATTAGATTCGTAGCTCAACAAATACCAACCGTCGATGTTAACTCTAACGAGATGAATATTACGACGAGTGATATGAGAATACTCGAAACCCCGTATGGGTTGGACCTACGAAAGTGTATGAAACCGAGTCCCGTATGGGTTAGATATCGAGAATGAATTAATAGTATAAAGGTTAGAGGCCACGAGTACTTGTAATATGGTAAACGTGACATCACGTGCATCATATGCATTAGGAGTGGATTGATGAAATGGGTAATAGCAAGTAACCATAAGCGTACTCTATTATTAACATCGTTAAGTGAGGGATAAGTCCACTAACCATGTGCTATAATGAGGGATAATTTTGTTATGAGCGGTAGGTGATAATCGGATCATTGAGAGAGAGTAATAGAGCGAGTAGGTGATAACATGATCATCGAGAGATAGAACGCATGAACTTGCTAATACCTAGGGTACCCGGATAAAATGGATGGGAAACATGAGAAACAGAACATCATTGCATATCTTGTGCATCACCCCACTTACTAAGCTTCGACTCACCTCATTGTTATTTTCATGTTATGACGGAAAAGAGTCAAAGTAGTAAGGATGCCGTCGGATCCTCCAAAAAGGCTCATACGTGACATGAACATACCAATGTTTATTTTGATTGTAATTTTTAGGTCGAGGTATCGATACACATTTTGATGGTATTGTAAATAAATTTCTTTTTTTATATAATTTCTTTCATTGTATTTGTTAGTGTTATGTAAATTGTATTGTACATGTTTTGTTATACGATAAGTCCCGAATGTATGAGCACGTACATGTTTGGGGTTA
This sequence comes from Dovyalis caffra, assembly GCA_963924115.1. Lineage (NCBI taxonomy): Eukaryota > Viridiplantae > Streptophyta > Magnoliopsida > Malpighiales > Salicaceae > Dovyalis > Dovyalis caffra. The sequence continues at coordinate 595,106 of CAWUPB010001189.1, forward strand.
AGTCGGGAATTGGTCATGTTAGCGTGACGGGCCCTCGCCTAGCCACTCCTTTTAGGTAATTAGCGAGTGGGCCGGGGAGGGAGCGCCATAGGGAGAGAGGGAGAAAAAAGGGAGAGAGTGAGAGGGTGAGAGAGAGGGAGAGAGGGAGAAAAAGAGGGAGAGAGTGAGAAGGCGAGGGAGAAAGGGAGATAGACAGAGAGCGAGAGTGAGATTAAAAGAGAAAAGAAGAGAGGGAGGGAGAGAGGAATAGAGTGAGTGTGAGAGACGGATGTAGGGAGAACAAGAAAGGGAGAATGGGAGAAGGAGAGAGGGAAAGAGGGAGAGAGAGGGAGAGGAAAAGACAACGAGAGAGAGTGGGAGAGGGAGAGAGAGAAAGAAGGAGAGAGAGAAAGAGGGAGAGCAATAGTGGGATTGAAAGAGAGAAGGACATAGGGAGTGAGAGAGGGAGAGGGAGAGGGAGGGAGATGGAAAGAGGGAAGTAGAGGGAGAGGGAGAGACATCGGAGAGTAAGGGAAAGGGAAAGAGAGAGAGAGGGAGAGGGAAAAAGAGAAGAGGAGAGAGGAAGAAGGAGAGAGTGAGGGAGAGGATAAAAAGAGAAAGAGGGATGGGGAGAGAAAGGAAGAGAGAGATTGAGATAGGGAGAGGGAAAGCGAGAGGGAGAGAGAGGAAGAGTGAGAGGGTGAGAGAGGGAGATGGGGAAAGGGGGAGAAAGGGAGAGGAAGAGAGAAGAGAGAGTGGGAGCATAAGAGAGGAAGATAGAAAGAGAGGGAGAGGGAGAGAGTTAGAGAGCGAGAGTGAGAGGGAGAGAGGGATATAAGGGAGAAAAGGGGAAGGAAAGAGGGATAGGAAAGGTTTGGTGAGAGAGGGTGAGAGAGAGAATGAGAAAGAGTGTGAAAGAAAAAGAGACCAACGTAGAGATGGAGAGGGAGAGAGAGAAATAGAGAGAGGTAGAGGGAGGAAGAGAGATATGGAGAGGGAGAAAGAGGGAGAGGGAGAGGGAGAGAAGGAGGAAGAAAGAGAGATAGAGAAAGGGAGGGAGGGAGGGAGAAGATGAGAGGGAGGGAGAGAGGGATAAGGAGAGAGAAAGGGAAAATGAGAGGGAGAGAGAGATAAGGAGAGAAAGGTTAAGAGAGAGAGAGGTTAGGAGAGAGAGAAAGGGAAAAGAGAGGAGAGAGAGGTTAAGAGAGAGAGAAAGGGAAAATGAGAGGGAGAGAGAGGAAAAGAGGGGGAGAGATGGAGAAAGGGGGAGAGATAGAGAAAGGGAGAGAGGGAGGAAAAGAGATGCATAGAGATAAAGGGAGGGAGGGAGATGGGAAGTGAGGGAGAGAGAAGAACAGAGCGAGAGGGGAATGGGGGAGAGAGAGAAAAGAAGAGAGAGGGAGTGAGAAAGGAAGTGAGAGAGGGGGAGAAAGAAAGAGATAGAGAGAAAGAGAGAGGGAGAAAAGGGGGAGAGAGATCAAGAAAAAGAAAGAGATAAAGAGAGATGAAGAGAGGAAAAGACATAAAAAGGGAGCGAGGGAGGGGAAGAGGGAGAGAGAGAGGGAGAAAGGAAGATGGAAAGAGGGAGAGAGAAAGATAGAGTGAGGGATAAGGAGAGAGAGGGAGAGCAAGAAGGGAGAGAGAAGGAGAGGGAGAGGGAGAGGGAGAAGAGAGCTTGAGACAGAGAGAGAGGGAGATGGAGAGAAAGTGAGATAGAGAGTGGGAGAGAGAGAGAGAGAGATGTAGAGAGAGTAATGAAGAAAGAGAAGAGGTAGAGAGAGGGAGAGGGAGAGGACAAGAGAGTGAGATTTAGAGAGAAAGAAAGAGGGAGGGATTAAGAGAAAGGAAATGAGAAAAGGAGGGAGAAAAAGTGAGAGAGAGGAAGAGAGGGGAAGAAAGGGAGAGAGGGATAGAAATAGGGAGGGAAAGAAAGATAGGTGGATAGGGAGAGAGGAAGAGGGATAGAGGGAAAGAGGGAGAGGGAAAGAGTGGGGAGAAGGAGAGAAAGTTGGAGAGAGGAGAATCGAGAGAGTGGGAGAGAGAGCTAAAGAGTGAGAAGGAGAGAGAGTGGGAGGAGGAGAGAGAGGGAGAGAGAGACAAAGATAGAAAGGGATAGGGTGGGAGGGAAAGAAATAGGCAGAGAGAGAGGGATAGGGAGTGGAAGAGAGGAGTGAGAGGGAGGGAGTTAAGGAGAGGAAGAGAGAGGGAGAGAGAGGGAAGACGAGAGGGAGAGCAAGAGAGAGGGAGAGAAAGGGGATAGGGAGGGATAGAGAAAAATTAAGGAGGAATAAGGAGATGGAGAGGGACAAAGAGAAGGATAGAGAGGGAGAGAGGGAGAGAAGAGGGATTAAAAGGGAGAGAGATTGAGAGGGAGAGAAAGAGAGAGATAGGGAGAGAGAGGGAGAAGGAGAGGAGAGGAGGGAGAGAGAGAGGGAGGGAGGGTGAGTGGGAGAGAGGGCAAGAGGGAGAAAGGAAGATAGAAAGAGGGAGAGAGAGGGGAGGGAGATGGAGAGGATGAAAGAAAAAGAGAGAAGGAGGGAGAGATAGGGAAAGGAAGATGGAGAGGGAGAGGGAGAAAGGGAAAAGCTAGGAAGGAGAGGGAGAGAATAAGAGGGAGAGAGAGAGCATGAGATAGAGAGCAAAAGGGAGAGAGTAGGAGATGGAGAGAAGATGAGATAGAGAGTGGGAGAGAGTGAGAGGGAGAGATGTAAAAAAATTAGTGGAGAAAGAGAGAGGAGAGAGAGGGAGAGGGAGAGGGAGAGGGAGAGAAAGGCAAAGATAGGAGGGGACAAGGTGGGAGGGAGAGGGGGAGAGGGGAGGGAGGGAGAGGAGGGGGAGAGAAAAGTAGGGAGAGAAGGAGTGGGAAAGGAAGAGAAAAAGAGTAAGAGAAAGAGTAAGAGAGAGAAAGAGAGAGGGAGAGAGAGGAAGAGAGAGGGAGAGAAAAGGGGATAGGGAGGGATAGAGACAAAGTAAAGGGGAGGAAAACGAGAGATGGAGAGGGACAGAGAGAAGGATAGAGAGGGGGAGAGAGGGAGAGGGAGAAAGAGAGTGAGGAAGAGAGATGTATTGATAGGGATGGAGATTGAAAGAGATGGGAGAAAGATATAGAGAGGGAGAGGGAGAGGGAGAGGGAGGGAGAGGGAGAGAGAGGGAGAGCACGATAGAGATAGAGAGAGAGAGATAGTAGGATTGAGAGGGAGAGAGGGTGAGAGAGGGGGAGAGAGAGGGAGCGAGTAGAGTGTTAGTATTAGTGTCCAACATCCAACCATGTTTGAATGGGCCCAAGTTAATATATTATTGCATCATTTAATCAAGAAGTCATTCCGTTAACTCTTATGTTTACATGTTGATAAATTCAATAGAGTTAGGTAGAAGTCCTTATGATATGTATTTGCAATAGTGATTGATCGAAAGATATAAGACAAATACTAATGCACATAAATGATATCATTAAATGTCCCAAGTCATAGCATTGTTGAGAATGGAGATTGACAATATACGGATACACTTGTGAGTGCTATGCTCATGCTATATGATAGCAGTAGGAGATCTCACATCGATTGGCATGGTGATGCCAAAGCAAGCACTTAGTTGATTTATGTTAGAGAACATATCACTGGACTTGACTCGGTATGAGAACCCAATTGGTTTTAGTCTATAGGAATCTCATACGAGATGGGTACAAATGGTCCTTAGACTTGAAGTTGTCATGGTTATCTCATCGAAGGACGTATGCACTTTGGCACTTGTTTCGATGGACCCATTTATGGGTTGCACATGGGTGATTCATTTGGTGCACTAGGTATCCAATGGAGATAGGTGTATGACTAAGATAGGACATACAATTCCTTTTATACTAAAGGAGTTATCACATCGCACTTTGATAAATGTCCGCTTAAGAAATATGTGGCCAAAGTAGGAGTACACCAATAGAGCATAATTGGTTTACTCTTAAGAGCTTAGACATTTTGGAATCGAAGAAAACTTGTGTGATCATAATTGAACAAGAATAATAACCAAGTTTACATGAGGACTGAATTGTATAGTAACCATGCTTGTGAAAGGTAACAATGGATTAACTAATCCTCTTAGAGAATTGGGTAGTCATGATGCCTTGCTAGAAGCCAATCTTGATTTATGTATCAAAAGATAAAAGAGGAGTCTTTTATTTTTGATACATGGCCAACATATATAGGAGCCTATTGAGCCACATGCATAAGTTTAAGTATTCACATTACCAATGAGAAGCAAAGATATTGGAAAAAGTTTCGAATTATAAAAGTTTCCTATTTTAGAAAGAGTTTTCAAAATGGAAAGTTTCAAAAATGAAATGTTTTCGATTTTAAAAATCGATTTCCTAAGTTAGAAGTTAGTTTCAAATTTGAAAATAAAGAACCTAAAAGGAAAGGAGTTTCCTAATTTAGGTTAAGGGGTATTTGGGAAATTGATTCCCAATGTGGACCTCGTCAAAATAATTTAAGAATATTATTTAGATAGTCCAAATAAATTAATTAGGCTAAAATAGTTTTGGCCCATTAGATTTAATTAAAAAGCTTTAAAATAATTTTGGTGGGAGGATAAAGATCAACCTTATTGGATAAGGATGAATGTTTTAAAGATAAACATTAAGCTTATTAGATAAGGTTAAATGTTTTAAAAGATTATAGACTCAAAGTCGCCACTCTCCTTGTCCTTGGAGGACAAGGAAACTCTCCCCTATATATAAGAAGAGAGGTATGACAAGGAAGGTATGAACCACCAAATAGAGTATTTTAGCTAACAAAATGAAAAGGGGAGAATTTTGGCCAAAAGAAAAAGAAGAAGGAGAAATTTCAGCCGACCTCCAAAAATAAGTTAGGGCACACGACCAAGAGAGAAATTAAAGGAGAAAATAGTTTTCTCCTAAACCCTAGTAAGAAATACTCTTTCCTCCTTGTTTAAGGTTGTCGTAAAGTTATCCAGGATTGATTTCTAGAGGAAATACTTAATCAAAAAAGATGGAGCTAGCATCCCATGAATTTTAAGTGCTTCTTAGTGGATACTTGGGCTGTATGGATCATCAATAGAGGTCGGACACTTGGACGGCTAGTCAAAGAAAATGAATTTAGATCCGCCCTACAAGTCATAATCCTTTACTTTAGCTTATTATTCATGTATGTATGATTAGTAGATTTAACGGCATGATCTTGGGGCCTTAGATGGAGGAAAGTTTTTATTTATTTTGCATCTCCATAGGATGCATTGTCCTTCATAGAGAAAGGGAGAGAGAGAAGGAGGAAGAGAAGGAGAGAGAGAGGGAGCGAGGGAGAGGGAGAGAGGGTAAGATATAGAGAGGGAGAGAAAGAGAGAGAGGAAGAGAGGGAGATGAATAAAAAATGCAAAGGGAAGGAGCGAGAGAGATTATGAAAGGTAGAGGCGGGATAGAGGGATATAAGGGGAGCATGAGGGGAGAGAGGAGCAAGAGACGGGGATATTGGGTTAAGGAGTGAGAGGGAGAGTGGAGCGGAGGAGGAAAGAAGAGAGGGAAAGAGGGGGAGAGAGTGTGTGTGATGGAGGAAGAGAGAGAGGTAGAGGGAGAGAGAGAATGAGAAAGAGAGAGAAAAGGAGATGGAGAGGGAGAGAGGGAGGATAGGAGAGAGATAAATTAAGAGATAGGAGGGAGAGAGAGGGAGAGGTAGAGAGAGATGGAGAGAGGGGGAGAGGAGGAGAGAGAGAGTAGAGAGAGATGGAGAGAGGGGGAGAGGAGGAGAGAGAGAGTAGAGAGAGATGGAGAGAGGGGGAGAGGAGGAGAGAGAGTAGAGAGAGATGGAGAGAGGGGGAGAGGAGGAGAGAGAGAGTAGAGAGAGATAGAGAGAGGAGAGGGAAAGATAGAGAGAGATTGAGAGGGAGAGAGAGGGAGAGGGAGAAAAGGAGAGCAATACAAAGAGAAAGAGAGGGAGAGAGAAGGAGAGGTTAACGGTGAGAGTGGGAGAGAGAGGGAGAGGGAGAGAGTGGTTGAGAGAAAGGGAAGGAGAGGGAGAGGGAGAGAGGGGAATAAGAGTGAGAGAGAGGGAGTGACAGAGAGGAAGAGAGAGAAAGGAAGGGAAAGGAAGAGGGAGAGCGAGAGACGATGACAAAGGGGGAGAGACGCAAAGGGAGAGATAAAGCAAAAAGGAGGATATGAGAGATAAAGATAGAGTGAGAGAAAGGGAGAGAGAGAAGAGGAGAGAGTGGGAGAGTGATAGAGAGGGAGAGGGAGAAGAAAAGAGGGAGAGGGAGATAAGGAGAAAGAGATGGAGAGAGGGAGAGAGGTAGAGAGGTAGAGGGAGGGAGAGGGAGAGAGAGATGGAAGGAGAGGGAGGCGAAGAAGAGAAGGAGAGAGAGATAGAGGAAGAGGGAGAGGGAGAGGGAGAGAGTGAGAGGGAGAATTAGAGAAGAAACGAGAGAGGGAGAGAGAGGGGAGAGGGAGAGGGTGGGAGAGGGAGTGAGATTGGGAGAGGTAGGGTGTAAGAGAAAGAGAGAGGGAGAGGAAGAGTGGGAGAGAGAAAAATAGGGAGAGAGGAGAGAGAACGAGGGCATGTGAGAGAGTGAGAGAGAGAGGTAGAAGGAGAGAGAGAAGGAATGGGAGAGGATGAAGGAGAAGGGAAGTGAGAGGAATAGAAAGAGGGAGGGAAGGAGATTGGAACAGAGCGAGAAAGAGATGGAGGGAGGGAGAGGGTGAGAGAGTGAGAGACAAAAAGGATGAGAGGGAGAGAAAGAGGAAGAGCAAGGGATAGATAAAGAGAGGGAGAAAGGGAGAGATAGAGAGGGGGAGATTGAATGAGAGAGTGAGAGGAAGAGATAGAGGAAAAAAGAGAGGGAGAAGGAGCAAGAGAGGGGGAGGGTGAAGAGAGAGGAAGAGAGACAGAGAGATAGAGAGTAGGGGAGGAAGAGAGGGAGAGAGAGATAAAGGGAGGTATAGGGAGAGAAAGAGGGAGATGAAGAAGGAGAGGGAGAGGGGAGTGAGAGTGAGAGGGGGAGGTAGAAATAGAGATGAGGAAAAATGGAGAGGGGAAAGAAGGAATGGAGAAGAAGAGAGAAATAGAGAGGGATAGGAAGAGGGAGAGGGAGAGGGGGAACAAGAGAGTGGAAGAGAGAAGATAGAGAAAGATTGATAGAGTCAATGAGAGAGAAGGAGAAAGATGGAGAGAATGGGAAAACAAGAGTGTAAGGGATGAAGAGGGAGATCAAGGGAGAGAGGGAGAGGAAAGGAAGGAGGGAGAGAGGGAAGAGAGAGAAGAGGAGAAGGAGTGTGAAAGAGAGAGGGAAGGAAAGAGAGATGGAGAGGGAGAGAGAGAAAGATAGAGAGGAAGAGGAAGGAAGATAAAGAGGGAGAGAGAAAGTTAGAGGAAGGATGAGAAAGATTGAGAGGGAAATAAAGGGAGAGGGAGAGGGAGATGGGGAGGAAAAGAGGGATGGAGATAAGGAGGGAGGGAGAGAGCGGGAGAGCGAGAAAGAGGGATATGGAGAGAGAGGAAGAAGGGAAAGAAAAGAGAGAGAGAGGGAGAGAGAGAGCGGGAGAGATAAGGATAGGTTGAGGGAGAGGGAGAGATAGAGGAAGAGAGACACATACAGAGACAAAGGGAGGGAGTTAGGAAGAGTGGGAGAGGGAGAGAGAGAGGGAGAAAGAAAGAGAGAGTGAGAGAGAGAGGAAGAGAGAAAGGGAGAGAGGGAGAAGGAGTTAGAGAGGGAGATCGAGAGAGACAGAAGGAGATAGAGAGAGAGAAAGGGAGAGAGAAGGAGAGGAAGAGAGGGATGGGAGAGGGGAGGGGAAGGGGTAGGGAAAGAGAGGAGGGAGAGAGGGAGAGGGAGAGACAGAGAGGGAGAGAGAGGGATAAAGAAAGAAAAGGACCAAGAGGGAGAGAGAGGGAGAGGGAGAAATTAAGAAGGAGAGAGGGAGAGAGATGGAGAGAAAGAGAGAAAACAAAAAGGGAGGGAGCAAGAGAGAGATAGAAAGAGGCGGGGTGAGAGGGAGAAAGAAAGAGGGATAGGGAGAGGAGAGAGAGGGTGAGAGAGGGTTGGAGAGAGAGGTAGGGAAATAGAGATCGAGAGGAAAGGGTTGAGAGAAAGAGAAAGAGAGAGAAGGAGGGAGAGGTGGGTTGAGCGAGAGAGAGGGGGAACAATTGAGAGAAAAAGAGAGAGAGGGAAAGAGGGAGAAATAGAGGGGGAGAGAGAGGGAGAGAGAGATACATAGTGAGGAAGGGAGAGAAAAAGAGAGAGAGGGAAGAGGAGTAAGATAGAGAGAGGGCGATGTGGCGAGAGAAAGGGGTTAGGAGAGAGGGAGAGAGAGGGAGAGAGGGAGGGGAGAGGGATGAAGGGAGAGTAAAAGGGGAATATATAGAGTGACTAAGGGAGATAGAGTGGGAGAGGGAGGGAGGAAGAGATAGAGAGGGAAAGGGAGAGAGGGAGAAGGAAAGGGGGAGAGAGGGAAAGGGAGAGTGAGAGATAGAGAGAAGAAGGGGGAGAGGGGGAGAGAGTGTGAGAGAGAGAGGGATAGATAGGGAGAGAGAGAAGGAGAAGTAGGAGAGAGGGAGAGGGAGAGGGAGAGAGAGTGAGAGGGGGAGATGTATAAGGTGAGAGGGAGGGAGAGGGAGAGGAAGAGGGAGATGGAGAAGGAGAGAGAGGGAGGCAGAAAGGGAAAGAGTAAGGGAGGGAAAAACAAATAGGGAGAAAGAAAGGGAAATAGGGGGAGAGGGAGAGGATGAGAGGCAGAGGTAAAGAGAGGGTGGGTGAGATGGATAGAGAGTGGGTGAGGGAGAGTATGAGGGAGAGTAAGAGAGGGAGAGTGGGAAAGAGGGAAGCGGGGAGAGAGAGGGAGAGATGATGAGAGAGAAAAAGAGAGTGAGAGAGGAGGGAGAGAGAGGGCGGGGAGGGAGAGGAAGAGAGAAGAGAGAGTGGGAGCGAGAGATAGGAAGAGAGAGGGAGAGGTTGGGAGAGCGAGAGTGAGATAGGGAGAGAGGAATATTAGGGAGAGAGAGGGAGAAAGGGAGAGGTAAGGATGGAGGAGAGAGGGAGAGAGAGAGAGGAGGGAGTGTGAATGTGAAAGGGAGGAATAAAGAGATGAAGAGGGGGAGAGAGAAAGAGAGGTAGATGGAGGAAGATAGAGAGATAGAAAGAGAGAGATGGTGAGGGAGAGAGAGAGGGAGAGGGATGAGAAAGAGGGTGGGAAGAGAGATGGATGGAGAGAGGGAGGGGGAAAAAGAGGTAGAGAGTGAGAGGGAGAGTGATAGGGAGTGAGAGGTCGAGAGAGGGAGAAAGGAAAAGGGAGAGGGAGAGAGGAAAAGAAAGGGAGAGGGAGGAGGGAGAGAGATGGAGAGAGATAGAGAGAAGGAGAGGAGATGGAGAGAGATAGAGAGAGAAGGAGAGAGAGGAAGAGGGAGGGAGTGAGAGTGGGAGAGAGGTAAGAGGGAGAAATGAAGAGAGAGAGGGGGAGAGAGAGATGAAGAGGAAGAGAGAAAAAGAGAGCATAAGGAAGCGAGAAAGGGAGGAGGAGAGAGAGGGAAAGGGAGAGGGAGAGAGGGAGAAGTAAGGAAAATGAGAGACAGAGGGAGAGAATGAGTGGGAGAGAGAGAATGAAAGATAGAAGAATGATGAGGAGGAAGAGGAAGAGAGAGGGAGGAAGTAGGAGATAGAGAGAGGGTGAGATAGAGAGTAGGAGAGAGAGAGAGGTAGAGAGAGAAGGGGGAGAGAGAGGGAGAGGGAGAGGGAGAGGAAGAGAGAGTGGGAAGGAGGGGGAGAGAAGGGGATAGAGGGGGAGAGAGGGATGGAGGGAGGAAGAGAGAGAAAGAGAGAGGGATAAAGAGAGAAGGATTGAAGGAGTGAGAGAGGGGGAGAGAGTGTGTGAGAGAGGGAGGGAGGGAGGGAGAGAGAGAGGAATGGAGAGAGAGGGAGAAAGATAAGGAGAGGGAGAGGGAGAGGAAGAGAAAAAATGTGAGAGGAAGGTAGTGAGATAGAGGAGGAGAGTGAGAGGAAAGGAGGGGAAGAGAGAGGGAAAACGACAGGGAGAACAATAGAGAGATATAAAAAGGGAGAGAGGGAGGGGGAGATAAAGTAAAAGGGTTGAGGAGAGAGATGGAGAGGGGGCAGAGAAGAGAAGAGAGAAGGAGAGGAAGAGGGAGAGGAAGGGAGAGATGGAGAGAGGGAGAATGGGAGAGAGGTAGAGAGAGGGAGAGAGAGATTGATAGAGAGAGGGAGAGAGGGGGAGAGGGAGAGAATAAGAGAGTGGGAGAGGGAGAGAGGTGGAGAGAGCGAGAGGGGGAGAGAGAGCAAGAGTGTGAGAGGGAGAGAGTAAGAAAGAGAGATGGAGGAAGAGATAGAGGGAAAGAGAGGGAAAGATAGGAAGGGAGAGGGAGGGAGGGAGGGAGAGAGATAGGGAGAGAGATGGAGAGAGAGAGAGTTAAAGAAATAGAGGGAGAGAGGAATATTAGGGAGAGAGAGGAACATTTTCAATTTAAATGTGATTTCTCATTTTAACTCATGTAATTGCATTATCATTTTTACTTAAAATACATGAAATTCTATATATTTTGAAGCTAAAAACATTCAATTATATTATCATCTAATTAATTTAATAATATATTCAACTAAATTTAATTTACTTAAACCTAAATAAAATGTTTATTAAATTCTATTAATTAATAAAAAATTTATTAAATTTTAACATTTATATTTATTTTCCAATTACATTTTTTCCCATTTTTTTTTATTTTTCAAATGATTAAATCATTGTGCATGAATCAAATCTATTACATTAAATTAATTTAAACTAATTAAGTCGATAATTAATTTAAACGAAACACAATATCACAAACTAGTAAAAAGTTAATAAAAAAAATTAACCAACCAACATATCCAAAAAATCTTTAAAAAATAATCAACAAAAGTTTTACTAAAGTACGTTAAAAAATTATATAATTTCAAAATTAAGTTAAACAAACAAATAACCAAATTAACCTAATAATTAACAAAAATAATTAATTAATTTAAAATTATAATTAAAGATTAAATAATTAAATTTTAACCGACAATTAAAAATTAACATAATTAAAACTTTTTAGCTTTATGTTAACCTAAGAATTAACATAACTAAAAAATAAAAATTAACAAAATTAATCTAACACTTATGAAATTAAATAACAATTAAGAAATTTATACTAACATATATAACTTAACGTAACTAAAAATTAACATAACCAGAAAATTAACAACATACATAATTCAACTAATAAATAACAAAATTTATCTAAAAATTTATAAAATTTATTTAACTTAAAAAAAACATAAGAATTAAAGAGAGAAAGTTTTACTTGAGAGATAAAGAGAGAGCACGGATCCGGTCTAATTTTGAGAGAGAAAGATGCACCTCACTTTGTTGAATGATTTGGTAAGTCACTTGATGGCGTTCGAGCAACGTAAGTAGTGGTTTTATGGTCGACGGGGAAAATTTGGGTTAAGGAGAGGAGGAGTCGAATGGGGGAAGAAGAAGGGGGAGGGGTATATATAGGGCAATTAGCGACAAAAGCGAATCGTCACCAATCCCTTGTCGATTAGCAACGGATTTTCAATCCCAAATTGGTGACCTACCAATAGCTAAAACTAGCGACGAATTACCAATACGTTGCTACTTTGGATCTCAAATAATTTAGCGATGAAAATCGATCGCTATTCCGTCGCTAAACCTAGTGCTTTTTTTCTCACGTTAGCTTGTGACAACTTAGGCATAGAATTTTATCCGTCGGTTTTTTTCATCGTTATTCCGTCACTAATTAGTTGCAAAAATCAACTTATTATCATTGGTTGCTAACCTATCGTTAATGCGTCTCTAATTAGAGATGAATTATTATTTATCACTAAATTCATCTCTAATTAGAGATGAATTATTATCCGTCACTAAATTCATCGCTAATTGTCAATTTTCTTGTAGTGTAGAAAGAGGAGGGAGGAGAGAGAGGCTAAAAAGTAGGAGAGAGAGAGAGGGGCGGATGGAGTGGGAGAGAGCTAGTGAGGGAAAAGGAGAGAGAGGGAGAGGAAGTGAGGGGAAGAGAGAGAGGGAGGGAGAGAGAAGAAGGGTGAGAGAGAGGGAGAGAGGGAGAGAGAAAGGAAGAGAGGAAAAAAGGGAGAGCAAGAAAGAAAGAGAGATAGAGGGAGGAGGGAGAGAGGGGAAGGGAAGGGAGAGAGAGAGGGAGAAAGGAGGGAGAAAAAGAGGGAGGGAAAGGAGAGAGAGATGGACGGAGGGAGAGACAGAAAGGGGTAGAGAGGTAGGGAGAAAGGGAGAGGGAGGGCGAGAGAGGGAGGGTGAGAGAGAAAGGGAGAGAAAGAGGGAGCATATGGAGAAAGGGAAAGGGGGAGAGGGAGGGTGGGAGGGGGAAGGGAGAGAGAGAGAGAGAGAGAGAGAGAAAGTAGGTGTGTGTGTGTAATATGTATGACCTAAAAACCTCCTTAAATATAAAGATATTTTATTTAATTAAAAAAGGATGTTTATTAAATACGAGGAATAAAGTTTAAACTTTAATTAAGAATGAAATAAACATAAGTATGATTAAAAAGGAAGGTTAACAAAATGAGTAAGGCTAGAATTAGAGATTGGTACCCTTAGTTGATATGGTTAATTAGAGATTGGTACCCTTAGTTGATATGGTTATGTTTAACTTAGAGACACAATTGCAAAACCTAGAAGCATAATAAAAAATTAAACGTTTAGGTACTCGATTGAAATGATTAAGAAAATTTAGGGGCTTAAATTACCTATGGAAAAGGTCTAGGATAAGGATCAATTTGAGAGAAATTATGTAGTTATGGACTGAAATTGGAGGGCTCAATTGTAAAGATTTAATATTTTGGAACTAAAGTTTAAAATGGTAACACTTTGGAGGACTTAATAATTGATTTTGAGAGACTAATTCTAGCAAGATAATCTCTAAAAATGGAGAGAAAAAGAGAAGAGCAAAGTCGGTGAAGAGATGAGAAGAGAGGAAAAGAAAAATCTAAAGGAAAAGGAGGAAGAAAAGAGAAAAATCAAGAGATGCCATTAATAACCAACCTTAATGTTAATATAATGTGACACACTTAGCTTAATCCTAAGAGAAAACCTTATCTATAAATATGGAAGAAGAAGATGGAAAGAGAGGTTGGAAAATTGGAGGAAACAAGCTACCCCAAATAGAGAGGAGTTCAACCAAGAGAGAAACCACCAAACCAACAGACCAAAACTTTTTAGGCAATCTTGTAACACCCCAAAATCACTAAAATTAGTTTGGGAGAACAAGAAAAGGAAGTGGAAAACGTTCCACTTTTTCCAAAACTTTGAAGAGAAAAGAGGAGGAAAGAACCAAGGAGTAGAAGAGGAAGATTGGCCAAACTACAAGTAAGGTAAGTGTAATCCTCTCTAAACCATAAGAAAATAGTGTTTTTGATGAGTAATTATTGTTAAATTGGATTTTAATTATTTAGGGATTAATAGTTTAATTATTGAGAATTGCCATGTTGTTGTTGAATTAAATGATTTTTATAATATTATGTGTTGTTCATGTTGGAATTATGATGAATAAATGATTAATTGGATCAAAAGAGTGCGTCTTGAGGTTATCCTTGTTCATAGAACTAGGTGGTTGATTATCTTTAAGATATGAATAAACAAGTGGTTTTAAGACCTCTTGTTTACAAAGTGCTTGATGATATGCCCAAAAGTTGTTAATGGTATTGAATTAGACAACTTGAAACTTAGCCACTTTGTTACAAAATTTTAGCCAAGACTCGAAGTTTTGATTACTTGATTTACATAAATTATTTGATGCTAAAATGATAAAAAAAAAAAAAAAAGGTATTAGGTTAAGAGGTTAGAGGTGAAAAATTGAGAAAAATTAAATAAATGAAAGTTGTCCTTCCATTGGCCAAGTTTCCACCAAGAATGAAAGACAAGGGTAGGAGAGGTTAATTTAAGGCTAATGTTCATTTTGAGGTTTGAAGGTATAAGATGGCATGAAAAATGATCATAATCATGTGAAAAAAGGATGGATTATGTTGCTTAAACATTCAGCCATAACATGTGTTTAAGGCATGAATTGTGTTTATTGATTGTCCATGTTTGCATGCATACTTGTTTTATATAGAACATGTATTTGATTTATTATTTATAGTACATGTTCTTAAGGATTTAAAATTATTGATGTTGAGGTTTATCTTAAATGCATTTAATTTTATTTAAATGCATTTGCACATAATAATGATGAAAGGGGTTTTACATTCATGATTTTGATGAAAGGAAAAGGAAAAGGAAAAGGAAAGGTTTTCAAAAAGGAATGGCTAGGTATCTTCTTAAAGTTATGGAAGAGGAATGATCACCCTCTCTTGAGGAGATGACCATGCTAAAGGAATGATTTGGTGTATACTCTTAGCATACAAAAAAAATAAAGACACGTCAAGAGAATGATCCAAGCATACACTCTAGGCATGTGAAGGAAAACAAGCACATGCTAATGGGATGATCTAGTGTATACTCTTAAAATGTGAAGGAAAATGAGCACATGCTAAGGGAATGATCTATTGTATACTCTTATCGTGTAATGGAACATGTTTTAGGAAGGTACCTAGTACTTTTTTGAAGTTTTAACAATTGCTTATTTTAAAAAAGGGTTGATTATGTGCACAATAGGCGAGGTGCGTTTGAAGATGAAAATGAATTTTAAAAGGCATGAAAATGATTTTAAAATGCATTACATGTATAAAAGGCATTACATGCATTGCATGGATTACACGTACTCGGGCATCACTCAACTTTGTTTCTTATGTTATAGGAGAAAAAGGAGATGAATAAGTACTATCATCAAGAAATATTGAAGACTTGCCATATGTGTGCTTACGATAGAGAAAGAGGGAGGGAGGGAGGGAGAGAAATAGGGAGAGAGAGAGAGAGAGAGAGGGAGGGAGTGGGAGAGAAATAGGGAGAGATGGAGAGAGGGAAAGAGAGGGAGTGAAAGAGAGAAAGGGAAAGAGAGGGGGAGAGAGAGAGGGAGATGGAGAGGGAGATAGAGGGGGAGAGAAGGAGATAGGGGAGAGAGAAAGAGAGAGAGAGAAAGGGGGAGAGAGGGAGAGAGAGGGAGCGAGAGTGAAGGAGAGAGAGAAAGAGGGAGGAGAGGGAGAGGGAGAAAGTGAGAGAAAGGGAGAGAGAAGGAGTGAGAGTGGAAGGGAGAGAGAGAGGGGGAGAGAGAGACAATGAGGAGGGAGAATTAGGAGAGAAAAGGAGAGAAAGAGAGAGGGATAGAAGGAGAGGGAGAGGAAGGGAGAGAGATGTAAATGGAGGGAAAGGGAGGCGGATAGGGAGGGTAAGAGGGGGAGAGAGAGGTAGACAAAAGGGGAGAGGGAGTGAAAGAGAGGGAGGGAGAGAGAGAGAGTCGAAGAGGGAGAGGGAGCGAAAGGAAGGGAGGGAGAGAGAGAGAGGGAAAGAGGGAGAGGGAGAGAGAGAGGGAAAGAGGGAGAGGGAGAGAGAGAGGGGGTAAGAGAGAGGGTAAGAGAGAGAGGGAGGGTAGAAAGAGGCAAAAAGGGAGAGAGAGACATGGAGAGAGATAGAGAAGTAAAGGAAGAAATGAGATAGAGAAGGACAGAGATGAAGAGGGAGAGAGAGGGGGAGAGGGAAGGAGGGAGAGAGAGAGATGGAGAGTGAGAGAGTGAGTGAGAGAGAGAGAGATAAAGAGAGAAAGAAGGAGAGAGTAAGGG
The DNA here is from genome assembly GCA_963924115.1 of Dovyalis caffra. Lineage (NCBI taxonomy): Eukaryota > Viridiplantae > Streptophyta > Magnoliopsida > Malpighiales > Salicaceae > Dovyalis > Dovyalis caffra. Next base: position 610,814 of record CAWUPB010001189.1, read on the forward strand.
AGAGAGAGGGATGAAGAGAGAGAAAGAGGGGGAAAAAGAGGTATAAAGAGAAAGGTAGGGAGAGAAGGCGAGGGAGAGAGGCAAAAAAAAGAGAGGGATATAGGAAAGGCAGGGAGAGAGGGAGAGAGGGAGAGAAAGGAGAGGCGAAAGGGGAAGATAGATAGAGAGAGGGATAGAGGGAGATTGGGAGAGAGAGATGGGGAGGGGGAGAAGGAGACTAAGAGAGAAGAAGAAGGGAGAGGGACGTAGAGAGGGGGAGAGATTGGGAAAGAAAGGGAGAGAGAAGAACGAGAGGGACGGGGAGGGAGAGAGAGGGGAGAGATTGGGAAAGAGAGGGAGAGAGAAAAGAGAGGGAGATGGAGGGAGAGAGCAAGGAGAGATTGGGAAAGAGAGGGAGAGAGGAAGAGAAGGCAAGAAAGGGAGAGGCGAGAAAGAGATAGAAAGAAGGAGAGAGAAGGAGAAAGATTGAGGGAGAGAGAGGGAAAGAGAAAAGAGTGAGAGAGGGAGATATGGAGGGAGAGAAAGAAGAGAGTGAGATTAGGAAAGAGATAGGGATGGTGAGAGTGGAAGATAGAGAGCAAGAGATGAAGAGGAGGAGAGAAAGTGGAAGAAAGGGAGAGTGAGGGAAAGAGAGAATGAGAAAGAGAGGGAGAGAGTGAGAGAGGAAGAGAAAAAGGGGTAAAGGGAGATTGGGAGAGAGGGATACGAGAGGGAGAGAGAGGGGGAGAGGGAGAAGGAGAGGGGGAGAGAGAGGGAGATAGGAGAGAGTGGGAGAGAGAGACAAGGAGAGGCAGGAAGAGATAGAGAGACTATGGTAGGGAAGAGAGAGAAGGTGGGAGAAAGGAAAAGGGAGAGAGATTGTGAGAGTGCGAGAAGGAGAGAGAGGAAGGAGATAGAGAGGGAGAGAAAGGTAGAAAGGGAGAGAGAAAGAGATGTAGAGAAAAAGACAGAGGTAAAGATAGAGAGGGAGGGGAGGGATAGAGTGAGGAGATAGAGAGAGGGAGAGAGTGGGAGAGAGAGGGAGATAGAAAGGGAGAGAGAGGAAGAGAGGGAAGGGAGTGAGAGGGAGAGAGAGAGAGAGGTTGGGAGAGTGGGAGAGGGAGGAAGAGTGTAGGAGGGAGAGGGAGAGGAAGGGGGAGAGATAAAAAGAGAATGGGAGAGGGAATAGGAGAGAGAAGGAGAGAAAGAGTGAGAGAGGGATGAAGAGATGAAAGAGAGTGAGAGAGAGTGGGAGAGAGAGAGGAAGTTAGAGAGCAGGGAAGAGAGGGAGAGAGATTGGGATGGGAGAAAGGGAGGGAGATAGTGAGAGAGTAGGAGAGAGAGGGAGAGAAGGAGATTAGGAGAGAGGGAGAGAGAGAGCGAGAAGGGGAAGGGATGAGTGAGAGGGAGCGAGAGGAGTAGAGAAAGCAAAGAGAATGGAGAGAGGGAGAGAGAGGGAGATGGAGAGAGATGGAGATAAGGATAGAGGGAGGGACAGAGGGAGAGAAAGTGATAAGGAGAGTACAAGAGAGAGGTGAAGAGAGAGTAAGAGAAAGAGGGAAAGAGATAGAAAAGGGGATATAGAGAGAGAGGAAGAGAGGGAGAGTGAGAGAGAGAGATAGGAGAGGAAGAAGGAGGGAGAGATAAAGGATAAAGAGATGGAGAGATAGAGGGAGGGGGAGAGAGAGGATGATTGAGGGAGAGATAGAAATATAGTTAAAGAAAGGGAGAGAGGGATAAAGGAAGAGAGGAAGGGAGGGGGAGACAACAAGGGAGATAGGAAGCAAGGGAGAGAAAGAGTGGGAGAGAGAAAAAAGATAGAGGGAGAGAGAGAGAGTGAGGGATAGAGGGAGATAGGGAGAGGGATCAAGAGCTAGAGAAAGAGAGTGAGGGATAGAGGAAGAGAAGGAAAGGGATCAAGAATGAGAGATGGGGAAAGGATGAGAGTGAGAGGAAGGAGAGAGTGAGAGAAAGAGAGAGATGAGGAGAGAGAGAGAGGGGGAGAGAGAGATGGACATGGAGGATGAGAGGGAGAAAGAGAGAGAGAGAGAAGAGGGCTAGAGAGAAAGGTGAGAGAGAGGGTAGGAGAAAGAGAGAGAAAGAGGGAGGGATAAAGGGAGACCGGGAGAGAGAGGGTAAGAAGGATTGATAGAGGGAGAGAGATTATGGCGCCCCTCCTCGACCCACTTGCTACTACCTAAAACGGAGTCGCAAGGCGAGAAGCGCGTCACTATGACATGTCCAACATGACTTAAACCTTAGTACGTACATATTGGTACCATAACAACATATTATATATTAAAATATGTACAATACAATTTACATGACAAGAATACTCAAATGGGAAGAAATTACAATTTATTTTATTCACAATACTATCAAAATGTCTACCGATACTCCAACCCAAAATTTACAATTAAAATAAAATCTCCTAAGGTTTGTACCACCCCTAAGCCCTTTTGGAGGATCCGACAACGTCCTTGTTGGTACTACGGCCATCACTACCTATCCTAACATGCAAATAACAACGAGGTGAGACAAAGCTCGGTAAGTGGGATGATGCATGTGATATGCAATGCTTTTCCGACTTCCCACCATACTCATAAATTTTAATTTCGGATACCTTGGGTAGTAGCGGTCTACTTCATAGGTGATTACCAAATCATCGAATGCTAAAAATGAAATTATCCCTCATTGTAGCCATCGTTGATGGGAATCCATCGCTTAATAGTGCAGCCACACGGCTTAGAGTGCACACACGGTTGGATCACTAACCCCTTTTTAATTCGATTAGGTTACCACCGCTATCCATACACATCACTTTTCGACCATTTGATTCTTTCTTAATTCATTCCCACCAATACTCATGATGCACGTGATGTCATAATTACGGTATTAAGCCTAGTGAGGGTACCAAACCATATAGGTTTCAAACCAATGCACCCATGCCGGGTTCACATATAGTTCACATGATTTCAAACATCTTGTCACAACGTTCATCTAATTAGGTTTAAACACCAACTAGTGTCATTTGCTAGGTCATGGGCTCGATTTGTAGTTGAGACCTTCCTACCGCTTAACGAGTGTACTCTTGACTATTATTTCATTCTACATTCGAGTTAGGTGGTATTTAACATCTCGACTGGTTTAAAAACACGTTATGCACAATGGTTCTCCCCTTTTTTGGCATACTCAATGCTTAAGTCAAGAATCGATTCCGTTTCACAACTTTACCTATCTAACTTCATTTTTATCCTAATTTGGGCCTAATAAGTCCATAAATTATTTAATTGGCTTGAGAAAACCCAAAGTCCTCCTTTTTCCCATGTTTAGGCCGAATGGTCCTAAAATTTGCAAAGAAATTGTTTTGGTCCTACAGGACTTTTCCATTCTTATTAAGATGGCTAATCAACCTAATTTTCTTACCATTAGATTAAGGTCCCTAAACACTAAAAGAATTCCATTTTTTTCTTTTATTCTTCGCTAAACATTTCATAGGTAAAACTTTAGAATTTTCATTTTATTTTCTTCGTTTCTATTGTTTTAAGCCAATCTTATACCAAACCTAAATTATTTTCCCCAAATTTCGTCCTAACCAAGTCCAATTCATCACACCCATTACCGACTAATTAAGCTACACATAAACAAAATCAAGCTTAAGCAAACAACCATCACAAACAAGTATAATAATAATCAACCATAAGCAACTAACCATAAAAGCCAAAAACCAACATCAACACAAACTTAATTTATTTCCATAACCAAATAAATGGTATAAATAAATAACCAAAGAACCCACTTACATAGCTAAAGGTGTGATTAGGTTTTCCTTTATTTTTTTTCCTTCTTCTCTCCTTCTCATGGTTTTCTCTATTATCTTTCTTGGTGCTCCATGGTTTTTGGCTGAAAGTTCCAGCCATTTAACCCTCTCTCTCCCTTATATACTTCCCTTTTCTTCCCCCTCTACAATTGCCTTGAATCAATTGGCCAAGGTGGAAAGTACTTGGTGACTAAGGAAGCAAGTGGCTGGTTTGAAGTGAAAAAAAGGTGAGTTGGCCTTAATTCATTTATTAGGGTAGCTTAGGTGTCTAACTAAGTACTTAGGCTAACTAAATACCCTAACTAACCAAGTTTAAGTAACTAACCTCATTTCTTTCCCTTAAAATTTGGAAATCTCTATCCCTAAACTAGGAATTTTCTTTCCTAAAATTTCGGCGAGTGGTACATCCAAACAGATCTGTACCAAATCAACCATAACTATATATATATAGATCTAAAAATCACAAATTGTTATAGAGACCTATTAGACACATAGATGAACAACTTTTATTCTTTGAGTTTTACCTAGAAATCAATGTAAAATCCCTAAATAAATCACACAAAGTTCAAAAAGTTTCTTTTAAACAATTCAGAAATTTTTCCAAAATAAGTTCCAATGTTTCTAAAATTTTATAACACATTTCTCGGTAATATAATGCATCCCGAATACTTAGAAATATCCTAAGGATAATTAACTAAATATCGAAAATTTTTCCTCTTGAAATTGCACTGGTAAACATCAAACATACCGCTATCGTAAAAACTTTTAAAACAATTCATACTATAACTTTTAATGAATATAGGCATGTTTATGAATATTTAAACATGTATATATATTTATAATTAATAAATTCTATGCGAGTTACGGGGATGAGGGAGAGAAAGAGAGAGAAAAAGGAGAGAGATAGGGGTATGGAGAGAGGGAGAGGGAGAGGGGGAGAGAGAGCAAGAGATATTAGGTTAAAGAAAGGAGAGAGGGAAGGGAGAGAGAGGGAGAGGGAGAGGGAGAGGGAGAGGGGGAGAGAGAGCAAGAGATATTAGGTTAGAGAAAGAAGCGAGAGAGGGACGAGGAAAGAGAGGGAGGAGAAAGAGAGAGGAACGGATAGAGAGAGTGAGAGAGAGAAGGGCGAGAAAGAGTGAGAGGGAGTTAGAGAGTGTGGATGGAGAAAGGTAGGGGAGAGAGAGGTGTAGAGTGAGGAAAAGAGGGAGAGAGAGGGGAAAGAGAGGGAGTGATAGTGAGAGGGAGGGATAGAAAGCGAGAGAGGGGGAAAGAGAAGGGTGAGAAGGATGGGGAGAGAGCGGGGGAGGGGTGAGATGGAAAGAGCGAGAGAGGGAGAAAGAAGAGGGAAAGGAAAATAGTGAGTGGGAGAGGAAGAGAGGGAGAGAAAGAAGAGAAAGGGAGAGAGAATGAGAGAATAAGAGAGAGGGAGATAGCAAAAGAGAGAGAGGGAAAGAGAGAGGTGCGAAGGGAAAAGGAGAGAGGGAGAGGGATAGAGTTAGAGATAGGTAAAGAGAGGGAGGAAGGGCGAGAGGGAGGGAGATCGAAAGTCGGAGAGAGAGGAAAAGAAATGGAAAGGGATAGAGGGGAAGTAGATAGTGGAGGAAGAGGGACAATGAGATACAGAGAGAGGGGGAGAGAGGGGAACTAAGAAAGAGGGTTAGAGGGAGAGAGGGAGAGAGATTAAGGGAGGGAGGAGGAGATGGAGAAAGAAAACGAGATAGAGGGAGAGAGAGAGAGAAAGAGAGATAGAGATAGATGTAAAGAGGGAGAAGGAGAGGGTGAGTGTGAGGGTGAGGGTGAGGGATAGAGATAAAAAGGGAGAGAGGAAGAAGGTGAGAAAGGGATAAAGGTAGAGGTGGAGAGTGAGGGAGTGATAGAGAGAGAGGGAGAAAAAGTGAGAGAGATAGTGGGAGAGAAAGAGAAGGAGAGGGAAAGAGGGAGAAAAGGGGGAGAGAGAGGTTAAGGGTGGGAGGGGAGAGGGAGAGACAAGGAAAGAGAGAGGGATAGAGGGAGAGGGGGCAAGGGATAGAGAGTGACATAGGGAGGGAGAGTAAGGGAGAGAGAGGAGGGCTAAAGAGAGAAAGGGAGAGAGGTTAAGGAGGAGAGTGAGGGGGAGGGAGAGAGGGAGATGGAGGGGGAGGAAGGGTGTGAAAGAGAGGTAGAGAGAGAGAGAGGGAGGGAGAGAGAAAGAGAGGAGCAGAGAGAGAGAGAGAGATAGCTCTAGAGGAAAGGATGGAGGGAGGGGGAGGGAGAGAGGATGAAAAAGGCAAGAGAGATAAAATGAGAGGGAGGGAGATGGAGAGGAAGAGGGGAAGAGAGGAAGAGGGTGGGAGAGAATGGTATGTAGAGAGAGTGAGAGGGGGAGGGAGAGAGAGATAAGGGAAAAAAAGGAGATTAGGAGAGATAAGGAGTGAGAGAGTGGGAGAGAGGAAGATTGGGGGAAAGAAAGAGAGATAGAGAAAGGGAGAGGGAGATGGAAAGAGGGAGAGCAAGGGGAGAGAGAGTTGGTAAGAAAGAAGGAGAAAGGGAGAAAGGGGGAGAGAGAGGGAGAGATTGAGTGAGAGATAGAGAAAAAGGGAGAGAGGGTGAGAGAGGAAGAGGGTAAGGGAGAGAGAGGAAGGGAGAGAGGGAGGAAGAGAGAGAGAGAAATTGAGAGAGGGAGGGAGATAGGGAGAGTTAAAGAGTGGGAGAGGGAGAGTGAGAGAGGGAGAGAGTGAGAGGGACATAGAGAAAAAGGAAGAGAGGGTGATCCTAGCTCTCAATCCTCTCCCTCTCTCTCTCCCTTTCTCTCTCACTCCCTATCTCTCACTCTCTACCTCTCACTCTCTCTCTCTCCCCTCTCTATCCCCTTACTCTCTATCTCTCCCTCTCTTTCTCCCTCTCTCTACCTCTCTCTATTTCTCTACCTCTATCTATCCCTCTCCCTCCCTTACCTCTCCTTCCTTTTTCTTCCTTTCCCTCTCTCTTTCTCCTTCTCTCTCCCCATCACTTTATATATCTCTCTCTCATTTCCTTTCTCTCTATCTCCCTCTCTCTATCCCACCTCTCTCCCTCTCTCTCCCTCTCCTTTCCTCCCTCTCCCTCTCCCTTTTCCCATTTTTTCCCTCTCCATTCCCCTCTCTCTCTCTCTCTTCGTCCCCCTTGCTATGTCTCTCCCTCTCTTCCTCTTCCTCTCTCTTTCCTCTTTCTCCCTCCCCTCCTTTTCTCTGTTATCTCTCTCCCTCTCTCTCCTTTCCTCCATTTTCTCCTTATCCTTCCCACCCTCTATCTCTCTACCTTGCTCTCTCTCCCCATATCTATCTCCCTCTCTCTCTATATTTCTCCTTTCATCTCTCTCTCTTCTTCTCCCTCTCTATCTATTTCTCTCTCCCACTCTTTACTAATCCTTATCACTCTTTCTCCCTCCTCTCTCTATCCCTTTCTCTCTCCCTCTCTTTCCCAATCTCTCTCCCTCTACCTCCTTATCCCACTCTCTCTCCCACTTCTTCTCTTTCATTCTTATTGCTTTTTCTTTCCTAATCTCTCTCTCTCCCTTTCTTTTTCCCCCTCGCCCTAGCTCTCTCTCCCTCTCCCTCTCGTGCTCCCATTCTTTCTCCTTTCCCCTTTCCCCTTTCCCTCCTTCCTTCTCTCTCTCTTCTCTTTGTCCCTCTCTCCTTTCCCTCTCCTTCCCTATCCCACTCTCACTCTCTTCCTCTCTCTCTCTTTACCTTCCACTCTTCCTTCCTCTCTCTTACTCTCTCCCTCCCTCCTCCTACCCACTCCATCTCTTGCTCTCCCTCTTTCCCAATCTTTCAAACTTCCTCTCTCCCTTTTTCTATCCCTCTCTTCCTCATTCTCTCCCCCTTTCTCTCCCTCTTATTCTCTCTCCTAGCCCCTCTCTCTCCTTCTCCCTCTCTGTCTCCCTCTCTATCTCTCCCACTTCCCCCTTTTTTCTCTCTCTCCTCCTCTCTCTCGCTCTCTCTCTCTCTCTATCACTCTTAATCTCCCTCACTCCTCCCTCCAAATCTCCCTCTCTCTCTCTATCTCCCCTTCCCTCTCTCCCTCTAACTCCCAAGCTCTTTTTCTTCATCCTTCCCTCTCTTTCCCTCTTTCCCTTTTCCCTCTTCCCATCCCTCTCTCCCCTCTAGCTCCCCACCTTCTTTTTCTCTCTCCCTCTCTCTCTCCCTCCTTCCCTCTTTTCCCCCTTCCCTTCCTCTCTCTCCCTCCCTCCATCTCTTTGTCTCCCTCTTTTCCCTCCCTTTCCAATCAATCTCTCTCTCCCTTTCTCTCATCTCTCCCTTTCTCCCTCTCCCTTTTTCTCTCCCTCTCTTTCTTCCTCTCCCTCTCATTTCTTCCCTCTTTCTCACACCCTTTATGTCCTTCTCCCTCCTTCCCTCTCTTACTTCTCCCTCTCTCCCTCTCTCTCATTCCCTCCCTTTGTCCCTCTCCCCCTCTCTCTGCCTCACCCTCCTTTTTAGTTTCTCTCCCTCTCTCTTTATGTCTCCCTCCCACTCCTTCCCTCTCTCTCCCCCTCTCCCTCTCTCGGTCCCCTCATTTCTTCCTCTCTTCCTCTCTCACTCTCTATTTCCCTCTCTCTATCTCCCTCCTAATCTCCTTCTCTCCCTCTATCCCCCTCTTTCCTGTCATGTTTATTATGCATGCTATGCTCCCCTCTCTCATATTTTTATGGGATTCCAATCAGCTCCCTTAAATAGATTCATCATCCTTGAGATGTCAAAATCTTTTTTGGTTGATAGCTGGGCCTACCGAGTAGACTCATGTTGCTTTGTTGTCTTGTTCATACCTATATCACCCGACTTCCCATTCGATTTCAGTACCCCTCCTACTTGAAGCCCACTTAATTTCTTTCAACAAGCCTCATCAGAATGACCTACAAGACCACACCCATTGCAATATATCAATTTCCCCTCATACTTAATCCTTTACCGAAATCATGCTCCTTAGAACTACCCACCTAAATCTTACCAAGCAAAGGTTGAGAAACATCTACTTTTAGGCAAATTCGAGCACACATAGGATGAGTTAAAGACATGGAATATTAGGGAGAGAGAGGGAGAAAGGGAGAGGTAAGGATGGAGGAGAGAGGGAGAGAGAGAGAGGAGGGGAGTGTGAATGTGAAAGGGAGGAATAAAGAGATGAAGAGGGGGAGAGAGAAAGAGAGGTAGATGGAGGAAGATAGAGAGATAGAAAGAGAGAGATGGTGAGGGAGAGAGAGAGGGAGAGGGATGAGAAAGAGGGTGGGAAGAGAGATGGATGGAGAGAGGGAGGGGGAAAAAGAGGTAGAGAGTGAGAGGGAGAGTGATAGGGAGTGAGAGGTCGAGAGAGGGAGAAAGGAAAAGGGAGAGGGAGAGAGGAAAAGAAAGGGAGAGGGAGGAGGGAGAGAGATGGAGAGAGATAGAGAGAAGGAGAGGAGATGGAGAGAGATAGAGAGAGAAGGAGAGAGAGGAAGAGGGAGGGAGTGAGAGTGGGAGAGAGGTAAGAGGGAGAAATGAAGAGAGAGAGGGGAGAGAGAGATGAAGAGGAAGAGAGAAAAAGAGAGCATAAGGAAGCGAGAAAGGGAGGAGGAGAGAGAGGGAAAGGGAGAGGGAGAGAGGGAGAAGTAAGGAAAATGAGAGACAGAGGGAGAGAATGAGTGGGAGAGAGAGAATGAAAGATAGAAGAATGATGAGGAGGAAGAGGAAGAGAGAGGGAGGAAGTAGGAGATAGAGAGAGGGTGAGATAGAGAGTAGGAGAGAGAGAGAGGTAGAGAGAGAAGGGGGAGAGAGAGGGAGAGGGAGAGGGAGAGGAAGAGAGAGTGGGAAGGAGGGGGAGAGAAGGGGATAGAGGGGGAGAGAGGGATGGAGGGAGGAAGAGAGAGAAAGAGAGAGGGATAAAGAGAGAAGGATTGAAGGAGTGAGAGAGGGGAGAGAGTGTGTGAGAGAGGGAGGGAGGGAGGGAGAGAGAGAGGAATGGAGAGAGAGGGAGAAAGATAAGGAGAGGGAGAGGGAGAGGAAGAGAAAAAATGTGAGAGGAAGGTAGTGAGATAGAGGAGGAGAGTGAGAGGAAAGGAGGGGAAGAGAGAGGGAAAACGACGGGGAGAACAATAGAGAGATATAAAAAGGGAGAGAGGGAGGGGGAGATAAAGTAAAAGGGTTGAGGGAGAGAGATGGAGAGGGGGCGAGAGAAGAGAAGAGAGAAGGAGAGGAAGAGGGAGAGGAAGGGAGAGATGGAGAGAGGGAGAATGGGAGAGAGGTAGAGAGAGGGAGAGAGAGATTGATAGAGAGAGGGAGAGAGGGGGAGAGGGAGAGAATAAGAGAGTGGGAGAGGGAGAGAGGTGGAGAGAGCGAGAGGGGGAGAGAGAGCAAGAGTGTGAGAGGGAGAGAGTAAGAAAGAGAGATGGAGGAAGAGATAGAGGGAAAGAGAGGGAAAGATAGGAAGGGAGAGGGAGGGAGGGAGGGAGAGAGATAGGGGAGAGAGATGGAGAGAGAGAGAGTTAAAGAAATAGAGGGAGAGGGAGAGGAATAGAGAAAAAGTGAGAGGGAAGGAATGAGAGAGAGGGAAAGAAGATGAAAAGAGAGAGTTAGAGAGGGACAAAAAGAGAGGAAGAGGAAGAAATGGAGAGAGCAAGAGAGAGGGAGAGGAGAGGGAGAGGGAGAGAGAGAGGGATAGAGAAAGGGAGGGAAGGAGATTGGAAGAGAGAGGGAGAGGGAAAGAGATGGAGAGAGAAGGGTAGAGCGAGGTAGAGAGAGAGAGAGAGAAAGGGTGAGAGAGAGAGAAAGAAGAAAAAGTGAAAGGGAGAGAAACACTAATAGGGACCCCAGCTCCAAAAAATAAGAGCAAGCATGCAATCTCAAGGAGGAAGAAACAAAAAAAGTTTTCGGGTTTCGATCTTGGTTGCTCGGCCATTGCCGCTAGCCCTTACTATCCCTCAAAATAGATATATTGAAGTAGCTGCAACAAAAGAAGATTTTACCGAAGCTACAAGAGAATGAGCTTTAGTGAACCCTAATCGAAAAACCTATCTCGTTACTAAATATAACCGAGTAGGCTATAGGATCAAGGATAATTAACTTAGGCATCATACCGAATGGAAAGGAAAGATTCGATGAGCAGAGAGTATTAGCAAAGTCCGAAGGCCTATCATATGCTAAGGTTATAATGTTTGCTAGAGGAGGTCAAGGAAACGAATCTAGTTCTCAAAATTCTTATCCTTTAAAAGATATACCTCTTCCTTTAAGACAAATAACATAAATTAACTCGAACCGATGTGTTTCTTTTCTTTAATTGAGTTGGACTTGATGGTTTTCAATTTAATCATACAATTACCCTCAAACTTTCAATAGGGAGACCATTAGTGAAAGACATTTTCCAACATATTCAATGACTATGGAACTTATTGGGAGAACCTATAATTAGGTTGTTAGACCTAAGACATGTCATGGTGAAATTGGAATCGGAGGGGATTTGAACCCCGACCTATTGAGAGAAGATCGTAAAATCATGAATTATATGTATAGGGTTTTTTGATGGAATGTTGAGTTTTAGTTGAGGGATAGTCCAATCATCTCTGCATAGGTGTGACTCTACACTTACCTCTACTATATTTCAATCCATCATATTTGAAATGTATTGTGGAAGGTATCAAAGGTTTTTTAAAGGCTAATGAAATAGCCATGTCTTTAACTCATCCTATGTGTGCTCGAATTTGCCTAAAAGTAGATGTTTCTCAACCTTTGCTTGGTAAGATTTAGGTGGGTAGTTCTAAGGAGCATGATTTCGGTAAAGGATTAAGTATGAGGGGAAATTGATATATTGCAATGGGTGTGGTCTTGTAGGTCATTCGATGAGGCTTGTTGAAAGAAATTAAGTGGGCTTCAAGTAGGAGGGGTACTGAAATCGAATGGGAAGTCTGGGTGATATAGGTATGAACAAGACAACAAAGCAACATGAGTCTACTCGGTAGGCCCGACTATCAACCAAAAAGATTTTGACATCTCAAGGATGATGAATCTATTTAAGGGAGCTGATTGGAATCCCATAAAAATATGAGAGAGGGGAGCATAGCATGCATAATAAACATGACAGGAAAGAGGGGGATAGAGGGAGAGAAGGAGATTAGGAGGGAGATAGAGAGAGGGAAATAGAGAGTGAGAGAGGAAGAGAGGAAGAAATGAGGGGACCGAGAGAGGGAGAGGGGGAGAGAGAGGGAAGGAGTGGGAGGGAGACATAAAGAGAGAGGGAGAGAAACTAAAAAGGAGGGTGAGGCAGAGAGAGGGGGAGAGGGACAAAGGGAGGGAATGAGAGAGAGGGAGAGAGGGAGAAGTAAGAGAGGGAAGGAGGGAGAAGGACATAAAGGGTGTGAGAAAGAGGGAAGAAATGAGAGGGAGAGGAAGAAAGAGAGGGAGAGAAAAAGGGAGAGGGAGAAAGGGAGAGATGAGAGAAAGGGAGAGAGAGATTGATTGGAAAGGGAGGGAAAAGAGGGAGACAAAGAGATGGAGGGAGGGAGAGAGAGGAAGGGGAAGGGGGAAAAGAGGGAAGGAGGGAGAGAGAGAGGGAGAGAGAAAAAAGAAGGTGGGGAGCTAGAGGGGGAGAGAGGGATGGGAAGAGGGAAAAGGGAAAGAGGGAAAGAGAGGGAAGGATGAAGAAAAAAGAGCTTGGGAGTTAGAGGGAGAGAGGGAAGGGGAGATAGAGAGAGAGAGGGAGATTTGGAGGGAGGAGTGAGGGAGATTAAGAGTGATAGAGAGAGAGAGAGAGCGAGAGAGAGGAGGAGAGAGAGAAAAAAGGGGGAAGTGGGAGAGATAGAGAGGGAGACAGAGAGGGAGAAGGAGAGAGAGGGGCTAGGAGAGAGAATAAGAGGGAGAGAAAGGGGGAGAGAATGAGGAAGAGAGGGATAGAAAAAGGGAGAGAGGAAGTTTGAAAGATTGGGAAAGAGGGAGAGCAAGAGATGGAGTGGGTAGGAGGAGGGAGGGAGAGAGTAAGAGAGAGGAAGGAAGAGTGGAAGGTAAAGAGAGAGAGAGGAAGAGAGTGAGAGTGGGATAGGGAAGGAGAGGGAAAGGAGAGAGGGACAAAGAGAAGAGAGAGAGAAGGAAGGAGGGAAAGGGGAAAGGGGAAAGGAGAAAGAATGGGAGCACGAGAGGGAGAGGGAGAGAGAGCTAGGGCGAGGGGAAAAAGAAAGGGAGAGAGAGAGATTAGGAAAGAAAAAGCAATAAGAATGAAAAAGAAGAAGTGGGAGAGAGAGTGGGATAAGGAGGTAGAGGGAGAGAGATTGGGAAAGAGAGGGAGAGAGAAAGGGATAGAGAGAGGAGGGAGAAAGAGTGATAAGGATTAGTAAAGAGTGGGAGAGAGAAATAGATAGAGAGGGGAGAAGAAGAGAGAGAGATGAAAGGAGAAATATAGAGAGAGAGGGAGATAGATATGGGGAGAGAGAGCAAGGTAGAGAGATAGAGGGTGGGAAGGATAAGGAGAAAATGGAGGAAAGGAGAGAGAGGGAGAGAGATAACGAGAGAAAAGGAGGGGAGGGAGAAAGAGGAAAGAGAGAGGAAGAGGAAGAGAGGGAGAGACATAGCAAGGGGGACGAAGAGAGAGAGAGAGAGGGGAATGGAGAGGGAAAAAATGGGAAAAGGGAGAGGGAGAGGGAGGAAAGGAGAGGGAGAGAGAGGGAGAGAGGTGGGATAGAGAGAGGGAGATAGAGAGAAAGGAAATGAGAGAGAGATATATAAAGTGATGGGGAGAGAGAAGGAGAAAGAGAGAGGGAAAGGAAGAAAAAAGGAAGGAGAGGTAAGGGAGGGAGAGGGATAGATAGAGGTAGAGAAATAGAGAGAGGTAGAGAGAGGGAGAAAGAGAGGGAGAGATAGAGAGTAAGGGGATAGAGAGGGGAGAGAGAGAGAGTGAGAGGTAGAGAGTGAGAGATAGGGAGTGAGAGAGAAAGGGAGAGAGAGAGGGAGAGGATTGAGAGCTAGGATCACCCTCTCTTCCTTTTTCTCTATGTCCCTCTCACTCTCTCCCTCTCTCACTCTCCCTCTCCCACTCTTTAACTCTCCCTATCTCCCTCCCTCTCTCAATTTCTCTCTCTCTCTTCCTCCCTCTCTCCCTTCCTCTCTCTCCCTTACCCTCTTCCTCTCTCACCCTCTCTCCCTTTTTCTCTATCTCTCACTCAATCTCTCCCTCTCTCTCCCCCTTTCTCCCTTTCTCCTTCTTTCTTACCAACTCTCTCTCCCCTTGCTCTCCCTCTTTCCATCTCCCTCTCCCTTTCTCTATCTCTCTTTCTTTCCCCCAATCTTCCTCTCTCCCACTCTCTCACTCCTTATCTCTCCTAATCTCCTTTTTTTCCCTTATCTCTCTCTCCCTCCCCCTCTCACTCTCTCTACATACCATTCTCTCCCACCCTCTTCCTCTCTTCCCCTCTTCCTCTCCATCTCCCTCCCTCTCATTTTATCTCTCTTGCCTTTTTCATCCTCTCTCCCTCCCCCTCCCTCCATCCTTTCCTCTAGAGCTATCTCTCTCTCTCTCTCTGCTCCTCTCTTTCTCTCTCCCTCCCTCTCTCTCTCTCTACCTCTCTTTCACACCCTTCCTCCCCCTCCATCTCCCTCTCTCCCTCCCCCTCACTCTCCTCCTTAACCTCTCTCCCTTTCTCTCTTTAGCCCTCCTCTCTCTCCCTTACTCTCCCTCCCTATGTCACTCTCTATCCCTCGCCCCCTCTCCCTCTATCCCTCTCTCTTTCCTTGTCTCTCCCTCTCCCCCTCCCACCCTTAACCTCTCTCTCCCCCCTTTTCTCCCTCTTTCCCTCTCCTTCTCTTTCTCTCCCACTATCTCTCTCACTTTTTCTCCCTCTCTCTCTATCACTCCCTCACTCTCCACCTCTACCTTTATCCCTTTCTCACCTTCTTCCTCTCTCCCTTTTTATCTCTATCCCTCACCCTCACCCTCACACTCACCCTCTCCTTCTCCCTCTTTACATCTATCTCTATCTCTCTTTCTCTCTCTCTCTCCCTCTATCTCGTTTTCTTTCTCCATCTCCTCCTCCCTCCCTTAATCTCTCTCCCTCTCTCCCTCTAACCCTCTTTCTTAGTTCCCCTCTCTCCCCCTCTCTCTCGTATCTCATTGTCCCTCTTCCTCCACTATCTACTTCCCCTCTATCCCTTTCCATTTCTTTTCCTCTCTCTCGACTTTCGATCTCCCTCCCTCTCGCCCTTCCTCCCTCTCTTTACCTATCTCTAACTCTATCCCTCTCCCTCTCTCCTTTTCCCTTCGCACCTCTCTCTTTCCCTCTCTCTCTTTTGCTATCTCCCTCTCTCTTATTCTCTCATTCTCTCTCCCTTTCTCTTCTTTCTCTCCCTCTCTTCCTCTCCCACTCACTATTTTCCTTTCCCTCTTCTTTCTCCCTCTCTCGCTCTTTCCATCTCACCCCCTCCCCCGCTCTCTCCCCATCCTTCTCACCCTTCTCTTTCCCCCTCTCTCGCTTTCTATCCCTCCCTCTCACTATCACTCCCTCTCTTTCCCCTCTCTCTCCCTCTTTTCCTCACTCTAGACCTCTCTCTCCCCTACCTTTCTCCATCCACACTCTCTAACTCCCTCTCACTCTTTCTCGCCCTTCTCTCTCTCACTCTCTCTATCCGTTCCTCTCTCTTTCTCCTCCCTCTCTTTCCTCGTCCCTCTCTCGCTTCTTTCTCTAACCTAATATCTCTTGCTCTCTCTCCCCCTCTCCCTCTCCCTCTCCCTCTCCCTCTCCCTCTCCCTCTCTCCTTCCCTCTCTCCTTTCTTTAACCTAATATCTCTTGCTCTCTCTCCCCTCTCCCTCTCCCTCTCTCCATACCCCTATCTCTCTCCTTTTTCTCTCTCTTTCTCTCCCTCATCCCCGTAACTCGCATAGAATTTATTAATTATAAATATATATACATGTTTAAATATTCATAAACATGCCTATATTCATTAAAAGTTATAGTATGAATTGTTTTAAAAGTTTTTACGATAGCGGTATGTTTGATGTTTACCGTGCAATTTCAAGAGGAAAAATTTTCGATATTTAGTTAATTATCCTTAGGATATTTCTAAGTATTCGGGATGCATTATATTACCGAGAAATGTGTTATAAAATTTTAGAAACATTGGAACTTATTTTGGAAAAATTTCTGAATTGTTTAAAAGAAACTTTTTGAACTTTGTGTGATTTATTTAGGGATTTTACATTGATTTCTAGGTAAAACTCAAAGAATAAAAGTTGTTCATCTATGTGTCTAATAGGTCTCTATAACAATTTGTGATTTTTAGATCTATATATATATAGTTATGGTTGATTTGGTACAGATCTGTTTGGATGTACCACTCGCCGAAATTTTAGGAAAGAAAATTCCTAGTTTAGGGATAGAGATTTCCAAATTTTAAGGGAAAGAAATGAGGTTAGTTACTTAAACTTGGTTAGTTAGGGTATTTAGTTAGCCTAAGTACTTAGTTAGACACCTAAGCTACCCTAATAAATGAATTAAGGCCAACTCACCTTTTTTTTCACTTCAAACCAGCCACTTGCTTCCTTAGTCACCAAGTACTTTCCACCTTGGCCAATTGATTCAAGGCAATTGTAGAGGGGGAAGAAAAGGGAAGTATATAAGGGAGAGAGAGGGTTAAATGGCTGGAACTTTCAGCCAAAAACCATGGAGCACCAAGAAAGATAATAGAGAAAACCATGAGAAGGAGAGAAGAAGGAAAAAAAATAAAGGAAAACCTAATCACACCTTTAGCTATGTAAGTGGGTTCTTTGGTTATTTATTTATACCATTTATTTGGTTATGGAAATAAATTAAGTTTGTGTTGATGTTGGTTTTTGGCTTTTATGGTTAGTTGCTTATGGTTGATTATTATTATACTTGTTTGTGATGGTTGTTTGCTTAAGCTTGATTTTGTTTATGTGTAGCTTAATTAGTCGGTAATGGGTGTGATGAATTGGACTTGGTTAGGACGAAATTTGGGGAAAATAATTTAGGTTTGGTATAAGATTGGCTTAAAACAATAGAAACGAAGAAAATAAAATGAAAATTCTAAAGTTTTACCTATGAAATGTTTAGCGAAGAATAAAAGAAAAAAATGGAATTCTTTTAGTGTTTAGGGACCTTAATCTAATGGTAAGAAAATTAGGTTGATTAGCCATCTTAATAAGAATGGAAAAGTCCTGTAGGACCAAAACAATTTCTTTGCAAATTTTAGGACCATTCGGCCTAAACATGGGAAAAAGGAGGACTTTGGGTTTTCTCAAGCCAATTAAATAATTTATGGACTTATTAGGCCCAAATTAGGATAAAAATGAAGTTAGATAGGTAAAGTTGTGAAACAGAATCGATTCTTGACTTAAGCATTGAGTATGCCAAAAAAGGGGAGAACCATTGTGCATAACGTGTTTTTAAACCAGTCGAGATGTTAAATACCACCTAACTCGAATGTAGAATGAAATAATAGTCAAGAGTACACTCGTTAAGCGGTAGGAAGGTCTCAACTACAAATCGAGCCCATGACCTAGCAAATGACACTAGTTGGTGTTTAAACCTAATTAGATGAACGTTGTGACAAGATGTTTGAAATCATGTGAACTATATGTGAACCCGGCATGGGTGCATTGGTTTGAAACCTATATGGTTTGGTACCCTCACTAGGCTTAATACCGTAATTATGACATCACGTGCATCATGAGTATTGGTGGGAATGAATTAAGAAAGAATCAAATGGTCGAAAAGTGATGTGTATGGATAGCGGTGGTAACCTAATCGAATTAAAAGGGGTTAGTGATCCAACTGTGTGTGCACTCTAAGCTGTGTGGCTGCACTATTAAGCGATGGATTCCCATCAGCGATGGCTACAATGAGGGATAATTTCATTTTTAGCATTCGATGATTTGGTAATCACCTATGAAGTAGACCGCTACTACCCAAGGTATCCGAAATTAAAATTTATGAGTATGGTGGGAAGTCGGAAAAGCATTGCATATCACATGCATCATCCCACTTGCCGAGCTTTGTCTCACCTCGTTGTTATTTGCATGTTAGGATAGGTAGTGATGGCTGTAGTACCAACAAGGACGTTGTCGGATCCTCCAAAAGGGCTTAGGGGTGGTACAAACCTTAGGAGATTTTATTTTAATTGTAAATTTTGGGTTGGAGTATCGGTAGACATTTTGATAGTATTGTGAATAAAATAAATTGTAATTTCTTCCCATTTGAGTATTCTTGTCATGTAAATTGTATTGTACATATTTTAATATATAATATGTTGTTATGGTACCAATATGTACGTACTAAGGTTTAAGTCATGTTGGACATGTCATAGTGACGCGCTTCTCGCCTTGCGACTCCGTTTTAGGTAGTAGCAAGTGGGTCGAGGAGGGGCGCCATAATCTCTCTCCCTCTATCAATCCTTCTTACCCTCTCTCTCCCGGTCTCCCTTTATCCCTCCCTCTTTCTCTCTCTTTCTCCTACCCTCTCTCTCACCTTTCTCTCTAGCCCTCTTCTCTCTCTCTCTCTTTCTCCCTCTCATCCTCCATGTCCATCTCTCTCTCCCCCTCTCTCTCTCTCCTCATCTCTCTCTTTCTCTCACTCTCTCCTTCCTCTCACTCTCATCCTTTCCCCATCTCTCATTCTTGATCCCTTTCCTTCTCTTCCTCTATCCCTCACTCTCTTTCTCTAGCTCTTGATCCCTCTCCCTATCTCCCTCTATCCCTCACTCTCTCTCTCTCCCTCTATCTTTTTTTCTCTCTCCCACTCTTTCTCTCCCTTGCTTCCTATCTCCCTTGTTGTCTCCCCCTCCCTTCCTCTCTTCCTTTATCCCTCTCTCCCTTTCTTTAACTATATTTCTATCTCTCCCTCAATCATCCTCTCTCTCCCCCTCCCTCTATCTCTCCATCTCTTTATCCTTTATCTCTCCCTCCTTCTTCCTCTCCTATCTCTCTCTCTCACTCTCCCTCTCTTCCTCTCTCTCTATATCCCCTTTTCTATCTCTTTCCCTCTTTCTCTTACTCTCTCTTCACCTCTCTCTTGTACTCTCCTTATCACTTTCTCTCCCTCTGTCCCTCCCTCTATCCTTATCTCCATCTCTCTCCATCTCCCTCTCTCTCCCTCTCTCCATTCTCTTTGCTTTCTCTACTCCTCTCGCTCCCTCTCACTCATCCCTTCCCCTTCTCGCTCTCTCTCTCCCTCTCTCCTAATCTCCTTCTCTCCCTCTCTCTCCTACTCTCTCACTATCTCCCTCCCTTTCTCCCATCCCAATCTCTCTCCCTCTCTTCCCCGCTCTCTAACTTCCTCTCTCTCTCCCACTCTCTCTCACTCTCTTTCATCTCTTCATCCCTCTCTCACTCTTTCTCTCCTTCTCTCTCCTATTCCCTCTCCCATTCTCTTTTTATCTCTCCCCCTTCCTCTCCCTCTCCCTCCTACACTCTTCCTCCCTCTCCCACTCTCCCAACCTCTCTCTCTCTCTCCCTCTCACTCCCTTCCCTCTCTTCCTCTCTCTCCCTTTCTATCTCCCTCTCTCTCCCACTCTCTCCCTCTCTCTATCTCCTCACTCTATCCCTCCCCTCCCTCTCTATCTTTACCTCTGTCTTTTTCTCTACATCTCTTTCTCTCTCCCTTTCTACCTTTCTCTCCCTCTCTATCTCCTTCCTCTCTCTCCTTCTCGCACTCTCACAATCTCTCTCCCTTTTCCTTTCTCCCACCTTCTCTCTCTTCCCTACCATAGTCTCTCTATCTCTTCCCGCCTCTCCTTGTCTCTCTCTCCCACTCTCTCCTATCTCCCTCTCTCTCCCCCTCTCCTTCTCCCTCTCCCCCTCTCTCTCCCTCTGTATCCCTCTCTCCCAATCTCCCTTTACCCCTTTTTCTCTTCCTCTCTCACTCTCTCCCTCTCTTTCTCATTCTCTCTTTCCCTCACTCTCCCTTTCTTCCACTTTCTCTCCTCCTCTTCATCTCTTGCTCTCTATCTTCCACTCTCACCATCCCTATCTCTTTCCTAATCTCACTCTCTTCTTTCTCTCCCTCCATATCTCCCTCTCTCACTCTTTTCTCTTTCCCTCTCTCTCCCTCAATCTTTCTCCTTCTCTCTCCTTCTTTCTATCTCTTTCTGCCTCTCCCTTTCTTGCCTTCTCTTCCTCTCTCCCTCTCTTTCCCAATCTCTCCTTGCTCTCTCCCTCCATCTCCCTCTCTTTTTCTCTCTCCCTCTCTTTCCCAATCTCTCCCCTCTCTCTCCCTCCCCGTCCCTCTCGTTCTTCTCTCTCCCTTTCTTTCCCAATCTCTCCCCCTCTCTACGTCCCTCTCCCTTCTTCTTCTCTCTTAGTCTCCTTCTCCCCCTCCCCATCTCTCTCTCCCAATCTCCCTCTATCCCTCTCTCTATCTATCTTCCCCTTTCGCCTCTCCTTTCTCTCCCTCTCTCCCTCTCTCCCTGCCTTTCCTATATCCCTCTCTTTTTTTTGCCTCTCTCCCTCGCCTTCTCTCCCTACCTTTCTCTTTATACCTCTTTTTCCCCCTCTTTCTCTCTCTTCATCCCTCTCTCTCCCTTACTCTCTCCTTCTTTCTCTCTTTATCTCTCTCTCTCTCACTCACTCTCTCACTCTCCATCTCTCTCTCTCCCTCCTTCCCTCTCCCCCTCTCTCTCCCTCTTCATCTCTGTCCTTCTCTATCTCATTTCTTCCTTTACTTCTCTATCTCTCTCCATGTCTCTCTCTCCCTTTTTGCCTCTTTCTACCCTCCCTCTCTCTCTTACCCTCTCTCTTACCCCCTCTCTCTCTCCCTCTCCCTCTTTCCCTCTCTCTCTCCCTCTCCCTCTTTCCCTCTCTCTCTCTCCCTCCCTTCCTTTCGCTCCCTCTCCCTCTTCGACTCTCTCTCTCTCCCTCCCTCTCTTTCACTCCCTCTCCCCTTTTGTCTACCTCTCTCTCCCCCCTCTTACCCTCCCTATCCGCCTCCCTTTCCCTCCATTTACATCTCTCTCCCTTCCTCTCCCTCTCCTTCTATCCCTCTCTCTTTCTCTCCTTTTCTCTCCTAATTCTCCCTCCTCATTGTCTCTCTCTCCCCCTCTCTCTCTCCCTTCCACTCTCACTCCTTCTCTCTCCCTTTCTCTCACTTTCTCCCTCTCCCTCTCCTCCCTCTTTCTCTCTCTCCTTCACTCTCGCTCCCTCTCTCTCCCTCTCTCCCCCTTTCTCTCTCTCTCTTTCTCTCTCCCCCTATCTCCTTCTCTCCCCCCTCTATCTCCCTCTCCATCTCCCTCTCTCTCTCCCCCTCTCTTTCCCTTTCTCTCTTTCACTCCCTCTCTTTCCCTCTCTCCATCTCTCCCTATTTCTCTCCCACTCCCTCCCTCTCTCTCTCTCTCTCTCTCCCTATTTCTCTCCCTCCCTCCCTCCCTCTTTCTCTATCGTAAGCACACATATGGCAAGTCTTCAATATTTCTTGATGATAGTACTTATTCATCTCCTTTTTCTCCTATAACATAAGAAACAAAGTTGAGTGATGCCCGAGTACGTGTAATCCATGCAATGCATGTAATGCCTTTTATACATGTAATGCATTTTAAAATCATTTTCATGCCTTTTAAAATTCATTTTCATCTTCAAACGCACCACGCCTATTGTGCACATAATCAACCCTTTTTTAAAATAAGCAATTGTTAAAACTTCAAAAAAGTACTAGGTACCTTCCTAAAACATGTTCCATTACACGATAAGAGTATACAATAGATCATTCCCTTAGCATGTGCTCATTTTCCTTCACATTTTAAGAGTATACACTAGATCATCCCATTAGCATGTGCTTGTTTTCCTTCACATGCCTAGAGTGTATGCTTGGATCATTCTCTTGACGTGTCTTTATTTTTTTTGTATGCTAAGAGTATACACCAAATCATTCCTTTAGCATGGTCATCTCCTCAAGAGAGGGTGATCATTCCTCTTCCATAACTTTAAGAAGATACCTAGCCATTCCTTTTTGAAAACCTTTCCTTTTCCTTTTCCTTTTCCTTTCATCAAAATCATGAATGTAAAACCCCTTTCATCATTATTATGTGCAAATGCATTTAAATAAAATTAAATGCATTTAAGATAAACCTCAACATCAATAATTTTAAATCCTTAAGAACATGTACTATAAATAATAAATCAAATACATGTTCTATATAAAACAAGTATGCATGCAAACATGGACAATCAATAAACACAATTCATGCCTTAAACACATGTTATGGCTGAATGTTTAAGCAACATAATCCATCCTTTTTTCACATGATTATGATCATTTTTCATGCCATCTTATACCTTCAAACCTCAAAATGAACATTAGCCTTAAATTAACCTCTCCTACCCTTGTCTTTCATTCTTGGTGGAAACTTGGCCAATGGAAGGACAACTTTCATTTATTTAATTTTTCTCAATTTTTCACCTCTAACCTCTTAACCTAATACCTTTTTTTTTTTTTTTTTATCATTTTAGCATCAAATAATTTATGTAAATCAAGTAATCAAAACTTCGAGTCTTGGCTAAAATTTTGTAACAAAGTGGCTAAGTTTCAAGTTGTCTAATTCAATACCATTAACAACTTTTGGGCATATCATCAAGCACTTTGTAAACAAGAGGTCTTAAAACCACTTGTTTATTCATATCTTAAAGATAATCAACCACCTAGTTCTATGAACAAGGATAACCTCAAGACGCACTCTTTTGATCCAATTAATCATTTATTCATCATAATTCCAACATGAACAACACATAATATTATAAAAATCATTTAATTCAACAACAACATGGCAATTCTCAATAATTAAACTATTAATCCCTAAATAATTAAAATCCAATTTAACAATAATTACTCATCAAAAACACTATTTTCTTATGGTTTAGAGAGGATTACACTTACCTTACTTGTAGTTTGGCCAATCTTCCTCTTCTACTCCTTGGTTCTTTCCTCCTCTTTTCTCTTCAAAGTTTTGGAAAAAGTGGAACGTTTTCCACTTCCTTTTCTTGTTCTCCCAAACTAATTTTAGTGATTTTGGGGTGTTACAAGATTGCCTAAAAAGTTTTGGTCTGTTGGTTTGGTGGTTTCTCTCTTGGTTGAACTCCTCTCTATTTGGGGTAGCTTGTTTCCTCCAATTTTCCAACCTCTCTTTCCATCTTCTTCTTCCATATTTATAGATAAGGTTTTCTCTTAGGATTAAGCTAAGTGTGTCACATTATATTAACATTAAGGTTGGTTATTAATGGCATCTCTTGATTTTTCTCTTTTCTTCCTCCTTTTCCTTTAGATTTTTCTTTTCCTCTCTTCTCATCTCTTCACCGACTTTGCTCTTCTCTTTTTCTCTCCATTTTTAGAGATTATCTTGCTAGAATTAGTCTCTCAAAATCAATTATTAAGTCCTCCAAAGTGTTACCATTTTAAACTTTAGTTCCAAAATATTAAATCTTTACAATTGAGCCCTCCAATTTCAGTCCATAACTACATAATTTCTCTCAAATTGATCCTTATCCTAGACCTTTTCCATAGGTAATTTAAGCCCCTAAATTTTCTTAATCATTTCAATCGAGTACCTAAACGTTTAATTTTTTATTATGCTTCTAGGTTTTGCAATTGTGTCTCTAAGTTAAACATAACCATATCAACTAAGGGTACCAATCTCTAATTAACCATATCAACTAAGGGTACCAATCTCTAATTCTAGCCTTACTCATTTTGTTAACCTTCCTTTTTAATCATACTTATGTTTATTTCATTCTTAATTAAAGTTTAAACTTTATTCCTCGTATTTAATAAACATCCTTTTTTAATTAAATAAAATATCTTTATATTTAAGGAGGTTTTTAGGTCATACATATTACACACACACACCTACTTTCTCTCTCTCTCTCTCTCTCTCTCTCCTTCCCCCTCCCACCCTCCCTCTCCCCCTTTCCCTTTCTCCATATGCTCCCTCTTTCTCTCCCTTTCTCTCTCACCCTCCCTCTCTCGCCCTCCCTCTCCCTTTCTCCCTACCTCTCTACCCCTTTTTGTCTCTCCCTCCGTCCATCTCTCTCTCCTTTCCCTCCCTCTTTTTCTCCCTCCTTTCTCCCTCTCTCTCTCCCTTCCCTTCCCCTCTCTCCCTCCTCCCTCTATCTCTCTTTCTTTCTTGCTCTCCCTTTTTTCCTCTCTTCCTTTCTCTCTCCCTCTCTCCCTCTCTCTCACCCTTCTTCTCTCTCCCTCCCTCTCTCTCTTCCCCTCACTTCCTCTCCCTCTCTCTCCTTTTCCCTCACTAGCTCTCTCCCACTCCATCCGCCCTCTCTCTCTCTCCTACTTTTTAGCCTCTCTCTCCTCCCTCCTCTTTCTACACTACAAGAAAATTGACAATTAGCGATGAATTTAGTGACGGATAATAATTCATCTCTAATTAGAGATGAATTTAGTGATAAATAATAATTCATCTCTAATTAGAGACGCATTAACGATAGGTTAGCAACCAATGATAATAAGTTGATTTTTGCAACTAATTAGTGACGGAATAACGATGAAAAATAACCGACGGATAAAATTCTATGCCTAAGTTGTCACAAGCTAACGTGAGAAAAAAAAGCACTAGGTTTAGCGACGGAATAGCGATCGATTTTCATCGCTAAATTATTTGAGATCCAAAGTAGCAACGTATTGGTAATTCGTCGCTAGTTTTAGCTATTGGTAGGTCACCAATTTGGGATTGAAAATCCGTTGCTAATCGGCAAGGGATTGGTGACGGATTCGCTTTTGTCGCTAATTGCCCTATATATACCCCTCCCCCTTCTTCTTCCCCCATTCGACTCCTCCTCTCCTTAACCCAAATTTTCCCCGTCGACCATAAAACCACTACTTACGTCGCTCGAACGCCATCAAGTGACTTACCAAATCATTCAACAAAGTGAGGTGCATCTTTCTCTCTCAAAATTAGACCGGATCCGTGCTCTCTCTTTATCTCTCAAGTAAAACTTTCTCTCTTTAACTCTTATGTTTTTTTTAAGTTAAATAAATTTTATAAATTTTTAGTTAAATTTTGTTATTTATTAGTTGAATTATGTATGTTGTTAATTTTCTGGTTATGTTAATTTTTAGTTACGTTAAGTTATATATGTTAGTATAAATTTCTTAATTGTTATTTAATTTCATAAGTGTTAGATTAATTTTGTTAATTTTTATTTTTTAGTTATGTTAATTCTTAGGTTAACATAAAGCTAAAAAGTTTTAATTATGTTAATTTTTAATTGTCAGTTAAAATTTAATTATTTAATCTTTAATTATAATTTTAAATTAATTAATTATTTTTGTTAATTATTAGGTTAATTTGGTTATTTGTTTGTTTAACTTAATTTTGAAATTATATAATTTTTTAACGTACTTTAGTAAAACTTTTGTTGATTATTTTTTAAAGATTTTTTGGATATGTTGGTTGGTTAATTTTTTTTATTAACTTTTTACTAGTTTGTGATATTGTGTTTCGTTTAAATTAATTATCGACTTAATTAGTTTAAATTAATTTAATGTAATAGATTTGATTCATGCACAATGATTTAATCATTTGAAAAATAAAAAAAATGGGAAAAATGTAATTGGAAAATAAATATAAATGTTAAAATTTAATAAATTTTTTATTAATTAATAGAATTTAATAAACATTTTATTTAGGTTTAAGTAAATTAAATTTAGTTGAATATATTATTAAATTAATTAGATGATAATATAATTGAATGTTTTTAGCTTCAAAATATATAGAATTTCATGTATTTTAAGTAAAAATGATAATGCAATTAGATGAGTTAAAATGAGAAATCACATTTAAATTGAAAATTTAGCTTAAATTACCTAAATTAGAGTTTTGGCCTAAAAAGATCCAATTTGGAGTTTAGGCATGTAATTGATCATTGAATGCCTAATTGAGTTAGTTTAGATTTAATTGAATGAAATTATGTGAAAAATTAGTATTGAAATTGAAAGAAAATGTTTGGTTTAGGTTATTATTCGACCTAAGGTAAAAAAATATAAAAAACAATTACACAATAAATAATTAAATATTATAAAATTAAGTTTTTTTTTTAAATAATCATTCTTTAAAAATTATTTAAATATAAAGTCAAATTCTTAAAATAAATTCATAATGCATTAGAAATAATTATACAACTAATATATATTTTTAATTTTTATTTAAAATTCATAGGAATGATTATTAGTGTTGGTGCCCAATATGCAACAATGTTTGGATGGACTAAAGTTAATATATTATTGCATCATTTATTTTAATAAAGAAGTCGTTCTATTAATTCTTATATTTTCATGTTGATAAATTTAGTAGAATTAGATAGATTATGCATTTGCAATAGTGATTGATCGAAAGATATGAGACAAACATTAATGCATATAAATTGTATCATTAAACGTCCCAAGTCGCATCATTGTCAAGAATCGATATTGATAACATGCGGATAGACTTGTGATCTGCTATGCTTATGTTATGTGATAGTAATAAGATATCTCATACCTTTTGACATGTTGATGCCAAAGCAATCACTTAGGTGATTCGTGTTAGAGAACATATCACTATGCTTAACTCACCATGAGAACCCATTTGGTTTCGGTCTATGGGAATCTCATATAAGATGGGTATAAATGGTCTTTGGACTTAAAGTTATCATGGTTGTCTCATTAGAGGACTTATGCACTTTGACACTCGTTTTGATGGACCATTAATGGGTTACACGTGGGTGATTCATTGGGTGCACTAGGAATCCAATGGAGGTAGGTGTATGACTAAGATAGGATATTTCATTCCTTGTATGCTAAAGGAGTTATCATATTGTATTTCGATAAATGTCTATGATAAGGTGTGTGATCATAATCAAACAAGACTTATAACCAAATTCAAGATCATGTTGTGATAAGTTGACATGAGAACTGAATTGTATCGTAACCATGCTCACGAAAGGTAATAATGAATTAACCAATCCTCTTAGAGAATTGGATAGTCATGATGCCTTGCTAGAGGCCAATCTTAATTTATGTATCAAGAGATAAAAGAGGCATTTTTTTTTATTGATACATTACCAACATATCTAGGAGCCTATTGAGTCACATGTATAAGTTTAAGTATTCACATTACAAATGAGAAGCTAAGATATTGGAAAAAGTTTTCTATTTTGGAAAGGGTTTCCAAAATGAAAAATTTCCTAAAATGGAAAGTTTACTATTTTAAAAATCGATTTCCTAATTTGGAAGTTAGTTTCAAATTTGGAAATAAAGAACCTAAAAGGAAAGGAGTTTCCTAATTTAGGTTAAATGGTATTTTAGAAAATTGTTTCCTAATGTGACCCCACCTAAAAAATCTAAATAAATTAATTGGGCTAAAATGGTTTTGCCCATTAAGTTTAATTAAAAGCCTTAAGATATTTTTGAGGGAGGTTAAACATCAACCTTATTAGATAAGGATTAGTTTTTCAAAGATAAACATCAAACTTATTGGACAAGATTGAATGATTTAAGAATAATAATCAAATAGTCCACATGTCAAATTAAGTCCTCATCCTTGACGGATAAGGAAACAACAACCTAGAGTCCTAAAAGGAACTTAATGCGTCCCCTCTCCTTGTCCTTAGAGGACAAGGAAATTGTTCCCTTATATATAGGAAGAGAGGTACGACATAAAAGGATGATGAAGAGGGAGAGAGTATTTAGCCAAAAAAGAAAAGGAAGGAAAGAATAATTTTGGTCAACCTTAAAAATAAAATAACGGCACATGGCCAAGAGAGAAAAATAAGGAGAAAATAGTTTTCTCCTAAATCCTAACAAGATATACTCTTTCCTTATCCTTTAAGGTTGTCAAAAAATATCTCGGGATTGATTTCTATAGAAAATACTAAATTAGAAAAGGTGGAGCTAGTACCCCATTGATTTTGAGTGCTTCTTTATGGATACTTGGACTGCGTGGATCATCGATAGAGGTTGGACAATTGGATGACTTTTCTAAAAAGGAATTCGGATCCGCACTCCAAGAGGTAATCCTTGATCCTTATTTTAAATTCATGCATATATGGTTAGTAGATTCAATAGCTTGATCTTGGGCCCTTAGATGGAGAAATTTTTTTATTTATTCCGCACCTCCATAGGATGCATGATCTTTTAATGATAATTAGTAATTATTTACATTTTTTGTGCCATTTTTGTATTAAATGAGATCTGATTGAGAATGGATGAATGTTAGGTTAGTTAATGGATTGTTAAATGATGACTTTGTTAGAGGTGTAGAACAATTTTTTATCTTTTGCCATTGAGCATCTTGTACGTATGGACGGAACCAAAATTAGGTTTCCTTGTAATTTCGGTAAGTGTCGAAATCAAAATTCTAAAGAGGCTAAAATGGTAAAATATTATTTATGTCGTAAGGGTTTTGTGTCGGGATATTATAATTGGGTACATCATGATGAATTTGAAACCTATATGGCAACTAAAAACTCTAAGAGTCGAGTATGTTTCTTGAAATTATTATGTGGGCGAAGGTTCTAATGAACCCCAAAACCCATATCAAAATATGGTAATGGATACTTGTCGGTCCGACCTTTCATCCATCTAACATAGAGGAGGTTCCCAATCCTAGCACCAAGCACTTTAATGAGATATTGAATGCATCACATAGAGATATTTGGCTCGATTATGATGAGCACATACAATTATCAATAGTAGCTAAAATGTAGAATCTAAAAACCAAATATCATTTTTCAAAGAAGTTTTTTGACCAATTATGTGAGTTGATGAAGGAGTTGATACCGGTTGATAAGCTGTATGATGGAAATTTTTTTTGAAACAAAGTAGTCGTTTTAGGGGATGGGCATACTAGTTGAAAAAATTCATTATTGTCAAAGTAGGTACATGATTTATTGAAAGGAAGATAATGAATTAGATAAATGTAGGTTTTGTCAACATCCTTGATATTGAAGTTCCCATCGAGGATCAAGAAGAGGAAAATTTGTTCCAATTAAGAAAATGTACTACTTTCCTCTAACCACGTATCCGTAACGATTGTATGCATCGAATGCGATAACTAAACATATGACGTGGCATGCTGAACATGGGGGAGATGATGGTGGAGTAATGCATCATCCCTCCGATTCTATTGCATAGTAAAGTTTCAATAAGATTAATCTTCCTTTTACGAGTTGAAAGAAGGAATGTCGGATTAGGAGTGTGCCTTGATGGGTTTCAACCATTTAGTCAATCCGATGGGTAATATTCCTTGTGGTCGGTCATTATTACTCCATAAAATTTTCCACCATAGATGTGTACAAAGGAGGAATATATATTCCTAATAGTGATTGTTACGGGTCCAACAAATCCTAAACATATGTTGGATATTTACTTGGAGTCTATCATATTCGAGCTTATCCAATTATGGAAAGTGGGTGTGGTGACCTACGATATGTACCATAAGGAAGACCTCCTAGTTTGACAACCACCATAAGTTTCTTCCTCATGATCATCCATATAAAAGAAACAAGAAAGCATTCACTACTAAAAAAATTGTTAAATCTAGCCCTCCTTCAATCTGGTCTAAAGTAAAGATGTTACATATGATGGAATAGTGTGGATTGTTGAAGGTGATAAAAGGTTGTGCATATGATGGTAATAGTAGAATTTCTCAAATGTGTGGATGGAGGAAGTGGAGTATTTTTTTGGATTTGCCTTATTGGAGTACAAATCTCATTTGACATAATTTAGATATCATGCATATTGAGAAAAATGCATTTGACAATGGTTTTAACACAATCATGAATGTATCGAGTAAGACTAATGACAATACCAACTCCGGGGAAGACTTGTAACTTTTCCGTAAAATGCTAGAATTTACAAAGGATGATGTGTCTAAAAAATATCTTAAAGCTGCATTTAATCTATCTACAAAAAAAAATTGCTTGAATGGATAAAACAACTCAAGTTTCTCGATGGATATGTGTCCAATCTAGCTATATGTGTTGATATGCGAGTATGACAAACTTTATGAGATGAAAAGTCATGATTGTCACGTCTTCAAGTAGAGGCTACTTTCAATTGCATTTTGAGATTTTTTGTCAAAAACATTTTGGTAAGCACTTACAATGATAATGATTATGAAAATGTGTCGGATGATGGAGATGATAACTTAAATAATGATTATGATAGTTCTAATTAAATTTATATTTCATGTGTTGTATTAGTAAGAACTAATGTAGTTTTTTTTCTTTATTAATTTGTTACATGCGAGTTAATAATATCGGTTTTCCTACCTTAACTAAATGTTCGTTGTTTATTTTGATTGTTTTGTATCCATAACAAGTGATGTATTTTAATTTAATTACTTATTAATTTACTTTGATAATATATTTATTATATTTTATTTATTTGTTTAACGTTAGATCATAAAACAATGACTTGTGGTAATCATGGGTTGCTTCGTCCCCCAATAGTCACTCGTCGGATCACGTTTTGATAATCATGGATTAGCATCATTGCTCGATAGTAATCTACTAGGATCGCATACTAATAACAATCGTGGTTCTCCAACGACGGGCCTTTTATATGGGTCCCATAGCTTTTGTAGTCATGGAGCCGGCACGTGTACATTGGAAGGTGTTCCTACATTGGCACCTATGGTTTCACCACCGAACTCTAAGAATGGCTCCTCTACTCGTGTGTTTGAGATTTCGGACAGTTCTCATTGCTCTTCCGATTGATGATGCATTTTTATCAATCGAGGATAGTATGTAATTACTTTTTTACTTTAATACATAATTTTAATAATTCCTATGTTGTTTTTAGTATTTCTTTTATTGTTTTATTGTTCCATAGTTTGACTTTACCTAGTAGAGATTATTCTATGAAGATCTTTGAGATTTTTAAGGAACGAGTAGATAAAATTGGATCGTCTTGGAAGTCTATCACCGACGTCACTAAAGACTTCTACTTCAATGAATTTCACACAATGTGTTATCAATTTTTTTTACTATTACAATAAAACATTTTATCAAATAAATTTTTTAATATTAATTTTTTTATTCTTGTAGAAATTTTTTGATCAGGACGTGAATATTGAGATGCTTCTTAGAGATGCATGGGAGGGTGTGGCTAGGAAACCCTATGCTAACTTCATCCGCAAGATTAGTAAGATGAACGATCAACCTATTTATATTAGTTAGGAGGCACGGGATGCATGGCTAGTAGATTTTAGAAAACCCGATCATGTGGCTCGTTCGGAGAAAGCTTCACATAATCAATTGTCGGAGATCGGTGGACCTAGTGTTGGTCCTTCTAGGCATACAGGGGGCTCCATATCTTTAGCGAGCATGCCCATCACTTGGTAAATTTTAGACTCTTTATTATTATTGACTTGCTTTAAGAAATTTCAATTTTTTTCTCATCGTGTCTATAATGGATGTTTTCCGATAGCAAAATTGGCCGATCAACGAACGAGTTTTGAGTTATTCAAGAATAGTCATAAGTGACGAGGTGGTTCATTTGTCGTTCGCACTCCCGGTAGACAAACACTCGGTATGTTTTCTTCAATTAAAATATTAAATAAGAAAGAATAATCCAAATTTTTTTTTAATCTTGTAATGATGATATCATTATTTTGATTAAACGGGATCATGTGGAGTAGCTCATTAATGAGGCAATTACAACTCAAACGACAACAAAAATCATGGAGCCATAAGTTGACGAGAATTTCATACACCTCGAGGCTAATACAAAATGAGCTCATAGTGGATCATGGGAGAAGAAGAAAAGATTTTTTGATATAGGCACACGGTTGGTGCATTATCTATGCCAATCTAGTGGTAGTAGCTCCTCCTCTTTGACGTCACGTTACGCCATCGATGCGGCTAACAAATAGCTTCGGAGGGACGATGAGGCTACGAAGAAAGCGATGAAGGGGACGTAGTTGATACAAAATGAGCTCAAAAGCAATATCTTAGAGAACCGAAGCTAGATCTCGGGGAAGCATTAGACTATTTATAGTCCGAAATCTCGATATGACTCGGATGGCATCCTTAGTGATGAGGCCGGCACAAACATCCGAGGTACGGTTAGTCGGCGAGCCTACTGTTCCTTCCACACAACCTCTCATTTATGCTCTAGCCGATCCTTCCGTCGAGCCCTCTACACGGTATCAAGAAGAGGATATGGGATTAGACAAGTAGGATGAGTGATAGGGCATTTAGTCACTTTGTTTTTTTTTAATGAAACGTACTCTAGAATGGTATGGTTAGTATTATTTCATTTTTAACATACACATTGTTACTTATAATTTTTAATTATTAAATTCAATATTAATAATTTAAAAATAAGAAAAAATTGTAAAAAAATAAAATAAAATTAGCGACAAAATAATGATAAATTTATTTTCAAAATTAACGATGGAATGGCAATAGAATAGCAAAAGAACTCATTTTAAAATTTAGCGACGGACTAGCGACAAATTCATTTTCAAAATTAGCGATGGAATATAGATGGACTAGTAACTGATTCATTTTCAAATTTAGCAAAGGATATTAGTAATGAATTTTCAATTACTATTTGGCAACAAAAATAGTGACGGAATAGCTATAGATCCCACGATGAGATAGCAATGGATTTTTTTTTATTAGTGACGGAATGAATTTTTTTGTTGCAAAAAATTAACGATAAGTGAATTAGCAATAAAAAAATTTCCATCATTGTTTCATTGCTAAAGGAGATTAGCGATGTAATTTATCAATTAGGAATGGAATATTCCATCGTTAATTTTTTTTGTAGTTCTACCCCTTCTTCTCTCTCACCCTCTCTCCCTCTCTATCTCATCTCTCCTTCACTCCCTCTCTCTCCCCCTTCCGCTCTCTCCCTCTCAACCTTTCTCCCTCTTTTTCTCTATTTCTCTCCACCTTTACCCCTCTTCTCCCTCTATCCCTCTCTCCCTCTCACTCTTTCTCTCTCCCTCTCTCTCCCTCTCTCCCTCTCCTCTCCCTCTCCCTCTCTCCCTTTTCTCTCCCTCTCCCTCTCTCCTTCTATCTTTCCCTTTCTCTCCCTATCTTGCACATTCTTTCCCCCTCTTCTCCCTCCTCCCTTCCCTCCCTCTCTCCTTCCCCCTCTCGCTCCCCCTATCTCTCTCTCTCCCTCCATCTCCATCTCCCTCTCTCCTTATCTCTCTTTCCCTCTCTTTCTCTCTCTCCCTCTACCTCTCTATCTCACTCTCCCCCTTTCTCCCTCTCTCTCATCCTTATCCCTCTCCCTCTATCTCTCCCTCTCTCTCTCTATCTTCCTCTTACTCTCCCCTCTCTATCTCTCCCTCTCTCTTTCCCTTTATGTCCCTCTTTCTTCCTCTTTCCCTCTCTCTCCCTCCCTCTCCCCCTCTCTCCCCCCTCTCTCTCCATCTCTCTCACCCTCTTCCTCTCTCCTTCTTTCTCCCCCTCCCTCTCACTCTCTCCCTTTCCCTCTCCCCATCTCTCGTCTCCCTTTTGTAGGATCATGCATCCTATGGAGGTGTAGAATAAAACAAAAAAATTTTCTCCATCTAAGGCTCCCAAGATCAAGTTGTAGAATTAACTAATTATATGTATAGAAATTAAAGAATGAGTAAAGGATTATCTCTTATAGTGTAGATTTATCCTTTGTAAAAAATAACCGCCAACCATCCGACCTCTATCGATAATCTATGTAGTCCAAGCACCCATACAAGTAGCACTCATAATTTATAGAGTTCTACCTCTATGTTTTTTGAACTCATTTAATATTTTCTTTTCGGGGATATTTTCCCTAATTTAGAGGGAGAAAGGTGGTGTGTTTTTTGGAGGGAGAAAACTATTTTCTCTCCTTTTCCTATACTTGTTGTGTATGCCTAGCCAAAAGTCTCTTCTTTGTCGTACCTCTCCTTTTATTTATAGGGGAAGTGTCTTCCTTATCCTCTAAGGACAAGAAAGTGGTTGTAACAAATCCAATAAGGACTTTAGGTTATTGCTTCTTAGTCCTCCAAGGATTAGGAGTTGCAATCCTTGTGGGCTTTTGATATTAAGCTTTTAAACCTTGATCCTTATTCAATAAGATTCATGTTTATCCTTCAATCAAAATATCTTATAGGCTTTTAAATTAAACCTACTAGCCCAAAATCTTTTGGCCTAATTAATTATAAATTAATTTGGACTATCCCTTTAAATTAAGTTATATATTTTTAGTAGGCCTACATTAGGTTTCTCAAATTATCCTTAAACCTAAATTAGAAAACTAATTTTCGTTTTAGATAATTGTTTTTCAAATTTGGAACCGACTTCCAAATTAGGAAACTAATTTCTAAAATAGAAAACTTTTCATTTTAAAAAACTTCCATTTTAGGTAACTTTTTCCAAAACAGAAAACTTTTTATTTTTGGAAACTTTTTCCAGGATTGAAAACTTTCAAAATTAGGAACCTTTTTCAAAATCTTTGCTTCTATTTTATTATGTGAATGCTTAAACTTATGCATGTGACTCAATAAGCAACTAGACATTTGGCAATGTATCAAGAATAAAAGACACCTCTTTTATCTCTTGATACATAAATCAAGATTGACCTCTAGCAAGGCAAGCATGACTACCAAATTCTCTAGGAGGATTAATGAATCTATAAATACCTTTCACAAGCATGGTTACCATACAATTTATTCCTAATGTTAATTTATCATAGTGTGATCTCAAACTTGGTTATTAGTCTATTTGATTATGATCACACAAGTTTTCTTCAATTCCTAAATGTCATAACTCTTAGAGCAAACCAACTATGTTTTATTTGTGTACTTCTTCTATGACCATAGATTCCTTAAGTAGACGCATATCAAAGTATAATGTGATAACTCCTATATAAGGAATAACATGTCCTATCTTAGTCATCCACCTATCTCCATTAAATTCCTAGTGTAGCCAATGAATCACCCATGTATAACCCTTTACTAGGTCCATCAAAATGAGTGTCAAAGTACAAAAATCCTTTAATGAGATAATCGTGATGACTTCAAGTCAAAGGACTAGTTGAACCTATCTCGTCTAATATTCCGATAGACTAAACTAGATGGGTTCTCATGGCAAGTCAAGTTTAGTGATATGTTCTCTAACTTTAATCATCTATGTGCTTTCTTTAGCATCACCATGCCAATAGGTGTGAGATCTTCAACTACTATCTTATAGCATGAGCATAGCACTCACAAGTCTTATCGTATATAATCAATGTCCATTCTTGACAATGCTATGACTTGGGATATTTAATGGTATCATTTAAGTACATTAATGTTTTCCTCACATCTTTCGACCAATCATTAATACAATGCATATCATATAGACTTCTATCTAATTTTATTCAATAAACATAAATAATAAGAATTAATAGAAAGGGTTCTTTTATTAATAAAAAAAATGATGTAGTATTATAACAAGTCAAACCTATCCAAACAAGGTTTGATCAAGGGCACCTACACTAACACCTATTTCTCCCTCTCTGCCTCCCTCTCTCTCTTCTCCCTCCCTCCCTCTCTCTCCCTTATCTCTCTCTCTCTCTCTCTCTCTTACTTTTTCCTTCCTTTCCCTCCCTATCCCACTTTCTCTCCATCTTACTCTCTCTTCCTTATCTCTCCCTCTCACTCTCTCCTTCTCTCTCTCCCTTAATCTTTCCTCCCTCTCCCTCCCTATCCCACTTTCTCTCCATCTTCCTCCACCATACTCTCTCTTCCTTACTCTCACCCTCTAATTCTCTCACTTCTTGTCTCCCTCTCTTCCTCCTTACCTCCCTTCCTCTCTCTCTCCTCGCCTCTCCCTCTCCTTTTCTCCCTCCCTCTCTCTCCCCCTCCCTCCTTCTCTCTCACACTCTCTCCCTCTCTCTCCCTCTTTCTATCTCTCCCTCTCTATCTCACTCTCCCCTATTTTCCCCTCTCTCTCCCTTATCCTCCATTTCTCCCCCGCCCTTCCTCTCTCTTTATCTCCATCTCCCTTTCTATCTCCCTCTCCCTCTCTATCTCCATCATCTCTCCTTCTCTCTCCCCCTCACTCTTTCCTCCCTCTCCCTCGTTATCCCACTCTCTGTCCATCTTCCTCTATCTTACTCTCTCTTCCTTACTCTCTCTCTCTTATTCTCCCCCTCTCACTCTTTTCCTTCATCTCTCCCTCTTTTTCTCCTTCCCTTCCTTTCTCTCTCTCTCTCCCTCTTTCTCCCTCTCTTTCTCCCTCCTTACCTCTCCCTTTCTCTTCCTCCCTCCCCCTTTCTCCCTCCCTCCTTCTCTCTCTCCATCTCTCCCCCTCCCTCTTCTCTCTCCCTTACTCTCTCTTACTCTCTCCCTCTCTCCCTTTCTCTCTCCTTCTCTCTCACCCTCTCTTCTTTTCTCCCCCTCTTACTCTCTTTCACTCTCCCTCTTTCTCTCTCCCTCTCTCTCTCCTTACCTTTCCTCCATCTCTCTTATGTCTTTCCCTCTCTATCTCACTCTCCCTTATTTTCTCCCTCACTCTCTTCCCTCTTCCTCTCTCTATCTGCCTCTCCCTTTCTATCTCCCCCTCCTAACTCTATCTCACTCTTCCCTCTCTCTCTTCCTATTCCCTCTCTCCCTCTTCTTATATCTCTCACTCTCCCTCTTCCTCTTCCCTCACCCTTTCTCTCCCCCTTACTCTATCTCTCCCTCTCTCTCCCTCTCTCCCTCACTCTCCCTTTTCTCCCTTCCTCTCTCCCTCTCTTTTATCCCTCTCTCAATTTTCTTCCTGTCTCTCCCTCCATCTATTATTCTCTTTCCCTCACTTCCTCCCTTCTTCACTCCTTCCTCCCTCTTATTCTCCTCTACATCCCTCTCTCTCCTCCTTTCTCTCTTTCCCTCTCTCTTCCTCTTTGTTTCTCTTTTATCTCTCTCCTCTCTCTCCCTATCTTTCCCTCTCTCTCTCCTACCTACTCCCTTCCTCTCTCCCTCTCCCTCTCTCCCTCTCTCTCTCCCCCTCCTTCCCTCTTTTTAGATCTCTCTCTCTCCCTCCCTCTATCTCTCCATATCTATCTCTCTCTCATTCCCTTCCTCTCCCTCTCTATCTCTCTCTCTATATATGCTTCCCTCTGTCTTCCTATCCCACCCTCTCATCTCTCCCCATCTTTACCTGTCTCCCTCTCCTATTTCTCTCTAAATCTCTATCCTATCTCTCTCTCCCCTCATTATCCCGTTCTCTTTCTCCTTATTGTCCCCCTCTCTCTCTCCCCTCTTTCCTTCTTTCTCCCCTCTCTTCCTTCTTCTCTACTAGCCCCACTTTTTCGTCTCCCTACCCCTACCCCCTCTCTCTCCTTAACTATCTCATTCCTAATCTCTCTACCTCTACCTCTTTCTCTTTCGTCTCCATCTCCCTCTTCCTTTTCTATCTCCCTCTCCCTCTCTCCCTCTCCACTTTCTCTATCCCTCTCTCCTTTTTCCCCCTTTTTGTTCCTCATCCGTCCTTTTCTCTCTCTCTCTCCCCCTCTTTCTCCCATTCTTCCTTTATCCCTCACCCTCTTTCCCTCTCTCCCACTTTCTCTTCCTCTCTCCTCCTCTCTTTCCCTCCCTCTCTCTCACCTCCCTCTCTCTATCTCTCCCTCTCTTCATTTCTCCATCTCTATACTACTCTCTCTCTCTTCCCCTCTCTCTCTCCCTCTCTCCTTCCCTCCTCTATCTTTCTATTCCATTCTCTCCCTCTCTATCTCTTTCTCTCTCCCCCTCACTCTCTCTCTCCACCCTCACTCTTGTCCTCTCTTTATCCCTCTCCCTCTCCCCTCTCTGTCCCTCTCTCCTTTTCTCCTGCCTCTCTCCGTCCTTATCCCTCTCTCACCTTCTCTTTTATACTCTCTCTGTCTCTCTCTCCCTCTTCCTATTTCTCTCTTCATCATTCCCTATCACTTTCACTCCTTCCCTTTCTCCCTTCATCTCTCGTTCTCACCTTTTCTCTTTCCCTCTCCCTCTCTCCCTCTCTCTCCCTCTCCCTCTCACTCTCCCCCATCCCCTCTCTCTCCCCATCTCGCTCTCCTAACTCTCTCACTCTCTCTATTCCTCTCTCTCCCTCTCTCAACCTCTCATTCCCTCTCCCTCTTTCTCTCTCTTTTTCTCTCTCTTTTTCTCTCTATCCCTATCCCTCTCTCTCCCTCTCACTCTCCCTCCTTCCCTCTCCCTCTCCTCATCCCACTCTCACCCTCTCTTCCTCTCTCTGTCGGTCTCCATCCCTCTCCCTCCCCACTCTCTCTTTCTTCATTCCTCACCTCCCTCTTGTTACCCATCACCCTCTTCCTCTTCCCTCACCCTTTCTCTCGCCCCTCACCCTATTTCTCCCTCTCTCTCCCTCTCTCCCTTACTCTTTCTTTTATCCCTTCCTCTCTCACTCTCTTTTCTCCCTCTCTCTCCCTCCCTTCCTCTCTCCTTCCTCCATCTCCTTCTCCTCCGTATCCCTCCCTCTCTTCATCTTCCTCTCTCTCTTCCTTTCTCTCTTTCCCTCTCTCTTCCTCTTTGTTTCTCTTTTATCTCTCTCCTCTATCTCCCTACCTTTCCCTCTCTCTCTCTCTCCTACCTACTCCCTCCCTCTCCCTTCCTCTCTCCCTCTCCCTCTCTCCCTCTCTCTCTTCCCCTACTTCCCTCTCTTTTGATCTCTCTCTCATTCCCTCCCTTCCCTCTCTATCTCTCTCTACATATCTGCTTCCCTCTCTCTTCCTATCCCTCCCTCTCATCTCCCCCTATGCTTATCTCGTCTCCACCTCCTCTTTCGTTCTCAATCTCTATCCTATCTCTCTCTATCCTCATTATCCTCGCTCTCTTTCTCCTTATTGTCCCCCTCTCTCTCTCCCTTCTTTCATTCTCTCTTACCCTCCCCGCCTCTTTACTCCTCTCTTCCCTCTTCTTCACTAGCCTCTCTCTTTCCCTCCCCCTCCCCCTACCCTTTCTCTCTCCTTAACTCTCTTCTTCCCTCTCCCTCTCCGTCCCCCCTCTCTCCCCTTTTCCCCACTCTCCCTTTCTCTCCCTCTCCTTATCTCTCTCTCTTTCCTAATCTTTCAACCTCTACCTCTCTATCTCACTCTCCTCTCCCTCTCCCTCCCCTCTCTCTCCCCTCTTCCCCACTCTCCCTTCCTCTCCCTCTCTCCTTATCTCTCTCTCTTTCCTAAACTCTCGACATCTACCTCTCTATCTCACTCTCCTCTGCCTCTCCCGCTTTCTCTTTCCTCTCCCTCTCCCTTTTTATTTTCTGTCTCCCTCTCCCTCTCTCCCTCTCCACTTTCCCTATCCCTCTCTCCCTCTCCACTTTCCCTATCCCTCTCTCCTATTTTCCCCCTTTCTCTCCTTCTATCCGTCCTTTTTTCTCTCTCTTTCTCCCTCTTTCTCCCATTCTTCCTTTATCCGTCACCCTCTTTCCCTCTCTCCCACTTTCTCTTCCTCTCTCGCCCTCTCCTTCTCTCCCTCTCTCTTACCTCCTTCTCTATCCTACTCCCTCTCTCTCTTCCCCTCTATCACTCTCCCTCTCTCCTTCCCCCTCTATCCTTCCCTTCCCTTTTCTCCCTCTCTCTCTTTCTCCCTCTCCCTCTCTTTTCCTCCATCTCTCTACCTCTCTCTCCCTTCTTTTCTCTCCCCCTCACTCTCTCTCTCCACCCTCACTCTTATCCTCTCTTCATCCCTCTCCCTCTCCCCTATTTGTCCCTCTATCCTTTTCTCCTCCTTGTCTCTCTCCTTATCCCTCTCTCACCTTCTCTTTTATACTATCTCCCTCTTTCTATCTGTCTCTTTCATCATTCCTTATCACTTTCACTCCTTCCCTTTCTCCCTCCCTCTCTCGTTCTCACCCTTTCTCTTTTCCTCTCCCTCTCTCCCTCTCTCTCCCCCTCTTTCTCCCCCATCCCCTCTCTCTGCCCATCTCCCTCTCCTAACTCTCTCACACTCTCTATTCCTCTCTCTCCCTCTCTTCCCGTCTCAACCTCTCATTCCCTCTCCCTCTTTCTCTCTCTATTTCTCTCTCCTTTTCTCTCTATCCCTATCCCTCTCTCCCTCTCGCTCTCCCTCCTTTCCTCTCTCTCTCTCCCCATCCATCTCTCACCCTCTTTTCATCTCTCTCTATCACTCTCCCTCCCTCCTCTCTCTCCCTCTCCCACTATTCACCTCTCTCTTTCCCTCTCTCGCTCTCACTCTCTCTCTCCATCTCCCCCTCTCCCTCTCCCCCTCTCACTCTTTTTATCTCTCTCTCTCGGTCTCTTCCTCTCTCTCACTCTTATTCTCTCTCTCTATCTCTCTCTTTTTTCTCTTTTTCTCTCTTCCCTCTTCCTTTTCTCTCCCCCTCTCTCCCTCTTCCTTTCCCTCCCTCACTCTCTCTCCCCTTCGATTTTCTCTCTCCTCCTTTTTCTCTCTCTTTCGCTCTCCCTACCACTCTCTCCCCCTATCTTTCTCTCCCTCTCTCCATCTCTCCCCCTCTTTCTTTTCCCATGCTCTCTTCCTCTCCCCTCTCTTCCCTTATCTCCCCCCTCTCTCATCTCTCTTGTTCTCTCCCTCCATCTCTCCCTCTCTTTCTCTTTGTATCTTTCCCCCACTCCCTCTCACATCCTTTATCTCCCTCTTACTCCCTCTCTCCCTCTCTCTAACTTCATCCCTATCTCTCTCACTCTCCTTCCCTCCCTCTCGCTCCCTCTCTCCCTCTCTCAAACTTTATCCCTATCTCTCTCCTTTTCTCTCCCTCTCTCACCTTCTCACCCTTTCTCCCCCTCTCGCTCCTTTCCTCACTCTCCCTCTCGATTTGTCCTCTATCTCTCTCAAACTCTAATTCCCACTCCCTCTTTGTCCCTCCCCCTCTATCCCCCTCTCTCCCTTTCTCTCTCCCCCTCACTCTGTCCCTCTCTTGCTCTACCTCTCTCTTCATCTCTCTCCCTCTATCTCTTTCTCTTTTCCCCTTGTTCTCCCCCTCTCTCTCTCTTTCTCTTTCTCTCTTTATCTCTCTCTCCACCCTCTCTTCCTCTCTCCATCCTTTCTTCCTCTCTCTATCACTCTCCCTCTCCCTCTCTCCCTCTCTCTCCCTTTGTTCCTCTCCTTCTCCCTCTCTCTCTATCTCTCTCTCCCTCTCTCTCTTATCTCTCTCCCCATCTCACTCCTTCTCCCTCTCCCTCTCTTCTCCTCTCTCCCTCCTTCCCTCTCTCTCCCTCTCTTCCCACCCTCATTTTTCCTCTCTCCCTTCCTATTTCATCTATCTTTCCCTCTCTCCATCTCTCTCTCTCCCTTTATCTCGCCATCTATCTCCCTCACTCTCCCCCTCTCTTCCTCTCTTTCCCCTTCTTTTGCCTTCATCTCTCTACCTTTTTCGCTCTCACTCCCTCTCCCTTGCTTCCTCTCTCTCCCCTACTCTCTCCCTCTCTCTTACTCCATCACCCTCTCTCTTCCTCTATCTCCTTCTCTCTCTACCTCTTTCTCCTTCCTTTTTTCTCCCTCTTTCTATCTCCACCCTTTCACTCTCTCCCTCTCTCTCTCACTTTGCCTCTCCCTCTCTTTTTTCCCTCCCTTTCTCTCTTTCTCTCTACCTCTCTTTTGATCTTTCTCCATCTCTCTCCCTTTCTCTCTGCCTCTTTCCTTCCCTATATGCTCTCTTTTTCTCCCTCACCCTCTCTTTTTCTCCCTCTCCCTCTCTTTTTCCCTCTCCTCCACTCTCTCTCTATTTCTCACTCCCTCTCCCTCTCTCTCCCTCTCCCTCTCTTTCCCTCTCTCTATCCCTCCCTCTTTGTCTCTCACTCTCTCCTTCCCTCTCCTCGCTCCTCCTCTCTCTCTCTCATCCCCACTCTATCCCTCTTTCTCTCTCCCTCTCCCTCTCTCTCCCTCTCCCTCTCCCTCTCCCTCTCCCTCTCTCTCCTTATCTCTTCCTCTTTCTCCTTCTCTCTTCCCTCTATCTTCCTCCCTCTCTTCCTCTCACCCTCTCTCTTCCTCTCCCTTCCTCTCTCTCTATATCTATCTCTCCCTCCCTTCTCACCCTTTCACTCTCCTTCTTCATCTCTATCCCCTCTCTATCCCTCTCGTTGTCCCCCTCTTCCTCTCCTTCTCTCTCCCTCCTCCTTCTTTCTCTTTCCTTCTCTCCATCTCTCTCTCTTTCTCTCTACCTTTCTCTCTCCTCTCTCGCTCCCTCTCCCTCTGTCCCCCTCTCCATTTTTCTCTTTCTCCCTCCTTCCCTCCTACCCTCTCTCTCCATTCCTAGGTTTCTTATAGCTAAATCATCTAGAACCATAACAATCCTTCGTTAGAATGGGATTCCAACTCGAACCGTTTAAGATTTTGAGAAGAGTTGCTCTTTAGAGAGCATAATAAAATGAAATTTGTAAGTTGTGTTGAAGGGTGAGTTATTTTCTATCACCGACCTCCATGACGGAATTAGTTAGGGACTCAAAAGGTGGTGGTTGACCCTATGGTGGATGTTAGTGGTTCGAGTTTTCTTATCTCTAACTTATGAGCTTAGTTGATATGAAGCTATACGATAACACCTAATTTTTCTTATTTCATAGTTTGATCTGTGATTTATCATTCATGAATGTTGATAAGATTCTTCCATTTAGTAGTACCTTCGGATGGCATAACCTTAAAGTTAAGGACGAGGTATAAACAAGGAAAGGCTCATGATGGATACCTAGGCACCCGAGAGATGAGGAAGGGTTTAGTAATCAACAAAATGCTTTAAAGAGTTAAAAATACATATGGATTTACAGATTCCAAAGAGGTTAGACTTTCAAACTAACATCAAATCCATAGGCGAGCAAGAGACAACTTGGCGAAGTGAAATATCTTAATAACTAAAGGAAACGAAATCAAAAGTGATTTACGTAGTAATAGAGAGTGAAATGGGGAGTGAGAGGGACAAATGGGGAGATAGAGAGAGAGAAAGAGAAAAAGGAGGGAGGGAGGGAGGGAAAGAGAGTGATTAAGAGTGAGAGAGGAGAGAGAGGGAGAGATAAAGAGAGGGAAAGGAAGGGAGAGGGGGAAAGGGAGAGTGAGGGAGAGAAAGGGAAGGAGGGAGGTAAATAGAAAGGGAGAGAGA
Organism: Dovyalis caffra; assembly: GCA_963924115.1. NCBI lineage: Eukaryota > Viridiplantae > Streptophyta > Magnoliopsida > Malpighiales > Salicaceae > Dovyalis > Dovyalis caffra. The sequence goes on from CAWUPB010001189.1 coordinate 653,584, forward strand.
AGTGGAGAGAAAGAAAGTGAGAGAGGTAGAGAAAGAGAGATAAATATAGGAAGAGAGGCGGAGTAAAAAGAGGGAGAGAGAGAGAAGGAGTAAGAGGGAGACATAAAGATGGATAAAGAGAGGAGGAGAGAGAGGGAGAGGGAGAGTAGGAGAGAAAGGGAGAGAGGGATAGAGGGGGAGAAGGGTAGAGGGTGAAAAAGAGAGGGAGAGAGGGACAAAGAGGGAAAGTGGTAGAAAGAGAGAAAAAGGAGGTAGATGAAGAGAGAGAGGTAGATAGAGAGGGAGTGACAGGGAGGTGAAGAGTGGGCTGGAGAGAGTGAGGGTTAGAGAGTGAGGGAGGGAGGGAGAGAAGGAGGAAAGGAGAGGGAGAAGGAGAAAGGGAGATAGAGAGGGAGAGGGGGAGATGGAGAGAGAGAGAAGGAGAAAGAGAGAAAGGAAGAGTGGGAGAGAGAGAAGGATAGATAGTTACAAATAGAGAAAGAGTAGAGAGGGAGAGATAAGGAGAGATAGAAAGAGGGAGGGAGATAAAAAGAGAGGGGGTTAGGGGAAGAGAGGGAGAGAGGGAGAGCGAGAGGGAGAGGGATAAAGGGATAGGGAGAGGGAGAGGAATAGAGGGATAGGGAGAGGGAGAGGGAGAGAGGGAGAGATATAAAGGGAGAAAGAGGGAGGTAGAGAGAGGGATAGGGACATAAAAAGAGAGAGTGAGAGAGAGAAAGAGAGGGATATAGAAATAAAGAGGGAAAGAGAGGGGCAAGAGAGAGCAAGAGGGAGAGAGGGAGATAGAGAGGAAGAGGGAGAGAGAGATAGGTAGTGGGAGATAAAGAGAAGGAGAGAGGGGAAGATAGATGGAGAGAGAGGGAAAGAGAGGCGAAGTAAAAAGAGAGAGGGAGAGAGAGTGGAAGAAAGGGAGAGGAGGGAGAGAGAGAGGGAGAGGAAGTGAGATAGAGTGGGAAAGAGTAAGAGAGAGAGAGGGAGAGGAAGAGAGAGAGAGGGAGAGAGAGAGAGGGAGAAAGAGGAGAGTGGGGTGAAAGATCATGCATCCTATAGAGGTGTGAAATAAATAAAAAAATTTCCTCCATTTGAGGGCCTAGGAACAAGCCATTGAATGTACTAGTCATACATGCATGAATTAAACCAATGAATAAAGATTTACCTTCTGTAGCATAAATCTAAATTCTTTCAATAGAAAAGCTATCCAAATGTCTAACCTCTATCGATGATCCACGGAGTCCAAGTAACCATAAAGAAGAACTCAAAATTGGTAGGGTGCTAGCTCCACCTTTTCTAATTTGTGTAGTGTTTCCTATAGAAATCTATTTTAAGCAATTTTACAATAACCTTAAAAGAGAAGGAAAGAATGTGGTGTGCTAGGGTTTTGGAGAAAACTAATTTCTCTCTTTTTCTTTTTCAACCATGTGCCCTAGTGGTTTTTTTATTCGGCCAAAAACCCCTTTTCTTTCTTTCTTTTTTTTTTTCGTTTTTATCTCCTTGTATATATCTATTTGCCGCACCTTACTCTCTCCCATACATTTATAGGAGAGTTTCCTTATCCTCTAAGGATAAGGAGAGGGGCGACAATGAGTCCCTTAAGGACTCTATGTTGTTGCTTCCTTATTCTCTAAGGATTAGGAGTTATTTTACATATGAGCTTTTTTTATCTTTATCTTTATCTTTAAAACATTCATCCTTATCCAATAAGGTTGATGTTTATCCTCCCATAAAAATATCTTAAGGCTTTTAATTAAAACCTAATGGGCCAAAACTATTCTAGCTTAATTAATTTATTTGGACTATACAAATAAATAATCCTAGATTATTTTTGGCGGGTTCGAATTAGGAAATTTTTTTTCAAAATACCCTCTAACCTAAATTAGAAAACTCATTTCCATTTTAGGTTATTTATTTTCAAATTTGGAACTAACTTTCAAATTAGAAAACTGATTTCAAAAATAGGAAACTTTCAATTTTAGGAAACTTCCTAATTAAGGAAACTTTTCATTTTAGGAAACTTCCCATTTTAGGAAACTTCCTAATTGAGGAAAATTTTCATTTTAGGAAAATTTTGATTTTTTGAACTTTCAAAAATATAAAACTTTCAAAAATGGAAACCTTTTTCAATATCCTTACTTCTCATTCATCATATGAATACTTAAACTTATGCATGTTGACTCATTAGGCTCCTAGATAAGTTAGCATTGTATCAAGAACAAAAGACTCTTCTTTTATCTCTTAATACATAAATCAAGATTGGCCTCTAATAAGGCATCATGATTACCTAATTCTCTAAGAGGATTAATTAATCTGTTATTACCTTTCATAAGTATAGTTACCATACAATTCAATCCTCATGACAACTTATCATAATGTGATCTCGAACTTGGTTATAATTCTTGTTCGCTTATGATCATGTAAGTTTTCTTTGATTCCCAAATGCCTTAGCTCTTAGAGTCAACTAACTATGCTCTATTAGTGTACTCCTACCGTGGTCACAGATTCCTCGAGTAGACATTTATTGAAGTGCAATGTGATAACTCCTTTAGCATACAAGAAATTAAATGTTCAATCAAAGTCATACCCCTATCCCCATTAGATTCCTAGTGCATCCAACGAATCGCCCACGTGTAACCCTTTAATGGGTCCATTGAAATGAGTGTCAAAGTGCATAAGTCTTCTAATGAGACAACCATGATGACTTGAAGTCTAAAGACCATTTATACCCATCTAGTATAAGATTCCTATAGACAAAACCAAATGGATTTTCATGACAAATCAAGTCCAATGATATGTTCTTTAACATAAATCACCTAAGAACTTACTTTGGTATCACCATGCCAATAGATGTGAGATCTCCTTTTGCTATCATATAGCATGAGCATAGCACTCATAAGTCTATCTCGCATATAATCAATGTCTATTATTGACAATGGCATAACTTGGGACATTTAAAGATATCATTTATATGCATTAGTGTTTGTCTAACATCTTTCAATCAATCACTAGCGCAAATGCATATAATAAGGACTTCTATCTAATTATACTAAATTTATAAATATAAAACACAAGAATTAATAGAATAACTTCTTTATTATCATTAAAATAAAAGATGCAATAATTCATTAACTCAAGCTCATCCAAATATGATTGGATCTTAAGCACCTATACTAACAATCCTCCACTTACACTAGATCCAACCAGCTATGTCCCTTAAGCCCAACGATTGAGTAAGGGACTCATGTTTCGATTGTGACAAAGGCTTAGTTAAGTGGTCTACTATGTTATCGTTAGTGTGGACCTTTTCTATCCTTAGGTTACCATGATTTTTTTATCTCAATAATCCAGTGGTAGCAATGTAGTATATCCTTAGATAATTGATGAGACCTTGGTTCCTTAGCTTGTGCTATGGATCCTTTATTATCGGCCATCAAGCTATATGAAATTAGGACAAATCTGTGTTTGATTTATTCCATACTAAACCTTTTAGTATCATGTCATTATAATTACCTTAGGAGACTCTTAACATTCCAAGTTATCTATTTCTATAGATCTATACTTTTAGACTATAGGTTACTCTCCCTTATCATTCTTAGGAAATTTCTTCTAGATTCCTTAATCTTTTATAATTTACAACATGAAAATATTATAATCGAGGTGTAATTTTATATCGAATAATCATGACTAGTAGGATTCTACTAACTTCTTATATAGACAAGGTTCATCTTTGTTTTTGATGAATAATCAAACTCTTTGATCATTTCATAAAAACATCGACTTTTATTCCTAAAGGCATGCTTAAGTCTATTAATGGACCTTAGCATTTTGTAAATCTTATTTGCATATTCTTAGTAACCATCAAGTGTCTCATCTACACATCCTTTTTATTTTCCTTTTCTAATAATCAATTTCTAACATTGCCATTTCAAAAGTAGTAGCTTTGTCATCCTTTTCAAGGCTTATATCACCATGTGTTAAGACAAGAAGATCATATCCTTTTTTCTTTTTTCTTTTAAACTTATGAAGTTTTTATGTTTTTATTTGTGAGAGAGTTACAATACTTTGTAATCATTCTATTTTAGGATTCCTTTATTGAAGTCTCAATTCGTGAGTTTACTCAAATCTTATTGAGTTTAAATTTCTTCCCACTATCTTTACCATCCATATAGTCCTTCCCAAGGAATATGGTATGCCTAGTAATGAACAACACTTTGTTCTAGTGGTAAGATATTGACATCATTGTGTTACTTTGGATATCTCACAATTTAGCGAGTTTATTGACTTTAGGCTTCGTTTGTCTTTATCAAACCTTTTGACATACACTTTATAGCCTCAAATCTTAAGAAAAGATGAATTCATTTTCCTTCCTTTCCTATAACTCATTGTAATCTATTTAAATAGATTTAATTGATATCCTATTCAATATAAAGGTTGCAATAAGCGATACTTTAAAAAAATGATATTAATTCAACTCATTATGGATTGATCATGTCTAACGTATGATGTCTATAGAGAATCTCATTCTCTTTTAGGTGATGTAAAATTTTATCATTCAAGTATTCATTTCCTTGATCTAATTGAGATGCTTTAATACTCTTGCTAGCTCATCACGTGACTTTTCAAGTCTAAACATTTAAACATTTCAAATGCTTTGGACTTATATCTTATAACCAAAATATGATCCATTATCATTAAAGATTATGTGACAAGCATGTTCTCCTATTGCTTGGGTGAACCCAAACCCATATACATCTCTATGTATAAGGTCTTTATTAATCGGTAACTCTTTCTCCTTTTCAACTAAAAGGGGATCCATGCCTCTTTGCGAAGTAAACTAAATTCTTAGACATCATCAAATGATTCTAAATATCCTTTGTATAGATAGGTTAGATATGGGATTCTTATTTATGTGACCAATTTTTACCAAATTAATGTTATTTTTATCATCCGAGTCTTTTAGTGTTTATATTATATACTTGGGAGTTATGTTCAAAAAATATAATTATTATCAAGATATTTTCATAAAAACTCATCTTTAAAAATAACCATTATTCTTAAAAAAGAAATACTTATTCAAAAAAATAAATGAAAATAAGATCTTTAGTATTTACTAAAATATTAATGATCGAGTCTTAGCACATTCCTACATGATAGTGCTAGCTCATAAATACCTACATCTAATGATCCAACTCTTGATCCATTGTAGTCATGTAGATATTTTTCCTTGGAGTTATCTTCCCTCCATTTCTAAGCTCTTATACATTTCAAAAATTTACATCTAGTATCATCTACTCATGGGGTGGAATTTAGAAATAAAAGGATTAGTATTAATAACATAAATACTTGAGGTGGTGGTAGAACTCTTCTTTTGCACCCCTTCTAGGTACTCTTTATTGTTGCACTTCCAATGCCTTTTCTTGTTGCAATGAAAGCAAACTACATCATTTGGGCTATTCCGAGCCTCAAACTTTTTCACTCCTCCAATAGGCACAATTGAAGAATTCTTCTTCTTCCGGGGTTTCTTCTTACCTTTTATTGTGCCCTTTCCTTCATTAAGTAGAAGTATAGAACTTTTGTTCTTCTTGTTAATTTCGAGTCGAGCTTCCCTTAGCATGGATAATAACTCTCCAAGAGTCTTTTCTATGCGTATCATGTTAAAGTTCAATATGAACTATCCAAAGCTATTGGGCAACGATTGCAATACTAGGTCAATGGATAATTCAATATCCATTCCAACTTCAAGCTCGACCAATCTATCGATTAGCCTATCATTTTGATAACATGCTTTTCAATGTTAGACCCCTTATCCACTCTATATCTAAAGAGCTTCCTTGCTATCTCATAGCGCTCATGCCTAGTATTCTCCTCAAATAAGCTTTTAAGCTTTGCTATAATGTCAAAAGCTTATGAGCTTCTATGTTGGTATTTCTATGCTCTAATGTTATAGTAGTAAGCATGATGCTTTGAGCGGTGATCGCATCATCTCTATGTTTGATCCATGCTATATGAGCTTCGACTTGATCCGGAAGAGGCTTACACGGGAGAGCTTTCTCTATCATATAGAGAATTTTCTCATGTTAGAGGACTATGTTCAAATTCATTTCTCATTTGAGGAAGTTTGTGACATTAAAGACGTTACTTCCATCAATGATCAATCATATTGATGTGTTACCGATCATACTTTGCAATCGTCAAGATAGAAAAATATACGATTTGGTTAATTAAATTACGAAAAATAAAATAAAGCATAAATTAAAGAAGTAAAATCTATGTTTTCTTTCATTATTTTTTTCAAGTTTTATAACCTTCGATATAGGACTCAAGAAAACTCTTCGATTCATTTTCTTAGTGGGTTAGGATCCTATCCTCTAACATGCATTAGCCTTGATTTACCTTAACAAGCCATATATGAAGGATTAGGTAGGTAACTCCTTACCAATTACATCTAATGTAATTCATATTTTCATTGGCATGACAACTCCTTGTCTTACCAAATCTTATATGAATACCGATCCTTGCTTACAAGTTTATAGGACCTTGAGTTATCTTAACAAACCCAATAACTCATTTAAGTTAGACCTAATTTTGAGGATATTGAATGACCCATGATTTGTTTTCCTCAAGGAAGAAGTGACCTTGAGTTATCTCAATAAGCCAACAACAACAAAGAGAGTTCCCTCCTCGTAACATTGGAAAACAATTAACTTAATATTTTACATAAAGGATTTAATATGGTTGGTCTCATCTTAGCATGCACACTAAACAATAATCATATTATTCCTAACATGTATACTAATATAAATATTATAACATACATGCATCTCATACATGACTCAAAGGTCGATGAATGCCAATGGATTTCTAGTACTAGCCCCCTAAAGCCATAAGGAGACTAGTGGGACAATTCTTAGGCAAAAAATTATTATAAATTCTTCATGAATGTCTTCATTCCTTAGTTTCTTCTCCTTGTATCTATGCTAATTCATATCTTTTACTTTTATGTTTATTTGAAATAAGAAACCTTGAGTTACATTCAAATGGAGTAAGATGAGAAAAAAAATAATAGAATAATAGAGAAAGCGGGACATGCATATCCTATTTATCTAAAAAATTATAAGCATTCACTCATAAAACTAGGTTGACTCATCCATACCATTCACCCATGCTTCAATCACAATGATACATGGTATACTAATGAAACATATTTCATTCATAAAATAATTATAAATCTACGACTTTGGTCATTTTATAAATTTATCAAAATTTTGCTCAATTTTAATTTAAAAACCTTTTTGGGCCTTGGGCCAACTTTTGCCCCATGAGTGTTTGGGTCTCGAAGGCCTAAGCCCTCGACTTGGCATGCTCGTGCACACCTACCTATGGGCTGTAGCCTAACGTTATAGTGCCTAGCCTTTGCTCCCAATGCATGGCTTAGCAAGCATGGTATGCTTGGCACACTCGTTGCTTGGCGTGTGCTACATGATATGCAAATCTTGGCTCGTGTGCGTAACGTGTATAGCTTGGCTCGTTTCATGCCCAACATGTGATAGGCCTTCCCGTTGTGCACCCGGCATGCAACCAGCCCAATAGGTGTTTTTTTTTTTAATACGCACGAGCGTCGATATCCAACATCAACCTCATATGCCCCCACTAATTTTGACCCCAAATGCGAGTTTTAAATTAATATAAAATACTAAAAATATAACATTTATAATCGAGCATAGCTAATTCATGCAATTAATCATAATGAAGAAATCATATGATCAAATAGTCAATGTAGGCTCGATACCAATTGAAGGATCATGTATCCTATGGAGGTGTGAAATAAATAAAAGATTTCCTCCATCTAAGGGCCCAAGATTAAGCGAGTTGAATCCACTATTCATACATGTATGAATTTAAAGTAATGAATAAAGATTTACCTCTTGTAGTACGGATCTAAATTCTATTAGCAGATTAGCCATCTAAGGGTCTAGTCTCTATTGATGATCCACGTAGTCCAAGTACCCACAAAGAAGCACTCAAAATTGGTAGGGTGCTTGTTTCACTTTTCCGATTTGTGTAGTGTTTTCTATAGAAATCTATTCTAGGTAATTTTTTGACAATCTTAAAGGAGAAGCAAGAGTGTGGCATGCGAGGCTTTTGGAGAAAAGTATTTTCTCTTTTTTTCTTTTTCAGTTGTGTGCCCTAGTGGTTTTTTTTATTTCGATTAAAAATCACTTTTCTTTCTTTTTCTTTTTTTTCTTTTTTATCTCCTTGTATATATCTATTTGTTGCACCTCGCTCTCTCCCATATATTTATAAGAGAGTTTCCTGGTCCTCCAAGGACAAGGAGAGGGGCAATAATGAGTCCTTAAAGGACACTAGGTTGTTGCTTTCTTATCTTCCAAAGGTTAGGAGTTTTTTTCATATGAAGGTTTTTAATCATTATCTTTAAAACATTCATCCTTATCCAATAAGGTTGATGTTTATCCTCCACCACAATATCTTAAGGATTTTAATTAAAACCAAAAACTATTCTAGCTTAATTAATTTATTTAGACTATCCCAATAAATAATCTTAGATTATTTTAGGCGGGTCCACATTAGGAAGCAATTTCTCAAAATACCCTTTAACCTAAATTAGGAAACTCATTTCCATTTTACGTTATTTATTTTCAAATTTGGAACCAACTTTTAAGTTAGAGACCCGATTTCTAAAATAGGAAAATTTCCATTGAAGGAAACTTTTCATTTTTGGAAACCATTTCTAAAACGAGAAAACTTTCAAAATTAAAAACCTTTTCCAATATCTTTGCTCCTCATTTATCATCTGAATTCTTAAACTTATGCATGTGACTCAATAAGCTCCTAGATATTTTGGCAATTTATCAAGAACAAAAGAGTGTATCAAGAATAAAAGTGTAACTCCCGTAAAAATCCTCAATCGTAAAGCGACACGTATTAGAATATTTATAAATATGCATATATTAAGTGTAAGTATAATTCTCATTACACCATGAGAAGTTAATGCATTTGAAATGTATGATTTATGTTAAATTAAAGCTATTGTGCTTGAGATTAATGTTTTAATTATTAAAGAAATTAAATATGCAAAATCGGTGTTTTGAGGACTATATTATGTCCGAATTTTATGTGATTTATTCGAGGACTTTAGGGTGATTTCTTTGTAAACCTTAAAGCATAAAAGTTTTTCATCTATGTGTCTACTAGTTCTTTATAAATTTCATGATTTTTAGATCTATACATAAAGATTTATGGCCATTTTAGTATAGGTTGGTCTTGAAGCATCGCTGCTTGGAATATTTTGGGAGAAGAAAAGTCCGAGTTTAGGGAGAGGAATTTCTAAAATTTACTGAAAAGAAATGTGTTTAGTTACTTGAACTAGATTATTTAGGATGTTTAGTTACTATAATCAATTAATTAGGACACCTAAACCCCCTAATTAATGAGTTAAAGCCGGCTCACCCTAAACCCCTCAAACCCGCCACTCTCTCTCACTTGACTCACCAATAATAGCTTTCCACTCTCCCAAATTAAATTCAGCCATTTGTACACTTAATTATTCTAATACTTTAAGCACGTATATATATATAGAATGAGTGAGAGTGGTAAAAATTTTAGGTAGCCCGTAGCTACCTAAAAAGGATAGAAAAACGATAAGGAAAGAGAGGAAGAGAGAAGGAAAAGAAAAAGAAAGAAGAAAGAAAAAGAAAGAATGGGAAAGCCTAACCAACCTTTAGGAAATTCAAGAAAAGTAAGTAGGTTCCATTTTTTGTTGATTAATGTTTTAAGTTATCTTTATTTTAGTGTTTATTTCATGGGTTTGTAATAATTTTCAATGGTTTGCTATGGTTGTTTGTGTTGGTGTTAGGGCTTGCTAAATTGTGATGGATTTATGTGTTTTTGCTATGATGCAAAGCTTGTTTGATGTGTTTAAATGTGTGGATGGTTTGGAAAGGAAAAAGAAAAGGGTATAGACTGAATGGATTTAAGTTAAACTAGGTTTGGTAAGCTTAACTTGGAAAAGAAAAGAAATACACTTCTAGAGTTTCCCTAGGTTAAAACCATTTAGCCAAGTGGGAAAAATTGAAAAAGAATGGATCTTTGTGGGATAATTAAGGGTCTAGAATATCATGGTAACCCAATTAGTTATGGATTAATTGTTTAGGGTGGAAATGAATTCAGTAGATATAAAAGGCCACCTTAAAACTCAATTGGTCCAACTAAAAAGGAAAAATAGGGTTTTGGATTTCATTAGGTAAATTGGATACTTAATGGCTAAATTTGGTTTCCTTTGTGAACCTTAAGATTTAGATTTCCTTGGTAACTTTTAAGTATGAGTTGGTAAGTTAGTATAAAAAGGAATTGCCCTAGAAATGGAAAAACAATTCCTTGCTCACTTAAGGACACATTCGGCCTAAACCCATAAATTTTAGGGATTTAGGTTCTCACATTCTGAATTTATAACTAAGGGTTAAAGTACATTTTAAAAAATGTAAAATGAAATATTGAAGGGGTGGTGACCCAAGGAAAACCCAAAAAGGGACCTAGACCCGTTATGAGTCAAGTTTGACCACTAAGATTAAAGGTTCGGATTAAACACAATTTTAGCTTAAGTATGTCATACATACATCCTTTGGATTAATTGGTCTTGTAAACTAAGTAATACATCAAAATCCAAGCCTAGACTTGCAAGGTACACGAGAAGGGAAAACTCGAAAGTACAAAGTAGATTTATGCAATGAATGCTACCAATGAATGAAATCCGCATTCTTGTTTTGAATACTTTGAATGGTACATGAAACACCCGTGAAGTCCCAAGTGTGTGTCGGACAAGTGAATGGTCCGAGAAGAAAATGTTGATAGCATAATTAGTTGAATGTGGTAAATATAATACACGACCCTTAAAAAACATCTACTTCTAAATAAATTCGGGCATACATAGAATGAGTTAAAGACATGGTTCTTTCATCGACCCTTAAAAAACCTCTAATGCCTTCCCAAATACATTTCAAATATGATGAATTGAAATATAGTAGAGGCATGTGTGGAAGTCTCACCCATGTAAAGACGATTGAACTATCCCTTCTAAATTGAAACTTAGCATTCCATCAAAAAACCCTATACATATAATTCATGATCTTATGAAACTTAAAGAAAAAGGTAAGGAGAGAGAAAGAGAGATAAGGGGGAGAGAGAGAGGGTGAAGGAGAGGGAGAGTGAGAGGGAGAGAAAGAGATGGAGAATGGGTGAGATCTCCCTAATACACGGGTGTGTCTTCATTTGCATAATTCATGGGTCACTCAAAATTCATCAATTTTGCTCCATTCTTGCTTGGTTTTCATTCCTTTTCACCAAAATAATGTAACACGACCCGAGAAACACCATTTAAGAAAGATAAGTGCCAAAATTATACCATTTATCACCAAAGATAATTAAAATATAAGAAATTTAACACTAAAAATGTGCAAAATGGGCATTTATGAAACTTCCCTACACTAAAGCTTTTGCTTGTTCTCAAGCAAATAATTTTATAACTAGTCAAAAAACTAAATGGAGGTGTGTTTATTACTGCCTAGACTTGCAACAATAAGAAATTGGCCTCGGGGATATCGGATAGATGTGCACATCATAACAATTAAATGTACTTAGATTTCCAAATCATTTAAAAAGGAAGTTAAAGCATAATCATGGGTCAAGCCAAGAACGTTCGTGTGTGCATCGGTATGTACATGTTGATAGTATGAAATCCATTATGTTACCATCACCAATCCACGTAACACATTTGAAACTATAACTATAGGATAGTTATGTTTATCGTACACATAAAGGTTAAAACGATTTATCACTTTAAGCATTTATTTATTAATTAGTGACAATGAGTGTGCTTTACGCTCTATCTCAACTTTTTCACCCACTTGATTTCTACAAACTTAGTTAGTGAATTAAGGGCCTTCCTTAATGTGTAAATTTACACTTTTTTGGTTTCCACCTTCAAGGTAAATCCTCTTTATAGATGCAAACTTTAGGTGATTGCCCTCGATTACTCGGAGAATCTCTTTTCGAGGGTGCTCGCATACTCGTATCTTCATATAAGACATTGGAGTGGTTTTATTTGAAGGCCACATTCAACTATCCTGGTTTAGGTTCAACAAGTGAGGAGTCACATTTATTCACTTAAGCATTAACATTTAGACTTCTTACATGTAATCAAACATAACCGCCACTATAGGTAAAGTTCCAATCTCACCATACAGATTATGAAGTAAGCATAAGTTTTCATTCATAATTTCAATAAGACACAATGATAAGTGCTCAAAATATACTCTATGGATCAACACACAATCATGCTAAAAAACTTCATTAATTTATTATTTTTTTTGGAATCAAAAGTTAAGTTCAAATCAAAGCACAATAAGAAACACACGTCATAAGCTTTGACATAATAAAGCATCTACAAAAGTTTACCCCTAAACTTCCCCACACTAGAAGATGTACAATGTCCCCAATGTATAAAATAACGCATAAAATAGATTATCGACAAAAAGTAAAAAAGGGTGAGAAAATTAGGTACTAGAACTTCCCCGAACAAAAGAGCACATTCTCCGAAAGTTGGTGTGAATTCCATCCAATTTCGCACATAGCCTTGCAAAATAAAAGGAAAAGAAAAGAAAAAACTAAAAAGAAAAAGAAAAAGAAAAAGAAAAAGAAGCAAACGAGTAAAACATGAAAAATAAATAAGTAAGCCTATAATTACTATGGTTCAAACTAACATCACAACAAAACATAAAATAACATCGAGTTTAGCGGGGATAAAAGTAGACAATTGAAAATAATGATCATGGCTATGCAAACTACTGTATCATTGGAAGACCGTTGTGGTGTTGAAGCTGGCCGTGGGATCGTCATAGGTGTTGCATCAACTAGGGTATCATGGGGAGCATAAGGTGCGGGACTCTTATCGGGTAACGAGAATCTTGAAAAAGTAAAGTAGAAGCTCCATACACCACTCCATCCTCATCAAACGAGCATCGTTCTCCCTCTACATTGTAACTATCTAAGCTATATCCGCTTGCCTCCGTTGAGATGTAGCTAGTGGTGTAGGTGGGTCCTGAAATGGTGCCTATGGCTCCTGCCGATCAAGGTAATCTCTCTCTATTACATCACCTACGGCTGGCATTGGGCACCTACTAGTGCATAATATGTCCCCTATGGTCCCCGACGCTTCTTTACCATACCCATGCTCTTAAGTGCTCTCATGTCAAGGGCCTCCATCTAGCGCATCTCCCGTATGCCCGACACTGGTGGAAGATGACCCATTCCCCTAACCAAGCTGTGTGATGTAATGCACTGCATACAATACCTTGGGTTTCTTATTCCTCACTTGTCCCCTAATAGAATTAACTAGAAAGAACCTAATATGGATGGGGTAGCGCTCTGTCATACTTGTAAAGGCATAGTAAATCCTACGTACCCACTACTCCTGGATTATCCTTCCTAGCATTAAGTGTCTAGGATAATAACCTATGGATATATCTCAATGCAAGAGATCTCAATGTGGTGCTCTTTGATCTACTAGGGTCATAGTATGATTCATGACTAATCCATCTCCGAGTAATCTTCATAATTGATGTCCTGTGATAATTTCATCTTTAACTCATTGTACTCTAGGCTTGCTATAAACTCTTGAGAGTAAATATTGATGTAAATGGAGAACGTATTGCAACTCATCCGTATAACCTCTCCATTTAACTTGAACTAGAGCACATCATCAATATTCATGCCCCAAAGCTGAGCTAGTACTCGTGAAGGTCGAAAACACCTCTAATGTCAAATCTCGATAAGCAACGAGTCGAATCCCAAAGATTGCATCCCAACCACTAGTAGAGATCAAACCTTGAACCTCCTACTTTAATCCTAGTGATCATAGAGTGCCCCAATCTATATATCCGTAGCTACGAAAAGGTTTCTCTTGTAACAACTCATATCAATCTTTATCGGCTCTAGATAATTACGAGCATCCGTTATCTATATGGTGGTCGAGGTAGTTGCTTGCTTCTTGTCGAGTCTATCTTGGGGGTTGACTAGATGATCCCTCATCTTATTACCTCTTTCTCGTAGGGAGCTTTGTCCTCTGCTAAGGTCTCTCCATGGTTCTCGCCATTCTACTCAAAGAAATAAAAAGCATGCCCATCAAAACCCATGTTCATAACTTTTTTGTTTACCAAGCTTCAACAAGAAATTTGTCCAAAATTTATTTAGCGAGTACATGGAAGTCAAATGACATTAACAAAAATTCATAAAATAATTCAAAACATGAAGAGTGCCAAGCATGAGCATATGACTATTAAAAACTAAATTTAATTTCCTTCAAGCATTTTGTCAACTAGTTTGTAGGCATGTCTCATCAATATAATGTCTTTATGTCAAATGTCCGGAACAAACAAATGAGCTTTGGTGAGAGTGAAGAATGCACACAAAAATGAATTAGGAACTTGAAAGACTCCAAGGGAAACCATGAGAAATAATGGGGAGCAATAGATTTGAAGCATAAAAGAAAAATGCCAAACAACTAGTCCATGAATTCCATCAACAATTTTCCTTCAAGCATTATATCAAACATGTTATGTGCCTTGTGCTCTATTCATCATTCAAAAATCATCCAAACAATGTCACATGACATGAGTATCAATCAATGAGCCATGGAATCCAAGAAAATCATAACAAATCATGAAGGAGATCATGCTTGCCAAATGGAATTCGATCTAAGATCACACATTAAACACCACACCAAACTCACTAATCAAAATTTCCCTATCATGTGAATAGGAGTATTCAATATGAAATCAGCCCTAACGACAATGGAAGTTAGAAAAAACAATTAATCAAATTCAAAAATAGCAAATGGAAGCATCAAAGACCACATTCCTAGTACTTATGTACATCAAGCTCACATGCAATTCATCGAACAGGTGATGTGAACAAGTATTAAGCATAACCAATTCAAAGAAGTATGCACATTCAAAACCACGTGAAATCACCGACCAAAGCATACTTCAACAACAACAAGAATTTAGCACTAGTTCATAAAAATACATGCTCAAAAACCGGACCAACACATGTAATCTCACCATTACGAGTTTAGATTTAATTGCAAGAGATAAACCCTAACACCGAGTGGCGGCCATAAACTATGAAATTAAGAGTGAAATAACATACGTATGGCTTTTAGTTCTCTCAAATTCAGTAATAAAACAAAAAATGGGCAATAAAATTATGAAGACCCATTATGATTCAACACTAAAATTTAAGAGTTTAGAGACCAAACTTGATTTATGCCTCAAGAATTAAAAATATGAATGGAGAATTGAGTAGTGGTGGCCGGAGATGTGATAGTGATAGCTAGGCCACGTCGGAAAAGCTAGTGGTCGACGGGAATGGTTGGTGACGGCGATGAGAAGCTTAACGAAGAGACAAAAAGGGTTGGGTTTTCAAAAACACTTGTTTGAAAATGAGAAATAGGGGTGCCTAGTGGTGTTTTTGGCTATGCATTTTAAGATAATAATAATACATGGGTATTGACATGGTCGTGTCCTTCTAGTGAAGCACAAAAAAAGGGCGAGTTTGTTACATGGGTATGGACACGACCATGTCCCACCCCGTATAACTCTCTATAATTTAAAAACAAAAATAGTTGGTTACATGGTATAGACATAGCCGTGTCCCACCTCATGTAACTTACGTAATTTAAAACAAAGATAGTTTGTTACATGGGTATGGACACAATCGTGTCCTATCCTGTGTAACTCTTTGGAAGTCAAAATACTTACCCGGAGTATATTTTGACATGTCTTTCGACTCGCCAAAGCCCACAACACTTCGAAAGCTTGGTAAAAATTTTTTTTCACATTTCAAAATTGCAAAAGAACTAAAATAACATAAAATTAAAAATAGAAATTGAAAAATAAATTTGTGTTGCCTCCTAAGAAGCGCTCATTTAGAATCATTAGCTTGATGAGCTTCAAGTTCATGGTTCTATGGGTTGGAGATTGAACTCCTCTTTACCAAGGTTGTCAATATCCCCTTTGAGATATAACTTCAACCGATGACCATTTACCTTAAATGTACCTTTATCCGGATGTGCTTATTTCTATAATGCCATAGGGAAAGACTTGTCTTACTGTGAATGGTCCCGACTAGTGAGATTTAAGCTTACTAGGGAATAATCGAAGTCGGGAATTCTACAAGAGTACTTGATCTCCCTCCTTGAATAGTTTAGCTTGTTAATATTGCGATCATGATACTTGTTTGGCCCTTTCTTTGTAGAGCTTTACATTCTCATAGGCTACCAAGTGCTATTCCTTAAGCTCATTTATTTGAAGTTTTCTATTTTCACCTACAAGATCAAGGTTAAAAGTGATAGACTTGATTGCTCAATATGCTTTATGTTCAAGTTTCACATGTAAGTGGCATGCTTTACCATACACTAACCTAGAAGGTGTGGTATAAGCCCATAGAGCATCGTTTAGCTTTTCTAACCAATCCTTTCTATAGTGCTCTATTGTCTTTTCTAGAATCGTTTTTAGTTCCCTATTAGCTACTTCAACTTGGCCACTAGCTTATGGATGGTAAGAGGTAGCAACTCTATAAGTAACACCATACTTCATAAGCACTCTAGAAAATTATGTATTACAAAAGTGTGTGCCCCTATCACTTATAATTGTCTTAGGTGCACCAAATCATGAAAACAGACTTTTTCAAAAACTTTACCACTACCCTAGCATCATTAGTAGGTAAAGCCCGAGCTTCAACCCATTTAGACACATAGTCCATTGCAACAAAAATATATTTATTACCATTCGAAATAGGGAAAGGGTCCATGAAGTCAATGCCTCAAATATAAAAAAATTCATATACCAATATATAATTTTTGGGCATTTCATCATGGTGAGAAATGTTACCCGATCGTTGACAATTATCATAAGATTTCACGTACCTTTAGGCACCACGAAACAATGTAGGTTAGTAAAAACCTAACTCAAGCACTTTTTGAGCTATCTTGTTTGCATGGAAGTGTCCACCGAGTGGGTCCCGAATGGTAATGACCTAGGATTTTTCATCCCTACGAGTAGGACACACATCTCCTAATAATCTAGTCCGCACAAATCTTGAAAAGATATGGATCCTCCTAAAGGTAATTCTTCAACTCAAAAAAGAATTTCTTCGTTTATCGATGAGTGAGTCCCTTAAGAAGGATCTTAGCGACCAAATAATTAACGATATCAACAAACCAAGGGGTTTCAAGATTACTTACCTATTTAATGTTATAGAGACGCTCCTTTAAGAATACATCATTGATTTCCTCTTCATCAAGTTTTTCCAAATGAGGGTTCTCTAATTAGGACAAGTGGTTTCTCGCCAATTCTCAACTCCCTTTTTATCCTTGATTCCTAAATAAAATTCTTATAACGAGCAAGATCCACCTAATCAACTTAGCTTTACCATCTAGCTTGTTCAACAAATATCTCAATGCATAATGGTTAGTGTAAATAACAACCTTGGATAGAATTAAATATGATCTAAATTTATCTAATGCAAAGACTACGAGTAGCAATTCTTTTTCTATGGTAGTATAATTCTCCTGTGCATCGAGTCAAAGTTTGTTAGCATAATAAATGGGTTGAAAATGCTTACCTTTGCACTTGTGCAAGGACTGTTCCAACTACAAAGTCACTAGCATCACACATTAGTTTAGAAGGAAGATTCCAATATGGGGCAACCATTATTGGGGTGTTAATCAATTTTTCTTTCGAGTGTTAAAAACATCTAAACACTCCGCAGAGTGAAAACAAAAGGCACATCTTTCTCAAGCAACTTGGTTAAAGGCTTAACAATTTTAGAAAAATCTTTTATGAATCTTTGATAAAAGCACTGGATGACCCAAAAAACTTCTAATAGCCTTAACGAAAGTCAAGGGAGGTAGTTTTTCAATAGTTTCAATTTTTCCTCTATCTACCCCAATCCCTCTATAAGAGATTTTATGGCCTAAGAATATGCCCTTTTGTACCATGAAATGACATTTTTTCCAGTTTAAAACCATATTAGTTTCTTCACAATGTTCAAGCACTCTTTTTAAGTTATGGAGGCATAAATCAAAAGAATTACCAAAAATAGAAAAATCATCCATAAATACCTCCATTATGTCCTCCACCGAGATCATAAAAAATGGCCATCACGCACCTTTGGAACATAGTAGGTGCGTTGCACAACCCAAATGACATGCTCCCGTAGGCGAACATACCATAGGGACATGTGAATGTAGTATTTTCCTAGTCTTTTAGAGCTATAGGAATGCGAAAGTAGCCCGAAAGACCATCTAAGAAGCAATAATACATGTGTTACTGCTAGTCGCTCTAGCATCTTATCAACAAATGGGAGGGGAAAGTGGTCCTTCTTAATGGCATCATTCAGCTTTCTATAGTTGACACGGACTCTCTACTCGATGATTGTTCTTATTGGAATTAACTCATTCTTTTTATTTGAGAGAACTATCATCCCTCCTTTCTATGGAACAACCTGCATAGGGCTCACCCAAGAACTATTATAAATAGCATAAATCACTCCTCCATCAAGAATTTTAATTACATCGGCTTTTATAACTTCCTTCATATTTGGATTAAGCCTTTTTGAGGTTGCACCACTAGTTTTAAATTATCCTCGATAAAAATTTTATGAATGCAAAAAAAAAAGGGCTAATTCCTCTAATGTCTAAAATTTTCCAAGCAATAGCCCTCTTATGCTCTCTAAGAACATTTAACGACTTTTCTTTTTGGTCCACCTTTAGCTTGGAAGAAATTATTACCGGTGACTTTGAATCTTTTGCAAGAAATGCATATTCTAAGTGTTCTAGTAAAGTTTTCAATTCCAAGTTAGATGGATCATCAATAGAGGGTTTTAGTCTCGTTTCTTTACCTCTATCAATCTCCTCAAATGCCTTATTTTGAACCATGAACTCAATAACCTCTAAATGGGAAACTTACTCAACTTTAATGGGGTCATCTCCATCAACATCCTCACCTTGGATAATACACGACTTCAATGGGTCATCATACATAATTTCCTACAAAGATTCTGAAACTATAGTATCAAGAGCATCAATAAAATAGCATTTGTCATCATGTTCAAGGGAGTGTCTCATAGATTTAGATATAAGAAAAGTTACCTCTTCATCCCCGACCCTAAGAACAAGTTTACCATCACTAACATTAATAATGGCTCTAGCAATAGCCAAAAATGGACGTCCTAGAATTAAAGATACTTCTACATCCTCATCCATGCCACGAATAACGAGGTCAACTAGGAAAATAAATTTATCTACCCTAACCAACACATCTTCAATTTTACCTCTAGGGTATTTGATAGATCTATCTCGTTAGTTGTAAGCTCATTCTTGTTGGTTCCCAACCTCAATTTCTTAAACATTTTATAAGGCATTAAATTTATATTGGCCCCAAGATCGGTTAATGCCTTTTCAACTAAAAAAACTACCAAATGAGCAAGGGATAGTAAAACTCCCTAGGTAATGTAATTTTTGAGGTAGCTTGTTTTGCGGGATAGTAGAGCACTCCTCTTTCAATGTCACTCGTTGACAACTCTTCTAGCTTCCTCTTGTTTGAAAGAAGTTCTTTTAAAAAATCTAACATACTTTGGCATCCGTGAAAGAGCCTCGACTAAAGGTATATTTATTTGTAGTTGCTTGAAAAGTTTAAGAAATTTACCAAACTATTCATCCATGCGGTCCTTCTATAGCTTTACGGGATATGGAATGGTAGGCTTGGACTCTTTCACTTGGTTGAGGTTGCTTGTTAACTTTTTCTTACTCTTTACCCTTTTCAATTATTTTCTCTTCCTCACCTTTCTTCTCTTCCACCCTCAATTCTTTTCCACTTCTAAGAGAGATTGCCTTTACATGTTCTCCGGTATTAGTCTCGGTATTCCCCGACAAACTACCTTATTGTCTCTTGAAAAAGGACTTGGCAAGTTACCTAATTTTTTTCTCAAGATTATGGAGACAAGCCTCTTGGTTTCTCAATGTTGTTTCAATTACACGAAAGCAAGATTCAAATGTTTGAATGAACTTAGTCATAAGCTCTTCTAGATTGGTCTTCTTTTCTCGAGATGAGTTTCTGTTGTTAGAATCTTAGTGGATGAGTCTCGTCTCTACTGTCCTTGACCTCCCCAAGAGAAATTAGGGTGATTTCTTCACCCGGGATTGTAAGCATTGTTGTATGGGTTGTTATGCGAACAACGAGCATTACCTATGTAATTAACTACCTCCTTGTAATCTTGGCTCATATGGCCTCCCCCACACGACTCACACTTGCATAACTCGAATCGGTTGATGCACTATTGATAGATCATCAATCTTCTTACTTAGAACCTCAACTCGAGCTGCCAAAGCTATGAATGCATCTACATCATAAACACCCATCGATTTATTTAGTGTTATTCTAGTTGTGCTCCACTAGTAATTGTTCATAGCCATCCGCTCTATCAATTCTTAAGTCTGCTTCGTGTGTTTTGTTATTTAGCGTGCCTCTAGCCGTTGCATCTATCATCTGCCTAATAGCTAGATTCGATCCATTGTAGAAAGTCCGAACCTACATCCATGTAGGAAGGCCATGGTGTGGGCATCTCCTCAACAAATCGGTAAATCGTTCCCAAGTGTCATAAAGTGTCTCCGACTCATTACGCACAAATGAGGAAATATCATTCCCGAGCATTGCAATCTTTGCAAGTGGAAAGCATTTTTCCGGGAACTTCTCTGCCATTTGGTTCCGGTGGTGATAGATCCCCTAGGTAAAGAGTTCAACCACTAGTTAGCTCTACTACTCGGTGAGAATGGGAACGGTCTCACTCGATAGCATCATTTGTAGTCCTATTGATCTTAAATGTTTTGTAGATTTCCAAGAAGTTGGCCAAGTGAGCATTTAGGTCTTCATCCCGCAACCCATCAAACCGTACAAACTATTGCACCATTTGATGATATTCGACTTGATCTCAAAATTAGTACCTGCAATAGTTATTCTCATAATGCTAGACTCGGTTCTGTCAAGTTTGGTCTAGCATAGTCAAATAAGGTTCTCTCTTCCTCGGCCATGACTATCTACGGTTCTTCTTCCTATTGGTGTTCTTCTTCTCTTTTCCTATTCAACTCTTCTTCTCTTTTTCTAAGTCAATTTTTGAGCTTTTGAAGAGTCGTTCTTTCTATTTCGGGATCTCTCCTAACTAATCCAATTGGATTATTGCGAGTCATGCACTAACCGACCTCCCGAAAAGCGAGCACGAACAAAGAGGAACGTAATTCAAAGAAAACAAGATAAACAAAAATGAAACTAAATAAATATAACGGAAAATAAAATGGCTAGATTAATAAAAACAAAGTTTTTCTAATATCCTATGTCCACGACAATGGTGCCAAAAACTTGATAAGCCGTCTTCTAACCTATAGACTTCGAGACAAGTGCACCTATCATTTCATTCTATAGTATAGTTGAAAAGAGTATCGAGTGTCGATCCCATAGAGACTATGAGTACTAGTAGTTGCCTTTTTTTAGTATCTAACCGAAATACTATAGTGATAGTGAACAATTAAAAGAAATAATAACTAAAACAAGATCACGAAATGCAACAAGAACAACGAAAATAACTAACCGAGTAATCAATATCATTCATTCAATCATTCTTTACATTCATTAGACCGTAGGAATTCCCGAATTATGCTAAATACTTTCTCAAGTTAACTAACACCTAATCCCAAGTTTATTAATTGAAATCTCTTTCTAATTAACACCCCTAGGATCGCATTAATTCATTTTGTGAATTCCCTTATTAGATTTGACTCTAATCCAAAAGATTTATGTCATCCTATCCACTAGGATTACATGCAACTCTTTTCGGTTATGGTTGATTTAATCACACTTAGGATTTTTCGGTCTCATAGTATGAAATCGGGCATGAGTCAACATGCTAGCATATGCTAATTCAATTAAACAATAAATGCAACATAACTGAATCACAAAGAAAATAAAGATTGAATTGAATAAAGATATCAAATCACATAGTCAATCTTAAGGGTCATCGTATCTAGGTACCAAAATAATCTAGTTCATAGTCAAAGTGAAGAACACATAAATCTTGAATAGAGAATAATAAAGATTCAAACAAAACATTGAAAACCCTTTAATCTTGATGCAATCTACTCCAGAATCGATGGGAATCAACTCTAATGACATTATCTTGCTCAAAACCCACTCTTTTCGTACCCCTAGGTCATGTTCCTCATCTCTCGAAGTTGACCCTCTCCCTAGGTCGTGTTTTAGCTTAAATATGAGCAAAAATGTGCATTTCGTAAGAAACAACCCTAGTACATGTCTTCGTTTGTGTAATTCATGGGTCACTCGAAATTCATCAATTTTGCTCCATTCTTGCTTGGTTTTCATTCCTTTTCACCAAAATAACGTAACAAGACCAAAGAAACACTATTTAAGCAAGATAAGTGCCAAAATTATACCATTTGTCACCAAAGACAATTAAAATATAAGAAATTTGACACTAAAAATATGCATAAATGGGCACTTATCACTCTCCCTCTTTGTATCCCTCTGTCTCATCCTCTCCTTTTATCTCTCCCTCCCTCTCTCCTTTTCTTTATCCCTTTCTCCCTCTCTCTCCCTCTTCCTCTCTCCCACACCCCTTCTCTCTCTCTCTCTGTCTCACACACTCTCTTTTTCTCACTATCTCCTTCTCTCCCTCACTCTCTCTCTCCCTCCCCCACCTGTCCCTTTCTCTTACACTCTATCTCCCTCCCCCTCTCTCTCTCTCCCTGTCTCTCTCTCCCATCCTCTCGCCCTCCCTCTCCCTCCCTTTCCCTCTTGCCCTACCTCCCTCTCTCTCCTCTTATATCTCTCTCCCCCCATCTCTCTCTCCCTCTCCCTAAATCTATCTCCTTACCTCTCTCCCTCCTCTCATCCTGTCATCTCCCTCTCTCTCCCCCTCTTTTTCTCTCTCTCCCTCTCAACCTCTCTCTCTCTCTCGTTTCCCTCTCTCCCCTTCTTACTCTCTCCTTCTCTTTCCATCTCTTTATCCCTTTCTCTTTCTCTCGCTCCCTCTCCTTCTTCTTCTCTCCTTTTATCTCCCTCTCCCTCTCTCTCTCCCTCTCTCTCTCCTACTTCTCTATCTCCATGTCTCTCTCCCTCTCTCTTTCTCTCTCTATCTCACCTCTTTCTAAGTCCTCTTATCTCCCTCTTTCTATATTCCTTTCTTCCTCTCTCTTTCTCACTTTATCCATACCTCTCACCCTTTATCCCCTTCTCCCTCTCCCTCTTACCCCCTCCTTCCCTCCCTCTCTCTTTCCCTCTTTTACCCCTTCCCTCTCCCTCTTGCCTTACCTCTCTCCCTCTCCTCTTATCTCTCTCTCCCCCATCTCTCTCTCCCTCTCCCTAAATCTATCTCCTTACCTCCCTCTCCCCCTCATTTTCTCTCTCCCTTCACCCTTTCCCTCTCTCTATTTCCCTCTATCCCCCTCTTTTCTTTCTCTCCCTCTCACCCTCTCCCTCTCTTTATTTCCCTCTCTCCCCCTCTTACACACTCTTTCTCTTTCCATCTCTTTATCCATCTCTCTTTCTCTCTCTCTCCCTCTCTTTTTCTCCCTATCTCTCTCTCCCTCCCTATCTCTTTCTCTCTCGCTCCCTCTCCCTCTTCTTCTCTCCCTTTATCTCCTCCTTCCTCCCTCTCCTTCTATCCCTCTCCTACTTCTTTGTCTCCATTTCTCTCTCCCTCTCCCTTTCTCTCTCTGTTTGTCTCTCCTTCTCCCTAAATCCCCCTATCTCCCTCTTTCTATCTTCCTTTCTTCCTCTCTCTTTCTCCCTTTATCCATGTCTCTCTCTCTCTGTCCCTTTTTACCTCTCCTTCTTACCCTTTTCCCTCTTCCCTCTTTATTTCCCTCTTTCATCCCTCTATCTCTCTCCTACTTTCTTGATCTCGTTCACTCTCTATCTGTATCTCTCTCCTTCTCTCTATCTTCCACTCTTACTCTCTCTTTCTCCCTCTCTCCCTCTCTCCATCTCCATCTCTATCTCTCCCTCTCCCTCTTCCTCTCTCTCCCTCTCTCTTGCTGACTCCCTCTGCATCTTTCCCTCCCTCTTTATGCCTCATCCTCTCTCACCTCTCTCCCTATCTCCCTCTATCCCACTCTCCCTTTCTCTCCCTCCCTTTCTTCTTCTCCCTCTCGCTCACTCTCATGCTCTCTCCATCTCTCTATCTCACACACTCACTCTCTCTCTCCCTCTCTTTCTGTCTCTCTTTCTTTCCCTACCTCTCGTTCCTCTCCCTTTCTCCCCTTCTTCCTCTCTCCTTTTCTCTCTCACCCTCACTCTCTATCTCATTCTCCCTCTTTCAATCTTCCTCTCTTGCTCTCTCTTTCTCCCTACCTCCCTCCTCTCTTCCTCTCTAATTGTCTCTCCCTCTACCCCTTTCCCTCTCCATTTCTCTACCTCTCTCTCTCTCCCTTTCCCTTTCTTACCCTCTCCCTCCCTCTCCATCTCTCTCTCTCACTCTATCTCTCTCCATCTCTCATTCTTCCTATCTTACACTCTCCTTCCCTCTCTCTCCCTCTTCATCTCCCTCTCTTTCTCTTCTCCCTCCTAATCTCCCTCTCTCCCTCTCCCTCTCCCTCTCTTTTTCTCCCTATCTCTCTCTCCCTCTCTGTCTCTCTCTTTCACTCCCTCTCCCTCTTCTTCTCTACCTCTCCCTCCCTCACCTTTATCCCTCTCTCCTACTCTCTCCATCTCCATGTCTCTCTCCCTCTTCCTTTCTCCCTCTCTCTATCTCTCTCTCTTTCCCACTCTCTCCGCCTCCATGTCTCTCTCCCTCTCCCTTTCTCCTCTCTGTCTCTCCCTCTCTCTCTTCTCTCCCTCCTTCTCTCCTTTCTCTCCCTCACTCTCCATCTCTCCCTCCCTCTCTCTATCTCCCCCTCTCCTGTACCCCCCATGAAAATCCGTCATATATATGTAGAGGTCTGGATGATTCAAATATATATATATGTGAAGGTGTGATTGTGTATGTGTGCCATGTTAGTATGTTGGGATGACAACATGCTAGGTGTTTAGGTGAGGAGTTATGGAATGAAATTACATATCATACAAGTGAGAACTAAATGTATGATTTGTGTTAAATTAAATCTATTTTGCTTGAGATTGATGGTTTAACTATTAGAGGAATCAAGTATGCAAAATTAGTGTTTTTAAGAATTAGGTTCTATCCGGATTTTGTGTGGCTCTGTTCAAGAACCTTAGATTGATTTTTGGGTGAAGCTTAAAGAATAAAATTATTTATCTATGTCTTGACTAACCCTTTGTAAAATATTTGTATTATTAGGTTTATATAGAAAATGTTATGCCTGTTTTAGTACATACTATTCTAGATGAACTACTATTGGATATATGAATCCTTAAACTTCAAAATTATGTTATTAATCGTGTGATTGGTATAATGTATGTTTTGGATATGTTTTGAATTAATATATCTAGTTTCTAAGAAAAAAAGTATGAGATTTAATTATGTTTAGAAGTGGGACGTTGCTACTTGATAAGAGGTCGCTCTGTCATACATCTCCTATAAACAAAATTGAGGTGTATGTGTGTAACTCGGAACTAAACTAGGTTGAGAATTTTTTTCACTAGAACCAAATAGTTTAAAAGACTTAGTTAGCCTAAGTATCTAGTTGGTCGATCATTAGACACCTAAGCACCTTAATTAAATGCTTGGAAGCCGACTCACCCCTACACCCAATCAAACCCATCACTTGTCCCATGCCTCATCCAATAACTTTACACTTTGTTAAATTGATTTGAGACACTTGTAACCTTGATTTATAGGAAAGAAAAACAATTATATATGTTAGTAAAGTGGGAAGATGGCTGAAAATTTTAAGCAAAACCTATAGCCATCAAAAGAAAAAAAGAGAAAAACCAATTGAAAAAAGGGAGAGAAAGACACGGCAAAAAGGAAAAAAAAAGAAAGAAAAAGGGAGGAGTTAAGGAAATTCTTATCAACCTAACAAAGTAAGTGGGTTATTATTTTATTTTTTTACACCATTTATTTGATCTTTATGTACTTGGCTAAACTTGTGTTTAGGTTGTGATATGTTGTTGTGTTTGGTTGTGTTGGTTGGCTTGCCTTTTAATTGTTTATTGTTATAGTTGGTTGTGATGGTTGCTTCCCAAAACTAGAAAGCCTTGTATATGGCTAGATTTATGTTCGGTGGATGTTAGTAATAGAATTGGGTTTGACCGAAACTTGGTAGATTCATTTAGGATTGATATGGACTTAGACAAAGTAAAATAGGAAGGAAGAAAAGATGGAATTTTAGGGTTTTTTCTTCAGCAAACTTTTGGCCAAGATTGAGGGAAATGGAATTTTAGACACTTATGACCTTAAACTTCTAATGGGAACAAATTAGTTTTGAATAGATACTATAAACAAAAAAGAAATTGTATAGAAATCAAAGACAATGTCTTGCCAAATTAAGAAGACCCATTCAGCCCAAACTTGAGAAAAATGGGCTTTTGGGTTCCATTAAATTAATTTGACAATTAATGGATCAATTAGGCTTAGATAGGAATAGAAATTAAAATTTGAAAGGTAAATTTGCAAAAGAAATAAAAATTTTGACTTAAGAGCTAAATTCAACTTAAAAGTATTAAATTTGGGTTAGAAGGAGAATTTTACCTCAACATGTTTTAAGGTAGTCCAACATGTTATTAAGCACATAAAATGAGTGTAGACTAAAATAATAATCAGACTTACTAAATTAAATGAAAGGAAAATACCCACCTGCCGATTAAGTTCATGGCATGATAAATGCCAATCGTCGATACTTAACCCTTTTGGGGTGAACATTGCAATAAGAAGTAAAGAAATATACGAAACCTTGTATGGGTGAGATCTCATAAATAATTTGACAATATAGGGTTGGCACCCTTGCTATGTTAATATAGTACACGAACATCATGTGCATCATGTGCATCATGTGCATTTGCGGGGACGGATTGAGAAAAATTCAATGGATTGAGAATTGGTTTCTATGCATAGGTTTGGTAACCTAACTACAATGAATCAATATTAGCGGTCCAGTTGTGTGTGTACTCTAATCGTATGATTTGGACTATTAGACAATGGATTTCACTAATAGTGGCTACAAAGAGGGATATTTACGTTGTTAACAATGGGTGATTCGAGTAATCTCTAATAGAGTAGACTTGCTAATACCTAGAGTACCCAAAATTAAAATCTATGAGTATGGTGAGGAAATCGGAAAAGCATTGCATATCACATGTATCACCTCACTTGCGAGCTTCGGCTCACTCTGTATTTATTTCATGCCATTACGGGTAAAGACGATAATAATGCTAATAAGGAAGTTGTTGGTTCCTCCTAAAATAGGGCTCATGTGTAACACGATAGATATAGAAATCTATTTTGATTGTAATTATCTTGGAAATTTTGTAAATTTTATAACTGTTAATGCCATGTAATTTTGATGGTATGCGTTTTTATATTTCATGTTTTAGTGTTTATTGGCTATGTAATTAGGAAGTAGAATTTGGGACTTTGGTCCCAAAACTATAGCGAACCGGCCATGCCTCTTAGGTAATTGGTAAGGGAGCTTAAGGCACTACATCTCCCCTCTCCCTCTTTCCTATTCCCACTCCCTTTCTCCCTCTCTCTAAATCCCCCTATCTCCCTTTTTCTATCTTCTTTACTTCCTCTCTCTCTTTCTCCCTCTCTCCATATCTCTCTCCTTCGTCCCCTTATCCCTCTCCCTCTCACCCTCTCTCTTTCCATTTTTGACCCCTTCCCTCTCTCCATCTCTCTCCCACTTTCTTGTTCTCGCTCAATCTCTATCTCTATCTCTCTCCCCCTCTCAATTTTCCACTCTTACTCTCTTTTTCTCCCTCTCTCCCTTTCTCCCCCTCTACCTCTCCCTCTCTCTTGCTTACTCCCTTTCCATCTTTCCCTCCCTCCATATGTCTCTCCCTCTCTCCTCTCTCTCCCTATCTCTCTCTACCTCACTCTTCCTTTCTCTCCCTTCCTCTCTTCTTCTCCCTATCTCTCACTCTCACTCTCTCTCTATCTCTCTATCTCACACACTCACTCTCTCTCTCCCCCTCCCTCTATCTCTCTTTCTTTACCTCCCTCTTTTCCTCTCCCTCTCTCCCCCTCTTCCTCTCTTCATTTCTCCCGCTCCCTCTCTCTCACTCTCACTCTCTATCTCATTCTCCCTATTTCAATCTTCCTCACTTCCTCTCTCTTTCTCTCTCTCTTCCTCTCTTACTCTCTAACTCTCTCTCCCTCTACCCGCCTCCCTCTATCCTTCTCTCCCTCCCTCCCTCTCTCTCCATCTCTCACTCATGCCCCGCCTCTCCATCTCTCTCTCTCACTCTCTTGCTCTCCTTCCCTCTCTAACTTTATCTCTCTCCCTTTCTCCCCTTCTCTATCTCTCTCTCCCTCTGTCCCACTTAATCCCTCTCCCTTTTCCTCTTTCTCTCTCCCTCTCTCCCTTTCTCTACCTCTCTCTCCCCATCTCTCTCTCTCTCCCTTTCTCTACCTCTCTCTTCCCATCTCTCCCTCTCTGTCCCTCTCTTCTTCTCTTCCACTTTCCCACTCTCTCACTCTCTCTTCCACCCCTCTTTCCCTCTCCTCCTCTCCCCGCCTCCCCCTCCATCCTCCTCTCTCTGCCCCTCTCTTACTCTTATGCACTCCTTTTATCCCTCTCTCTCCCACTCTTTCATTCTCCCACCCTCTCTATCTCTCTCTCTCCATCTCTTCCTCTCTTTATCTCCCTCTATCCCTTCTATTTCCTTTTCTTCCTCCCATCTTCTCTCTTCCTCTCTTTCCCTCCCTCCTTCTCCCTCTCTCCCTCTCTCCTCCCTCCCTCTCTCTCTCTCATTCCCCCATCTCTCTCTCCCCTTATATCTCCCTCCCCATCTCTCTCTCCTTTTTCTCCCTCCCCCTAAATCTATCTCCTTACCTCTCTCTCCCTATCTTTCCTTCTCATTTTCTATCTCTCCCTCACACCCGCTCCCTCTCTCTTCCTCTTACTCTCTCTTTCTTTTTCCATCTCTTTATCCCTTTCTATTACTCTCTCTCTCCTCTCTCTTTTTCTCCCTATCCCTCTCTCCTCTCTGTCTCATTCTCCCTCCCTCTCTTTTTCTCCCTATCTCCCTCTCCCTCCCTCTCCTTCTCTACCTCTCTACTACTCTCTCCATCTCCATTTCTCTCTCCCTTTCTGAGTTTTCCCTCTCTATGTCTCTCCCTCTCTCTTCTCTCCCTCTCCCACTCCCTCTCTCCCTCTCTCTCCATCTCTCCCTCCCTCTCTCTATCTCTTCCTCTCTCCCCCTCTACCTCTTTCCCACTCCCACCCTTTCTCCCTCTATCTAAATCCCTTTATCTCCCTCATTCTATCTTTCTTTCTTCCTCTCTCTTTCTCCCTCTATCCACGTCTCTCTCCCTCTGTCTCTTTTTCTATCTTCCTCTCACCCTCCTCCCTCCCTCCCTCTCTCATTCCCTTTTTCACCTTCTCCCTCTCTCAATCTCTCTCCCACTTTCTTTCTCTCGCTAACTCTCTACATCTATCTCCCTTCGTCTTTCTATCTTCCACTTTTACTCTCTCTTTCTCCCTCTCTCCCTCTCTCCTTCTCTATCTCCCCCTCACCCTCTTACTCTCTCTCCCTCTCTCTCACTCACTCCCTCTTTATCTTTCCCCCCTCTTTATGCCTCTCCCTTTCTCCCCTCTCTCCCCATCTCCCTTTATCCCACTCTTCCTTTATCTTCCTCCCTCTATTCTTCTCCCTCTCTCTCCCATTCTATCTCTCTATCTCACACTCTCACTCTCACCCTCTATCTCATTCTCCCGCTTTCATTCTTCCTCTCTCTTTCTCCCTCTCTTCCTCTCTCCCTCTTGAACTCTCTCTCCCCCTATCCCCTTCTCTCCCTCCCTCTTTCACCCTCTCCTCCCTCTCTATCTCACTCTCACTCTCTTGCTCTCCCTCCCTCTCTAACTCCATCTCTTAATCTTCCTCTCTTACACTCTCTTTCCCTCTCTCTTCCTCTCCTTTTTCTTCTTCCTCTCCCTCTCTCCCCCTCTCTATCTCTCTCTCTCTCCATCCCTACCTATCTTCCTCTCTCTCTCTCCCTCTCTCCTCTTCTCTACCTCTCTCTCCCTCTCTCTCATTCACTTGTCTCTCCCTCTCCCTCTGTCTCTCCCCTTCTCTACACCTCTCTCCCTCTCTCTCCCCATCTCTCCCTCTCTATCCCTCTCTTCTTCTCTTTTACTTTCTCACTCTCTCTTCCACCCCTCTTTTCCTCTCCTCCCCCTCTCTTCCTCCCTCCCCCTCTCTCTCCCTCTCTCCATCTCTTTCTCTCTTCATCTCTCTCTATCCCTTTTATTTCCTTCTCTTCCTCCCATATTCTCTCTCCCTTTCCCCTTCTCTTTCCTTTTTTTATTTCCCTCTCTCTCTCATTTCCACTCTTTCTCTCCCTCCCCCTTCTCCCTCTCTCTCTCCCCCTTTCTCTCCCTCCCCCTAAATCTGTCTCCTTACCTCTCTCTCTCTCCCCTCCTCTTGCCACCTCCCTCTATCCCCCTCCTTTTCTCTCCCTTCCTCACACCCTCTCCCTCTCTCTTCCTCTTACTCTCTTCTTCTCTTTCCATCTCTTTATCCCTCTCTTCTTCTCTCTCTCCTTCTCTATCTCTTTCTCTCTCACTCCCTCTCCCTCTTCTTCTTTCCATCTACCTCCCTATCCCCCTCTCTCCCTCTCTCCTACTCTCTCCATCTCCATGTCCCTCTCCCTATCCCTTTCTTCCTCTCTCTATCTCTCCCTCTCTCTTACTCTTTCCATCTCCATGTATCTCTCCCTCTTCATTTCTCCCTCTTTCTATCTCTCCCTCTCTTCTCTCCCTTTCTCTCTCCCTCTCTCCCTCTCTCTCCCTCCCCCTCTAACTCTCCCTCCCCCTCTCTATCTCCCCCTCTCTTCCCCTCTCCTTCTTTCCCACTACCACTCCTTTTCTCCTACTCTCTAAATCCCTCTATCTCCCTCTTTCTATCTTCCTTTATTCCTCTATCTTTCTCCTTCTCTCTACGTCTCTCTCCCTCTATCCCCTTGTCCCTCTCCCTCTTACCCATTTCCCTCCCTCCCTCTCTCTTTCTCTTTTTGACCCCTTCGTCTCTCCATCTCTCTCCCGGTTTTTTGCTCTCACCGACTCTCTA
Organism: Dovyalis caffra; assembly: GCA_963924115.1. NCBI lineage: Eukaryota > Viridiplantae > Streptophyta > Magnoliopsida > Malpighiales > Salicaceae > Dovyalis > Dovyalis caffra. The sequence continues at coordinate 684,906 of CAWUPB010001189.1, forward strand.
TCTTTATCTCTCTCCCTCTCTCTATCTTTCACTCTTACTCTCTCTTTTTCCCTCTCTCCTTCTTTCCTCCTCTATCTATCCCTCTCCCTCTCCCACTCTCTCCTTCTCTCTTACTCACTCCTTTTCCATCTTTCCCTCCCTCTATATGCCTCTACCTCTCTCCTCTCTCTCCCTATCTCCCTCTACCCCACTCTTCCTTCCTCTCCCTCCCTCTATTATTCTCCCTCTCCCTCTCTCTCACTCTCACTCTCTCTCTATCTCTCTATCTCACACACTCACTCTCTCTCTCCCTCTCCCTTTGTCTCTCTTTCCTTCCCTCCCTTTTTTCCTCTCTCCTTTTCTCCCCCTCTCTCTCACTCTCACTCTCTATCTCATTCTCCCTCTTTCAATGTTCCTCTCTTCCTCTTTCTTTATCCCTTTCTTCCTCTCTCCCTCTGCCCCTTCCCTCTTCCCTCGCTCCCTCCCTCCCTCTCTCTCTTACTCTCTCACCCTCTCCTTCCTTCTCTATCTCTCTCTTTCATTCTCTTACTCTACCTCCCTCTCAACTCCATCTCTCTCCATCTCTTAATCTTCCTCTCTTACTCTCTCTTTCCCTCTCTCTCCCTCTCCCTTTTCTTCCCTCTCTCCCTCTCTCTCCTCCTCTATCTTCTTCTCTCTCTCTCTCTTCATTCCTCCCTATCTCCCCCTTTCCATCTCTCCCCCTCTTCCTCTCCTTCCCTCCCATTCACTCTCTCCCCCTCTCCATCTCTCCCTTCTTTACCTATCTCTCCCTCTCTCTCCCCGACTCTCTCACTCTCTTCCCTCTCTTCTTCTCTACCACTTTCTCACACTCCCACTCTCTCTTACATCCCTCTCTCCCTCTACTCTCTCCTCCTCTCTGCCTCCCTCCCCCTCTCTCTCCCTCTCTCTTTCTCTCACCTACTCCCTTTATCCCTCTTTCTCCCACTCTCTCACCTCTCACCCTCTCTATCTCCCTCTCTCTCTCTCCCTCTCTTTATCTCTCTCTCCATCTCTTCCTCTTTTCATCTCTCTATATCCCTTCTATTTCCTTTTGTTCCTCCCATCTTTTCCCTCCCTCTCTCTTTCTCTCTCCTTCATTTTATCTCCCTCCCTCTCTCTCCCTCTCTCCCTCACTTCCTCCCTCTCTTTTAATCTCTCTCCATCCCTCCCATTCTCTCCCCCACTCTCTCGCATCCCTCTTTTCCTCTCTCTCTCTCTCTCACCCTCACTCTCTTTCCATCCGACCCTCTCTCTACCCCTTTCTCTTTCACACTCACTCTCCATCCCTTTCTCCATATCTCTCTCTCTCTCTTTCTTTCTATCCTTCTTTTACTCTCCCTCTCTCACCCTCTCCCCTTTTTCTTTCTCTCTTACTCTCTCTCCCTCTCTCTCTCACTTCACTCCCTTCCTCTCTTCCTTTCCCTCCCTCTCTTCCTCTTTGTCTATCTCTCTTTTCCTCTCTTCCTCTCTCTCCCTTCCTCTCCCTCCCTCTCCTTCCCCATCTCTCCCTTTACCTTTCTCTCTCTCCCTCTATCTCTCTATCCCTCTCTCCCTTCTTCTCTTCTCTTTCTCTCTCCCTCTCTCTCCCTCACTCCCTCTCTATCTCTCCCTCTTTCTCTATCTCTCCTCATCTCTCTCCCTTTCTCCCCTCCCTCTATCACACTCCTACTCCCTCTCTACCTCTCTCTATCTCCCTCTCTCTCCCTCTTTCTATCTTTCACTCTTTCAATCTATCTCTCCCTTGCTCCTTTTCTCTCTTTCCCTCCCACCCTCAACCTCCCTCACTCCATCTCTCCCTCCCCATTTCCTTCTCCCTCTTCCTCAATTTTTCTCCTTATCTCCCTCCATTCCTCCCTCCCACTCCCTCACTCTATCACCCTATCTCCTTCTCTTACTCCCTCTCTCTCCCTCTCTTTCTCTCTCTCTCTCTCTCTGTTTCTTTCTCTCCTTACCTTTCTCTCCGCCTCTCCTTTTCTCTATAACCTCCTTTCTCTCCCTTTCTTCCTCTCTCTACCATTCCTTTTGTCTCTCCCTCCTTCTAGACCTCTCTCTCACTCTCTTTTCCACCCTTCTCTCTCCCTCACCCTTCCCTCTCTCTCCCTCTCCCCTCTCCCTTTATCCCTCTCTATCGCTCCCACCCTCCTTATCTCTTTCTCTCCCTCTCTCGTATCTCTTTCCCTCTCTCTATTCCTCTCTTTCTCTTCCTGTCTCTTCCTCTTCCTTCTTTGTCTCTCCTTCTCTTTCCCCCTGTCTCCCTCTCTCTCCCTCTCTATTCCTCTTTATACCTTTCTCTCCCCTTCTCTCTCCCTCTTGTTTCCTCTCTTTCTCTCTCCCTGTCACACTCTCTTTCTCTCCCTCCCTCATTCTCATTATCTCCCCTCTTCCTCTCTTTCTCTCTCTTCATCTTCCTTTCCCTCTCTTGCTCTTTCTCCCTTTCCTTTTCCCTCTCTCTCTCTCACACACTCTCTCCTTCTCCCTCCTTCTCTCCCCTTGTCTCTCTTTCTCTCCATCCCACTTTTTCTCTCCCTATCTCACCCATTTTCTCTCTCCCTCTGTCCCCTTTATCTCTCTCACTCTCACCTTTCCTCTCCCTCTCCCTCTCTTCCTCTATCTGTTTCTTTGTCTCCCTGTTTCCCCCTCTTCCTCTCTTTTCTCTTTCTTTCTCTCTCCCTCTCTCCCTTTCTCTCCCTCTCTCTGCCTCTCTATCATTCTCTCCCTCTCCCTCTCTCCCTTCCTCTCCCTCTCTCTACCTCTCTATCATTCACTCCCTCTCCCTCTCCCTCTCCCTCTATCTCCCTCTCCATCTCCTTCCAACTCTCTTTCTCTTGATCTATGCCCTCTCCCTCTCACCCTCTATCTCTCTATCCTTTCTCTCTCTCCTACTTTTTTCTCTTTCTCTCTTTCTCTCCCTTTCTCTCTCCCTCCCTTCTCATTTCTTCTTCTCTCCCTTTTACTCCCTCTCTTTCTCCCTCTCTTTCCCTTCTTCTCTCTCCCTCCTTCCCTCTCTCTCTCTATCCCTCTCCATCCCTCTCCCTCTCTCCCTCTATACCTCTTTCTCTTCCTCCCTTCTAGTCTCTTTATTTCCCTCTTTCTATCCCTTTCACTCCCTCTCCCACTCTCCATCCTCTTTCCTTACTCTTTCTCTCTCTATCCTGCCTTTTTCCCTTACTCCATATTTATCTCTCCTTCTCTCTCTCTCCTCCTCTTCCTTTCCTTTCTCTCCCTCTCCCTCTTTCCCTTTCTCTCAATTCCTTCATATCTCTCCCCATTTTCCTCCCTCTCTCTCATGTTCTATCTCTCTCCATCTCTCTCTCCCCTTCTCTCTCTGTCCCTCTCTTTCACACATACTCTCTCTCACTCCATCGCTAACCCTCTCATGCCCTCTATCCATCTCTCTCTCCCTCTCTCTCTCTCTTTTCTCACCTTGCTCTTTCTCTCCCACTCTATCATCCCCAATCTCCCTCTCTTTCTCTTTCTTTTTCCCTCTCCCTTTATCTCCTTCTCTCCCTTTCTCTCAATCTCTCATTACCTATCTCTCCCTCACTCTCTCATTCTCCCTCTCCTTCTCTCTCCCCCTCCCTCCCCCACTCCTACTCCCCCTCTCCCTCTCCCTCTCCCTCTCTCTCTCCCTCACTCTCTCTACCTCTACTCCTCTCCCTCTCACCCCCTTTTGATCTCATATTCTCTCTATCTTTTCCTCTCTCCTTCTCTATCTCCCTTACTCTCCCCATCTCTATTCCATCTTTTCCTCTCTCCCTCTCCTCCATCTCTACCTCTCTCTATCGCTCTTTCTCTCCCTCTCTACCTTTCCTTTCTCCCTCTTCCCCCTCTCTACCTCTCTCTATCCCTCCTTCTCTCCCTCTCTATCTCCCTCTCTCTTTTTCCCTCTATCTCTCTCTCTCTCCTCTCGTTCCTACCCTCCCTTCTTTACACTCCCTCTATCTCCCTCTCTTCCTTTGTCCCTCTTCCTCCCTCTCCCTACCTTTCTCTCCGTCTCTCACCCTCGCTCTTGCCCTTTTCCTCTCTCTTCCTTCTCTCCTTCTCTCTCCCTCCCTCCCTCCCTCCCTCTTACCCTCCATTTGTCCCTCTTTCTATCATACTCTCTCTCCCTCTCTCTCTTCATCTCCATTACATTCCATTTCAATATCCCTTTCTCTCTCCTCCTCCTAACCCCCTCTCCCTTGTTCTCTCTCTCTTTCCCTCCCTCTCCCACTCTCCTCTACTCTTTCTCTCTCTTTTTCCCTCCTTTCATCTCTTTCTCTCCATTCCGGTCTCCTTTTCTATCTCTCCCTCTCTCTCCCTTCCTATCCCGACCATTTTCCCTTTCTCTCATCCTTTCTCTCCCTCTCCTTTTTTCTCTCCCTCTCTCTATCCCTCTCTATCCCTCTCCTTCTCTCATTCTCTCCATCTCTCCCTCTCCTTCTCTCTCTCTCTCTCTCACTCCCTTTCTCTCCCTTCCTCGATCTCTCACTCTCTCCATATCTCTCCCTCTCCATCCCTCTCCCTCTTTCTATCTATTTCTTCCTCTCTCTTTTTTCCTTGCCCTCTCTCCCTCGCTTTCTCTCCTTTTCTCAAATTCTCTCCCTCCTTCTCATCCCCTCTCTTCCTCCTTCTTAATCTCTCTATCCCTCTCTTTATCCCTCTTTCTCTCTCTCACTCTCTCCCTTCTTACCCTCTCTCCCTCATTCCTTGTTCTTTCTCTATCTCTCTATCTGCCACTATCTCACTCCTTCTCTTTCCCTCACTCCTTATTTCTCTCTCCCTCCCTTTCTTTCTCTATCTATCCCCCTCCCTCTCACCTTTTTCCTTGTACCACCCTCTCTCTCCCCCTTTCCCTTCCTTTCTCGCACTCTACACTCTCTTTCCTTCTTAATCTCTCTCCATCTCTCTCTCTCTCTTCTTCGTTCCCACACACTCTCTTATTCCCTCTCCAACCATCTCCCTCTCTTTCTATTTCTCTCCTTTCTCTCCCTCTCTCTCATCCTCCCACCCTCTCTCACACTCTCTCTTCCTCGATCTCACTCTCTTTCTCTCTCTTTTTTCTCCCTATATCTCCCTCTCTCTCTCTCCATTTCTCGTTACCTCTAAACCTTCCATCTTCCTTCTTCTATCTCCTTCTCTCTCTCTCCCACTCTCTCCGCCTTCCACTTGTTCTCCCTCTCTCCCTCGATATCTCCCTCACTCTTTTAGGGAGACAAAGCGGAAGAGAGGGAGGAAAAGAGATGCATAAGGAGTGGAGGAGGGAGGGAGATGGGGAGAGAGGCCGGGAGAGAGGAAGAGAGGGAAAGATAGAGGGAAAAAGGGGAGAGGGCTCAAAGATAGAGAGGAGAGAGAGAGAGGGAGAGGGGGAACAAGATAGAGGAGGAAAGAAGACAAAGAGGGAGAGAGAGAGTGAAAGAGAGAGAGGGAAGGAGAGGGAGAGAGTGGGAGAGCAAGAGTGTGAGTTATAAAGAGGGAGATCGGGGGAGAGAGGGAAAGAAAAGAATGGAGGAGAGAGAGGGAGAGAGAGAAGATGAGATGGAGTGAGAAAGTAAGAGGGAGAAAAGAGAGATAAAGAGGGAGAGAGAGAAAGAGAGAGGTTGAGGGAGGAAGATAGAGAGGGAGAGAGAAAGCTAGAGGAAGGATAACATAGATTGAGAGGAAGATAGAGAGGGAGAGGGAGAGGAAGATGGAGAAGGAGATGGGGAAGAGAGGGATAGATAAAAGGAAGGAGGGAGAAAAAGAGAGAGGGTTGGAGAGCGAAGAAGAGGAGAGAGAGGGGGAGAGAGAGAGAGGAAGAGAGGGGGAGAGAGATGGATGGAGCAAGAGAGAGGGAGGAAGCAAGAAGAGGGGAGAGAGAATAGGTGTGAAGCGAGAGAGAGGGATAAGGAGAGGAGAGCGAAGGTGAGGGAGGGATAGAGAGAAAGGTCCGGACATAGAGAGTGGGAAGGAGAGGCAAGGAGAGAGAAAGAGGGGGAGAGAGGTAAGGAGAGCCAAATAGAGAGAAAGAGCAATTAAGAGAGAGAGAGGGAGCGAGAGAAAGGAAGGTAGAGAGAGATGTAGAGTGGGAAAGGAGGAGAGAGAAAGAGATGGAGGGAGAAGAGGAGTGAGATGAAGAGAGAGGGATGTGGGAGAGAGATGAAGGGAGTGGGAGGGAGAGGAAGTGGGAGAGAGGCAAGAAGGAGAAATGAAAAAGGAGAGAGGGAGAGAGAAAAGGGAGTGAGAGGAAGCAAAAGAGAGGGAGGGAGAGGTAGAGAGTGGGAGAGCAAGAGGGGTGAAAGAGATAAGGAATAGGAGAGGGAGAGAAGGAGAAGTAAGGATGGAGAGGGAGAGAGGGAGAGAGAGCAAGAGATAGAGAGCAAGAGTAAGAGGATGAGAGAGAGAGAGAGAGCGATATGGAGGGAGGGTGAGATAGAGAGTAGCCGATAGGGAGAGAAGGAGAGAGGTAAAGAGTGATAGAAAGAGAGTGGGAGAGAGAGAGGGACGAGAGGAAGTGGGAGGGAAAAAAGAGGGAGAGGGAGATAGAGAAAGAGATAGAGGGAGAGAGGGAGGGAGAGGGAGAGGGAAAGGGAGAGGGAGAAAGAGAAAGAGGGAGTGAGAGGAAATGGGAGAGAGGCAAGAGGGAGAAATGAAAAGGAAGAGAGGGAGAGAGAGATGGAGAGGAAAAGAGAAAAAGGAGCGAGAGGAAGCAAAAGAGAGGGAGGGAGAGGTAGAGAGTGGGAGAGAAGGAGGGGCGAAGAGAGAAGGAATGGGAGAGAGAGAGAGGGAGAAGCAAGGAAGGACAGGGATAGGGGGTGAGAGAGCAAGAGTAAGAGGATGAGAGATGGAGGGAGGGTGAGATAGAGGGTGGCCGAGAGAAAGAGAGGGAGAGAGGTAGAGAGTGATGGAGAGAGAGAATGGGAGAGAGAGAGGGAGAGGGAGAGGGAGGGAGAGGGAGAGGGAGGGAGAGAGAGAGTGGGAGAGAGAGAGGGAGAGGGAGGGTGAAGAGAGACAGAGGGATCAAGAGAGAGTGAAAAGAGAGAAAAGGGAGAGGGGGAGTGAGAGGGAGAGAAAGCAAGAGAGAGGAGGGAGAAGGAGAGAGGGGAGAGGGGAGAGGGGGAGAGAGGGGGAGAATGGGAGAGAGGGATGGAGAGAGGGAGTGAGAGAAATAAAGAGGGAGAGGGAGAGAGAGAGACAGAGACGAGGGAGAGAGGAATAAAGAAAGAGAAGGAATGAATGAGTGAGAGAGGGAGAGGAACGAGGGGGAGAGAGAGAGAGAGGAAGGGAGTGAAGGATCATAGATCTTATAGAGGTGTGAAATAAATAAAAATTTTCCTCCATCTAAGGCCCCAAGATCAAGCTATTGAATCGACCGACCATACATACATGAATAATAAGTTTATAAGTAAGGATTACCTCTTGTAGCATAGATCTAAATTCCTTTTTAGAAAATCCATCCAAGTGTCTAGCCTTTATTGATAAACCACACGAGTCCAAGTATCCATAAAGAAGCACTCAAAATTAATGGAGTGCTATTTCCACCTTTTCCGATTTAGTATTTCCTCTATATATCGGTCTTAGGTAATTTTTTGGTAACCTTAAAAGGGGAGGAAAGATTATGGCTTTCTATGGTTTAGGAGAAAACTATTTTCTCCTATATTTTCTCTCTTGGTCGTGTGCCCTAGCTAATTTTTAGGGCTGGCCAAAAGTTCCCACTTCTCTCTCTTTTTATGCTTGCTCGAACATAGTCTTTTTCATTAGTCCCTTTATGCTACACCTCTCCTCCTATTTATAGGCAAAGAGTTTCCTTGTCCTCCAAGGATAGGGAGACGGTGGACTCAAGTCTTTATTAGGATTCTAAGTTATTGCTTCCTTATCCTTGAAGGTTAAGGAGTTATTTTTTATGTGGACTATTTGATTATTATCTTTAAAACATTCAACCTTACCCAATAAGGTTGATATTTATCGTCCCATAAAAATTATCTTAAAGCTCTTAATTAAATCTAATGGGCTAAAACTATTTTAGGCCAATTAATTTATTTGAACTATCCAAATAAATATTCTAAGATTATCTTAATAGGGTCCACATTAGGAAACAAGTTTCTAAAATACCATTTAACCCAAATTAGGAAACTCCTTTCCTTTTAGGTTCTTTAATTCCAAATTTGAAACTAACTTCCTAATTAGGAAATTGAATTTCAAAATAGGAAACTTTCCATTTTGGAAACTCTTTCCAAAATACAAAACTTTTATAATTGAAAACTTTTTCCAATATCTTTGTTTCTCATTTATAATGTGAATATTAAAACTTATGTGTGTGACTCAATAGGCTCAAAGATATGTTGGTAATTTATCAAGAATAAAAGACTCCTTGATGCATAAGTCAAGATTGACCTCTAGTACGGCATCATGACTACCCAATTCTCTAGGAGGATTAGTCAATCCATTATTACCTTTCATGAGTATGGTTATCATAAAATTCAGTCCTCATGTCAACTTATCACAATGTGATCTCAAACTTGGTTATTAGTCTTGTTTGATTATGATCACACAAGTTTTCTTCGATTCCCAAATGTCTTAGCTCTTAGAGTAAACCAACTATGCTTTATTGGTGTACTCCTCATATGACCATAGATTTCTTGAGCAAACATTTATCGAAGTGCAATGTAATAACTCCTTTAGCATACAAGGAATGACATGTCTTATCTTAGTCATACACCTACCTCTATTAGATTCCTAGTGCACCCAATGAATTGCCTATGTGCAATCTTTTAATGGGTCGATTGAAACGAGTGTCAAAGTGCATAAGTCCTCTAATGAGGCAACCGCAATGGCTTCAAGTGTAAGGACCATTTGTATCTATCTCGTATGAGATTCCCATATACTAAAATCAAATGGGTTCTCATGGTAATTCATGTCCAGGTGATATGTTCTCTAGCATTAATTACTTAAGCGCTTGCTTTGGCATCACCATGCCAATAGGTATGAGATCTCCTACTACTATCATATAGCATGAGCATAGCACTCACAAGTCTATCCGCATATAGTCAATGCCCATTTTTGACAATGTTGTGACTTAGGATGTTTAATGATACCATTTATGTCAATTAGTGTTTGTCTCACATCCTTTTATCAATCACTATTGCAAATGCCTATCATAGGGACTTCTATTTAATTCTATTTAATTTACAAAAATAAAATATAAGAATTGATAGAATGACTTTTTATTATTATCAAAATAAATAATACAATGATACATTAACTCAAGCCCATCCAAATATGGTTGGATCTTTGACACCTATACTAATAATCTCCCACTCGCACTAAAGCCAACCAACCAAGTCCCTTAATCCCGACATTAACAACAAGTAAGGGTCTCATGTTTTAATTATGAAAAAGGCTTAGTCAAGGGGTCTGCTATGTTATCATCTCGTATGGACTTTTTCTATCCTTATATCGCCACAATCGATAATCTCTCTAATCGGATGATAGCATCACAATACATGCTTGGACATTTGATAAGACCTTGGTTTCTTGGCTTGTGTTATAGCTCTATTGTTTTCACGAGTATAATACTATTGGATCAACAATGCTAGGAACCACTTGTAGTCAAGATAAAAATTTATGAATACAAACGACCTATTTAGCTACTTCTACGACTATAATATATTCAACCTCGATTGTTAAGTCGGCCACCATTTTCTACTTGGAACTTTTTCGACTAACAACCCCATCATTCCACTAGAAAATAAATCCCGAATGTGATTTAAAGTCATCGTGGTCAAATTAAAAACTAGCATCTCGTGAACGCTTTCATAACTAGTTCATCTCCTTCATAGACCGGGAAGGAATTCTTAGTTCTTTATAAGTACTTTAGAATGCTCTTTATGGCAATCTAGTTTTTCACCTAGATCAACTTGATATCTACTATATATACTCAAAGCACATGAGACATCAAACCACCTACATAACATGGCATACATGATAGATCATATGGTCGACGAATAAGGAATGCGACTCCTCCTTTCTCTTTTATTTTGTGTGTTAGGACACTCAACCTTGAAAAGTTTTATGCCATGTGAAATTGGAATAAGTCCTCTCTTGGACTCTTTCATACTAAACCTCTTTAGTATTTTATTAATGTACGTGCTTTGGGAGAGACCTAATATTTTTTTATGATCTATCTCTATAGATCTTGATTCCTAGAATGTATGCTCGCCTTTCCCATGTATTTCATGGAAAAATTCTTAGATAGCAAATCTTTTAAAGATTGTAACATGGTGGTATTGTTGCCTATAAAAAGAATGTCATCTACATATAGTACAACAAATAAAATTGAGTTCCTACTAACCTTCTTGTATACATAAGGTTTATCTTCTTTTTCCGAAAAATCAAACTCTTTAATCGTTTCATCAAAATGTTGATTCCAACTTTAGATGCTTGCTTAAATCCATAAATCAACCTTTGTAATTTATAAATCTTATGTGCATGTCCTTTGACAAAAAAACCATTAGGTTATGTTATGTACACAACCTCATTTAATTTTCCATCAAGAAAAATAGTTTTGACATCTATCCGCCCTATCTCATAATCGTGATATGTATTAATTGCAAGTATAATCCAAATGAATTAAACCATTGCAACTAGTGAGAGAGCTCCATCATAATCAACACCTTGTTTTTGACGCTATCCTTTAGCCATAAATCTTCCTTTATATGTATGTACAAGTCCATCCATGTCGATCTTTCTTTTAAGGGCCCACTTACACCCAATAGGTTTAACACCTTCGGGGAGGATCAACCAAAGTCTATACTTGGTTAGTGTACATGGATTCCACTTCGGATTTCATGGCCTCATGCCATTTTTTGGAGTCAATGTCTAACATTGGTTCTTCATAGGTATTAGGTTCATCATCTCGTATAATAAACACATCTCCATTTGTTAAGACTAAAAGGTCATCTCTTTCTAGCTCTCGATGAATCCTCTTAGACCTATAAAGTTCTTATGTATTGATTTATGGAGCGAGTTACAAAACTTTGTAACTTTTCTACTTAGGGTTCCTCTAATACGGTGTCAATTTGTGAGTCTTCTCGAATCTCATCTAGTTTAACTTTCCTCCCATCGGTCTTAGCATCTATGAATTCCTTATAAAGGAATACAACATGCCTAGTAACGAACACCTTTTATTCTTGTGGTCGGTAAAAGTAATATCCATTTTTTTTTGGGTATCCTATGAATTTACACTTTATTGATTTAGGCTTGAGCTTGTCTCCGTCGAAACATTTTACATATGCTTTATAGCCCCAAATCTTAAGAAAAGACAAATTTGCTTTTTTTTTTTCATATCTCATATGGTGTCCGATCAACGGACTTTGTTGGAATCCAATTTAAAATAAATTTCTTGGTAAGGAGTGCATATCCTTAAAATGATATTAGGATTTTTGTTTGACTCATCATGGACCGGACCATATTTAACGGTGTCGTATTTCTCCTTTCGAACACACCATTCATTTATGGTGTTTTAGGTAGGGTCCATTATGAGAGAATCCCATTCTCTTTTAAATGATCTACAAATGCAATGCTTAAGTACTCTCCACCTTGATATGATTGAAGTGCATTAATACTTTTGCTAGTTTGTTTCTCGACTTTAAAACTAAATTCTTCAAACTTTTCAAATACTTCAAATTTTGTCGTATGAGATACACATAAGCAAAATACAATCTACCATTAGTAAAGGTTATGAAATAATCATATTCTCTTCTAGTGCTGGTGGACATGGGCCCATATACATCACTATGTATGAGGCCTAACAAATCAATAGCTTTTTCACCTTTTCCACTAAAAAAGGATTTTTTTTCATTTTGCTAAGCAAACAAGATTCGTACACATCATAAGATTCATAATCAAATGATTCTAAATATTTATTTTTATGTAGCTCGGATATGCAATTTTCATTCATATGGCCAATTCAACAATGCCACGGATATGTTTTTTTTATATCATTAGTTTTGAGTCATTTCACATTTATGTTATACATAGGTGTGTCTATGTTCAAAACATATAAATCATTATTCACATCGGCACTTCCATATAAAACATCATCTTTATAAAAGGAATAACTTTTATTCTTAAATAAAAATGAAAAACCATCTTAGTCCAAACAAGAAATGAAAATGATATTCCTAGTTATAGTGGTTTTTTAATATAAGCACAAGTCAAGATGGTAGTGCTAACTCATAGGTGCCTACCGCTAATGGTACAACTCTTAAACCATTACCCACGTGTAGGTCAACCTCACCAAAAACAATCTTTTTAACCTCTTTTACTCCTCTTAAGTTTGTGAAAATATGTAAACCACATCCAATAGCAAATACCTATGATGTTGGACTAGAAGTAAAAAAATTTACTTCAATAACATGAATACTTGAGGTGCATTGAGAACTCTTCTCTTGTACGTCTTCATAGTACTCCTTGTCTACCGCATAGAGCATTTTCTCATGTTGGAGGACATTCCTCTCATTCAATTTCTAGTTATGGAAGTTTATGTCGGTGAAAGCATTCCTTTCATTAGTCATTGATCTCATCGATATATTGCCAGTCATATTATGCAACAACCTTGACAGGATAGAAAAATATACGATTTGGTTAATTAAATTACATAAAACAAAGTATAAATTAAAGAAGTAAAATTTATGTTTGCTCCCACTATTTTCTTCAAGTTCTATAGCCTTTAATATAGGACTCGAGAAAACTTTTTGATTCGTTTTCCTAGTGGGTTAGGATAACATTCTTTAACATGCATTAGCCTTGAGTTATCTCAACAAGCCATACATGAAGGATTAGGCGAGTAACTCCTTACCAATTACATCTAATGTAATTCCTAATTCTATTAGTATGAAAACTCCTTATCTTTATCACATCTTATGTGAATACCAATCCTTTCGAAAAGTTTATTGGACCTTGAGTTATCTCAACAAATCCAATAACTCATTTAATTTAGATCCAACATTTGGGGACATCATATGGCCCATGATTTGTTTCTCTCGAGGAAAAAGTGACCTTAAGTTATCGTAACATGTCAACAATGACCAAGAGAGTTCACACCTCATAATACTAGAAAGAAATTAACTTAATATTTTATTTGAAGGATTTAATATGGTTGGTCTCATCCTAGTATCTATACTAAATAATAATCACATTATTCCTAGTCATACATACTAACATTGATCTCATCATATTCCTACATCTCATGTATGACTCAAGGACTCGGTGAATGGTAATGGATTTCTAGTACTAGCCCCTTCAAGCCACAAAGAGACTAGTGCATCAATTCCTAGGTGAAAAATTATTACAAATTCTTCATGAATGTCTCCATTCCTTGACGTCTTTCCTTTATATCTATTATAATTCCTATCTTCTATTTTTACATTTATTTGAAATAAGAAACCTCGAGTTACATTCGAAAGGAGTAACATGAGAAGAGAAGTACAATAGAGTAATGGAGAAGATAGGACACACATGTCCTATTTACCTAAAAAATAACAAGCATTCATTCATAAAACTAGATCGACTTATCCATACCATTCACCCATACTTCAATCACATTGATCCATGGCATAGTAATGAAATAATTTCATTCATAAAATAATTATAAATCTATAATTTTGGTCATTTTATAAATTCATAAAACCTTTTATCCATACCATGGACCTAGCGCCCGGCACTGGAAGGCCGTAGGTTGTCTACCGAACGCCTAATGCGTTGTCGGCACTAGGGCCGCCACGTACGTGATTATTAACGTTTAACATTGACCTCGCATGTTCCTATTGATTTTGGCCAAAAATTTAAATTTCATATTTATATAAAACACTAAAGACATAAGATTTATAATCAAGCATAGCTAATTCATGTAGTTAATCATAATTAAGCAACCATATAATAGAAGATTCAATAAAGGCTTTGATACTAATTGAAGGATCATACATCCTATAGAGGTGTAGAATAAAAATTTTCCTCCATCTAAGGCCCTAAGATCAAGTTGTTAAATCTACTAGCCATACATACATTAATAATAAGCTTATAAGTAAAGGATTACCTCTTGTAGCACGGATCTAAATTCCTTTTCAAGAAAGTCATCCAAGTGTCCAGCTCTACTAATGATCCACGTAGCCCAAGTATCCATAAAGAAGCACTCAAAATCAATAAGGTGCTAGCTCCACCTTTTCTAATCTAGTATTTCCTCTATATATCAATCTCGAGCAATTTTGCAATAACCTTAAAAGGGGAGGAAAGAGTACGGCTTTCTAGGGTTTAGGAGAAAACTATTTTCTCCTATATTTTCTCTTTTGGTCATATGCCATAGCTAATTTTTAGGGCTAACCGAGAGTCTCCTACTTTTCTCTTTTTTTATGCTTGTTGAATATACTCTTTTTCATTAGTCCCTTTATGTTGTACCTCTCCTCCTATTTATAATAGGAGAGTTTCCTTGTCCTCCAAGGACGGGGAGAAGGGCGGCTTCAAGCCCCTATTAGGACTCTAGGTTATTGGTTCCTTGTCCTTTAAGGTTAAGTATTTATTTTATATGTGAACTATTTGATTGTTATCCTTAAAACATTCAACCTTATCCAATAAGGTTGATGTTTATCCTTCTACCAAAATTATCTCAAAGCTCTTAATTAAATATAATGGGCGAAAACTATTTTAGCTCAATTAATTTATTTGGACTATCCAAGTAAATATTCTTAGATTATTTTGGGGGGTCCACATTAGGAAATAATTTTTCAAAATACCCTTAAACCTAAATTGGGAAACTCCATTCCTTTTAGGTTCTTTATTTTCAAATTTGAAACTAACTTTCAAATTAGGAAATAGATTTCTAAAATAGGAAACTTTCCATTCTATGAAACTTTTAATTTTGGAAACTCTTTCCAAAATAGGAAACTTTTATAATTGGAAACTTTTTCCAAGATCTTTGCTTCTCATTTATAATGTAAATACTTAAACTTATACGTGTGACTCAATAGGTTCCTAGATATGTTAGTAATGTATCAAGAATAAAAGACTCTTCTTTAATTTCTTGATACATAAATCAAGATTGGCCTTTAGCAAGGCATCATGAATACCCAAATTTCTAGGAGGATAAGTTAATCTATTATTACCTTTCACGAGCATGGTTACCATACAATTCAGTCCTCATGTCAACTTATCATAATGTGATCGCAAACTTGGTTATTAGTCTTGTTCGATTATTATCACACAAGTTTTTTTTATTCCCGGATGTCTTAGCTCTTCGAGTAAACCAACTATGCTCTATTGGTGTACTTCTACAATGATCATAAATTTCTTGAGTAGACATTTATCAAAATGCAATGTGATAACTCCTTTAGCATACAAGGAATGACATGTCCTATCTTAGTCATACACTTACCTCCATTGGATTCCTAGTGCACCAAACGAATCGTCCATGTGCAACCTTTTACGGAGTCCATCAAAATGAGTGTCAAAGTGCATAAGTTCTCTAATGAGACAACCGTGATGGCTTCAAGCCTAAGGACCATTTGTATCTATCTCGTATGATATTCCCATAGACTAAAACCAAATAGGTTCTCATGGTGAGTCATGATATGTTCTCTAACATAAATCACCTAAGTGCTTGGTTTGTCGTCACCAAGCCAATAGGTGTGAGATCTCCTACTACTATCATATAGCATGAGCATAGTACTCATTAGTCTATCCACATATAGTCAATGTCCATTCTTGACAATGCTATGCCTTGAGATGTTTAATGATATCATTTATGTGCATTAGTATTTGTCTCACATCCTTTTATCAATCACTACTGCAAGTGCATATCACAAGGACTTGTATCTAATTCTACTTAATTTACAAAGATAAAACATAAGAATTAATAGAATGACTTCTTTATTATTATAAAATAAATAATGTAATGACACATTAACTCAAGCCCATCCAAACATGGTTAGATCATGGGCACCTGGACTAACACCTCTCTCCCCTTTTCTCACTCTCCCTCTAACTCTACCTCTCCCTTTCCCAATCTCTCTCTCACACCTTTTTCCCCTTTTCTCTCTCTCTCTCCCCCTCTCTCTTTTTCTCTCTCTCCCCTGCTCTCTCCTTATCCCTCTCCCTCTTCCTCTCTCTTCCTCTATTTGCCTCTCCTTATCACCCTCTACCCATCTTTTTCTCATTCTCTCTCCTTTTTATTCTATTTCTCCCTCTCCCTATATCTATCTCCACCTCTCCCCTTCTATCTATCTCCACCTCTCCCCTTCTATCTTTCCCTCTCTCTTTCAGTCCCTCTCCCCCTATTTGCCTTTCCCTATAACCCCTCTCTCCCCCTCCATCTCTTCCTTCATCTTTTTCTCCTTCTCTCTCCATTTTACTTTGTATCCCTTCTCTCCTTATCTCTCTCCCTCCCTCTCCCCCTCTCTCCCCTCTCTCTTTCCCTCTTTCTTTCTCTCTCTTTCTCTTCATATATCTCTCTCCCCCTCTCTCTTTCTCCTTCTCCCTCCCTCTTTTACCTTGTCTTCCTCTCTCCCTCTATTTCTCTCCTCCCCCTTAACTTATCTTGCTCTCTCTCTCCTCTTCCTCTCTCCCTATCGCCTTTTCACTACCTCTCTGTCTCCCCTATCTCCATCTTTCCCTCCCTTCCTCCCCCTCTCTCCCTCTCTTTTTCCCTTAGCCTCCCTATTCTCTCTCATTTTCTCTCCCTCTCGCCCCTCACTATCTCTTTATACCTCTCTCTCACTAACTCTCTCACCATCCCCTCTCTTCTTTTCTCTCTCCCTCTCTCTCTCCATCTACCTCTCCCTCTCCTTTTCCCTCCTTTCCTCCCCCTTTCTCCCTCTCTCTTTTTCCCTTAGCCTCCCCGTTCTCTCTCATCTTCTCTCCCTCTCGCCCCTCACTATCTCTCTATACCTCTCTCTCCCTATCTCTCTCTCCCTCTCTCACTCTCACCCTCCCATCTCTCCTTCTCCCTCTCCCTTTCTCTCTCCATATACCTCTCCATCTCCTTTGCTCTCTATTTATCTTATTCACTCTCAATCTCTCTCCTTCTGGCTATCTACTTCCCTCTCTCCCTTTCCCTTTCTACGGTTATCTCTCTCCATCTCTCACCCTCTCCCCTATCTCCTTTTTTTGTCTCCCCTCTCTCTCCCTCTCTCTCTTTCCCCCTCTCATTAGCATTCTTTATTTCTCTCCCTCTCTTTGAGTTCATCCCTCACTCCCTCTCCCTCTCTGTCTCTCTTTTCCTATTTCAATCTCTCTCTCACCCCTCCATTTTTATCTCTCCCCCTCTCTCCCAATCTCTTTGTTTCCCCTATCCCTTTCTTCCCCCCTCTCTCACCCTCTCTCCCTCTATCTCTCCCTCTCTACCCCTCTCTCTCCAAATCTCTTTCTCTTTCCCCCCTTAACTTATCTTGCTCTCTCTCTCTCCTCCTCCCTCTCTCCTTATTGCTTTCTCACTACCTCTCTGTCTCCCCTATCTCCATCTTTCCCTTCCTTCCTCTCCCCCTCTCTCCCTCTCTCTCTTTCCCTTAGCCTCCTCATTCTCTCTCACTTTCTCTCCCTCTCTTTCTCTCTCCCTCTCATCCCTCACTATCTTTCTATACCTCTCTCCCTCTCATCCCTCACTATCTTTCTATACCTCTCTCTCCCTCTCTCCCTCTCATCCCTCACTATCTTTCTATACCTCTCTCTCCCTCTCTCCCTCTCACTCTTACCCTCCCTCTGTCTCCTTCTCTCTCTCCCTCTTTCTCTCCCTCTACCTATCCCTTCCCTTCGCTCTCCTTTGGTCTTAATTCACTCTCACTCGCTCTCCTTCTAGCTATCTATTTCCCTCTCTCCCTCTCCTTCTTTATAACTATCTTTCTCCATCTCTCATCCTCTGTCCCCTATCTCCCTTTTTTCTCCCTCCCTGTCTCTTTCCCCCTTCTCTTATGTGTTCTTTATTTCTCTCCCTCTCTTTGACTTCATCCCTCTCTCCCTTTATCCTTCCCTTTATCTCTCCCTCTCTCTCTCTCACTATGTCTCCCTCTCTCCCTCTTCCTCCCACTTTCCCTCTCCCTCTCCTCTCCCTCTCCCTCTCCCTCTCCTCCCCTCTCTCCTCTCTCACACCCTCTCACTCTCTTTCTCTCATTCCCCTACTCTCTCCCTCTTTCCCTCCCTAACTCTTTCTCTCCCTCACTCTTTCTCTATTACGCTCTCCCTCTCTTGATCATTCCATCTCTCTTTTATTCTCTTTCCTCTCTCCCTCCCACTCCCACTCTCTCTCCCTCTCTCTCTCTTTCTCAAGTTGTCCCTCTCCCTCCCACTCTCCTTCTCCCTTTCTCTCTCCACCTCTAGAACTATCTCCTATTGTCTATCTCCCCCTCTCTCTTTCTCTCCCTCTCTTTCTCTATTCCTCTCTCCCTTTTTCAGTCTTTCCCCATATCTCTCTATCCCTTCCTTTCCTCCCCCTCTCTTTCTGCTCCCTCTCTCTTACTTTCTCCCTCTTCCTCCCTCTCTCCCTCTCTTTCTCTCTCCCTCTTCCTCCATCTCTCCCTCTCTTTCTCTCTCCCTCTCTTCTCATCTCTCTCCCTCTCTCACTCTCCCCCTCTCCTCTCATCTCCCTATCTGTCTACCTCTCTCTCACCCTCTCCATCCCCCTCTCTCCCCTTTCCCTCTCTCTACCTTTCAACCTTTTTCACTCTCTCGTCTCTTACTCGCTTCCTCCCTCTTTTGCTCTCTCTCTTTCCTTATCTCTCCTTCTATCTTTCTCTTCATCTCTTTCTCTCCCCCACTTTCTATCTTTGCCTCTCTCTCCCTCTCTTCTCCTCTCTCCCTCTCCCCTTTTCTCCTTTCCTCTCCCTCTCTCCCTCTATCTCCTAATCTCTCCCTCTCGCTTCCTCTCTCATTCTCTACCTCTCCCCGGCATTCTCCTTCTCTCCCTCTCTATCTACCTCACTCTATCCCCTTCTTTATATTTCTCTCTACAACACTCTCTATCTCTCTCCCCTTTTCTCACTCCTTCCCTCTCCCCCTCCCTCCCAACCTCCCTCGCTATCTCTCCCTCTTTCTCTCTCCCTACTTTCTCCCTTCCCCCTCTCTCACTCCCTCTACCTCTCACTTCTCTCCTAGTCTCTCTCTCCCTCCCTCTCTCTCCCTCTTTGTCTCTCTCTTCATCTCTCTCTTCCACTCTTTCCCTCTTTCTCTCTCCTTTGCTAGTGTATGTGCCCAAGATTCAACCATGTTTGGATGAGCTTGAGTTAATGTATTATTACATTATTTTTTAATAATAATAAAAAAATTCATTCTCTTTAATTCTTGGGTTTTATGTTTGTAAATTTAGTAAAAGTAGATAGAAGTCCTTATGATATATATTTGCAATACTGATTGATTGAAAGATGTGAGACAAACACTAATGCATATAAATGATATCATTAAACATCTTAAGTTGAAGCATTGTCAAGAATAGACATTGAATATATGTAGATAGACTTATGAGTGTTATGCTCATGCAATATGATGGCGATAAGAGATCTCAAACCTATTGGCATGGTGATGCCAAAGCAAGCATTTAGAAGCAAGCACTTAGGTGATTCATGTTAGAGAACATATCACTAGACTTGACTCCCTATGAGAACCCATTTGGTTTTAGTCTATGAGAATCTCATCCGAGATGGGTACAAATGGTCCTTAGACTTAAAATCATCGTGGTTGTCTCATTAGAGGACTTCTACACTTTGCCACTCATTTTGATGGGCTCATTAAAGTGTTGCACATGGGCGATTCATTGGGTATACTAGCAATCTAATAGAGGTAGGTGCATGATTAAGATAAGACATATTATTCCTTATATGCTAAAGGAGTTACCACATTGTACTTTGATAAATGTCTGCTAAAAAAATCTATAGCCACGGTAGGAGTACACAAATAGAGAATAATTGGTTTACTCTAAGAGATAAGACATTTAGGAATCAAATAAAACTTGTGTGATCACAATCAAACAAGACTTATAACCAAGTTTGAGATCACATTGTGATAAATTGACATGAGGACTAAATTGTATGGTCACCATGCTTATGAAAGGTAATAATGGATTATTTAATCCTCCTAGAGAATTGATTAGTCATGATGTCTTACTAGAGGCCAATCTTGATTTATGTATTAAGAGATAAAAGAGGAGCCTTTCGTTCTTGATACATTGCCAACATATCTAGGAGCCTAATGAGTTACACGCACAAGTTCAAGTATTCACATTATAAATGAGAAGCAAAGATATTGAAAAAAGTTTCTAATTATGAAAGTTTTCTATTTTGGAAAGGGTTCCCTAAATGGAAAGTTTCCTCAAATTGGAAGTTTCTTAAAATGGAAAGTTTTCTTAATTTTAGGGTTAGGAGTGGTGTGTTAGCCTATTTAGAGGTCTGGTTTAGTTTTTTTCAAACTAAGACAATAATTTTGAGAGTTAATAAAATTGAGAGGATTTTCTTCCTTTGTTCTTTTGAGAACTAAATCTGATTTATCAAGTATTGCAATCCTTGTGACATCTCTAAACTTATTATCCTCTATAGGGTGTGGCATTGCTCACTCCATTGTAATATAACTTTGGTTTTTGCCTCCTTATAGACAACGGTTCGAGTTCCACTTATTATAAACTAATTGGGTGTGCTCTTAGGGTTGTCTAGTGATAATGGTGTTTGGGTCTCTCATCTTTATACATTGGGTTCACATCACTCTTCACTTCTCTCCTCTCTCTCTCCCCCTCCCTTACCCTCTCTCTTTCTTTCTCTCTATTTCCTTCTCTCTCATTCTCTTTCTTTCTCCCTCTCTCACTCTCTCTCTCCTTATGTATATATATATCACTCCCTCTCTCCCAATTTCCATATCTCTCTCTTGCCCTCACTATTTCTCTCCCTCTTTCCCTTTCTCTCTCACCCTTTTTCCCTCTCTCTTCCTCGGTCCCCTTCTCTCTCTCTCTCTCCTAATCTCTTCTTCACTCTCTCTCCCTCATTCTAGCTTCCTTTCTCTCTTTCTCCCTTACTCTCTCCATGCTCTCTCTCTCTCTCTCCTTCTCATCCTTCTCTCCCTCTCTACCTCACTCACATCCGTAACCCTCGTAAAGTCCTTAACCATATCAATATATGTATAAGGATATTCGAATGTACATACATTGAGAAAAGGTGTGATTTATGTGCCATTTTAATGTTTTGATAATAGTATTATGCTTGGAGTTTATCCGAGGAATTAGAGGATGAATTTTCGAGTAATTTAACTAATTATCATTCATTTTCTCTAGAATATATATGGAACCTATTATACAAGTGAGAAAGGTATTTTAAAATGTGGGGAATTTGGAAATTTTTGAGAAGGAAATTACCAAATTAATTATTTAGGGAGGAATTGCCAAATTTTTTAAGAAAGAAATGTCATGTTACTTTAGCTAAACTAGCCTAAGGATTTAGTTATTAGTTAGCTTAATGACCATCTTTAGCAACTAACTAGACACATAAGCACTTTATTTAATGTAATTGATGACAACTCATCACCTTTGACTTTCAAATTGCCACCTTGCCTTCCAAAGTCTTCCTTTACTTTATAATTGGACAACTTAATCAAGGACATGTGGCATACTAAGTAATGAAGGAAAATGGAGCATGTATATATATATGGAATGAGAGCATATGGTTGCCTTTTTGTTTTTTTGGTGAAACCCGTAACCTACCAAAGAAAGAAAAGAGAGAAAACCAATTGAGAGGTAGAGGGAAAAACATGGAAATAGAAAAATAAAAAAACAAGGAAATGAAACGAAAGGAAAGAAAGAAAGGAGAAAAAGAAAGAAAAAGCAAGGGAAATCCTTAACAAACCTAAACTAAGTAAGTGGGTTTTTAACCATGCCATCTACTTGATTTTTAAAGGTTAATTTATGTAATTGATTAAGCTTTTTATTATGTTGTGTTGTGTTGCTATGTTGGTATTATGTTTGATGGCTTGGCATATAATTGTTGTTTGTTATGGAACATGTAAGGAATGGTTGATATGTTGCATATTAAGTGTGGAAAGCCTTGTGCATGGCTATGTTTATGTATTGATAGGTTTGATTGAAAGAATTGGAGTTTGACCAAAACTTGGTGGACTAAACTAGGATTGATACGAACTTGGACAAAGTAAAATAGGAAGGAAGAAAAAATTAAAATTTAGGGTTTTTCCTAAGGTGACTTTTGACCAAAATGGGAAAGATGGAGCATGTTTAATACTTAAGGACTTAAATTTTAATGCTGAATAAATTAGGTTTGATTAATGATTTTGAACAAAAAGGAAGCTTCATGTAAAAGCAAAGAACATTTCTTGCAAAATTAAGAGACCCATTCGGCCTAAACTTAGAAAAATGAGGTTTTGGGTTCCATTAAATTAATTTGGTATTTAATGGTTCAATTAGGTCCAAATAGGAATTAAAATTGAAATTAGAAAGGTAAGCTTGTCAAAAAAAAAAAAAAAAAACCAAGATTTTGACTTAAGAACTAAATTCGACCTAAAAGTGTTAAAATTGGGCTAGATAGTAGCATGATACCTTAACATGTTGAAAATTGGTCCAAATGCTAATAGCTATGCAATTCGAGTGTGGAACAATTCAATGATGATATTTACTAAAGGAACAAAAAGGAAGTATTCACGTGCACAATTAGATCCATGACTCGACCAATACCATTCGTCGGTAGTTAACTCTAATGAGGTGAACATTACGATAAGGGGTATGAGAATACCCAAAATCCTATATGGGTTAGACCTATATAAATATATGAAACCGAACCCTATATAGGTTGGATATGTTTAATATGGTAAACGTAACATCACATGCATCATGTGCATTGTGGGGCGTGTTGAGAAAAATCAATTGATTGAGAATTGGTTAACATGGTTAGGTTTGGTAGCCTAGCTGGAATAAATGGGTATTAGCGGTCCAACTATGTATGTACTCTAATCTGTATATCCGTACTTTTGGGTGATGGATTCCCACTAATAGTGGCTATAATGAGGGATAATTTCGTTGTTAGCATTAGGTGATTCAAAAATCATTAATAGAGGAGACTTGCTAATACCTAGGGTATTCGAATTAAAATTAATGAGTATGTGGGGAAATCGGAAAAGCATTGCATATCGGGTGCATCACCCCACTTACCGAGGTTCGGTTCACCTCGTTGTTATTTCTATGTTATGAAAAGAAAGGGTCAAAGTAGCAAGGATGCTTTCGGTTCCTCTTAAAAAGGGGCTCATGCATGACACAAACATAACGAAGTTTATTTTGATTGTAATTTTTGGTTGGGGTGTCGTTGGACATTTTAATGGTAATATAAATAATTTATAATTTCTTTCATTGTATTTATTAATGTTATGTAATTTGTACTATACACGTTTCAATATATAATGTGCCCTTAATACATGAGCATGTATGAATTGGGTATTAAATAAATATTTGGTCGTGTCGGCATGATGTGCTCCTCGCTTGGCCACTCCTTTTTGGGTAATTAGCTAATGGGCCTAGGAGGGGGCGCTATAAGGTGGTATCGGCGCTTTGGTTTAGTTAACTAGGTAGAAACCTAAGTGTCACGTGAGCTCGAGGATTGATACGCTACTAAACGACTAAGAATTTAATTATTCCTTCTCTTTGAATGTGTATGATCCTTATATGGCTTCATGTTAGCATATTGACAACTATTAATATTATTATTGTAGATGCCATGGTTATTTCATGTACCTTGTGTCGCTAGGACACGTCGTTAGTGGGCCATCCTAGTTGCACATTAGGATGAGATAAAGAGCCTCATTATCACCCCAAACCGGGATATGGTGACCCATGTTCTTTGAGTACATGACCTAATATAGCGAGATAGTGTTCGCCGATGCCTCCTTTGACCACTACCGTAGTACGGATTTCCTACGACTAACCTTATGATGGACTCCCCTACTAAGAGATCGAAGTTACTAGATGAGGTTTAGGGGAGTTTGATTGATCGATATTCTTATCGAAATCTAATGCGAGCCTTCCTGCTAGTATAGGTTAGGTGGACTCTTACCTAATTAATGTATAATTGGTCTACCTTTACTCCTCACCTATGAGATAGTAAACATTATGTCGGTTGATGTGATCGGTCGATGGAGAGTGGAGTACTCCTTTCCCCACGGTGTTCGATATATTCACCCGACCCAGTAGAGGTGTTACTAGGGGAAACCTATTATGAGCCTTTTGGATGTAAATAGGAACTTTTTTTTATTGTAAATATAGCACAAAAACCTTTGGAAGGTAGATGTGCTTATAAGTGCCTATTTTATATGAAATGCTTACCATATATGTAAATATAATCTCATACATAAGTGGATGATTTACATTATATGTTGATTTCGATACCAAAACTAACTTGAGCATAACATGGCATGTACAAAGTCAAAGCATGCCAAGAAAGAATCCGATACGAGCGAGGAGGTGAAGGGACCTCTAACGATAATAATGGAAATCAACAAGATGCTTTAAATTGTATTATGGATATGATGCAATAACAACAAAAAGCAATGCAACAACAAGAAGAAATCCATACGGAGCAAATGAGATAGCTCCCGGCTATGCATCAACGACCTTCACCTCCACTACCCTAGCATAGGAATGACATAATAGGTGTGAGAGATTCCATACTAGGGAATTTCAATCGAACGTAAGGACTTACAATGTATGTCACAAGCTAGGGCACATATCCTACAATTGCCTTAGGTGCGGAAACCGGGATCGGAAAAGGTACCTGCTCGGGTATACACTATGACGCGGGAAGAGGCCGATCGGGGGAATGCAATAGTAATTTATGGTAATGTTTTACTCCTTGGCTTCATTACATATGTTTTGATTGATTCTAGTGCTACACATTCATTCATATCAAAAAAATTAGTAAAGAGCCTAGGTGTTAAACTTGAGACATTAGATAAAGGGTATCTAATAGCGGTTCCCTACGGAGCAATTTTGGAATCAACAAGCATAGTTAAAGAGTGTTCGGTACGGATCAAGGATAAGATTCTAGAGGCTAATCTAATAGTATTGGATCTCTAAGATTTTGATTTGTTTTGGGAATGGATTAGCTAACAAGGCATGGTGCCACTATCGATTATCGAGGTAGAAGGGTAATGTTTGAGCTATGTGGAAATTAGTCGTTAGAGTTTATGGGCGATATGAAGTTTCAAGCCACATCGATCATCTCGATAATCAAAGCTCAAAGGATGTTAGGAAAAGGATGTATGGGGTACCTAGTGCATGTGGTGGATAGTCGGGTGGAATGAAAGTCAAAACCTAGAGACATATAGGTTGCATAAGAGTATTTAGACGTATTTCTAAAAAGTTTGACTACGTTACCATCGGAGAGGAAAATAGAATTTGAGATTGATCTAGAGTCGAGCATGACTTTGATTTCTAAGAATCCCTATAGAATAGCCCTAGTTGAGTTGAAAAAGCTAAAGGTATAGCTACAAGATTTATTGGATAAGGGATTCATATGGCCTAGTTCTTCATCTTGGAGAGCCCTAGTATTGTTCGTGAAAAAGAAGGATGGTAGTCTACGGTTATGTATCGATTATCGAGAATTGAATTGGGTGATGATTAAAAATAAATGCCCGCTACCTCGAATTGATTATCTATTCGATCAATTGTAAGGTGCGATGGTGTTCTCCAAGATTGACCTACAATTAAGGTATCACCAACTGAAGGTAAGATCGGAGGATGTGAGGAAAACGACATTCGGGATGAGATATGACTACTATGAGTTTCTAGAAATGCCGTTTGGGTTGACTAACACCCCCAATTGCCTTTTATGGACTTGAGGAATCAAGTGTTTAAGGAATTCCTAGATAAATTTATCATCGTATTCATCGATGATATTCAAGTTTATTCTCAAAGTAAGGAAGAACATAAAGAGCATCTAAGAGCTATCTTATAGATGTTAAGGGAGTAGTAGCTATTTGTCAAATTCAAGAAATGTGAATTTTGGCTAGCGGACGTAGCTTTTCTAGGTCATGTGATGACGAAGGAAGGTATAGTAGTGGATCCAAAGAAAATAGAGGTTATCCAAAACTAGCATACTTTAAAGAACATGATAGGGGTATGAAGTTTCTTAGGGCTAGCTGATTATTATAGAAGATTTATGAAGGCCTTCTCCGAGATAGCTAGGCCTCTTACTAACTTGATGAAAAAGAGTGTTAAAATTTCTAGTGGATGAATGCTTGTGAGGAGAGCTTCCAATAGCTGAAACTAAGGCTAATTATGACACCAGTGCTAAACATTTCATCCAAGGCTAGAAACTTCATGGTGTATAGTGATGCTTCTAAAAATGAGCTAGGAGTGGTGTTGATATAGAATGGAAGAGTAGTAGCCTATGCGTCATGACAAGCTGAAGTAATATGAATAGAATTATCAAACACATGATTTAGAGTTAGCGGTAGTAGTTTTTGCCTTGAAAAATCTAGAGATATTATTTATATGGTGAAAAATGTGAGATATACACGGATCATAAGAGTTTACGGTATATTTTGATGTAGAAGGAGCTAAACATGAGCCAAAGAAGGTGGTTGGAGTTAGTGAAAGAGCGTGATTGCATAATCAACTACCACACGAAAAAGGCCAATGTTGTTGTCGATGCTTTAAGCGAGAAAATCGGTTACAATGATTCAAGTAATCCAATCATTGATAGTAAGAGATCTTCAAAAGCTAGAATTGGAGGTAATTTTGGTAAGTCATGTGAGCATTTTATCGGCTTTGTTAGTCCAGTCGACTCTACAAGAAAGAATTCAAATGGGGCGAGCAAACGGATGAAAACCCGAATGAATTGAAGAAAAATGTAAAGGCCAATAGATTTAAAGGGAGGTTATGTGTTCCCTCGGTGAAGGATGTGAAGGAAGAAATACTAAAAGAAGCACACGTAACTCCCTATTCGATACACCTAAAAGCACGAAGATGTACCGGGACTTATGACAAAGTTATTAGTGGCTTGAAATGAAGAAAGACGTAGCTAATTTTTTGGCTAGGTGTCATGTCTATCAATAGGTAAAGACAGAACACCAAAAACCCTCGAGAATGTTAAAACCATTAGCGATTCTAGGATGGAAGTGGGAACATATAACTATGGTTTTCATCATGGGATTGCTAAGATCGAAAATGAGGTCGAATGCCATTTGGGTGATCGTGGATAGGTCTGAACAAATCAGCACACTTTCTTTTGATTAGAACCATCTATAATATGAACCGGTACACCTAGTTGAACCTTGATAAAATTGTAAGACTAGATGGGATTCGATCACAAAGGTGTCAAATCGAGATCCTAGATTCATCTCCATATTTTAGAAGAGTCTACACAAAGCCATGGCCACGAAGCTAAAATTTAGCGTAGCTTATCATCCATAAACTAACGGACAATCCGAACGAGTGATTCAAATACTTGAAGATATGTTACAAGCATGCGTTATGGATTGGTCCAAAAAATGGGAGAAATACGTACACTTAGCTGAATTTACGTATAACAAAATCTACCAAGATTTGTATGGGTGAGGATATATATCCGTAAGGTTTTTTATGGACTTAATCAAGTTTACCCACATCGAAAATCATAAACTTTACCATAGAAACATGCCAAGATCAAATGTATGTTAAAATAATAAATAAAGGTTGACACTTCTACCTTGAGTTAGATGCCGAATCTTTATTCAATAAGGTGAGCTCGAATCAATTTCTTTTCCTTGCTCCTTTTTCTACCGATTTGAACAATGTGAGACACTCGCCTTAACGCAAATGCCCTCTACCATCTCACACACACAAACCTATGGGATTAAGATTATATGTTCTAACACTCAAACAATCTCACTTTTATTAATTGATGATTTCGGTTTTGAAGAAAGAAAAAGGGGGGTGGCGGCCTTCGATTACGAGGAGAACAAAACCTATTTTCTCTCTTCTTTTATGTATGCTAAATTTTGTCTTAGAGTGAGAGAAACTTTTTCTCTCCACTTTTCTTTTTATTTTTATCGGGAATAGATTTGTTTCCAATTTGGATGGCAATCTACTTCCTAAAAAATAGGGATCACATTCCTAATCAAATTCCTCTTTAATCCTTCTACAAGAATAAGGACTCTTTCTCTTTTTTTAATTAAATAAGTTATAATCATTTAATTAAAATACTATTAGGGTTGAATTTAACATTTAAATAAGCCCCAATCGAAAATCAACTTAAGTCCACTCAATTATATTTTAATTAATAACATAATTTAATGGCCCGATAAGTGAGATAGTTTAAATCCAAACAAGATTTTTAAAGTGTGCGATCCCGTAGGTCCATTCAATGTTGGCAATGGGCCTAAATCCAGTTTATGGATCATAAATCATAAGCGGTCTCTAGCAAGACATTATGACTACCCAAATTAAATGAATGTCAATATAAATTAACATAACCTAGTTACAACCTTATATAACCCTTTGCCTCTCGATATCATGATCGGCATAAGGCATGGAACATGTCATCCTTATTTATTGCTAAATCATTTCTTGATCTATTAGTGACACCGACTAAATCAAATAAATGATAACACTTATCATTTCATTTGGGCATGGCCATGCACTACTCAGCTTCACTAATCAAGTGGCCGATGATATCTTCTCTCAATAAAGAGAGTCGCAATCCCTTCACTTCATTCATGTTTCTTAGCATGAATCGTGGCATACCCAATCATACCTATACTTTTCATTTAGTTACAAATGACATTAGGCATATGTTAAAGTGTGCAAGAATTCATCTAAGAATCCATAATGATTTCGGGTCGAGGGATTCAAGTATAAGCATTTGCATGAGAATCACTTATGACTTTCAACCATGTAGTGTTCTCATAAGCAAATCGATCCAAATACACTCGTTCCCTAACATGTTTCTATGTTCCCCGATTGATATCCGATATCCATGACCAGTAAAACATGATCATCTCATAAAGTACATACTAGTCTTAGTTTATTGGCATTCCTATGACAATAATCAACTAGGGACACTTAGAATAGTATTCTTTTATGCTTCAAGGTTTTACTATCAAATAATGTATTTGATAACTTAAGTAGAATTATTTTATTCATGGATATTTTATCTATTTTAAACATGCACAAGAATGATAATAAGATAAAACAATGGCTCATATGTATATACACAGTAAAGGAGTCAAAATACAATGTATTGGGCTAGGGCATACACTAACAATCTCCCATTTGCACTAGTCCCAATCGGGCATAATCCTAGGACCAAAAGATCTAGCATGACCCTCACAATTTGGCCTAGCTAATTGCTTATTTAAAGGATCTGCTACATTGTTCTTCTCCAAGAATCTTGCATATCTTCACATCTCCTCTCTTGATGATTTCTCGAATGAGATGGAATCTCCCGAGTATGTGTTTGGAATGTCTGGTGTGACTCGGGGTTCCAAGCTTGTGCGATGGCCCCGTTGTTATCACAATAGAGGTTTACTCGGATCTAGGGTGCTTGGATAACTCCTATTTCAATAACAAACTTGTTAATCCAAACTCGCCTTCTTTACAGGATCTAATGTTGCAATGTACTCGGACTATGTGGTAGAATCGGCGATGGTGTCTTGCTTTGAGCTTTTCCAGCTTACAAGCACTCCATTCAAACAAAACATATAACCAGATTGCGATCTTGATTCATCGACATTGGTTTGGAAAGCAACATCGTTGTAACCATTTACAATTAGCTCTTCCCGACCATCGTACACTAAGAAATATCCTTTAGTCCTTTTTAAGTACTTAAGGATGTTTTTGACAGATGGTCCAATGATTTTCACCTGGATCCTTTTGGAACCTCGCTTGTCATACTTAGTGCATGTGCGACATCCAGTCTAGTACATAGCATGGCATACATGATAGATCCTGTAGCTAATGCATAAGGAATCTTACTCATATATTCCCGTTGTTCTCTTGTAGAAGGACAATCCTTCTTACTTAGAATCACGCCTTGACTTATAGGAAGGAGCCCTTTCTTGGAGTCAACCATACCGAAACGTTTCGGTACTTTATCTATGTACTTTTCTTGGATTTTTAGGATCAATAAAACTCTCGAGTTGTGTCATATACACATCCTCGAGAAGGTTTCCATTAAGGAAAGCCATTTTGACATCCATTTGCCATATTTCATAGTCATAATATATGGCTATGGAAAGTACGATCCTAATGGATTTGAGCATGACTATTAGAGTGAAGGTTTCATCATAGTCAATACCATGAGTTTGTCTAAAACCTTTTGCCATCGGTCGTCCCTTGAAGGTGTTATCGACCTTTTTTTTGAAAATCCATTTGCACTCAATGATCTTAGCACCTTCGGGGGATAAACCAAAATCCATACTTGGTTATCATACATTGATTGCCTTTCGGATTTCATGGCTCCAAGCCACTTGGTTGAATCTGGACTTTAATCGCCTCTTTATAGGTAGTGGGCTCGTCTTGATCCACTAGTACAATACTTTGATCGTCGGTTATGAGAAATCCATATCTCTCGGGCTTGTTATGAATCCTACTTGGACCTTTTTAGTTCTTGTGTAATCGGTTTAGGTTCCACAACTCCTTGTGAATCCATTTCGATTTTCATACTATCCTCTATAAGAGTTAGTGGTTCTTGAACTTCTTTAAGTTGTACTTTATTCCCATTGCTTCTCTTGAAAATGAACTCCTTTTCAAAGAAAATAGCTTTCCAAGCAACAAACACTTTGTTCTCGCTTTGGTTGTAAAAGTAATATCCCTTAGTTTCTTTAGGATATCCCACAAATAAGCATTTATCGATTTTGGATGCTAGCTTATCCGATGTTAACCATTTAACATGGGATTCATAACCCCAAATCCTAAGAAAAGACATGTTGGGCTTTTTCCCATTCCATATCTCATATGGTGTCTTCTCAACTAATTTAGTTGGAGTTTTGTTTAGTAGGAATGCGGTAGTTTCAAGGGTGTAACCCCAAAATGAGATTGGAAGATCTGTTTGACTCATCATTGATCGAACCATGTCTAATAGAGTTTGATTCCTCTTTTTAGACACGCCATTCCATTGGGGTGTACCAATGAGTGAGTTGTGAAACTATTCCACACTTCTTTAGGTAAGAGTCAAACTCTTGGCTTAAATATTGACCACCTCAATCGGATGAATAGCTTTTATTTGTTTGCCAAGTTGGTTCTGTACTTTATTCTTATACTCTTTGGACTTTTCAAAAGTCTCGGATTTATGCCTCATTAGATATACATAGCCATATCTACCGAAGTCATCCGTGAATGTAATGAAGTAGCTATAACCACCTTTAATAGATGTACTTAGTGGTCCACATACATCGGTATGTATTAGGCCCAATAAGTCACTTGCCCTTTCACTCGATTTGTTAAAGGGGCTTTTAGTCATTTTTCCATGTAAGCAAGATTCGCATGTTTCATAAGATTCAAAATCGAATGAGCCAAGAATTCCATCTTTATGGAGTCTTGAGATGCGTTTCTCATTCACATGTCTTAACCGACAATGCCAAAAGTAGGTTAGGTTTAATTCATTTAATTTAACCCATTTGTTATCAATGTTATAAATGGGCTTGTGGTTTTCTAAGTCTAGAATATAAAGACCATTACTAATCAAAGCATTGCCATAGAAAATATTCTCATGATGAATAGAAATAACATTATTCTTAATAATGAAATAGAATCCATCAATATCTAAACAAGAAATTGAAATAATATTCCTACTCATAGCAGGAACAAAATAACAATTCCGTAAATGAATTATAAGTCCACTAGGTAAAGTCAAATGATAATCCCCTATTTCTAGGGCATCAACTTTTGCTCCATTCCCAACTCTTAGGTCGACTTCACCTTTAGCCAAAACCCACCTATTTCTTAGTCCTCGCACATTAGAACAAATGTGAAAACCACATCTAGTATTTAATACCCATGATACAAAAATAGAAAGATTGACTTCTATAACGAAGATACCTAAAGTGGAAGCCTCCCCTCCATTCTTCTTTAGATCTTCCAAGTAAACTAGGCAGTTCCTCTTCCAATGCCCGAGCATTGTTGCAATGGAAACACATGCCCTTCTTCGGTGGCTTGGGCTTAGGTTCCTTGACCTCTTTGCCTTTGGATATAGGTCCAACCTTGCCCTTGGCCTTGGCATTGCCCTTGCCCTTTACCTTTCCACCTTTACCCTTTTGAACCAGACGAAGACAGGATTGGTTTTCTTTATGTTCCGCTTAGCATTTTTAAACATCCCATGCAACTCGAAACCGAGTTGTCCATCCCATGCATGTTGTAGTTCATGAAAAGCTGATCATAACTTTTTGGCAAAGATGCCAAGATGAGGTCGATTGCTAATTCCTTGTGAATGGGTGCATCAAGCTTCTCAAGAGTATCAATATACCCTTTCATCTTGAGCACATGGGCACTCACCTGAAGTACACGGTGCCATTTTGCATGAAGTTAGTGCCTTGGTTGTCACGAACCTTTCATGACGAGCTTGCTCTTGGAACCTTTCCTTGAGGTGAGTCATGATCACAAAGCCTCCATATCCATAAATTGTTTTTGTAATTCCGGACTCATGGTAGCCGATAAGAGGCAAGTCACATCATTGAAGTCATTCTTTTTCCTTTCGAATGCTTTCCTTTGAGCGAGTAGTGGCATTTATAGCTCGGTTCATTGGTTAATGCTTGGTCTAGGACTTCAAGCTTCCTCTCTTGCTTGAGAACTATTCTCAAGTTTTGAGACCAATCAAGGAAGTTAGTTCCATTAAGTTTGTCTTTCTCAAGAACTGATCGCAATGAAAATGGTTGTGAGTAGTTCGATGCCATTTCAATCCACACAATATCCGCAAGATTAGTATGAGGTCTTTATTTATAATCCCACAAGATTAGTATGAGATCCTTATTTCACCTTGTCTTAGTCAAGTTGAGCTTGTACACATAAGACTTAGTTATTTTAGTAGGAACCCTTTCCAATTGTATCTAATATAACTCTTGGATCGAATGGAATCAACATCTTATGTTGGGCACTATTCCATTTTATTACCTAGGGTCGGGACGGTCCCACTACCCATGTTAAGTCAATCCTACATTTGAGTGTTAGGCATAACATTTATCCTAGCTCTTGCCTTACAAAGATAATCCAATGCGCCTAGCCGTGGCATAGTCGACGTTTAGATGATCGATGCCTTGACAAGTTTCTAATTAGGAAGACAATTTTATGACTTAATATTGTAGGGATTCATTTTATTACGGCTTACATGGCATATACAAATTTCCATTCATTCACACATGCATAGTATATATAAGGTGCATAAAATTTAAACGTGACATGTCATAGGCCAAATACCTAACTCTAAGAAAAGCTACATCTAATGGGCTTCCTCCGAGTTGGGTCCGCACACCTCCATTAGGCTCCGTCTCTTGTCTTGATTACAAGGTCTTCAATATGATATTAAATACATCTATTCTAATAAAATAAAATTAAAATTTTACAAAAAAAAAATAGACAACACTCAGTGCCGTATTCAATTACAACCCATAATAAAAATAGGCCCATGACATACACCATGCATAACCATTCACAAAGCAATACACCAAAATGATTAAAATCGAAAACATATACTAGCAAATAATATGGATTTTCAATTTTAATTATGTCCATAAGCCATTTGAGAAATTGTGTATTTGATTTTAAGAACTAACCCTATTAAGGGTTTGGGTGTTAACCCAATAGGTCAAACCTTTTGACCACTCATTGAATGAGTTGTTCATAAAATCACAATTTTAATCATATTAAAAAATCTATACACTATTAGATTAAGATAGTGCCATTAATCCTTTTCTAGTCAATTTCTCTTACCAATTTTATGTTATGATTTAATCTCATTAAACATAAAACCCATGAAACACAATTGAAAGTTACAACATATTCGGTTTACCAATTAAACTCATGAATCTATCAAGTTAATAACACATTCGGCTATTCCCATTAAACTAATCAAATTCGGCCTTTTGACATTTAAACACACAAAATCAGATTTCCAACATGGCAAAATTGATTTTTAATTGATTAGATTAAGCATACAAGCCATGCTGCGATACCACCGTAAGGTTTCCTATGGACTTAATCAAGTTTACGCACAGCGAAAATCACAAACTTTACCATAGAAACATGCCAAGATCAAATGTTTGCTAAAATAATCAATAAAGGTTGAGACTTTTACCTTGAGTTAGATGTCGAATCTTTATTCAATAAGGTGAGCTCGAATTAATTTCTCTTCCTTGCTCCTTTTTCTACCGATTTGAACAATGGGAGACACTACCTTAATGCGAATATCCTCTACCGTCTCATACATAAAAACCTATGGGATTAAGATTATGTGTGCTAGCACTCAAACAATCTCACTTTTATTAACCGATGACTTCAGTTTTGAAGAAAGAAAAAGGAGGGGGCGGGGGCCTTGAGTTAGGAGGAGAGCAAAACCTATTTTCTCTCTTTTATATGTGTCCCGAATTTTATCTTAGAGTGAGAGAAACTTTTTCTCTCCTCTTTTATTTTTATTTTTATTAGGAATAGATTTGTTTCGAATTTGGATGGCAATCTACTTCTTGAAAAATAGGGATCACATTCCTAATCAAATTCCTCTTTAATTATTCTACAAGAATAAGGACTCTTTCTATCCTTTTAAACAAATAATTTATAATCATTTAATTAAAATACTATTAGGGCTGAATTTAACATTTAAATAAGCCCCAATCGAAAATCAACTTAAGACCACTCAATTATGTTTTAACTAATAACATAATTTAATGGCCCGACAAGTGAGATAGTTTAAATCCAAATCCAGATTTTTAAAGTGCGCGATCCTATAGGTCCATTCAATGTTGGCAATGAGCCTAAACCCAATTTATGGACCATAAATCATAAGTGGTCTCTAGCAAGACATTATGACTACCCAAATTGAATGAATGTTAATATTTATCATTTCATTTAGGCAAAAACCCAAATTAACGTAACCTAGTTGCAACCTTATACAACCCTTTGCCTCTCGATATCATGATCAAGATAAGGCATGGAACATGTCATCCTTATTTATTGCTAAATCATTTCTTGATCTATTAGTGACACCGACTAAATCAAATAAATGATAACACTTATCATTTCATTTAGGCATGGCCATTCACTACTTAGTTTCACTAATCAAGTGGCCGGTGATATCTTCTCTCAATAAAGAGAGTCGCAATCCCTTCGAGTTCATTCATGTTTCTTAGCATGAATCATGGCATACCCAATCATACCCATACTTGTCATTTAGTTACAAATGACGTTAGGCGTATGTCAAAGTGTGCAAAGATTCATCTAAGAATCCATAACGATTTCGGGTCGAGGGATTCAAGTATAACCATTTGCATGAGAATCACTTATGAC
This sequence comes from Dovyalis caffra, assembly GCA_963924115.1. Taxonomy (NCBI): domain Eukaryota; kingdom Viridiplantae; phylum Streptophyta; class Magnoliopsida; order Malpighiales; family Salicaceae; genus Dovyalis; species Dovyalis caffra. The sequence continues at coordinate 720,352 of CAWUPB010001189.1, forward strand.
TTTCAACCATGTAGTGTTCTCATGAGTGGATCGATCCAAATACACTCGTTCCCTAACATGTATCTATGTTCCTTGATTGATATCCGATATCCATGACCGAGTAAAGCATGATCATCTCACAAAGTACATACTAGTCTTAGTTTATTGCCATTCCCATGACAATAATCGAGTAAGGACATTTAGAATAGTATTCTTTTATGCTTCCAAGAATTAAAACAAAGGTTAGTCATAGCCATAGTGCTAACTATTCCGTCCGAAGATGGAAATTTTATGGTTTACAATGATGCTTCTAAGAATGGGCTAGGAGCGGTGTTAATATAAAATGGGAAGGTAGTCTTCTATGCGTCCTAGCAATTGAAGGAATACGAAAAAAATTATCCGACGCATGATTTAGAGCTAGCGCCGTAGTTTTTACCTTAAAAATCTAGTGACATTACTTGTATTGGGAAAAATGTGAGATATATACGGATCATACAAGCTTACGATATATCTTCACACAAAAGGAGTTGAACAAGAGACAAAGAAGGTGGTTAGAGTTAGTGAAGGATTATGACCGTGTAATCAATTATCACCAAGGCAAAGATAACGTTGTCGCCGATGCTTGAAGTAGAAAATCGATAGCAATGGTGTAGGTAATCCGATCGTCGATTATGAGAGATCTATAAAAGCTATAACTAGAGATGATCCCAGCGAGCCACTAGAGCATTTTATCGGCTTTATTAGTCCAGTCGACTCTACATGAAAGAATTTAGATAGGGCAACAAATAGATAAAAAATTGAATGACTTAAAGAAAAACATAGAGGCGAGAGAAGGACTCGATTTTATGAAGGATGATAAAGGAATAATTAGATTTAAGAGAGGTTACGTGTTCCCTCGGTAGAAGATGTGAAGGAAGAGATATTAAAAGAAGCCCACTCAAATCTCTATTCGATACACCCGGAAGCACAAAGATGTACTAGTACTCGCAAAAATGTTATTGGTGGCCTAGAATGAAAAAAGATGTAGCTAATTTTATGGCAAGGTATCAAGTCTATCAACGAGTGAAGGCCGAACACCAAAAACCCTCAAGAATGTTAAAGCCACTAGTGATTCTAGAATCGAAGTGGGAATAGATAACTATGGTTTTTGCAATGGGATTGCCAAGGTCAAAAAGAGGATCGGATGCTATTTGGGTAATCGTAGATCGATCGACCAAATCGAGTGCACTTTCTTCCGATCAAAACCACCTATAATCCGAACCAATATGCCCAGTTGTATCTTGACAAAATTGTATGACTACATGGGATTTCAATCTCAATTATATCGGATTGAGATCTTAGGTTTACATCCGTATTTTAGAAGAGTCCGCACAAGACTATGGGGACAAAGCCGAACTTCGAGCATCGCATATCATCCACAAACCGACGACAATCAAAATGAGTGATTTAGATTCTCGAGGATATGCTACGAGCATGTGTTTTGGATTGGTCCGGAACATGAGAGAAATACGTACGCTTAGCTAAATTTGTGTATAAAAATAGTTATCAAGCTTCAATTGGGATGGCTCCCTATGAAGCCCCGTACGAATGGCGATGTAGATCTCCCGTGCATTGGGATGAGATAGGGGAAAGGAAGTTTTTGGGACTAGAACTAGTGTAGTAAACGACCGACGTGGTGGAAAAGATTCATGAACGGATGAAAACAACTCGGAGTAGACATTAAAGTTATGCCGATAAGAGGAGGAAGGATCTGGAATTTATAGTCGCCGACTATGTATTCTTAAAAGTTTCACCAATGAAAGGCATACTACGATTTGGGAAAAAGGGAAAATTAAGACCATGATACATAAGACCATTTGAGATACTAGACCAGAGTAGGTGATAAGGCCTATCGCTTGTTGTCGCCGCCATCCTTAGCAAAAGTACATAATGTGTTCCATGTGTTAGTGCTAAGAAAGTATGTGGGAGAGCTAAGTCAAATGCTAGAGATAGAGCCATAAAACCTCACTCCGGATTTAACATACGAAGAAAGACCGATCCGGATTCTCGATCGATAGGTCAAACGATTGAATAATAAAGAAATCGGATTAGTTAAAGTTTTATGAGAAAATCATGACCTCGAGAAAATGACTTCGGAATAGGAAGAAGAAATGAGAGACAAATACCCAAAACTATTTGCTTAAGTCAATTTCGAGGATGAAATTCCTTTTTAGGAGGGGAGAATTATAACACTTGTAAAAATCCTTAACCATAAAGCGACACATATTAGAATATTTATATATATGCATGCATTAAGGGTAAGTATAATTCTTATTAAACCATGTGAAATTAATGCTTAAAATTTTTTATTTAGGTTAAAATAATGTTATTGTGCTTGAGATTAATGGTTTAATTATTAAAGAAATCAAATATGCAAAATCGGTGTTTTGAGGACTATATTCTATCCGAATTTAGTGTGATATATTGGAGGACTTTAGAGTGCTTATAGGTAAAAATTAAAGCATAAACATTGTTCTTCTATGTGTCTACTACCTATCTCGCAAAATGTTGTGATTTTTAGACCTATATATAAAGAGTTATAGCAATTTTAGTAAAGGTTGGTCTTAAAGCATCACTGCTGGAACATTTTTGGGGGAAGAAAATTCGAGTTTAGGGAGAGGAATTTCTAAAATTTAATGGAAAAAAATGTGTTTAGTTACTTGATTTACTCTAACCAATTAATTAGGACACATAATCCCCCTTAATTAATGAATTAAGGCTAGCACACTCTAACCTTCTCAAATCTGCCACATCTCTCTCAAGACTCACCATTAACTTTCCACACTTCCAAATTAAGTCCAACCATCCGTACACTTACTTAGACCAAGACTTTAAGCATGTATATATATATATATAGAAAGAGTGCAAGTGATAAGAAATTTTTAGGTAGCCGTAGCCACCAAAATTAGGAGAGAAAAACAAGTAAACAAGAGAGGAACAGGAAAGGAAAAGAAAAAGAAAAAGAAAGAAAAGAAAGAAAGGGAAAGCCTAACCAACCTTTAGGAAATTCAAGCAAGGTAAGTAGGTTCGTTGATCTATGTCTTAAGTTATTTTTTATGTTTTTTTTAGTGTTTATTTCGTGGGTTTGTAATTATTTTTCTATGGATTGCTATGGTTGTTTGTTTTTGTGTTAAGGCTTGCTAAATTATGATGGATTTATGTGTTTTTTTGTCATGCAAATATTTTTTGATATGTTTAAATGTGTGGATGAGTTGGAAAGGAAAAAAGGAAGAAAAAGGGTATGGACCGAATGGATTGAACCTAACCTAGGTTTGGTAAGCTTAACTTGGAATGAAAAGGGAATACACTTCTAGAGTTTCCCTAGGCTAAAACCATTTAGCCAAGCGGAGAAAATGGGAAAATAATTAATCTTTTGGGAAATTAAGGGCCTAGAATATCATGGTAACTCAATTACGAATGGGTTAATAGTTTAGGATGAAAATAAATTCACTAGACAAAAAAAAAGGCAATCCATGGTCGTTTCAACAACCCATCCGACCTAACTAAAAAAATAGGATTTTGAACTTCATTAGGTAAATTGGACATTTGATCACTAAATTTGGGTTCCTTGGTGGATGTTAGGGTTTACATCTCCTTTGTAACTCTTCTATGTATGAGTTGGTACGTCGTTAAAAAGGAAGTGACCTAAAAATAAAAAAACAATTCTTGCTTATTTTGAGACCATTTAGCCTAGGAGAGAAAATATTAACATTGAATCCCTTTTGTGTAAGTAGAGATCAAGAAGTGAAGATGAACGCAAGTAGAGATCAATGATTACAAGACATATAAATAGGGCAATAGAAAAAGAGAATTCAAGAAAAATCGAGATAAAAACCTAGACCCTTTATGAGTCAACTTCGACTACTAAGATTAAATATTCATTTTAAAAAAAATTAGCTTAGGTATGTCACGTATAAATCCTTAGGATTAACCGATGTCATAGACTAAGTTATACACCGAAATTCGAGCCTAGACTTACCCATTACACAAAAAGGAAAAACTCATAAGTACAAAGTAGATTTATGCAATGAATGCTACCGATGAACAGAAATTGTATTCTCATTTTGAATACTTTAAATGGTACATGAAACACCTATGAAGTCTCAAGTGTGTGTTGGACACGGGAACGGTCCGAGAAGAAAATGGTGATAGCATAATTAGTCAAATGTGTTAAACATAATACCATGTGCATCATGTGCATTCGGGAGTGATATGAAATCAATAAATATCATTGAGTCATGAGATAAAAAAGTTTGGTAACCAAACTCGCATGGAATGGGTAACAACATGAAACCATGTGCGTGCTCTATTACTTACACCATTAAGCGAGGGATGATTCCGCTAACCGTGTGCTACAACAAGGGATAATTTTGTTATGAGCGGTAGGTGATAATGAGATCACCGAGAGAGAGTAATAGAGCGAGTAGGTGATAATGCGATCATCGAGAGATGGAACGCACAAACTTGCTAATACCTAGGGTACTCGAATTAAAAATAAATAGGTAGAATGGGAAACGAACTTCATTTCATATCACATGCATCACCTTACTTACGGAGCTTCGGCTCACCTCGTTGTTATTTGCATGTTATAACAGGTAGCGTTGACTTTAGTACCAATAAGGATGTTGCTGGATCCTCCAAAAGAGCTCGGGGGTGACATAAACCTTAAGGGATTTTATTTTGTTTATTTGTAATTTTAGGGTTGTGGTGTCAATGAATATTTTAATGGTATTATAAATAAATTTTATAATTTCTTCCACTGTTTTGTTAATATTATGTAAATTTTCTTGGTCACAATTTATTGTATGATAAGTCCTTAATTTATAAACACAAAGGTGTTTAAGGTAAATTCAGAAATTCGTCATGTCGGCGTGATGCACCTTACCTAGTGTAACCTCCGTAAAAACCCTTATCCGTAACGCAACGTGTATTAGAATAATTCTATATATATGTATATTAAGAGTAAGTATAATTCTCATTTCATCATGAGAAATTAATGTTTGAAATGTGTGATTTATGTTAAATTAAAGTTATTGTGCTTAAGATTAATGGTTTAATTATTAAAGAAATCAAATATGCAAAATCGGTGTTTAAGGACTATATTCTGCCTGAGTTTTGTGTGAATTATTTGAGGACTTTAGGGTAATTTTTGGGTCAAACTTAAAGAATGAAAATTGTTCATCTATGTGTTGAATAGGGCTATATAAAATTTTATAATATTTGGACCCATACATTAAGAGTTATACCAATTATAGTGAGGGTTGTTTCCAAATGCATTCTGCTGGAATTTTGGGAGAAGAATCTGTCCGAATCTTGTGAGATTTATTTGATGCTGTTAGATTGATTTTTGAGAAAAACTTAAAGAATAAAATTTTTTTTTCTATGTGTTTAATATCTCTCTATAAAATTTTATAATTTTTTGATACATATAGAAAGAGTTATGCACATTTTAGTATAGATGGGTTAGGAGGTAACACTGCTGAAATTTTAGGAAAAAAGAAATTCCAAATTTTAAAAATCGAAATTTTCAAATTTTTTATGAAAGAAATTATTTCTAATTACATGAACCCAGCTTATTAATGTGTTTATTTAGCCTAAGTTTTCTTTAGCCACCTAAGCACTTGAATTAAATGCTTGGAAGCCAAATCATCACCTTTGACTTCCAAAAGATGCCAGCTTTGCCATCCAAGCTTCCTCCACTTTACATTTGGCCTAGTTAAATTTTAACACTTATGATATAAATAAATGAGAGGATAAAAGGTGAGCATATAAGGGAAAGATAGGGTTAAATGGCTGCCATTTTTAGGCCAAAAACCATAGCCATCCAGAATTAAAAGAGAAGCCAAATTGAAGAGAGAAAAACAGCAAAAAGAGCGAAAGAAAGAAAAGAGAAAAAGAAAGGGAAAAAGGAAAGAAAAAGAGCTAAGGAAATTCTAATCAAACCTAAAAGAGGCAAGTAGGTTTCATGTTTTTGGCTGATTAATATCTTAAATTATTTTTTTTAAAGTTATTTTGTTAGTGTTTATTTCATGGTTTATAATAATTTTCAATGGTTATATGCTTGATGCTTGGGATAAATCTATGTATGAATGCCTTGTTGTGATGATTTATGATGTTATGATGTTTTGAAAAATGTCCAAGTATGTGATGATGGGTTGGATTGAACTTGGACTAAATTTAAGTGAACTAAAACATGTTTAAAGTTGGCTTGGAATGAACTAATAAATTAATGTTGATAAGAAGTAAATTCTGTCCGAATTTTGGGGTGTATGTTCAAGGATTTTATATTGATTTCTAGGTGAACCTTAAAGCATAAACGTTCTTCATGTATGTTTCAAAAAACTTCCTTTAAAATTTCTTGGTCATTGGATTCATGTACAAAGAGTTATACCCGATTTAGTATGGATAGCTCTAGACAAACTACTATTAGGCAGATTGCTCCCTAAGTTTCAACAATTTGTAATTAATTGTGTATTTGGTATTTAGACCTAATTTTTGGATATGTTATAAATAAATATTTCTAGTATCTAAAATAAAATAAGTAAGATTTAATTATGTTCTAAAATTAGAAAATTATTTACTCGATTAGAAGTTGCTCGGTAATAAACCCTAAAACCAAAGAATTAGACTTGGACAAAATTAATGGGTTTGGAATAAACTAAATGGGCTTGGACTAAATAAAAGGGAATTGAATAAAGTCAATGGACTTGGGATAAAGTTAATGGGCTTGGATTAAAGTAAATATACTTGGACCTTCTTTTAAATATTAACGAAACTAATTAACAATATTAATGAGCGGAGATTGTGATCCTGCTTGTGGGTATCATGATTGGTATGTGACCAATGGATAAATTTTGAGTGTGAGTTGGACCATGAGTATGGCATGAGAATGAAGGGTTGGTACCCGAATTTGGTTGAATGTGATTAAATAAGTCATCACGTGCATCATGTGCATAGTGGGTGGTTTAAGACAAGTCAATTGATTGAGAAATGGTTTATACATCTAGGTTTGATAACCTAACTCGGAATAAATGGGTATTAGTAGTCCAAGTACTCTAGGTCGTGTGCTCGCAATATTAGATGATGGATTTCCACTAATAGTAGTTACAACGAGGGATAATTCCATTGTAGTAGAAGATGATCCGAGGATCATCCGGATGAAATCAAGCTATGTGCTTGCACTCGTTAGACAATAGATTCCTCGCTAACAATAGTTACAATGAGGGATAATTCCGTTGTAGCGAGAAGGTGATTTGCGGACCACCCGGATGATAAATAGAGTAGATTGACTAATACCCGTGGTACCCGAGATTAAAATTTATGAGCATAGTGGGAAGTCAAAACAACATTGCATATCACGTGCATCACCTCGCTTACCGAGCTTCGACTCACCGTGTTGTTATTTTTTATGTTTTGACAAAGAAAGGACAAGTTGGTACGGATGCAGCTGGCTCCTCCTAACCGGCTCATGTGAGGCACCATATGTTAGTTTTTATTTTGTCCGTAAATTTAGGGTATTAAGTTCGTGAGAAATTGAATATCGCTCGTAATTTTTTATTAATATATTTAATTATGTTATGTAAATTTTATCTTAAGGAGTTATATACGTAATGTATTGTTAAAGTCATAATAATATCATAAGAAAACTACCTAGAGTTTAGGGTACGTCGGCGTAACGCGCTTCGTCCGATACCCTACTTGGGTAGTAGAAATATGACTCGGGGCGGGGCGTTACACCTAGTTACTCCTATTTAGGTAATAGAGAGTGAATCGGGGTGGGGGCATCACGAGTTGAGATAACTCAAGATCCAATAAACTTATAAGCAAGGATTAGTATTCACATAAAATGTGATAAGATAAGGAGTTATCGGACCAATGCAATTAGGAATTACATTATATCTAATTAGTAGGGAGATACATACCTAATCCTTCATCTATGGCTTGTTGAGATAACTTAAAGCTAATGCATGTTAGAGGATAGGATCCTAACCCACTAAGAAAACAAATCAAAAAGTTTTCTTGAGTCTTATATTGAAAGTTATAGAACTTGAAGAAAATAGTGACGAGATACATAGATTTTACTTCTTTAATTTATGCTTTGTTTTGTGTTACGCAATGTAATTAACCAAATCGTACGCTTTTATATCATGTCGGATTGCTCGGGATGATCTGGAAACACATCGATCGATCGATCATTGATGAAAGTAACACTTTAATGGCATAAATTTCCTCAACTAGGAAATGAATTTGAGGATAGTTCTCTAACATGAGAAAATTCTCTATAAGATAAAGAAAGCTCTTCCAAGTCGAGCCTTTTCTAGTTCAAGCTAAGCTCATGAAGCATGGATCAAACATAGAAATGATGCAATCACTGCTTAGAGCATGATGGTTATTGCTATGAAGTTGGAAAATAGGCGCTAAAATAGAAGCTCATAACCTTTTGACATCATAGCGGAGCTCAAGAGCTTATTTGAAGAGAATACTAGGTAGGAGCATTATGAGATAGCAAAAAAAATATTTAGAACCAGAATGTATGAGGGATCCAATGATGAAAAACATGTAACTCAAATGATAGGCTATATCAATAGATTGGCCAACCTTGAAATTGGAATGAATGCTGAATTATCCATTAACCTAGTACTATAATCGTTGCTCAATAGCTTTGGACAATTCATCATGAACTTTAACATGATGCACTTATAAAAGACTCTTGGAGAAATATTGTCCATGCTAAGGGAAGCTTACCTCAAAATTAACAAGAAGAACCAAATTTTTCTACTTCTAGTTAATAATGGAAAAGGCATAGTAAAGGGCAAGAAAAAGCTTAAGAAGAAGAAGAAGTCTTCAATTATGCCTACTTGGAGGAGTGAAAAATGTCGATGCTCAAAATAGCTCAAAGGATGTAATTTGCTTTCATTGTAACAAGAAATGGCATTGGAAACACAATCGTAAAGAGTACCCGTAATGGGTGCAAAAGAAGAGTTCTACCATCACCTTAGGTATTTATGTTATTAATGCTAATCCTTCTATTTCTAAATTTTATCTCATGAGTATATCATACTAAATGTGGTGCTTATATTTTTGAAATGTACAAAAGCTTAAAAAAGAAAGGTAGATAGCTTCAAGGAAGAATATCTACATAACGATAATGGATCAAGAGTTGGGTCATTAGATATAGGTATTTGTGAGCTAACATTACCATGTAGGAATGTTCTAAGACCCAATCATTATCGTTTTAGTAAAGACTAAAGATCTTATTTCCATTCCTTATTTTGAATAAGTATTTCATTTTAAGAATAATTGTTATTTTTAAAGATGAGTTTTTATGAAAATATTTTGATAATGAGTATATGTTTTAAACATAATTCCCAAGTGTATAACATAAATACTAGAAGACTCAAATGACCTAAATAAATATTAATTAGTAAGCAACATCAAACTTAGTCATATAAGCAAGAATCTCATATCCAACCTACTTATACAAAGGATCTTTAGAATCATTTGATGATGTCTAAGGAATTTTTTTTACTTGGCAAAGAAACATTAATCCCCTTTTAGTTGAAAAAGAGAAAGAGTTACTAATTAGTACGGACCTTATTTATAGAGATGTATATGGGCCTATGTTCACCCAAGCAAGAGGAGAACATGCTTCACATAACCTTTAATGATAGTGGATCATGCTATGGTTATAAGAAATAAGTCCAAAGCATTTAAAATGTTTAAATGTTTAGCCTTAAAAATTCATGTTATGAACTAGCAAGAGTATTAAGGCATCTCAATTAGATTGAGGAATTGAATACTTGGATGCCAAAATTTTAGATCACGTTAAGGAGAATTAGAGTCTCTGTGGACATAATATGTTAGACATGATCAATCCATTATGAGTTGAATTAATATCCATATTTTTGGATAAATGCTCCTTACTACAAACTTTATAATGAATAGGATTTCAATTAAATCTATTTAAAAAATCACATATGAGATATGGAAAAGAAAAGAAAATAAATTAATCTTTCCTTATGATTTGAGGCTATAAGATTTGAGTAGACTTGTTGTTCATTACTAAGCATACTATGTTCGTTGGGAAGGAGTTTATTGATATTAGAAACAATGGGAGGAAATTTAAACTTAATAAGATCCGAGTAGACTCATAAATTGACACTTTAATAAAGGAATCCTAAAGTAGAACGATTACAAACTATTGTAACTCTCTCATACATAAAAAAATAAAAAATTCAAAAGTTCAAAAGAAATTCATCAATAAGACAAAAGCATATAATCTTCTCACCTTAACACATAGTGATGTAAGCCTTAAAAGGGTTGACGAAGTTATTACTTTTGAAATGACAATGTTAGATATTGATTCCTAGAAAAAGACAAATGACAAGCATGTGTAGATGCATGCCCTAATCCTTCACAAGATCATATAAATAAGAGTTGTAAAATATTAAGGCCCAATAAGAGACATAAGCATGTCTTTAGGAAAAAAAAGTCAATGTTTTATAAAGCGATCAAAGATTTCGATTATTCATCAAAAGCAAAGACAAACCTTGTGTATACAAGAAGCTAGTGGGAGCCTACTAGTCATGGCTATTCGATACAAAATTACACCTCGATTATAATAGTATCATGTTGTGAACAAAAAGATTAAGAAATCTAGAAGAAAGTTCCCAAAGATGACATGAGAGAGTAACCTACAATCTAAGAGTATAGATCTATAGACGTAGATTACTTGAAATGTAAGGAGTCTCCCACGGTAGTTACAATGACATGATAATCAAAAGGTTTAGTATGGAAAAATAAAAGAAATTTTTATTCCAATGCCATATAGCTTGGTGGTCGATAATAAAAGGTCCATAACATAAGTTAAAGAACTAAGGTCTTATCAAAATTCTAAGCATGTACTATATGGCTACCACTTAATTACGAGAGATAAAAGGGCCGTAGTAATATAAGGATAGAAAAGGATCATACTATAATAACAAAGTTGACCCTTAGACTAAGCCTTTATCTTAGTCGAAACATGAGACCCTCACTCGATCATCAAGATTAAGGGACATGACTAGTTGGCTCTAGTGCAAGTGAGAGATTGTTAGTGTAGGTGCCCAAGATCCAACCATGTTTGGATGTACAAATGGTCCTTAAACTTGAAATCATCACGGTTATCTCATTGGAGGACTTATGCACTTTGACACTCGTTTTGATGGACTCATTAAAGGGTTGTAAGTGGATGATTCGTTGGATGCACTAGGAATCTAATGGAGGTAGGTTTATAACTAACATAGGACATATCATTCATTACATGTTAATGGAATTATCACATTATAGTTCGATAAATGCCTACTCAATAAATCTATAGCCATAGTAGGAGTACATGAATAGAGTATAATTTGTTTACTCCAAGAGCTAAGACATTTGAGAATCAAAGAAAACTTATGTGATCATAATTGAACCGAGACTTATAACCAAGTTTGAGATCTCACTATAATAAGTTGATATGAAAACTGAATTATATAGTAATCATGCTTATAAAAAGTAATAATGGATTAATTAATCCTCCAAGAGAATTGGGTAATCATTATGTCTTGCTAGATGCCAATCTTGATTTGTGTATCAAGAGATAAAATAGTCTTTTATTCTTGATACATTGCTAATATATCTAGGAGCCTATTGGGTCACATGCATAAATTCAAATATTCACATTATAAATGAGAAGCAAAGACATTGAAAAAAAATTATAAACATGAATGTTTCCTATTTTGGAAAGAGTTTCAAAATGAAAAGTTTCTTTAAATAAGAAGTTTCATAAAATAGAAAGTTTTCTTAAATTGAGAAGTTTCCTAAAATGGAATGTTTCGTATTTTAGAAATAAGTTTCCTAATTTGGAAGTTAGTTCCAAATTTTAAAATAAATAACCTAAAATGAAAATAGGTTCTCTAATTTAGGTCAAATGGTATTTTGGGAAATTGCTTTCTAATATGGACCCGTCCAAAATTATTTATTTGGATAGTCTAAATAAATTAATTGGGTTATAATGGTTTTAGCCCATTAGGTTTAATTAAAAAGCCTTAAGATCTTTTTGTGGGAGGATAAACATCAACCTTATTGGATAAGATTGAATGTTTTAAAGATAATGATAAAAAAGCCTATATGCAAAATAACTCCTCATCCTTGGAGGATAAGGAAGTAACAACCTAGAGTCATTTAGGGACTTATTTTCACCCCTTTCCTTGTCCTTGGAGGATATGAAAACTCTCCTATAAATACATAGGAGAGAGGGAGGTGTTAGTGTAGTTGCCTAAGACCCAACCATATTTGGATGGGGTTGAGTTAATGTATCATTGCATTATTTATTTTAATAATAAGAATTCTTTCTATTAATTCTTATGTTTACATGTTGATGAATTTAGTAGAATTAGATAAAAGTCCTTATCATATGCATTTACAATAGTGATTGATCGAAAGATATGAGATAAATACTAATACACATAAATGATATCATTAAATGTCTCAAGTCGTAGCATTGTCAAGAATGGACATTGTTCTTATACGGATAGCCTTGTGAGTGCTATGCTTATGCTATATGATAGCAGTAGGAGATCTCACACCTATTGGCATGTTGATACCAAAGCAAGCATTTAGGTGATTTATGTTAGAGAACGTATCACTAGACTTGACTCACTATGAGAAACTATTTGGTTTTAGTCTATGGCAATCTCATAGGAGATGGGTATAAATGGTCCTTAGACTTAAGGTCATCATGGTTATCTAAATGGAGGATTTATGCACTTTGACACTCATTTTGATGGACCCGTTAATGCGTTGTACATGGGCAATTCATTGGGTGCACTAGGAATCTAATGGAGATAGGTGTATGACTAAGATAGGATATGTCATTCATTGTATGCTAAAGTAGTTATCATATTGCATTTCGATAAATGTCTCGCTCAAGAAATCTATGGCCATAGTAGGAGTACACTAATAAAGCATAGTTAGTTTACTCTAGAGCTAAGACATTTGGAAATCGAAGAAAACTTGTGTGATCATAATCGAATAAGACTAATAACTAAGTTCAAGATCACACTTGTGCTAACTTAACGTGAGGACTCGAATTGTATAGTAACCATGCTCATGAAAGGTAATAATGGATTAACTAATCCTCGTGGAGAATTGGGTAGTCATCATGCCTTGCTATAGGCCACTATTGATTTATGTATTAAGAGATAAAAGAGGATTATTTTATTCTTGATACATTTTCAACATATCTAGGTGCCTATAGAGTCACACGCATAAGTTTAAGTATTCACATTATAAATGAGAAGCAAAGATATTGGAAAACATTTTCAATCATAAATGGTTTCCTATTTTGGAATAAGTTTTCAAAATGAAAAGTTTCCTATTTTAGACATCGGTTTTCTAATTTAGAAGTTAGTTTCAAATTTGGAAATAAAGAACCTAAAAGCAAAGGAGTTTCCTAATATAGGTTAAATGGTATTTTGGAAAATTATTTCCCAATATAGACCTCGCCAAAGTGATTGAAGAATATTTATTTGGATAGTCCAAATAAATTAATTGGGCTAAAATATTTTTGGCCCATTAGATTTAATTAAAATCTTTAAGATAATTTTGGTGGGAGGATAAACATCAATCTTATTGGATAAGATTGAATTTTTTCAAGATAAACATTAAACTTATTCGATAAGGTTGAATGTTTTAAAGATAATAATAAAATAGTCCATATATAAATAACTCCTCATCCTTCGAGGATAATGAAGCAACAACCTAGAGTCCTTTATGGACTCATAGTCGTCCCTCTCCTTGTCCTCGGAGGACAATGAAACTCTCCTATTAATATATAAGAGGTAGAGATAAAATTTGGCCTAACAATAAGAAAATAGGAGAGGAAAAAAATTGGACCAGACCTAAAAAAAAATTACGGCACACGACCCGGAGTAAAAAACAAAGAGAAAATAGTTTTCTCCTAAACCCTAGCAAGAAACACTCTATCCCTCTCTTTTTAAGGTTGTCACAAACTTGCTCAAGATTGATTTCTAGAGGAAGTACTAAATCATAAAAGGTGGAGCTAGCATCCCACTAATTTTGAGTGCTTTTTTATGGATACTTAGATTGTGTGGATCATCAATAGAGGTCAAACACTTAAATTGTTGAAAAAGAATTTAGATTTATACTACAAGAGGTAATCCTTTACTTATAGCTTATTATTCATATATTTATGGTTAGTAGATTCAATGGCTTGATCTTGGGGCCTTAGATGGAGAAAAGTTATTTATTCTACACCTCTATAGGATGTATGATTCTTCAATTGGTAGCAAATCCTCCATTGAATCTTTGATTGTGTATTTGGTTAATTATGATTAACTCGCTTGAATTAGCTATGTCTAATTATAAATCTTTTGTTTTTGGTGTTTTATATAAATATGAAACTAAAATTTTGGGTCAAAATTAGCAGCACTCATATATGTGGCGGTTTGCGGCAGCGGCGTAATAAGCACATAGCAAGAGAGCTGGCGGCTGTCGGGCCATACACTAGGGGCATGGAAGACAAGCCTATTGACCCACCAAGTTGTGTGCTAGTCATACGGGCCGGGTAACACGTGTTGCTTATGCACCAAGTGTGCTTGGACGGCTAAGTCGCACATTAGGCACGCTACAATGGCTTGCTAGCTTATGCACTAGGTGCATGAGCAACACGATGAGGCCATCGGCCAGTGCTTTCGCGCTAGGTTGGTGGCCATGGGTAGACGTACACAAACCCGAGGGTTTGGGCTTCAAAACCCATGAACCCTTAAGGGTCGAAAGCCTATGGGCCTAAGGCCCAAAAAGATTTTAAAATTAAAATTTAGAGAAATTTTGATCAATTTATAAAATGACAAAAATTATAGATTTATAATCATTTTATGAATAAAATTATTTCATTAGTACATCATGTATCAATCGATTGAAGCATGGGTGAATGCTATAGATGAGTCGACCTAGTTTTATGAATGCTTGTTATTTTTTTGTTAAATAGGACCTATCCGTCCCGCCTTCTCTATTACTTGTATTTCTTTTCTCATATTACTCCCCTTGGATTAACTCAAGGTTTCTTATTTCGAATACATGTAAAAGTAGAAGATAAGAGTTAGAATAAATACAAGGAGAAAACGCTAAAGAATTACAACATTTATGAAGAATTTGTAATAATTTTTCACCTAGGAATTAACCCACTAGTCTCTTTGTTGCTTAAAAGGGCTAGTACTAGAAATTCATTACTATTCACCGATCCTTAAGTCATGCATGAGATGTATGAATGTGATGAGATAAATGTTAGTATGCAGATTAGGAATAATGTGATTATTGTTTAGTATGCATGCTAAGATGAGATCAACCATATTAAATCCTTCAAATAAAATATTAAGTTAATTGCTTTCCAACTTTATGAGGCAAGAAATCTCTTGGTCATTGTTGGCTTGTTAAGATAACTCGAGAGAAACAAATCATAGGCCATGCGATGTCTCCGAATGTTGGGTCTAACTTAAATGAGTTAGATTTGTTGAGATAACTCAAAGTCTAATAAACTTGTAAACATGGATTGGTATTCACATAAGATGTAACAAGGACAAGGAGTTGTCATAGCAATGGAATTAGGAATTACATTAAATATAATTGGCAAGGAGTTACCTACCTAATCCTTCATGTATGGCTTGTTGAGATAACTCAAGGCTAATGTATGTTAGAGGATAGGATCTAACCAACTAGGAAAATGAATCAAAAATTTTTCTCAAGTACTATATTGAATGTTATAGAACTTGAAGAAAATAATAGGAGCAAACATAGATTTTACTTCTTTAATTTATGTTTTTTTTAATTTCATGCAATTTAATTAACCAAACCATATGCTTTTCTATCTTGTCGGATTGCATAGTATGATTGGTAACACATCGATACGATTTATCATTAGTGGAAGTAATGCCTTTATTGGCATGAACTTTCTTGATTGGGAAATGAATTTAAGGATAGTCCTCCAACATGAGAAAATTCTCTATATGATAGAGAAAACTCTTCTAGTTGAGCCTCCTTTAATTCAAGTCGAAGCTCATAGATCAAACATAGAGATGATGTGATCATTATTTAGAGCATCATGCTTAGTTGTTATGATGTTGGAGCATAGGCACCAACATAGAAGCTCGCAAGCTTTTGATATCATAGAAAAGATCAAAAGCTTATTTGAGGAGAATACTAGGCATGAGTGTTATGAGATAGCAAGGAAGCTCTTTAGGGCTAGAATGGATGAGGGATCCAATATTGAAAAGCATGTCACTAAAATGATAGGCTATATCAATTGTTTGGTTGAAGTTGAAGTTGGAATGTATGCTGAATTATCCATAGAACTAATATTGCAATCATTGCCCAATAGCTTTGGATAGTTCATCATGAACTTCAACATGATGCACATGCAAAAGACTCTTGGAGTTTTATTTTCCATGCTAAGGGAAGCTTAGTTCGAAATTAAGAAGAAGAATAAAAGCTTTGTATTTCTAGTTAATAAGGGAAAAGGCGTAGAAAAGGGCAAGAAAAAGCCCTAAAAGAAGAAAAGGTCTTTAGTTGCACCTACTTAGAGGAGTGAAAAAGGTCGAGGCTCGAATAACCCAAATGAGTAGTTTGCTTTCATTGCAACAAGAAAAGGCATTAAAAGTGCAATAGTAAGGAGTACCTAGGAGTGCAAAAGAAAAGTTCTACCACCACTTTAGGTATTTATGTTATTAATACTAATCCTTTTATTTCTAAATTCCATCTTATGAGCATATGATACTAAATGTGGTGCTTACATCTTTGAAATGTATAGGAGCTTAGAAAAGGAAGGAAAATAACTTCAAGGGAGAATATCTAGATAACAATAATAGATCAAAGAGTTGGACCATTAGATGTAGGTAATTATGAGTTAGCACTACCATGTTGGGATGTGCTTATGACTCAATCATTATTATTTTAGTAGAGACTAAAGATCATATTTCCATTTCTTATTTTGAATAATTATTTCATTTTAAGAATAATAGTTATTTTTAAGCATGAATTTATATGGAAATATTTTGATAATGATTATATGTTTTAGGCATAACTCCCAAATATATAACATAAATACTAGAAGGCTCAAATGATCTAAATAATCATTAATTAGTAAGAAAATATCAAAATAAGTCATATAAGTAAGAATCCTATACCCAACCTACTTGTACAAAAAGATATTTAGAATCATTTGATGATGTCTAAGAAATCTTGTTTACTTGATAAAAGAACATGTATCCCTTTTTAGTTGAAAAAGAGTAAAAGTTACTAATCAATATAGTCCTTATACGTAGAGATGTATATGGGCATATGTTCACCAACAAAAAAGAAGAACATGCTTGTCACATAACAATTAATGATAGTGAATCATGTTATGATTATAAGATATAAGTCTAAAACATTTAAAATGTTTAAAATTTTAGACTTGAAAAGTCACGAGACAAACTAGCAAGAGTTTTTAAAGCATCTCAATTAGATCGAGGAGCTGAATACTTAAATGCTAAAATGTTAGATCACCTAAAAGGGAATGAGATTCTTTATGGACATCGTATGTTAGACATGATCAGTCCATGATGAGTCAAATTAATATCCCTAATTATGAATGAATACACCTTACTCGTAGCCTTTGAGATGAATATGATTCTAATTTATTGAAATAGATTACATATAAGATTGGGAAGGGAAAGAAAATGAACTCATCTTCCCTTAAGATTTAAGGATGTAAAGTGTATGTCAAAGGGGTTTGACAAAGACAAAATAAAGCCTAAAATCAATAAAGTGCCAGATTGTGAGATATTCTAAAGTAAGATTAGGATGTTAATATCTTACCACTAAAACAAAGTGTTGTTCCTTGCTAAGAACACTATGTTCCTTAACAAGGAATTTATGGATGCTAGAAATAGTGAGAGGAAATTTAAACTCAATAAGATTTGAGTAGACACACAAATTAACACTTTAATAAAGGAATCCTAAAGTAGAATGATTACAAAGTGTTGTAACTCTCTCACGAGATAGAAACATAATAATTTCAAAAGTTCAAAACAAATTTATCAAAAAGATAAAAGGCAAACGAAAAAGGATGTGTAATTGACACACCTCGATGGTTCCTATGAACATAGAAATAAGATTTGCAAAATGCTAATGTCCATTAATAGGCTTAAGTAAGCCTTTAGGAAAATAAGTTCATGTTTTATGAAATGATCAAAGAGTTTGATTATTTATCAAAAAAACAAAGACAAACCTTATGTATAGAAGAAGTTAGTGGAAGCCTACTAAATCATGGTTATTTGACACAAAATTACACCTCGACTATAATATTATCATGTTGTAAACAAAATATTAAGGAACCTAGAAGAAATTTTTCGAAGATGACATGTGAGAGAAACCTACAATCTAAGAGTATAAATCTATAGAGATAGATCACTTGGAATGTTAGGAATCTCCCAAGGTAGTTATATTGACATGATACAAAAAGGTTTATTATAGAACAATCAATGAAATTTTTGCTCCAATGTCATATAGCTTACCGATCGATAATGAAGAATCCATAGCACAAGTTCGGGAATCAAGGTCTCATCAACGGTCCAAGGAAGTATTACAATGCTATCACTTCATTATAGAGATAAAAGGGTCGTGGTAACATAAGGATGGAAAAGAACGACACTATGATAACATAGTAGACCCATTGACTAAACCTTTGTCACGGCTAAAACATGAGACCCTTACTAGATTGTTAGGATTAAGGGATGTGCATGGTTAGCTTTAATGCAAGTAAGAGATTGTTAGTATAGTTGCTCAAGATCCAACCATATTTGGATGAACTTGAGTTAATTTATCATTGCATTATTGATTTTAATAATAATAAAGAAGTCTTTCTATTAATTCTTATGTTTACATGTTGATGAATTCAATAGAATTAGATAAAAGTTCTTATGATATGCATTTACAATAGTGATTGATAAAAGATGTGAGACAAACACTAATGCACATAAATGATATCATTAAATGTCCAAAGTCATAGCATTGTTAAGAATGAACATTGACCTTATGCGGATAGACTTGTGAGTGCTATGCTCATGGTATATGGTAGTAGTAGGAGATCTCACACCTATTGGCATGGTGATGCCAAAGCAAGAACTTAGGTGATTTATGTTAGAGAATGTATCACTAGACTTGACTCACCATGAGAACCCATTTAGTTTTATTCTATGGGAATCTCATACAAGATGGGTACAAATGGTCCTTGGACTTGAAGCCATCATGGTTATCTCATTGGAGGATTTATGCACTTTGACACTCGTTTTCTTGGACCCATTATTGGGTTATACGTGGGCTATTCATTAGGTGAACTAGGAATCCAATGGAGATAGGTGTATGACTAAGATAGGACATGTCATTATTTGTATAATAAAGGATTTATCATATTACACTTCGATAAATGTGTACTCAAGAAATCTATAACCATAGTAGGAGTACACCAATAGAGCATAGTTGGTTTACTCTGTGAGCTAAAACGTTTATGAATCGAAGAAAACTTTTATGATCATAATCGAATAAGACTAATAACTAAGTTCAAGATTAGACTATGATAAGTTGACATAAAGATTGAATTGTATGGTAACCATGCTCGTAAAAAGTAATAATAGATTAACTAATCCTCTTAGAGAATTAGGTAATCATGATACATTGCTAGAGGCCAATCTTAATTTATGTATCAATAGATAAAAGAGGAGTCTTTTATTCTTGATATATTGCCAACATATCTAGGGTCCTATTGAGCTGAGCCACACATATAAGTTTAAGTATTCACATTATAAATGAGAAGCAAAGATATTGGAAAAAGTTTTCATTTATAAAAGGTTTCCTAGTTTGGAAAGAGTTTTCAAAATGAAAAGTTTTCTAAAATCGAAAGTTTCCTATTTTATAAATTAGTTTTCTAATTTGGAAGTTAGTTCCAAATTTGGAAATAAAGAACCTAAAAGGAAAGGAGTTTCCTAATTTAGGTTAAAGGGTATTTTGAAAAATTACTTCTCAATGTGGACCCCGCCAAAATAATTTAGGAATATTTATTTGGATAGTCCAAATAAATTAATTGGGCTAAAATATTTTTGGCCAATTAGATTTAATTAAAAGATTTGAGATAATTTTTATGGGAGGATAAACATCAACCTTATTGGATAAGGTTGAATGTTTTAAAGATAAACATTAACCTCATTAGATAAAGTTGAATGTCTTAAAGATAATAATCAAATAGTCCACATATAAAATAACTCCTCATCCTTGGAGGATAAGGAAGCAACAACCTCGAGTCCTTTATAGAATTATAGTCGTCCCTCTCCTTTTCCTTAGAGGACAAGGAAACTCTTCTATAAATATATAGGAGGGAGAGACAAAATTCGGCCTAACAATAAGAAAAGAGGAGAGAAAAAAATTTGGCTAGCCTAAAAATAAAATTAGTGCACACGACCAAGAGTGAAAAATAAAAAGAAAATAATTTTCTCCTAAACCCTATGAAGAAACACTCTATCCCTCTCTTTTAAGACTCGTTGCAAAATTGCTCGGGATTCATTTCTAAAGGAAACACTAAATCGGAAAAAGTGGAGCTAGCACCCCATTAATTTTAATGCTTTTTTATGGATACTTGGACTACGTGGATCATTAATAGAGGTCGGACACTTGGACAACTTTTTTTTTAAAAAATAGATCTACGCTACAAGAGGTAATCCTTGTTCATAGCTTTAAATTCATGCATGTATGGTTAGTAGATTCAATGATATAATCTTGGGCCCTTAGATGGGGTAAATTTTTTTTTTCACCTCTATAGGATGCATGATCCTTCATCTACCTCTCTCTTGCTTTCTCTTTCCTTCTTTCACTATTTTCCTCTCACTCTCTCTTTCTATCTCTCTTACACTCTCTCTCCCTCTCCCTTCCTCACTCTCCCTCTCCCTTTGTCTCCCACTTCCTCTATCCCTTTCCCTCTTTTTCTCTACCTCTTTATCTCTCACTCTCTTCCTTTCTCTCCTCATCTCTCTCTCTGCTTCTCTCCCTCTCCCTCTCCTAGCCTCTCTCCCTCTCCTTCTCTCTCTCCCTCACTCTCTCCCCCTTTCTCCCCCTCTTCCTCTCTCTACGTCTCACCCACTCTCTCTCCCTCTCCTCCTCTCTCGTCCTCCCTATCTCTCTCTCCCACTCTTTTCTTCTCACCCCCTCAATTTTTCTCTTCATCTCTTTCTCACTTCCTCTCTCCCTCTATCTATCTTTGCCTCTATCCCTTTATCCTTCTCCCACTCTCTCCCTCTCTCACCCATATCCCTCTCTCTCCCCTACCTCTTCCTCTCTCCCTCTCCCTCTCCCTCTCATTCCGCCTTTCTCCCTCTCTATCTCGCCTCACTCTCTCCCCCTCCCTCCCTCCCTCCCTTGATATCTCTTCTTCTTTCTCTCTCCTAACTTTCTCTCCTTCCCCCTCTCTCCTTCCCTCTCCCTCTCTTTTTCTCTCTTAGTCTCTCTCTCTCTCCCCTTCCCACTCTCTCCCCTTCCTCTCTCTCTCCCATTCTCTCTCCTAATCTCTCCCTCTTTCTCTCCCTTCTATCTCTTTCTCCTTCTCTCTCCCTCCATATCAATCTCCCTCTCTCTTTCTTTCTCCCTCTCCCTTCCCTTATTTCTCCTTCTTTCCTTCTCTATCTCCCTCTCTCATCCTCTTCCTCTCTCCCTCCATCTCCCTCCTCATCTCTCCTTGTCACTCTCTCCCTATCCGCCTCCTTCTCCCTTTCTCCCTCTCACCCTTTCTCTCACCTTTTTCTCCCTCTCTCCCTCCCTCTATTTCCATTTCTCTTTTTCTCTCGGTCTCACTCCCTTCTCTCCCTCTCTTTCTCACTCTCTCCCTCTCACTCCCTCCCCTCTCTCACTCTATCCCTCACACTCTCTCTCTCTCTCTCTTTTTATCTCCCTTTCTTTCTCTCTCCCTGTCTCCCTCTCTCTCTTCTAATATATATATATATATATATATCACTCCTATTTTCTCTCTTTCCTCTTTCTACACCATTTTGACTCTATCTTTATCTCTATCTCTCTCTCCCTTTATCTATCTCGCCCTATTTGTATCTCTCACTTCATCCTCATTATTTCTCTCCCTCTCTCCCTCCTTGTTTTTCTCCCTCTCTCCCTCTCTCTCTTTTGCTCTCGGTCTCTCCCTTTCTCTCTCACCATTTTCCCCTTTCTTTCTCCCCCCTCACTCCCTTTCTCCCTCTTTCTTCCCTAATCTCTTCCTCCCTCTTTCTCCCTCTCTCGACTCCTTCTCCCTCCCACTCTCTCTTTTCCCTCACTCTTTCCTCCATCTTTCCTTCTCTCCCTCCCTCTCGCTACCCCACTAACTCTCCCTCCCTCTCTCTCTCTCTTTTTCTCCATCTCTTTAACTCTTCCACTCTTATTCTCTCTATCCTTCCATCCCTTTCCCCCTTTCTCTTACTCCCTCTCTACCTTTCTCTTAGTCTCTCTCTCATTCTTTCTCGCTCCCTCCTTATCTCTCTTTCCCACTCTCTCCCTCGTTGATGGCAAAAGAGAGCTAAGGAAAGGGAGACAAAGGAACATAGAGACGGGGAGAAGGAGAGAGGGAGAGAGAAGGACGAAGAGAAAGAATTGGGGAGAGGAAGATAAAGAGGGATAAAAAGAGAGGGCAAAGGGAAAGAGAGGTGAAGGGGAGAGAGGAGGAGAGAGAGAAGGGAGAGAAACAGAGAGGGAGAGAGAGGAAGGGAGAGAAACAGAGAGGGAGAGAGAGGAAGGGAGAGAAACAAAGAGGGGAGAGAGTGAGGGAGAAGGGAGATGGAGAGGGATAGAGGGGGAGATAGAGGGAGAGATAGAGAGGGATAGAGGGGGAGATAGAGGGAGAGAGAGAATGAGAGATAGGGAGAGAGAGAAGGAGAGAAAGGAAAGAGAGAAAGAGGGAAGGAGAGAGAGAGAAAGAGGGATGGGAAGAGAGAGCTAGAAAGAGGGATATAGAGAGAGGAAAATAGAGAAGGAAGGAGAAACAAAGAGAGAGGGAGAGAGGAGGGAGAGAGGGAGAGGAGGGAAGGGAGAATGAGGGAGACAAGAGCAGAGAGAGAGGGAGAGAGGAAGCAAAAGTGAGATAGGGAGAAAGGAAGAGGGAGAGTGGGAGAGACAATGAGTGAGATAGAGTGGGAGAGAGAAGAGAGAGAGAAAAAGGATGGGGAGGGAAGAAGGAGAAAAAGAGATAGAGATAGGAGAGAGAGATAGAGAGAGATAAGGAGATGGAGAGTGGGGGAGAGAAGAAGAAAGAGGGAGAGTGAGAGAGAGGGAGAAACAAAAAGTGAGAGAGGGGGAGAGAGGGAGAGAGGGAGATTTAGAGAGAGGAAGAGAGATAAAGAAAGATAGGGAGAGAAAGAAAAAGAGAGAGGAGATAAAGATAGAAAGGGAGAGGAAGAGAGAGGAAGAGGAAGAGAGGGAAACGAGAGAGAGGGGGAAGTGAGAGAGGGATAGAGAAAGAGAGATAGTGAGAGAGATATATATAGAGGGAGGGAGGGTGAGAAAGAGATATTATGAGGGAAGGAAGAGAGAGGGGAAGGGGAGAGGGAGTGAGTGGGGGTGAGAGGGAGGGGAGAGATGGGAGAGAGAGAGAATGAGAGAGATAAATGGGAGAATGGGAGATGGATAAAGTGGAAGAGGGAGATAAAGATAGAGAGAGGGAGAGCGTGTGAGAGAGAAGGAGAGAGGGAAAGAGAAAAAGAGAGGGAGGAAGGCGAGAAGAGAGAGAGAGGAAGGGGTAGAGAGAGGGAGAAGGAATGGGATTGGAAAGGAGAGAGAGGGAGAGAGAGGATGACAGCATGAGAGATGAGGGAAGAGAAGGAAAAGGAGAGAAGGAAGAGCAAAGGAGGGAGTTAGGAGGTCCCTCTCCCTCGCTCTCCCTCTCTGTCTCTCTCTATCTCCCTCTCTATGCCTCTCCTCGTCTCCTTCTCTCCTTATCCCTTTCCACATCTCTCCATCTCCCCCTATCTCCCTCTCCCTCTCCCTCTCCCTCTTTCCCTCCTTCTTCCTTCTCTCCCTCTCCCTCCCTCTTTCTCTCTCCCCCTCATATTCCCTATCTTATCTCTCTTTCTCCCTTTCTCTCCCTTTCTCTCTTTCTCTTTATCCCCTTCTCCTTCTATCCCTCTCTATCTCTCCCTCCCTCTCTCTCTCTTTTCCTCTTTATCTCTCTCTCTGTATCCTTCAATCTCCCTCTCTTCCCTCCCTCCTCTCTCCCTCTCCCTCTCTGTCTATCTCTCTCCCTTCACTCTCCCTCACTCTTCCTCTCTCCCTCTTTTTACCCTCTCTCCCATCCTTTCCATCTCTCCTCTCTTTCCTCTCTCTCTCCCTCTCTCTCCCTCTCCCTTTATCCTTCTCTCTCTAACTCTTTCTCCCTCTCTCCCTCTAATTCTTACTTCTCTATTCCCTCTCTTTAACTCTCCCTCTCTCTTTATCCCCTATATCTCTCTCTGTCCCTATATCTCTCTCCCTCCCTTCTCTCTCCCTCTCCCTCTTTTCTCTATCTATCTTTAGATCTCCCTCTCTACCTTTCCTTCTCTCTCCTCTCTCTTTCTCTCTCCCCCTCAATCACTCCTTTCTCTTTCTTGCTACCTCTCTCTCTCCCTCTCCCTCTCTTCTTCTTCCTCTCTCCTCTTCCTCTCCCCCTCTCTCCCTCCCTCTCTCCTCTCCCTCTATCTCCCTCTCCCCTCCCTTTCTTCATCTCTCCCTCTCTCTATCCTCTTTCTCTCTATTTCTCTCCATCCTTCTCTACCTCTCCCACTCTACCTCTTCCTCTCTCCCTCACTCCTTCTCTCTCCCTTTTTCTTTATCCTTCTCCCTCTTCTTCGGCTCTCTCTCCTTCTATCTCTTTACCTCTACCTCTCTTCTTATGTTTTACTCTCTTCCTCCCTTATTCTCTCCTTCTCACCCTCTCTCTCTCCCCTTTGTCCCTCTCTCTCCCATCCTCCATCTCTCATTCTCTCCCTCTCTCTCATCCTCTCTCTCCCTCTATCCCTATCTTTCCCCTCTCCCACTCCTTCTCCATCCCTCTCTTTCTCCCTTTACCCTCTTTCCCACTCTCTATCCCTCCCTCTCTCCCTCCCCTTGCTCTCTATCTCTCTCCCTCCCCTCTCTACCCCTCACCCTCTCCTTCTCCTCTCCCTCTTCTCTCTCTCTTAATTTCTCACTCCCTCCTTATTTATCTCTCACTCCCTGTTTACCTCTCACTTCCTCCCTCTCTCCCTTTCCCTCTCCCTCCCTCTCTCCTTTCCCTCTCCCTCTCTCCCCATCTCCCTTTCCATTTTCCTCTCTCTCCTAATCCCTCGAGGGTGAAAGAGGAAGGGGAGAGGGAGAGTGAGAGAGAGGAAGGGAGGATGAGGAAGGAGAGAGGAAGAGAGGGTAAGAGGAAGAGAGAGAGAGAGAGAGAAATAAGGGCGAGGGATGGAGGGAGAGGGAGAGAGACAAGGATTGGGAGAGGGAGAGGGAAATTAAAAAGGAGAGGGACGGTGGGAATGAGAGAGAGATAGGGGAGGGGAGAGAGATAAAGGGTAAGAGAGAGTAGGGAGAGAGAGAAGGAGATATATTGATGGAGAGAGAAAAGGGATAGAGATAAAGGGGAGAGGGAGTGGGGAAAGAGAGAGATATAGAAAGGGAGAGTGAGAGAGGGGAGAGAGGGGGAGGGAGAGAGAGAGGAAAATAAAGGGTGGGAGATTGGGAGAGGGAGAGGGAGAGGGAGAGGGAGAGGGAGAGAGCGAGGGAGATAGAGATGGTAGGAGAGGAGATAGAGGGAGTGAGGGAGAGAGATGGTGGGAGAGGAGATAAATGGAGTGAGGGAGAGAGGGATAAAGAGAGGTAGGGAAAAAGGGATGGAGTGAGAGAGAGAGAGAGAAAGGCAGGGAAAAAGGGATAGAGAGAAGGAGAGAGCTAGAGAGAAGGGACCAAGAGAGGGGAGGGAAAGAGAATGAGGTTTAGAGAGAGAAAGGGATGGAGGGAGAGGGGAGAGTGAAGGTGGGAGAAAGGGAGGGAGGGAGATTAGGAGAAAGGGAAAGAGGGGGAGAGATTAGGAGTGGGAGTGTGAGAGAGGGAGAGAGAGATAAGGAGTATTAGATAGAGAGAGGGAGAGATAGATAAAGAGATAGTTAGGGAGAGAGAGATATTCGGGGAAGGAGGGGAGAGAAAGATTGGGGGAGGGAGGGGAAGGGATAGGGAGGTATGGAGAGGGATAGATAGATAATGAGAGAGGGAGAGAGAAATAAAGATAGGGGAGGGATGAAGAGGGAGAGAGAAATAAGAACAAGAAGAGGGATTGTGAGAGAGATAGAGAGAGATAGAAGGGAGAGAGAGACAAGATGAGAGAGAGAGGTAGAGACAGTAAGGAAGGGATTGAGAGAGATAAAGGAGTAGAGGGAGAGGTAGAGAAAGGGAGAGAGAGAGGAGAGAGAGGGAGAGGGTGAGAGGGAGAGAGGGATAGAAAGAAAAAAGGAGGGAGGGAGAGGGTGAGAGAGAAAATGGAATAGAGAGGGAGAGAGAGGAAGGTAGAGAGGGTGAGAGAGAAAGAGGAATAGAGAGAGGAAGAGAGAAAGGTAGAGAGGGTGAGAGAGAAAGAAGGAGAATGATTGGTAGAGGGGAAATGAGGGAGAGGGAAAGTGTGATAGAGGTAGAGAGGGAGAGAGAGGGGGAGAGAGATAGAGAGATAAAGAGAGGGAGAGAGGAAGGGAGAGAGGAAGGGAAAGAAGGAGAGAGTAAGAGAGAAGGGTTGAAGGGGAGAGATGGGGAGAAGGAGATAGAGAGATAGAAAGGGAGAGAGAATGAGAGAGAGCAATAGAAAAAGGGAGAGAGATAGAGAGAGGGAGTGATATTAAGGGAGGGAAGGGGAGGGAGAGGGAGGTTAGGAAGGGAAAGATAGACAAAGAAAGAGTAAGAGAGAAATAAAGATAGAGAGAGGGATGAAGAGGGAGAAAGAAATAAGGATAGGGGAGGGAGAGAAAGAGACATATAGAGAGGGAGATAGGAAGAAGAAGATAGGGATGGTGTTAGTGGAAGAGGGAGAGATAAACATAGAGAGAGAGAGAAAGAGAAGGGGGACAGAGAGAGCAAGCGAGGGATTAAAAGAGGTTGAGAGGGGAGACACGATGAGAGATACAAAGGGGAAGAGAAAGAGAGGGGGAGAGAGATGTAAAATGGAAGAGTGAGAGAGAGAGAGGGGAGAGAGGGGATAGAAGGAGGAGATGGAGGCAAAGAGAGGGAGAGATTGAGAGTGGGAGAGGGAAAGAGAGAAGGAGAAGGAGAGAGAGGGAGGGAGAGAGGGGAAATAATGAGAGAGAGGGAGGGAGAGAGGGATTGAACAAGAGGGAGAGAGGGATAGAGAGAGGGAGAGGGAGAGAGAAAGGGAGGGAGGGAACGGGTGAGAGAGAGAGAAAGGAAGAGAGGTAGAGAAAAGTAGGTAGAAATTATATGAGAGAGAGATTGGGAAAGGGGAGGGAGAGAGATGGAGAGAAGAAGAGTGAAGGGAGAGAAATAAGGAGATAGAGAGACGGTGAGAGGGAGATAGAAAGGGAGAGAAGAAGAGAGTGAAAGAGGGAGGAAGAGAGTAAAAGATGAGAGAGAAGGGAAGAGAGAAAGAGAGCTAGAGAGAGAGAGAAAAGGAAGGAGTGCGAGAGCGAGAGTGGGAGAGGGAGATATAGGAGGGAGAGGAAGAAGGATAAAGGGGGAGAGGGAGAGGGAGAGAGAAAGAGTGAATAAAAGGGAGAGAGGGAGAGGGAGAGAGAGGGAGAGAGATAGAGGGAAAGAGAGAAAAAATAGTGGGAGATAGAGAGAGGGAGGGGTAGAGAGAGAATGAGAGGGAGCGGAGGGAGGGAGGGAGGGAGGCGGAGGGTAAAGTGATGAGAGAGAGAGGAAGAGAAAGGAGAGAGATTAGGAGAGTGAGTAAGAGAGAGGGAGGGAGAGATAGAGGGAAGGATGTGAGAGAGGGAGTAAGAGAGAGAGAGAGACATTGGTAGAAAGAGATTAAAAGGGATAGACAAAAACAAGTAGGAGAGAGAGAGATAAAGAGGGAGAGATAGAAAGGAATATGGTAAGAGAAGGAGAAAGAGGGCGAGAGAGAGGGAGAGAGAGAGGGAGGGAGAGGAAAAGAGAGGGAGAGAGAGATATAGGGAGAGAGGGAGAGGGAGAGAGATCGGGGAGAGAGGGAGGGAAAAAGTGAGAGAAATAGAGAGAGAAGGAGATGGAAGTAGATGGAGAGGGAGTGAGGGAGGGAGATAGAGAGGAAGAGAGAGACGGAGTAGAGGAGAAGGGAGAGAGGGAGTCGGGGAGAGGGAGAGGGAGAGGAAAAAAAGAGACGAAGAGAGAGAAAAAGAGTGTGTAGGAGAGAGAGAATGAGAGAGAGTCATACGGAGAAATAAAAAAGGAGTGAGAAGAGGAAAGAGGGAGGTAGAGAGGGAGAGAGAGACCTAACAAAAAAGAGAAAGGGAGAGGGGGAGAGAGAAGGAGAGAGGGAGAGTTTGGGAGAGAGGGAGAGTTAGAGGGGGACATGGAAAAGGGAGGAGAGAATGAGTGAAATAGAGAGAAGGAGTAGAGAGAATGAGGAGGAGAGAGAGAGAGATAAATAGATAGAGAGGGAGAATGAAGGGAGAGAAAGAGAAAAAGAGAGAAGCAAAGAGAAAGGAGAAGGGAGAATGGGAGAGAGAGGTTAAATAAGAGAGGGAGAGAGGGAGAATAAGAGATAGAGGGAAAGAGGGAAAGAGGGATAAGGAGAGATAGAGATAAAAATAGAGGAGAAAGAGTAAGGGATGGGAGAGGAAGAGGGAGAGAAAGTGGGAGAGGGAGAGGGAAAGAAAGGCAAAGGAAGAGTGGGGGAAGGGGAAAGGGAAAGGAATGGAGAAAGGGTAAGGGAGTGGGAGAAGAGGAGAGAGGGTGAGAGGGAGAGAGAGGGATAGAGAGCCGGAAAAGGGAGACAGAGAGTGGGCAAGAGGGAGATGGAGCAAGAGAGAGGTACATGGGGGAGAGAGAAAGAGAAAAGGGGTGAGGGAGGGAAGAGAGAAAGGTAGGGAGAGAGAGGTAGAAGGGGCAAACATGAGAGAGATAGATAATAGGAAAGAAAGGTTAGGAGCAAGAGGAAGAGTAGGAAAGAGGGAGAGAGAGAGAGAATGGAAAAGAAAGAGAGAGAGGGATAGAGGGAGTGAGAAAAGGAGAGAGAGAGAATGGAAAAGAAAGAGAGAGAGGGATAGAGGGAGTGATAAAGGGAGAGAGAGAGGGAGGGAGAATGGAAAAGAAGGAGAGAGAGGGATAGAGGGAGTGAGAAAGGGAGATAGATAGGGAGAGAGAAAGAGAGAGCGAGAAAAGGAGAGAGGGAGAGATAAAGAGGAAGAGAGAAAGAGAGGGGAGAGAGGATAAGAGGGAGGGAGAGAGAGGGAAAGAGAGGGTGAGGGAAAGAGTGGAGGAGAGAAAGAGAGAGCAAGGGAGAGAGGGATGGATAAAGAGAGGGAGAGTGAAGGGAAGAGAGAGAGAGAGGTAGAGGGAGAGAGAGAGAGAGAAAGGGAGAGGGAGAGGGAGAGGGAGAGGGAAGTGATAGGCAAAGAGAAGGAGAGGGGTTGAGAGGAATAGAGTGAGAGAAAAAGAGAGGGAGAGAGATAGAGAGTATGAGGGGAAGAGAGAGTGAGAGAGAGAGTTAAGGAGAGAGAGAGAGATAGAGAGGAAGTGGGAGAGGAATAGAGAGGGAGATAAAGAGGAAAATGAAGAAAGAGAGACAAGGAGAGGGACGGAGGAAGAAAAGGGAAGGGAGAGAGAAAGGGAAGGAGAAGGATGAAGTAAGAGAGGGAAAGAGAGAGGGAAAGAGAGTGAGAGAGTATGAGAAAATGAGAGAGTGAGAGAGAGAGAGAGAAGGAAGGAGAGGGAGAGGGAGAGAGAGTGTAAGAGAGAGGGAGAGGGATGGAGAGGTTGAGAGGAGAGGGAGAGCAAGAGCGAGAGAGAAAAAGAAGGGAGAGGGAAAGGTAGATTGAGTGAGAGAGGTACAGAGAGAGAGAGGAATAGAGAAGATGAGAGAGAGAGGAAGGGAGGTAGAGAGGGAATGAGAGAGAGAGAAAGTGAGAGATAAAGAGATTAAGGGAGGGAAATGGAAAGAGAGAGAGGGAGAGAGAGGAAGAGAGAGATCTAGGTAGAGGGAGGGAGAGAGGCAGAGGAAGAGAGAGAGAGAGAGAGAGACAAGGGAGAGGGAGAAAGAGGGAGAGGGAGAGGGAGAAAGAGGGAGAGGGAGAGGGAGGGAGTAGGGAAGAGAGAAGAGGAAGTAAGAGAGAGGGATAGAGGCATAGAAGTAAAAGGAGAGAAAGGGAGAAAAAGGGAGAAAGGGAAGGAGAGAGGGAAGGGGTGGAGAGAAAGGAAGGAGAAAGAAGGAGATAAGGAGAGAGGGAGGGAAATAGAAATAGTGAGGTAGACAGGGAGAGAGGGAGGAAGAGAGTAGGGTAGAGGGGCATGAAGAGAGAGTGAGAGAGGAAGAGAGAGAGAGGAGAGAAAGAAAAGGAAGGGAGAGAGATGATGAGAGGGGAGAGAGAGAGAAAGGAAGGGAGTTGAAGAGGGAGATGGAAGCAAAGAAAGCGAAAGGGAGAAGGGAAGAGGGAGATAGCGGCAAAGGGGAAGAGAGGGATATAGTGAGAGAGAGAGAGAGAGAGAGAGAAGGAAGGAGAGGGAGAGGGAGAGAGAGTGTAAGAGAGAGGAAGAGGGATGGAGAGGTTGAGAGGAGAGGGAGAGTAAGAGCGACGAGAGAAAGAGAAGGGAGAGAGAGGGAAAAGTAGATTGGGAGAGAGAGGTACGGAGAGGGAGAGGAATACGGAGGATGAGAGAGAGAGTAAGGGAGGTAGAGAGGGAGAGAGAGGAAGAGAGAGATCTAAGTAGAGGGAGGGAGAGAGGCAGAGGGAGAGAGAGAGAGACAAGGGAGAGGGACAAAGAGGGAGAGGGAGAGGGAGGAAGAAGGAAAGGGAGGGAGAGGGAGATAGATATAGATAATAGGGAAGAGAGGAAGAGGAAGTAAGAGAGAGGGATAGAGGAATAGAAGTAAAAAGAGAGAAAGGGAGAGAAAGGGAGAAAGGGAGGGAGAGAGGGAAGGGGTGGAGAGAAAGGAAGGAGAAAGAGGGAGATAAGGAGAGAGGGAGAGAAATAGAAATAGTGAGGTAGACGGGGAGAGAGGGAGGAAGAGAGTAGGGGAGAGGGGTATGAAGAGAGAGTGAGAGAGGAAGAGAGAGGGAGGGAGAGAAAGAAAAGGAAGGGAGAGAGATGATGAGAGAGGGAGAGAGAGAAAGGAAGGGAGTTGAAGAGGGATATGGAAGCAAAGAAAGAGAAAGGGAGAAGGGAAGAGGGAGAAAGAAGCAAAGGGAAGGGAGGGATATAGAGAGGGAGATGGAGAGAGAGAGGATGAGGGAGGGATAAAGGGAAGAAGAGGGAAGAAAGAGTGAGAAAGAGTTAGAGAGAAGGATATTAGGGGAAAGGGAGAGAGAGAGAGACCAAGGGAGAGAGAGGGGAGAGAAGGAAAGAGGGAAAGGAATAGATAGAGATAAAAGGGGATATAGGGAGAGAAAGAAGGAGACAAAGGGAAAGAGGGGGAGTGGTAGAGGCAGATAGGGAAAGGGAGGGAGAGATAGGAAGAGCTATTAAGAGGGAGAAAAGGAGAGAAAGGAATAAAAGGAGAGCAAGGTTAAATAGGAGAGGGAGAGAGGGAGTAAGATGGAGAGAGGGAGACCGAGGGAGGGAGAGAGGAAGAGAGGAGAGTGAGGAGGAAAGAGAGGAAGAAAAAAGAAGGTGACCAGAGAGAGAGATGGAGGAGGGAGGGAGGGAGAGAGAGTGAGATAGGGATAGAGGGGGAAGAGGGAGGGATAGAGATCCAAAGAGAGGGAGAAAGAAAGAGGTATCGAGAAGGAGAGAGGGAGAGAGGATGTGAGAGAGAGATAGAGAGAGAAGGAGAAGGAGAGGGAGGGAGATGAAGAAGAAGAGGGAGAGAGGTAGAGAGGAAGAGAGATAAAGAGGAAGAGAGGGAGACAAAGAGTGGTAGAGAGAAAAGGAGAGTGTGAGGGCAAAAGAGAGAGAGTCAAGAGGGGAGAAAGATAGAGAGGAAGTGAAAGAGGGAAAGATGGGGAGATAAAGAGATGGAGAGAGGAAAATAGTGACTAAGAGAGAGAGAGCGAGGGGAGAGAGGAGGGGAGAGAGGTAGGGAGAGGGAGAGGGAGGGAGAGGCGGAAGGAGAGAGAGTGGGAAAGGGGTAGGGAGGGAGAGGGAGAGGGAGGGAGGGGGAAGGGAGAGAGAGAGGGAGATAAAGAGGGAGAGAGAAAGGGGGAGGAAAGGAAGAGGGAGAGAGATAAGGGAAGGGAGAGTAAGAGAGAGGTAGAGAAAGGAAGAAGGAGAGAAAAGAAGAGAGGAGGAAAGAGAGGGAGAGAAAAGGAGTGAGAGAGAGAGTCGAGGAGAGATAAATGTAGAGAGGGAGTTAGAAAGAGAGGGAGATAGAGAGATTAAGAAGGGAAATGGTGAGAGAGAGTGTGGGGAGAGAGGGAAGGAAAGGAGAGAGACGGAGAGAGAGGGGTAAGGAGAGGAAGAGGGAGAGGAAGAGGGAAGGATAGAGAGAGGGAGAGAGAGAGGGAGACTAAGAGAGAGAGAGGGATGGAGAGGTAAGGGAGGAGGAAGGGAGAGGGAAAGAGATGGAGAGGGAGGGAGGAAGTAAGGAAGGGAGAGGGAGAGAGATAAAGACAGAGTAGGAGAGAGAAAGAGGAAGTGATAGAGAGGAATAATGGGAGAGAGGAAGGAGGAGAGAGAGTAGGGGAGAGAGAGAGAGGAAGGGAGAGAGGAAGGGGGATAGAGAGAGGAAGGAGAAAGAAGGAGATAAGGAGATAGGGAGGGAGGGAGAGGAAGAGAGGGAGAGGAAAGGGAGAGTCGGGGAGACAAGGAGAGCAAGAGAGGAGAGAGAAAAGGAAAGAGAGGTAAGGAGAAAAATTAAAAAGGACATAGGGATATAGAGGTTGGAAAGGAGAGGGAGAGAGGAAAGAGAAAGGGAGGAAGAGAATGAGGAGAGAGGGAGAGACAGGATGAGAGGGGAGAGAGAGGAAGGGAGTGGGGAAGGAGAGAGAGGTAGAGGAAGACGGAGAGAGAGAGGGAAAGGGAAAGGGAGATAGAGGCGGAGGAAGAGGAAGGGAGAGAGGTAGAGTGAGAGCATGAGGGAGAGGGAGGGATTGAGGAAAGAAGAGGGGAGAGAGAGTGAGAGAGAGTGAGAGGGAGTTAGAGAGAGGGAGAGGGAGGAAGAGAGGGAGGGGGATAGGTAAAGAGAGAGGGAGAGAGAGGGGGATAGAAGGAGAGAAAGGGAGAGTAAGGGAAAGAGAGGGTAAGAGACGAGTGGTAAAGGAAGCAATGGAGAAGGAGAAACGGAGAGAAAAGGGAAAAAGGAGAGCAAGGTTGATCGGAAGAATGGGATATAAAGTAAGAATGGGAGAAGAGGGAGAGAGAGAAAGAGAAAGAGGGAGGGAGGGAGTGAGATAGAGAGAAAGAGCGAGGGAGGGAGAGAGGTAGCGAGATTGAGAGAGAAATGGAGAAGGAGAGAGAAAAAAGGAGCAAGGGAGAGAAAAAGAAAGGGAGAAAAAGGAGGAGAAAAAGAAGGAGAAAGTGAAGGAGAGAGAGAGAGAGAGAGAGAGGAAGGGAGGGAGAAAAATAGGAGAGAAGGATGGAGAGAGGGAGAGTGGCAGAGAGAGAGAGAATAAGATTGAGAGTAGGAGAGGAAGAGAGAGAGAGAGTATGAGAGTAAGAGAAGGGAGATAGAGGGAGAGGGAGTAGAAAGGATGGGAGAGAGAGGGAGATGGAGAGAAAAAATAAGGAGAGAGAAAGAGAGGGAGAGGGAGAGATAGAGAGAAGTAGAGCTAGGGAGAGGGACTTAGAGGAAGAGAGGGGCATAGCATGTAGGAGAGATGGAAGAAGAGTGTGTGAGAGAGAGAGGGAAAGTCAAGGAGGAAGAAAGATAGAGAGGAAGTCAGAAAAATAGAGAGTGGGAGATAAAGAGAGAGAGGATGAGGGAGAGAGAGAGGGAGAGTAGGAGAGGGAGGGAGAAAGGGAAAGAGAGGGAGATGGGGGAAGATTGAATGATGGAGAGAGGAACAGAGAAAGAGAGGGAAAACAAGAGAGAGGGATAAAGGGAGAGGGAGAGAGAGGGTGAGAGAAAGGGAGAGAGGGAGAGGGGAGGGAAAGAGAAAATGGGGAGATTGAGAGAAATTGAGAAGGAGAGAGAGGGAGATAGAGAGAGAGTGAGAGGTAAAGAGAGGGAGGGAAGAGAAAGAGGGAGGAAGAGAGTGGGAGAGAGGAGGAAAGGGAAAGTGAGTGAGGGAGAAAGAGATATGGGAAGAAAAAAGAAAGGAGGGAGAAAAAAGGAGGAAAAGGGAGGAAACGATGGAGAATAGTGAGAAAGAAAGAGAGGGAGAATGGGATATAGAGGAAGAGAGGAAGAAGAGGGAGAGGGAGAAAGAGAAAGAGGGAGAGAGGGTGTGAGATAGAGAGGAAGAGTGAGGGAGGGAGATTGAGAGAGAAAGGGAGAGGGAGAGAGTAAAAAGGGAGAGAGTGAGAGAAAGAGAGGGAAGACAAAAGTAGAAAGAGAAGGAAAAGGTGAGGGAAAGAGAGAGGGAAAGAGGGAGGGAGAAAAATTAGGAGAGAAGGATGGAAAGATGAAGAGTGGGAGAGAGGGAGAGAGAATGAGATAGAGTAGGAGAGGAAGAGAGAGGGAGAGAGAGAGGGAGAGTGAGGTATAGAGATTGAGGGAGAGAGATAGATGGAGAGAAAAGGAGTGAGAGAGAGGGAAGGAGAGGGAGAGAGAGGGAGAAAGGCAGATCTAAGGAGAGGGACTTGGAGGAAGAGAGAGGGAATAGCGAGCATGAGAGATAAAAGAAGAGTGAGAGAGAGAGAGTTAGGGAGGGAAAGAGATCAAAAGGAAGTCAAAAAAGGAGAGAGTGGGAGATAAGTAGAGAAAGGATGGGAGAGAAAGAGAGAGAGGCAAGAGTAGGAGACGGAGGGAGAGAGGGGAAAGAGAGGGAGATAGGGGAAGACGATAAGAAAGAGAGGAATAGAGAAAAGAGGGAATGTAAGAGAGAGCTATAGAAGGAGAGGGAGAGAGTGGGAGAGGGGGAGGGAGAGAGAGAGGGAGAGAGAAGTGAAGGTTCATGCATCCTATGGAGGTTCAAAATAAATAAAAAATTTCCTCCATCTAAGACCCCAATATCATGTCGTTGAATCTTCTAATCATACATACATGAATAATAAGCTAAAGTAAAGGATTACCTCTTGTAGCACGGATCTAAATTCCTTTTCTTTGATTAGCCATCCAAGTGTCCAGCCTTTATTGATGATCCACGCGACCAAGTATCCACTAAGAAGCACTCAAAATTAATAAGGTGCTAGCTCCACTTTTTCCGATTAAGTATTTTCTCTAGAAATCAATCCCGGAAAACTTTACGACAACCTTAAACAAGGAGGAAAGAGTATTTCTTATTAGGGTTTAGGAAAAAACTATTTTCTCCTTTATTTTCTCTCTTGGGCGTGTACCCTAACTTATTTTTGGAGGTTGGCTGAAATTTCTCCTTCTTTTTCTTTTGGCCAAAATTCTCCCATTTTCTTTTTGTTGGCTGAAATACTCTATTAGGTCATTAACTCATCCTTGTCGCACCTCTCTTCCTATATATAGGGAGAGAGTTTCCTTGTCCTCCAAGAACAAGGAGAGTGGCGGCTTTGAGTCCATAAAGGACTCTAAGTTGTTGTTTCCTTATCCTCCAAGGACGAGGAGTTATTTTATATATGGACTACTTGATTATTATCTTTTTAAACATTCAACCTTATCTAATAAGGTTAATGTTTATCTTTAAAGCATTCGTGCTTATCCAATAAGGTTTATGTTTATCCTCCCACGAAAATTATCTTTAAGCTTTTTAATTAAATCTATGAGCCAAAACTATTTTAGCCCAATTAATTTATTTGGACTATCTAAATAAATATTCTTAGATTATTTTGGTAGTGTTCAAATTAGGAATCAATTTCTCAAAATACCCTTTAACCTAAATTAGGAAACTCCTTTCCTTTTAGGTTTTTTATTTTCATATTTGAAAATAACTTCCAAATTAGGAAATTGATTTCTAAAATAGAAAACTTTCCATTTTATGAACTTTCGATTTTAGGAAACTTTCCATTTTTGAAACTCTTTCCAAACTAGGAAACTTTTTCCAACATCTTCGCTTCTCATTTGTAATGTCAATACTTAAACTTATGTGCATGACTCAATAGGCTCTTAGATATATTGGCAATGTATCAAGAATAAAAGACTCCTCTTTAATCTCTTGATATATAAATCAAGATCGACCTTTAGCAAGGCAATCATCCACCTCTCATGAGCATGGTTACCATACAATTCAGTCCTCATGTCAACTTACCACGAGCATGATCTCAAACTTGGTTATTAGTCTTGTTCGATTATGATCACACAAGTTTTCTTCGATTCCCAAATGTCTTAGCTCTTAGAGTAGACCAATATGCTCTATTGGTGTACTCCTACTATGGCCATAAATTTCTTGAGCAAACATTTATCGAAGTGTAACATGATAATTCCTTTAACATACAAAGAATGACATATTCTATCTTAGTCATACACCTATCACCATAAGATTCCTAATGCACCCAATGAATCGCCCACATGCAACCCATTAATGGGTCCATCAAAATGAGTGTTAAAGTTCATAAGTCCTCTACCGAGATAACTATGATGACTTCAAGTCTAAGAACCATTTGTACCCATCTCGTATGAGATTCTCATAGACTAAAACCAAATGGGTTCTCATGGTGAGTCAAGTCCGGTGATATGTTTTCTAACATAAATCACCTAAGCGTTTGCTTTAGCATCACAATCCCAATAGGTGTGAGATCTCCTACTGCTATCATATAGCATGAGCATGGCACTCACAAGTCTATCCGTATTTATCAATGTCCATTCTTGACATTTCTATGACTTAGGACGTTTAATGATACCATTTATGTGCATTAGTGTTTGTCTTACATCTTTTGATCAATCACTATTGCAAATGCATATCATAAGGACTTCTATCTAATTCTATTGAACATGTAAACAAAAGAATTAATAAAATGACTTCTTTATTATTATTAAAATAAATAATGCAATGATATATTAACTCAAGCCCATCTATACATGGTTGGATCTAGGGCACCTAGACTAACAAGAAGGGGAGAGAAAGTGGGAGAGAGGTAGAGAGAGTGAGAAGAAGAGATAAGGAGAAAGGGAGAGGGGAGGGAAAGAGAAAATGAAGGAGATTGAGATAAAGGGAGAAAGAGAGAGGGAGATAGAGAGATAGTGAGAGGGAAAGTGATGGAGAGGAAGAGAGAGAAGGGAAAGAGAGTGGGAGAGAGGAGGAAAGGGAAGCCGAGGGAGGAAGAAAGAGATATGAGAAGAAAAAGGAAAAGAGGAGAAAAAAGAAAGGAAAAGATGGAGAGATAGTGAGAGGGAAAGAGTGGGAGAATAAGATATAGATGAAGAGAGGAAGAATAGGGAAAAGGAGAAAGAGAAAGAGGGAGAGAGAGAGTGAGATAGAGAGAAAGAGCGAGGTAGGGAGAGAGGTAGTGAGATTGAGAGAGAAAAGGAGAGGGAGAGAGAAAAAAAGAGAGAGGGAGAGAAATAAGGGGGAGGCAAAAGGAGAAAGAGAAGGAGAAGGTGAGGAGGAGAGAGAGATAAAGGGAAAGAGGAAGGAAGAAAAAGTAAGAGAGAAGGATGGAGAGAGGGAGAGTAGGAGAGAGGGAGGGATGGAGAGTGAGAGAGAGGGAGAGAGAATGACATAAAGAGTAAGAGAGAAAGAGAGATGGAGAGAGAAAGGGGAGGTAGAGAGAATGAGAGAGATATATATGGAGAGAAAAGGAGAGGGGGATAGCGAGCGGGAGACATAGAAGAAAAGTGTCAATGAGAGAGAGAGAGTCAAGGAGGGAGAGAGATAGAGAGGAAGTCGAGAAAGAGAGACCGGGAGATAAAGCGAGAGAGGGTGAAGAGAAAGAGAGAGAGAAGGGAGAGTAGGAGAGGGAGGGAGAGAGGGGAAAGAGAGAAAGATAGGGGAAGATCAAGTAAGGGAGAAAGGAACAAAGAAAGAGAGGGAGGGAGGGAGAAAACGTAAGAGAGAACAATGGAGAAAGGGAGAGAGAATGAGATAGAGAGTATGAGAGGAAGAGAGAGGGAGAGAGTGGGAGAGGAAGAAAGAGGGAGAGGGAGGTAGAGAGAATGGGAGAGAGATAGATTGAGAGAAAAAAGGAGAGAGAAGGTGAGGGAGAGGGAGAGGGAGAGAGAGAGGTAGAGCTAGGGAGAGGGACTTAGAGGAAGAGAGGGGGATAGCGAGCAAGAGAGATAGAAAAAGAGTGTGGATGTGAAAGAGAGTTAAGGAGGGAGAGAGATGGAGAGGAGGTCAGAAAAAGGAGTGAGAGATAAAGAGAGAGAGGATGAGAGAGAAAGAGAGAGAGAGGGAGAGTAGGAGAGGGAGGGAGGGAGGGGAAAGATAGGGAGATAGGGGAAGATCGAGTAAGGGAGAGAGTAACGAGAGAAAGAGAGGGAAAGCAGGAGATAATGGGAGAGAAGAGGAAAGGTAAAGTGAGGGTGGGAGAAAGAGATATGGGAAGAAAAAGAAAAGAAGGAGAAAAAAGGACAGGAAAAGAGGTAGAAAAGAACAAAGAAAAAGGGGAAAGAGTGATAGGGAGGGAAAAAGGGAAATAGTTTGATAAAAAGGGAGATTCGGAGAGAGGGAGATAGAAAGAGGGAGAGAGAGATAGAGAAAGAGAGGGAGGGAGAGAGAGGGACCAAAGGAGAGAGAAAGAGTGAGAGTGAGAGAGATAGGGTGAAAGGGAGGGAGAGGGAGAGGTAGAGGGAAAGGGAGAGAGATAGAGGTGAAGGATAATGAGAGAGAGAGAGGAGGAGAGAGAGATAAAAGGAGAGAGGGGGAAAGGAGGGAGAGAGGGTGAGGGAGAGGATGAAAGAGAGGGAGAGTGATGGAGGGAGTGGAAGAAAAGGAAAGAGTGAGATAATGAAGGAGAGAGAGAAAGAGGGAGATAGGGAAAGAGAGAGGGAGAGGGCGAGAGGGGTAGGGAGAGAGGGGAGGGAGAATGAGAGATGAAAGGGAGAGAGAGAGGAGAGAAGGAGGGAGAGAGAGGCGAGAGGGAGAGGGGGAGGGAGAGAGAGGCGGGGAGGGAGAGGGAGGAGGGGAATGGATAGAGAGAGGGAGAGAGAAGGAGAAAGAGAGGAGGAGAGAGAGGGAGAGGGATAAAGGGAGAGAGAGTGGGAAGGGGAGAGAGTGAGGGTGAGAGAGAGGGAGAGGTAAAAGGAAAGGGAGAGAGATAGAGGTTACGAATAGTGAGAGAGAGAGCGAAGAGGAGAGAGATAAAGGGAGAGAAAAGAAGAGAGGGGAAAGAAGGGAGAGAGGGTGAGGGAGAGGAGGAAAGTGAGGGAGAGTAATGGAGGGAGTGATAGAAAGGGAAAGAGTGAGATACTAGAGGGAAGAGAGAGAAAGAGGGAGATAGGGAAAGAGAGAGGAAGAGGGTGAGAGGGGAAGGGAGAGAGGGAGAGGGAGAGGGAGAATGAGAGATGAAAGGGGAGAGAGAGAGGAGAGTGGGAGGGCACGAGAGGCGGAGAGGGAGAGGGAGAGGGAGAGAGGGAATCAATAGAGAGAGGGAGAGAGAGTGAGAGGGCGAGAGAGTAAGGGTGAGGAGAGGGAGACTAGGAGGGAGATGAGTAGAGAGAGGGAGAGAGAGAGGGAGAGAGAGGGAGAGGGAGAAAAGAGAGAGGGAGAGGGAAGGGAGTGGGAGAGAGGAAGAGAGGGAGGGAGAGAAGGAGAGGGAGAGGGTAAGAGGGAGAGGAAGGGAGAGAGGGAAAGGGAGAGTGAGGGAGGGAGAGAGGGGAGAGAGAGGGAGAAAAAGGGACAAGGAGAAAGAAATAATGTAAGGTGGGGAGAGAGGGACAAGGAGAAAGAAAAAGAGGAGGAGAGAGAGAAAATTAACATAGTGGGAGGGAGGGAGAGTGGGAGAAGGGGTAAGAGAGAGGGAGGGGAGAGAGGCGGAGATGGAATGGGAGGGAGAGGATAGAGAAGGAGAGAGGGGGAAGAGGGAGACAGAGAGGGAGTGGGGAATGGAGAAGGAGAATGAGAGGGAGGATAGAGGGTGAGAGAGAGTGAGAGAAGGAGAGAAATAGAGAGAGAGAGTAGAAGAGAGAGTGGGAGAGATAATGAGAGGGAAAAAGAGAGTAAGAGAGAGAAAGATTGAGAAAAAGGGGAGGGAGAGGGAGGGAGAGGGAGAGTGAGAAAGAGGGAGAGAGAGGGAGATGGAGAAAGAGGGAGGACGAGAGAGGGAGAGAGAAAGAGAAGAGGAAGAGAGAGTAAGAGA
Organism: Dovyalis caffra; assembly: GCA_963924115.1. Lineage (NCBI taxonomy): Eukaryota > Viridiplantae > Streptophyta > Magnoliopsida > Malpighiales > Salicaceae > Dovyalis > Dovyalis caffra. Next base: position 760,867 of record CAWUPB010001189.1, read on the forward strand.
AAGGAAGAGAAAAAGATATTGTGAGGGAGAGGGAGAGGGATATATATATATATATATATATATATATATATCGTGTGTGTGTGTATGGGAGGAGAGAGACAACGAAAGAAAGAGAGAGGGAAGGTGAGAGGAAGGAGGGAGAGGGTGAGAGGGAGGGGTTAAGAAAGAGAGTGAGAGAGAGGGATAAGGAAAGTGAGGGAGAGAAAGAAAAAAGAGGAAAAGAGAGCGATAGAGAGCGAAAGAGGGAAAAAGAGGGAGGGAGAGAGTGAGAGAGAGGGAGGGAGAGAGTGAGAGAGAGGGAGGGAGAGTTAAAGAGAGGGAGAGAGAGGGAAGGGACAAGAGGGGAGAGAAGGAGAGGGGAGAGAGGGGGAGAAAGGTTGAGGGAGAGAGGGTGAGAGACATAAAAAAAGAGAGGGAGAGAGAAAGAGATGGAGAAAGGGTGAGATAGGGAGTTTTGAAGAGAGAGGGAGAGAAAGAGGGAGAGTGAAAGAGAGAGAGAGAAGAGGAGAGAGAGAAAGAAAGAGAGAGGAGACAGAAGAGAGAGAGAAGGAAGGAGAGAAAGAGAGAGAGGAGAGAGTGGGATAAAGAAAACGAGGGAGGGAGAGAGGGAGAAAGATGGAGAGAGGGAGATAGAGCAAGAGAGGTGGAGAGAGAAGGGGAGAGATAGGGAGATGAATAGGGGAGAGAGGAGGAAAGAAAGGGTGAGGGAGAGAGGGAAAGAGAGTCAAAAGGTAAGAGGGAGAGAGATATATAGAGAGAGAAAGAGGCAAAGAGAGGGTGAGATAAAGAGTTTAGGGGAGAGAGAGGAAGGAAGAAGAGGAGAGGGTGGAAAAGGTGGAGAAGAAGAGAGGAGAGAGAGAGAGAGATAAGGAAAGAGAGGGTAAGGGAGAGAAGGAGAGAGAGGGTGATAAAGAAAGGGAGGGAGAGTTAAAAGGAGAAAGGGAGAGAGACGAGAGGGAGAGAGAATGAGATAGAGAGAGTGAGATTGAGAGTTTACGGGGGAGAAAGAGAGATAGAGAGGGAGAGTGAGAGGGAGAGAGAGAGGAAGAGAGGGAGAAAGAGGGAGAGAAGGAGAGGGGAGAAAGATAGAGGGATAAGGAAAGTGAGAGAGGGAGAGAGATAAAGAGAGAGAAAAAGAGAGAGGCAGATAGAGAAGGGGAGATGGAGGGAGAAAGGTAAGGAAGGGAAGGAGAAAAGTTAAGGGAAAAAGGGAGAGAGAGGGACAGAATTATATAAGGGAGAGAGATATGAAAGAGAGAGGGAGAAAGAGTGGAATAGAGAGGGAGGGGGAGAGACTAGAAGCGATTGGGAGAGAGAGGGAGGGGAAGAGAGAGGGAGGGGAAGAGAGGGAGAGAGATGAAATAGGGAAAAAAGAAGGGAGAGAGGGAAAGAGAGAGAGAAAGAGTGAGAGAGGGAGAGGCCTTGGGGAGAAAGGTAGAGGGAGGGGTAGAGAGATGGAGAGAAAAAGAGAGGGAGAGGGACTCTCTTTCTCCCTCTCTCTAGTCCCTTTCCCTCTCCCTCTCTCTTTTCTCCCTCTTCCTCTCTCTCCCTCTCCTTCTCCCTCTATCTCCCTCTCCCTCTCCCTCATCCTCCCTTTCTCTCTCTCTCCATTTATCTCCCTCCCATTCTTGCTCTCTCTCGACCCCACTCTCTCCCCTCCCACTCTCTCTCCCTTTATCCCTCTCCCTCTTTCTCTCCCTCTCTTTCTCTTTCCCTCTCTCTCTATTCCTTCCCTCTCTCCATCTCCCTCCCCCTCCCTCTCCCTCCCCTCTCTATCTCTTTCCCCTCCCACTCTCCTCTCTCTTTCCCTCTCTCTCTTTCCCTTTCATCTCTCATTCTCCCTCTCCCTCTCTCCCTTCCTCTCTCTCTCTCTCCCTCTCCCTCTCTTTCCCTATCTCCCTCTTTAGCCCCTTATCCTAGCTATGCTATCTCTTTCGATCTTCATTTATCTCTCGCTCTCCCTCTCTCCCTCTCCCTCGACCACTTCCTCTCTACCTTTTTCTCTTTATCTCCTAACATCTCTCTCTCCCCTTCCTCTTTATCCCTCTCTCTTTTTCTCTCCTTCTCTTTCTCATCCTCCGACACTCTCTCTTATTTTTCTCTCTCTGTCTTTCCCCCTCTCCCCCTCTCCCCCTTTCTCCCCTCTCCATCTCTTCCTCTCTCTCTTTCCCTGTCCCATACCCTCTCACTTCCTCTCCCTACCCTTGTCTCTCTTGCTTTCCCCCTCACTCTCCGGCTCTCCCTTGCTCTCCCTCTCTCCTTCTCCCCCTCCCTTTCTCCATCCGCTAATCTCTATCTATCTTTTTCTCTTCTTCTCTATCCCCATCAACGTCTCTCTCCCTTTCTCTTTTGACTTTCTCCCTCTCACTCCACCTCTCTCTCCCTATCTTTCACCTCTCTCTATCCCTTACTCTCTCCCTTCCTCCCCTTTACATCCCCTTCTTTCACTCCTCTCTCCCTCTTTCTTTACCTCTCTCTCTCCTTATCTCCCTCCTTCTTTCCCTCTCTTTCCCTCTCACTCCTTTTATCTCCCTCCCTCCCTCTCCCTTCCTATCTCTCTCCCCTTCTTTTTCTCTCTCTGTAGCTCTCTATCCTTATCTCCCTTTCTCCCTTGATCTCTATCGATCTCTCTCCAATACTCTCCCTCTTACCCCCTCTCTCCCTATCTCTCATCTCTCTCCCTCTCTTTCTCTTTCTCTCTCCCTCTCTTTCTCTTTCTCTCAATCCCTCTCCCTCACTCCTTCCCTTACTTTTTCTCCATATCTACCCTCTCTCCCCCTCTTCCCTCTATCCATCTCCCTTCTTTTCTCTCTCTCACTCTCATCCCTCTATCTACCCCTCACTTCCTCTCTTTCCCTCTCCCTCTTTTTCTCTCTACCCAAATATATTTCTCCCTCTTGCCCTCTCTCTATCTCCCTCCCTCCCTCCCTCCCTCCTTATCTATCTCTCTCATACTTTGTCCCTCTCTCTCCTCTTTCGCTCTCCCCCTCTCCCTTTTCTTTCTCTCTTCCTCTATCCCTCTCTCTTTCCTCTCACTCTCTCCCTCTCAATCCCTCTCTCTCCCTCCCACTCTCTCCCTTTCTCTTTCCCTCGTTCTTTCTCTCTCCCTTTTTCCACTCCCCCTCTCTCTCCCTATCTCTTTCACTCTCTCTCCTTCTCCATCTCCCTTCCTCTCTCAATCTCTCTCTCCCCCTCGCCCCTCTTTCCCTCACTCTTTCCCTTTCTCTCTCTTTCCCACTTTTTCCTAATCCTTCTCTCTCAATCCTATCTCCGCCCCACTCTCCCTCTCTCTCCCCCTCTCCCTTCCTCCCTCTCCCTCCTCTCTCCTCTCTCCCTCCTTTTTTCTCCCTTCTCTCACCCACTCTCCCCCTCCATCTCTCTCTCTCAACCTCTTTCTTATGCTCTCTTTTCCCCCTCTCTCTCCCTTTCGGTCTCCCCCTCTCTCTATCCCTCTCTCCCTCTCCCACTATCCCCCTCCCTCTTTCTCCCTTTCCCTTTCTCTCTATCCCTTGCTTTCTTTGCCTCTTTCTCACCCACCCTCTCTCTCTCCCCCTCTCTCTCTTTGTCTCCCTCTCTCTCTCCTTCTATTCCTCTCTACCCCTCTCTCCCTCACCCTCTCTCTCCTACTCTTGCTCTTTCTTTCCCACTCTCCTATTCTTTTTCCCCTTTTTACCTTTCTCTCCCTCCCTTTGCCTCCTTCTCCCTCCCTTTCTCTCCCTCTCTCTCCCTCTCTATCCCTCTCCCATCTCTCCCTCTCTCCCTCTATCTCCTCCTCTCTTTTTCTCCCTCTCTCTCTTTCTCTCCCTCTCCCTCTCTATTTCTCTTTCCCTCTCCCTCTTTCTCTCTTTTTACCCCCTATATCTCTCTTCTTCTCCTTCTCTCCCTCTCCCTCTCGCTCTCCATCTCTATCTCTGTCTTCTTCTCTCTCCCTCTCTCTATCATTTCCTCTCTCTTCACTTCTCTCTTTCTCCATCCCTCTCTCTTACCCTCTCTCTCTCTCTTTTCCTCTCTCTCTCTTTGTTCTTCTTTATCCCTCCTCTCCCCCTCTCTATCCCCCTCTCTCCATGCTCTCTCCCTTTATCTCTTCCTCAATCTTTCTCTCCATCTCTCACTTTGTCTCCCTCTCACTCTGTTTAACTCTCTCCCTCTCTCTCTCCCCCTCCCTTTCTCTCCCTCTCTCTTCCCCCTCTAGCTCTTATCGCTCTCTCACTCTCCCCCGTCTCCCCCTCCCTCTTTTGCTCTCTCTCCCTCTCTCCCACTCCCTCTCTTACTCTTCTTGTCTCCCTCTCTATCCTGTTACCTCTCTTTCATTCCCTCCCACCTTTCCCTCTCTCTCCCTCTCTTCTTCACCTCTCGTTACCTCTCTCCCTATCCCTTTCTCCCTCTCTCCCTCTACCTCTCTATCTCTGCCTCTCTCTCACTCCCTCTCACTCTCTCCACCTCTCTTTTCTCTCTCTATTTCTCACCTCTCTCTCTCTTTATGTCCCTCTTCTAGCTCTCTCTCTCCTTCTCTCTACATCCCTCCCTCGAGCTTTCTCTTTCTTTCCCCTCCTTCTTTCTCTCTCCCTCTCTCTTACTCTCTCTTTCCTTTTCTCTCCTTCTCTCCCTCTCTCACTCTTCTTTTCTCCCTATCTCACTCTCTTTAACCCTCTCCCTCTCCCTCCCTCTCCCTCTCTCTCTCCTTCTCCCTCTCCCTCTACCTTTACCTCTCCCTCTCTCACCCTCTTTCTTTCCCTCTCTCTATCTCTCCCTTTCACACACCTCTTTTCTCCCTCTCACTTTCACTCTCGCTCTCTCCTTCTCTCTCTCTATTTCTCCCTCTCTCACTTTCTCTCTCTCCTCCCTCTCACTCATTACCTCTCCTTCTCTTTCCTTCTCCCTCTCCCACTTTCAATCTTTCCCTCTCTCGGTCTCTCTACCTCTCTCTCCCTCCTCCCTCTCTCTCCCTCTTTGTCTCTCTCCCTCCCCTCTCTTTCACCCTTCTCTCCCTCTTCCTTTATCTCTCTTCCATTTCTTTCTCTCCCTCTCTCTCCCCCTCTCGCTCTCCCTCTCTCTTCCTCTCTCTCCCCCTCTTCAACTATCTCCCTCTTATCTCTATCCCCGTCTCCCTCACTTTCCTTCTCTCCCTCTCCCTCTCTTCCTCCCTCTAGCTCTCTCTCACTCGTTCGCCCTCACTCTTTCACTCGCCCCCTCACACTTTCTCTCCCCCTCTCTCTCTCCTTCTCTCCCTCTCCCTCTCCCTCTTTCCCTCATTCCGCCCCTATCTCTTTCACTCCCTTGCTCTCCCTCTCTCTCTCTCCTTGTGTTTAACCTATTTTAAGTTCCATATTAGCTTAGGGATTAGGAGTCATACAAGATTCAATCAACTAAAGGGCAATTTGCTCATCCAACAGATTCTACCCTCTAGAGGACATGAAACCGACTAACCTTTCTAGCATGGGGTTCCCGACTTGAGTTTTTTTGAAAGTTTTCCAATAGTAACAATAGGCCTATTACTTTGTACATCATGATTAAGAATAGAAGGGCTTACCCTAGTTGTAGAAGAAACATGTAGAAGACCTATGGCGATTTAGGATTCATGCTCGAATCCTTTATGGTATAAATTTGAGCACTTGTAGGAAGGGCTATTGCTAATTCATGAAGTTACCCTAGGTCGACAATTGAAGCTTTATTCCCTTTACATGGTTGCTATTTACTAACCTCGAATCCAAACATTTTTACCTCCAACATTGTCCCTATTTTTAGATAGTGGTCGAGATTATGTTGGTATATTGGAAGAAGGGGTTATACGTAGATGTAAAGCCACTTTTCAACAAGCCTTTAATGATTCCCTATCAATCCACATCTTGAGCGAGTAGGAAAGGTCCACCTTCTCCCAAAATCCATTCTTCTTTGAACTACTAATCCAAATTCATGGAGGAAGGTATTTAGAAATGTCTAACTCAATATAAATTCTAGCAAGCATTGGATGGGTCAAGGAAAAAGTTTTTGCATCTACTTTAAGGTAGTAGCCCAAACATTCTCTTATCCTTTTCAAGTATGATGGAGTAAACAATGTGAGAGGGAGATGTGGCCATCGAACCCAAGTAGCGACCATAGGGCTATCTTTTCGAAATTCAAAATCCGGGCTCCATTGAAACATTTATAAATAGAGTTCTAAATTTGATGATCATCCTTCGCTAGTATTGTGATTGTGTCTGCTTTAGAGCATAGTAATAGCATCATATGTCTTAGATCTAGCAACCTTATGATGGGTTCCATATGCAATAGCTAATTGTCTTTTATGTGTTTTCTTATATCAATCAAAGTCGGGCATCCTTTCAAAAATTTTAGAACTAGTAGCATTGTCAAGTTCTAGGAATGAAAAAAAGCAAGCAAGCTCCTCATTAATGAAGGAGAGCTACCTTGTTGCAACAGAGATATCCTTTATAGGTGGCTATTTAGGTTGAACAGATTATGATGTGTTGTAATCTTTGAAAAATGATGCATGCTTAACTCGAGAGGAGTCTGAACATCTATAGAGCTTTGTTCCACATATAGATGCGGAGGGAAATCAAATCATGTAGGTGATTTTAATGGAAATCCAATTGTCTTATTGTTGTTGAAAACTAAAATTGGAGCAAAAGGTGTATTAGATGCAGCAATTGCATTGTTATTGCATTGCTTTCTAGATTTATTTATTGCTTTATGGTGGTTATGTTGATGTCTAGAATTTTTTATACTAAATGGCATTGAAGGGAAAACATCTTATAGATGTGTTAAGGAGAGGGTGAGGGTGAGAGGAAGAGGGAAAAAGGAGGGAGATAGATGGAGAGAGAGTGAGAGAGGGAAAGGGAGAGGGAGAGGGGAGAGAGAGGGAGAGAGGGATAAAGAGAGACCAAGAGGGAGAGAGATGAGGAGTGAGAGAGAGAAAGAGGGAGACAACGAGGGAAGGAGAGGGAGAAAGGAGGATAACGAGAGGGGGAGAGGAGAGAGAAGGAGAGGGAAAGGGGGAGATGAAGAGGGAGGGAGAGGGAGAGAGGAGAAAGATGAGAGGGAGAGAGAGTTAGAGAGAGGGAGAGTAAAAGAGAAAGGGAGAGAGTAAGGAAGAGAGGGAGAGAGAAGGAGGGTAAGAGGGAGGGAGGGAGGGAGAGAGAGGTAGAGAGAGGTAGATAGAGAGAGAAAGGGAGAGAGAAGGAGGGTAAGAGGGACAAAGAGAGAGGGTGACAGAGAAAAAGAAAGGGAGACAAAGAAAGAGAGGAAGGCATAGTGAGAGGGAGAGAGGGAAAGAGAAAGAATGAAAGAGAGGAAGAGAGAAGGAGAAGGAGAGAGAGGGAGAGAGAGAAGAAGAAAGGGAGAAAGTGAGGGAGATAGAGAGTGGGAGAGGGAGAGAGATAAAAGAGAGAGGAAGAAGGGAGAGATAGGTGGGGAGGTAGATGGAGAGGGAGTGAAAGAGATAGAGTTAGGGAGCGAGATAAAGTGAGAGGGAGAAGGAGTGAAAGAGGGAAAGAAAGGAGATATAGAGATAAAAAGAGGAAAATGTAGGAAGAGGAAGGGAGGGAGAGAGAAAAGAGATAGAGGGAGAGGGAGAGATGGAGAGGGCATGAGAGAGAGGGAGAATAGGAGATAGGCGAGAGGGGAGATAGAAGGAGAGAGGGTAAAGGGGAGAAAAAGGGAGAGGGAGGGAGAAAAAGAGAGGGATAAGGTAGAGGAGTGAGAGAGAGAAGGAAAGAAAGGGAGAAAGATGAAGAGAGGTAGAGAGGGCAAGATAAAGAGGTAGAGAAGCGTAGAGGGAGAGAGCGAGAGGGAAATAAGGTAAAGATAGAGGCAAGGAAAGGAGAGAGGGAGAGAAAGGGTGAGAGAGAAAAAGAAAGGGATAGGGGAAGAGAGGGAGGGAGAAGGGAAGGATAGTGAGGAGTGAGGGAAAAAGAAAGAATGAGATAGAGGAAGAGAGAGGGAGAGGGAGATGGAGACTTGAAGACAGGAAGAAATAGAAGGGGAGATAGATAGAGAGAGGAGGGGGAAAGAGAGAATGAGAGAGATAAAGCTAGGGAGCGAGACAAAAAGAGAAAGAGAGGGAGTGAGAAAGGGAAAGAGAGGAAAATAAAGAGATAAAGAGAGGAAAATGTAAAGAGAGAGAGGGAGGGAGAGGGAAAGAGAGAGGATGAGAGGGGGAGAGGGAGAGGGAGAGAGAAAGGGAGATAGAGTAAGTAGGAGAGAGAGAGGGGAATAGGAGATAGGGAGAGGGAGAGATAGAGGGAGAAAGAGATAGAGGGAAAGAGGGTAAGTGGGAGAGAGAGGGAGAGGGATGGAGGGAGGGAGGGAGGGGGTAGAGGTAAAGTTAAGGGGAGAGAAAGGGAAAGAGGGGGAGAAAAAGAAAGTGAGGGAGAGAGGGTAAGAAAAAGTGGTAGAGAAGGGTAGAGGGAGAGAGGGTAAGAAAAAGTGGTAGAGAAGGGTAGAGGGAGAGAGGGAGAGGGAGAGAGGGTGAATAAGAGAGAGAGCAATGGAAAGGATAGTGAGGGAGAGAGATGGAAGTAGAGAGATAAAGTGAGGAAGAGGGAAAAGAGAGAAGAGAGGGAGGGGGAGAAAGTCAAAGAGAAAGAAAAAGGAAGAGAGGTAAGTAGATCGAGAAAGGGAGAGAGAGAAAGTGGGAGAGAGAGATGAAGTGAAGGAAAGATAAGGAGAGGGAGAGGGTGGGAGAGGGAGGGAAAGAGATAGAGGGATAAAGAGGGAGATAAAGTGAGAGACAAAGAATGAGGAAAAGAGAGAGGAGGGGGAGAGAGGGATGGAGGGGTAGAGAGAGGGAGAGATAGTGGATGAGATAAGGAGAGGGATGGGGAGAGATGAAAAGGGAGGGATAGGGTTAAAGGGAGAGGGAGGGAGAGTGAGAGAGAGGAAAAAGGAGATAGAGATGGAGAGAGGGAGTAAGGAAGAGAGGGATTGAATGAGAGAAAGAGAGAAAGAGAGAAAGGGTGAAGGGGAGGGAGTGTGTGGGAGAGACAGAGAATCAAGAAGAGAAAGAGAGGGAATGAGAGAGGGTTAGAACGAGAGATAGAGACTAGGAGAGAGAGGTAGATGGAGAGAGAGAGAGAGGTAGAGAAAGAGAGAGAGGTGGAGAGAGAGAGGGGGAAGAAAGAGAGAGAATATGAGAGAGGGAGAGAGAAGGAAGGGGGAGAGGAGGAGAAGGAGAGGGAGAGAGAATGAGAGAGAAGAAAAGAGAGTAAGAGATAAAGGGAGAGAGGGAGGGGGAGAGGGAGAGAGTAAAAGACATTGAGAGATTTAGAGGGAGAGACATTGAGAGAGGGATGAAAGGAGTTACGAATAGAAATAGGGAGTGAGAAACAAGGAGAGAGGGAGAGAGAAAAGAGAGAAAGGGAGTAAAAGGAAGAGAGATGGAGAGGGGGAGGGAGGGAGATAGAGGGAGAGAGGGAGGGATATAGAGGGAGGAAGAGGGAAAGTCAAAGATGGAATGAGAGAGGGCAGAGAGAGATAGAGAAGGAGATACGAGAGAGTGACATAGGAAGAGGAGAGAAAGAGGAAGAGGTAGAAAATGGAGAGGGAGAGAGGGAGAAAGGGGGAGGGAGAAAGTGAATGAGGCGAGAAAAGAGGGAGGGAGATTGGTAGAGAGAGGGAGAAAAAAGTGAGAGAGGAACAGAGAGAAAAAGATAGAAGGAGAGAGGGAGAGAGGGAGAGAGGGAAGAGAGAAAAAAGAGAGATAGAGGGAGGGAGAACAATAGAGAGAGAGGGAAAGAATGTGAGGGAGAGAGGAAGAGAGAGTGAGGGAGAGAGAGAAGGAAGGAAGGAGAAAGAAGGAGAGAAAGAGGGAGAGAAAGGGAGAGAGATGAAGAGAGGGAGAGAAAACAAGAGGTAGAGAGAAGGAAAGGAAGAGATAGAGAGGGGGAGAGAGGGAGGTGGGGAGAGATTTAGAGATAGACAGGGAGGGAAAGGGGAAGAGGGAGAGGAGGAGAGATTGAAGAGAGAGGCATCATTAGAGAGAGGGAGAGGGAGGGAGGGAGGGAGGAAGAAATAGAGAGGGAGAGAGGAAGAGAGAGAGAATGTGAGGGAGCTTGAGTGAGCGGGAGGAGGGTAAGAAGGAGAAAGAGGAACGAACGGAGGTAGATGAAGAAGGGGAGAGAGGGAGAATGGGGGAGAGATGGAGATAGCTTAATGGAGGGAAAGAATGATAGAGGGAGAGAGAAAAAGAGAGGAAGAGAGAGGAAGGAAGAGAGGGAGGAAAAGAGGGAGAGAGAGAAAGAGGGAGAAAGTGAAAAGAGAAAGAAGGGAGAAAGGAAAAGAGATGAAGGAGGGAGGGAGAGGAAAGGAGAGGGAGAAAGGAAGAGTGAGGGAGAGGGGGAGAGGGTGAGAGAGAAGGGGAGGGAGAGGGAGGAAAGGGAGAGAGAGGGAAATAAAAAGAATGAGGGAGAGAGATTAAATCGGATAGAAAGGAAGTGGGAAGAGAGAGAGAAAAATGGAAGAGGGAGTATATGAGGGAGAGAGACAGGGAGGAGATACGGAGTGAAGGAGAGAGAGTAGGGGAGAGGGAGGTAAAGTGAGAGAGAGGGAAAGTGAGGGAGAGGAATGGAGAAGGAGAGAGAGAGATGGAAAGAGGCAAGAAGAATAGGGAGAGAGAAACAAATGGAGAGAGAGAAAGGGAGAGAGAGGGAGAGAGGGAGGGAAAGGAGAGAGGAAGGGATGGAGAAAGAGGGAAGGAGGTAGGAAAGAGAGAAGAAGGAAGAGAGGGAGAGCAAGAGCGAGAGGGAGAGAGGGAGAGAGAGGGTGAGAGAGGAATAGAGAGGAGATAGAGGGAGAAAGAGGGAGACTGATAGAAAAAGAGAGGAAGAAAGAGAGATAGAATAGAAGAGAGGAAGAGAGAGAAGAAGGGAGAGAGAAAGAGGGAGGAAGGGGAAGAAGGGAGAGAGGAGAGAGAGATAGGTAGAGAGGGAGGGAGTGAGAGTGGAAGATAACGCAGGGGAGATAAAGAGACCGAGATAGAGATGGAGAGGGAGAGAGAGATAGAGATGGAAATGGAGAGAGAAAGGGAGAGGTGTGATGAGGAAAGAAGAAAGGAGTGAGGGAGGGTAAGAGAGAGAAACAAAAGGGGAAAGGGATAGGGAGAGAGAAAAAGAGAGAGAGAGGGAAGAGAGAGAGAGGGAAGAGAGAGAGAGGGAGAGAGGGAAAAAAGGAGAAAGGGATAGAGAGAGGGAGGGAGGGAAGGAGAGGGAGAGTGAGTGAGTGAGAAGGAAAGAGGGAGCAATGGAAAGAGTGAGAGATTGAGGGAGAGATAGGAAGACAAAGGGAGGGAGAGGGAGAGAGAAAAATGAGAAAGGGAGAGGGAGAGAGAGGAGGTAGAAAGGTAGAGGGAGGGGAGAGAGAGGGAGGGAGAGCAAGAGAGAGGGGGAAAGGGAGTGGGGAGAGAGAGGGAGGGAGAGAGAGGGAGGGAGAGGAAGAGAGAGGGGGAGAGAGATTATGAGGGTGAGAGAAGGAGAGGAAGGGAGAGAGGGATAGAGAGAAGGAGGAAGAGTAAGGGAGAGAAGGAGAGGGAGAAGGGAGAGAGTTAGAGAGAGACAAAGAGAGGGAGAGAGTGAGAGAGAAGGAAAGGGAGGAAGAGAGAGTTGAACGAAGGAGAGGGAGAGAGTGAGAGAGAAGGAAAGGGAGGAAGAGAGAGTTGAACAGAAGGAGAGGGAGAGAGAAGATGAAGGGAGAGTTAAGGAGATAGAGAGATGGAAAGGGAAAAGGATAAGGAAAGAGAAGAAGAGAGAGAGAAGGACATGGGGAGAGAGAGGAGAGATGGATGGAGAGAAAGGGGGAGGAAAAGTCGTACATGAAGGGAGATAAATAAAGATAGAGATAGAGAGAGAGGGAGAAAGGTAAAGAGAGATAAACAGGGGGAGAGAGAGGGGAGATGGATGGAGAGAGGGGGAGGAAGAGGGGTAGACAAAAGGAAGTCAATAAAGGGAGAGATAGAAAGAGAGGGAGAAAGGGAGAGAGAGTAGGATAGAAAGGGAAAAGGTAAAGTGTAGGAGAGGGAGAAAGAAAAAGAGAGAAGGACAAGGGGTGAGAGAGAGCAAGAGAGAGTGAGAGAGAGAGAGAGAGAGAGAGAGAGAGGAAGAGTGGGAGAGAGAGAGGGAAAGAGGGAGAGACAGAGAGATAGAGAGGGAGAAAGAGGGAGAGAGAAAGTGAGAGAGAGAGAGGAAGGGAGAGAAAAGGTGAATGAGAGAGAGAAAGAGAGAGAGAGTGAGAGAAAGTGGGGAGATAGAGAGAAAGAGAGGTAGTGAATGAGGGAGGGAGAGATAAAGAGAGAGAGGGAAAGAGAGCAAGCAAGAGGAAGTGTAACCCCGTGAAAATCCTTAACCACATAGCTATACGTACTGAACTATTTATATATGGATATACTAAATATAGGTGTGACTTTTGTGCCATTTTAATATTTTGTGATGTTAACATGCTTAGTGTTTATGTGAGGATTTATGGGATGAACTTCGAGCAACCTAGGTAGTTACAATTTATTTCCTTTAATAAATATTTAGAACATACCATGAAGTGAGAAAAATTATCTAAAGGTGTGAAGAGTGCCAAATTTTGGGGAATTGCCTAAATATTAAATGAATGCCAAAATTTTGGAGAGAGAAATGTAACTCCCACAAAAATTTCTAACCCTATAAATATATATCTTAGAGTATCTATAAATATATATACTAGAGGTGAGTGGAAATTGAAGTGATATATTTTTGTATATTTTTTGGTGATAATATAATTGACATTTAAGTGAGCACATATGGGAGTAAATATTCGAGTAATTTGGTAGTCACCAATGATTTCCCTTAACAACTATTTAGAATATATCATATAAGTGACAAAAAGTAATTTAACGTTTGGGAAATGCTGAAATTTTGGAGAGGAAATGCCAAATTAGTGGAACCAAAGTAACTTAGAAATTTATTTAGTCTAATTACCCATTTTAGTTATAAGTTGGACACCTAAGCTTCTCCATTATTCTATTTGGTGACACCTAGCAATTTTTGACTTCAAACCCACTACCTTGTTTCCACTTTGTCTCTATCACTTTACACATTATAACCATAAAATTAAGACACATGTTATACTAATTAATGAGAAGAAAAAAAAGGTGGAGTATATAATTGTGAGAGAGAGTTAGACTTAGCCATTTTTTTAGGAAAAATCGTAGCTCACTAAAGAAAGAAAGGGAACGAAATTAAGAGGGATGAAAACAGAAAACAAAGAAAAAGAAAGAAAGAAGAAAGGAAAGAGGGAAAAACTAGGAAATCTTTAGGAAAGCTTAAAACAAAGTAAGTAGGTTTCTTTCATGCCATAAATTTTGCTTCCAAGTATTTATGTTATGTGGTAATTGAACTCTTGATTATGTATGATGAGTTGTTGTGTTGAAATTGTTTGTGGTTGGCTTGGCATATATTTGTTTGTTGGACTTATATATGTGATAATTTGTTGAAGCTTAAAAAGCTTTGTGTATGTCCAAGTATGTGGTGATAGGGTTGGTATAAATAAAGGAGGGCTTGGATCCAAATTCGATGGAATGAAATTATGGTTAGGATGGACTTAAAAAGGCATGAGTTTCCTAGGCAACCCATTCAGCCTACATACTTAAAAAAGGGAAAGATTGGACCTTTGTATGAATTTAAGAACCTTGGAATTAATTGTAACTCAAATAAGTAAATTAGGATGAAACAAAACTTCATTAGAATAAAAGAAAGTGTCTTACCACTTTTTTAGGAAACATTCGGCCTAAACCCCAAAATTTTGGAATTTGAGCTCCACTCATCCACCTTTTTAACTAATGGTTCAAATGTATCTAAATATATATAAATTGAAGTGTAGAAAGGTTAGAATCCAAGGAAAATGGAAATTTTAACCTAGACTAGGAACCATTCGGCCTAAACCCATAAATTTGGGGGTTTGGGTTTCAATCATCCAACTCCATAATTAATGGTCCAATTACACTCGATGAAGTGTTAGGAGGTAAGATTTCAAGAAAAATCAAAATTAGGATCTAGACCTATTAGAAACTAAATTTGACTAGTAAGGCTAAATTTCGGGAAAGGAATGAAATCGCACTTCAAATGCACTCAAACACATTACTAGGACTAAAATATAGGAATTGATTAACCATTATGGTCGGGTCTTGATTCTTTGCATGACTACTATGAAAAATATATGAAATCCCAAGCGTGGATTGGATTTCGAGTGTGGTATAAAAATGAAGGGTTTGGTACCTATGATTGGTGGAATGTGGTAAACGAAACATCACATACATCATATGCATTTAGGAGCGGATCAACTTGAGAAAATAATTGAGTCGACCAATGATGAGGTTTGGATGCCGAATTGCTTTGAAAGTGGATAGGTTTGGTAACCTAACTAGATTAAATGGGTATTAGCAATGAAGTCGTGTGTGCACTTTATTAATTGATTACACCATTAAGTGATGGATAATTTCGCTAATCATCCGCTATAACGATAGATAATTTCATTGCTAGCAGTAGATGATTTGGCAATCACCAAGGAATGAGAATAGAGTACACTTGTTAATACCTAGGGTACCCAAATTAAAATCAATGGGGAAAGGCTAAGTGATAGGATAGCACTCGCATCTCACGTGCATCAACCTAATTACTAAGCTTCAACTCACTCTATTTTTATTTCATGCCATGATAGGTAAAGGCAATGGTAGTGTTGATGAAGAAGCCATCGGTTGCTCGAAGAAAAGGGCTCATGTGTGACATGAAAAACATAAAAATCTCTTTTGATTATTACAAAGGGTACGAGTGTCTAGTAGTGGGTAAATACCATTGTAAATATTTTCCGACTTCGTAACAGTATTCATTAAAGTTGTCTAAATTTTATTATACGTACTTCTATACTTAATATGTTGTTATTTATTGGCCATGTATTATGGGAGTAAATTGAGACTTTAGTCTCTAAACCGTAACGCGCCTAGCCACGCCTCTTAGGTAATTGGTCGGGGAGCTAGGTGCTACGGGAAGAGGGTGAGGGAGTGGGATAGAGATGGAGAGAGAGAGAGGTAGAGATAGGGGGAAAGAGGGAGAAATAATGAAAGAGAGAAAGTAGTGATAGAGAGACAATGATGGAGAGAGAGAGAGGGATGGAGAGAAGGAGGAGAGAGACCGGGAGAAAGACGAGAGGTAGAGAGGGGGTGAGAGATCAAAAGATGGATAAAGAGAGGCGGAGGGAAATAATTCGGAAGAGGGAGAGAGGGAGAGAGAGAAGGAGATAAAAATAGAGGGAAGGGGAGAGAAAAGGACTAAGAGAGGGAGAGAGGGAGATAGAGAGAGGGAGAAAGATAGAGGGAGAGAGCAAGATAAAAAAGGGAGATGAAAAGAGAGAAAGAGATAGAGGAAGGGAGAGAGAGAGGTAGAGAGAATAGGACATAGAGGGAGAGGGAGAGGGGCAAAGAGATCAAGAGATGGAAAATGAGAAGGGGAGGGAGAGAGGGAGAGAGAGAAGGGCAGAAGGGAAAGAAGGGGAGAGAGAGGGAGAGGGAGAGAGAAGGAGGAAGATGAAGGGAAAATAGAGAAAGGAAGAGGGTGAAAAGTTGATAGAGGGAGAGAGCGAGACAAGAAGGGAGAGGAAGAGAGAGAAGATAGGAGAGGAAGGGAGGGAGAGAGAGGGAGAGAGAGGTAGAGAGAATAAGAATGAAAAGGAGAGTGAGAGGGGGAGAGAGGGGGAAAGAGATGTAGAAAGAGAGATGGAGAGATGGTGAGAGGAAAGAGAGATAAGGAGAGCTAGTGGTAGAGAGAGCAAGAATGAGGAAGAGAGAGCAAGAGAGCATCACTAAAGGAGAGGCTAAGAGAAAGAGAGAAAGATAAGAGAGAGAGTAAGGGAGAAAGAGAGAGGGAGGAAGATAAAGAGAGAGATAGAGAGAGGGAGAGAGAGAAAGGGACCTAGAGGGACTATGATAAAAAGGGGAAAAGGTAGAGGGTGAGAGAGAAAGAGGGAGAAAGAGAGAAGGATAGGGGTAAGAGAGAGCAAGAGAGAGTGAAAGAGAGAGAGAGGGAGACTGGGAGAGACAAGTGAGAGATAGAGAGGGAGAGAGAGGGGGAGCAAGTTACGAGAGAGAGAGGAAGGGAGAGAAAGGGTGAAAGAAAGGGAGAAAGGGAGAGAGGGAAGGATGGAGATAGGGAATTAGAGGGAGAGAGGTAGAGAGAGAGAGGGATAAAGGATGGGTAAGGGAAAGAGGGGGAGTGAGAGGGAGGGAAAATGAGGGATAGAGTGTGGGAAAAGGGAGAGAGAGGGAGAGGGATAAAGGAGAGGGTGAGAGGGAGAAAGTGAGAGAGAGAGAGATAAAGGGAGAGATGAAAAGGGAGAAAGAGAGAGTGAGAGGGAAAGATTTAGAGAGAGAAAAGAAAAGAAAGGGAAGGCAAGGAAGTGGGAGAGAGAGGGAGGGAGAGTAGGGAAGAGAAAGAAAGAGAGAGGGTGAGATGGGGAGAGAGAGAGAGGAAAAGAGAGATGGAGAGAGAGGGGGAGAGGGAGGGAAAGGGAGAGGGGGAAAGAGAGGGGGAGAGAGTGAGTGAAAGGGAGAGGAATGAGAGAGAGGCGAGTGAAAGATAAAGAGAGAGAGGGGGAGAGAGCAAAGGAGACAATAAGAAAGAGGGAAAGCAAGGAAGTAAGGGATAGAAGGGAGATAGAGAGGGAGGGACAAGAAGGGAAGGATAGGGAGGGAGAGAAGGAGAAGTAGAGAAGGTAAAGGATGGAGAGAGGGGGAAAAAGGAAGGGAGAGTTAGGAGGGAGAGAGATAGAGAGAGTCGGAGTAGAGAGGGAGACGAGAGAGATAGGGTGAGGGAGGAGAGAGAAGGTGAGAGAGGGAGAGAGTGAAGGAGAGAGAGGGAGAGAGAGGGAAGGGGAGATGGGGAGATAGAGAGGAAGAAAAAGAGAAGGAGGAGTAGAGAGAGAGAGGAGGAGGTAGAGGTAGGAAGGGAGGGAGAGTGAGATGGAGAGGGAGGGAGAGAGGGGAGTGAGGGAAAGGGAGAGAGATGAAAGGGAGAGAGAGGGAGAGAGTAAGAGAGAGGGTGGTAGAGAGTGAGAGAGAGGCTGGGGGAGATAGAGAGAAGGAAGGGAGAGAGAGGTAAGCAAGAGGGAGAGCAAAGGAGAGAGGGAGATAGAGGGAGAGGGAGAGGAAGAGGGAGAGTGAGAGCGAGAGAGGGAGGGAGAGCGAGGAAGAGAGTGGGGGGAGAAAAGGAGTGAGAAGATGTGTAGGAGAGGGTGAAAGAGGAAGAGAGAGAGAGGGAGAGGGAAAGAGAGGGAGGGAGAGGGAGGGATAGATAGAGAGGGAGAGGGAAAGGGAAATAGAGAGGGGGAGAGGGAGAGGGAGGGAGAGAGGGAGGGAGAAGGAGAAAGGTAGAGATAGATAGAAGGAGAGGGAGAAAGAGGGAGAGAGGGAAGGGAGAGATAGAGTGGGAGATGGAGAGGGAGAGAGTGAGCCATAGAGAGTGGGAGGGAGAGGGAAAGGGAAATAGAGAGGGGGAGAGGGAGAGGGAGGGAGAGAGGGAGGGAGAAGGAGAAAGGTAGAGATAGATAGAAGGAGAGGGAGAAAGAGGGAGAGAGGGAAGGGAGAGATAGAGTGGGAGATGGAGAGGGAGAGAGTGAGACATAGAGAGTGGGAGGGAGAGGGAAAGGGAAATAGAGAGGGGGAGAGGGAGAGGGAGGGAGATAGGGAGGGAGAAGGAGAAAGGTAGAGATAGATAGAAGGAGAGGGAGAAAGAGGGAGAGAGGGAAGGGAGAGATAGAGTGGGAGATGGAGAGGGAGAGAGTGAGACATAGAGAGTGGGAGGGAGAGGGAGGGAGGGAGAAAGATCATGAGGGATCAAGAGAGAGAAAGGTAAAAAGGGAGAGAGAGGGAGGGAGAGAAGGAGAGAAAAGGTATAAAAGGAGAGTGAGGGAGGGAGGGGGAGAGAGAGAAGGATAGAGAGGGAGGGAGAGGGATAGAGAAAAGAGAAGAGAGAGGGAGAAAGCGAAAGAGAGATAGAGTTAGAGAGAGGGAGAGGGAAAGAGAAGGAGGGATAAAAGGGAGTAAGAGAGGAGGAGAGAGAGATAAGGAGGGAGAGAAAAAGGGGAAAGGGGACGAAGAGAGAGTTAGAGAGAGAGGAGGGAGAATCAGAGAGAGGGAACAAAAAGAGAATGGAAGGAAGAGAGAGGGAGAGAGAGATATGCATGGAAGGAGAGGGAGAGAGGGAGAGGGAGTAAGACAGGAAAGAGGACGAAGAGAGAGAAAAAGGGAGAGAGATAGAGAAAGAGAGGGATAGAGAGGGAGAAAGGCAAAATGAAGGGAAGAGAGCAATAAAGGAGAGAGATGGAGAGAGACAGAGAGAGGGAGAGTGGGAAAGAATGATAGAGGGAGATAGATAGGGGGAGAGAGAGAGAGGGTGAGAGAAGGAGAGAGAAGGAAAGAGAGATAGGGAGAGAGAGATGTAAAGAGGAATAGAGGGAGATGGAGAGGGAGAGGCAGAGGGAGGGGAAGAGAGAGTGAGAGGAAGAGAGAGAGGGAAAAAGGGAGAGAGAGAGGAGGGAGTGGGAGAGTGAAGGAGAGAGATAAAGGAGGAAAAGAAAGAGGGAGATGAAGGGAGAGAAAGGGGAATGGGAGGAAGAAAGAGTGGGAGTGAGAGGGATAAAGGGAGAGGGAGTGAGAGAGAGGGAGAGGAAGAGTGGGAGGTAGAAAGAGGGAAATAAGGAGTGAGAGATAGAGGGAAGGGAGAGAGGGGGAGAGAGGGAGGGAGGGGAAGGAGGCACGGAGAGAGGGAGAGGGAGGGAGGGAAGAAGGGAGACAAAGGGGGAGAACTTAGGAGAAAGAGGGGGAAAAGGAGGGAGGAAGGATGGGAGGAAGGGAGAGAAAAGGAGAAAGGGAGGTAAAGATAGGAGAGAGAAAGAAGGAAAGGGTGTGGGAGAGAGAGAAGGAGAGAGGGAGGGGAAGAAAGGGGGATAGAGGGAAGGAGAGGGAGAGATCAAGAAATAGTGAGAGAGAGAATGAGTGAGTGAGAAGGAGAGAGGGTAGGTGGGAGTGAGGGAGAGATAGAGAGGGGAAAAGGAAAAAGAGAGAGGGAGAGGAAGGGAGACCGAGATGGATAGGGAGGGGGAGAGAGCAAGTGAGAAAAAAGGGAGAGGGAGAGAGAGAGAGGGAGGGATAGAGGAGATGCAATGATGAAGAGAAAGATGGAGAGAGAAAGGAAGAGAGTGAGAGAGAGGGAGAGAAATAGAGAGGCGAGATTGAGAGGGTGATAGGAAGAGAGAGATAGAGAGAGGTAGAGTGAGGGATAAAAGGAGAGAGAGAGGGAGAGAGTGGGGAGAGAGATAGAGATGGAGGATAGAAGAAGGGGAGAGAAAGGAGGGAGTAGGGGAGAGAGGGAGAGAGGGATAAAAAGGAGATAGAGAGAGGGTGAGAGGGAGAGATAGGGAAGGAGAAGCAAAAAAGGAAGAGAGGGAGAGAAGGGAAAATGAAGGAGAGAGGAATAGTGGGAAAGAGAGATAAAAGAGAGGGAGATGGAGGGGGAGAGAGAGAAGGAGAAGGAGATAAAAAAGTGGGAGAGAGAAAGAGTGAGGAGATGGAAGGAGAGAGAGAGAGAGATAGTAGGAGAAAGGGAGAGAGAGGGATAGAGAGGTCGAGAGATGGAGGGAGATAAAGGGAGAGGAAGAAATAGGGAGGAAGAGTGGGAGAGAGAGGGAGGGATGGGAGAGAGTGGGAGAGGGAGGGGAAAGAGGGATTGAGATAGAGAGGGAAAGCGAGAAGGAGAGAGACATAGGAAGGGAGGGAGAAGAGAGGGAGTGGGAGGAAAAGAGAAAGGGAGAGGGAGATAGATAGAGGAGAGGGGTGAGGAAGAGAGAGAGAGAGAAAGGGAGGGAGAGGAGGGAGAGAGATAGCAAGGGAGAGGGAGGAAGGAAGATGGATTAAGGGAGAGAGTGGGAGGAAGCAAGAGGAAGGGAGAGAGAGGGTGATAAAGAGATAGATGGAGAGAGAGAAAGAGAGTGGGAGAGAAAGAGAGATAGGGAGATAGAAAGCAAGGGAGAGAGGGAGAGAGTGAGGTAGAGAAGGAGGGGGAAAGGGACAGAGAATGGGGAGGGAGAGAGAGAGAGGGAGAAGGAAAGAGAAGGAGAGAGAGTGAGAGAGAAAAAAGAGAGAGAAAAGGGAGAGAGGGATAAAGAGAGGAAGATAGAAAGAGTGAGAGGGAGAGAGATAGAGGGATAGAGAGGGGGAAGAGTAGGGGAGAGATAGAGGGAGGAAAAGAGAGGGAGACCTCTCCTCCTCTCCCACTTTCGTTTTCTTTTCTCTAGCTCTCCCACACTCTCTCTCTTCCCTCCCTTCCTCCTTCTCACCCCCTCCATCTCTCTCTTTCCCTTCCTCCTTATCCTTCCTTCATTCTCTTTCTTCATCTCTCTTATTCTTTCCCTCTCTCTCCTCCCACCCTCCTAATCTCATGCTCTCCTCCTCTTTCTCTCTCGATCTCCCTCCTTCTCTTCTTCTCTCTCCGTCTCTTACCCTTGCTTCCTTTCCTCTCTCTATATGTACCTCTCTCTCCCCCTTTCTCTCACCGCCTATGTCTCCCACCCCCTCTTGCTCTATCCCTCTTCTCTCCCTCACTCTCCTTATCCTCCTTCTCTCTCCCCCACTTTATCCCCTTTTCTCTCTCTCTCTTCTCTACTCTCTCCCTCTCCCTCTCTCTTTTCTCTCTCTCTCCCTCTCTTTCCCTTCTATCTCTCCCCCTCTCCTTCTCTCTTCTCCCTCTTTCCCTCTCCTTTTATCTCTCTCCCTCTGTCTCCCTCCCTTTCCTTCTCTCTCTTTCTCCCTCCCTCCCTCATTCTCCCTCCCACCCTCCATCTCCCTCTACCTCTCTCCCTCCCCGTCTATTTCCCTCCTTTTATCTCTCACTCTCTCTCTCCCTCTTCTATCTCCTTTTATCTCCCTCTCTCTCCTCTCTCGTTCCCTTCTCTCTTTCTCTTTCCTCCTTTATTTCTATCCTTCTCTCTCCTATGGTCCCTTTCCCTTGAGTTCTCTCTCATACTATCATTCTCTCCTTTCCTCTCTCTTCCTCTCTATATTCCTCCCTATCCCACTCTCTCTATCCCCCTTTGTCTCTCTTCCTTTCTCGCTTTCCTTCTCTCTTTCCCTCTCTTTACCTCCCTCTCTCTCCCTCTCTCTCTATTTCCCTTTCCCCCTCTATCTCTCTATCCTTCTCTCCTTTCCCTCTCTCCCTTCTCCCCTTCTCTCTCCCCTCCCTCTCTTATGAGTGCTATGTTCATGCTACAAGGAGATCTCGTATCGATTGGCTTAGTGATGCCAAAGTAAGCATTTAGGTGATTAATGTTGAGAACATATCACTAGACATGACCTACCATGAAAACCTATTTGGTTTAGTTTATGGGAATCTCATACAAGATAAGTATTAATGATCTTTTGACTTGAGGTCATCGTGGTTATCTCATTAGAGGATTTATGTACTTTGAGACTCGATTTGATGGACTTAGTCAAGAGCTACTTGTGGACTATTCATTTGATGCACTAGGAATCTAATGAGATAGATGGATGACTAAGATAGGACATGACATTTCTTTGCTCAAGGAGTTGTCACATTGCACTTTGTTGAATGTCTACTCAAGGAATCTATGACTAGTGTAGGAGTGTACCAATAGAGCATATTTGATTTACTTTAGAGCTAAGACAATTAGGAATTAAAGAAAACTTATGTGATCAATGACAAGAGGACTGAATTGTGTGGTAACCATGCTCATAAAATGTAATTATGGATTAATTAATCCTCCTAGAGAATGGGGTAGTCATGGTGCATTGCTAGAAGCCAATCTTAATTTATGTATCAAAAGATAAAAGAGGTGTCTTTTATTCTTTATATTTTCAACATATCTAGGAGCCTATTGAGTCACACGCATAAGTTTAAGCATTCACATAATAAAAGAGAAGCAAAGATTTCAAAAAAGGTTTCTATTTTTTGAATGTTTACTATTTTGGAAAAGGTTTTCAAAAATGGAAAGTTTTGTGTTTTGAAAAAAGTGTCAAAAAATAGAATGTTTCCTATTTTAGAAATCATTTTCCTAATTTTGAAAGTCAGTTCAAAACTTAGAAGTTAGTTACCTAAAAAGAAAATTAGTTTCTTAATTTAGTTTTAAAGGTAATTTAGGAAATTATTTAACCCAATTTATTTAGATGGTCTAAATTCATTAGTAATGCATTGGCCAAAATATTTTGGGCCAATAGGTTTAATTTAAAAGTCTGCAAGATGTTTTGGTGGAAGGATAAACTTGAGCACTATTAAATAAGGCTCTTGATTTACAAGGATAAGATTAAACAAGCCCACAAATATTGTAACTCCTTGTCCTTGGAGGACAAGGATGCCGCCCTTATATAAATAAAAGGGAGAGAGGTGGCAGCAAGAAAAAGATAGAAAAAACACATACATAGAACAATAAAAAATAAAAAGCCTAAGTTGTCACATATACCTCACTCTAGTGTTGTTGTAAAAAAACCTTAACCGATTTCTTAAGAATGCAAATCAACTCGTACATAAGGATTAGAGCTAGCACTCTGCCATTTTTGTAGCTTTTTTGGGGGGTTTAAGTTACATGGATTATCAATAGAGTATGGATAATTGGATGGCATCTTTTCATATAGATAATTTCTATGCTAAAAGAGGTAAACACTTACTTTAATTATTTATTCCTGCAAGAATGATTAGTTGATTAATTGGCATACCCTTGAAAGACTTACATGGAGGATTTTTTTTTTTGTTTTATTGAACTCCTCTATAGGATGTATGATCCTTCATCACTCTCTCTCTCTCTCTCCTCCCTCTCTCCTCTTTTCCATTCTCCTCTCTCCCTCTCCCTCTCCCTCTCTCTTTCCATTTCTCTCTCTCTCTCCCTTCCTCTCATCTCTCCCTCCTTCTCTCTCCCTCTCCCTCCCTCTCTCTTCCTTTCTCTCTCTTTTTCTCGTTCTCTACTTTGCTCTATTTCCCTCTCTCTCCCTCTGTATCTTCCTCCCTCTATTTCTCCCTCTCTATCCCTCTCTTTCCCTCTCCCTCTCTCTCTCACACACTTTCTCTCCCTCTTTCTCTTTTTCCCTTCCTTTCCATTGCTCCTTCTCCCCCTCCCTTTCTCCCCTCTCTTCCTCTCCCCCTCTCTCCTATTGTCTCACTTGCTCACTCTCCCTTTTTCTCTCTCTCTTTCTCACTCTCCCTCCCTTTCTCTCGCTCTCTCCCTCTTTTTCTCCCCTTCCCTCCCACTCTCTTATCGCCCCTCTCTCTCTCCCTCTCACTATGTCCCTCTCTAAAGGATCATACATCCTATGGAGGCTCAAAATAAACAAAAACTTTTCTTCCATCTAAGGGCCTAATATGAAGCCTTTGAATCTATTAACCATACATGCATAAATTTAAAACATTGGAAAAGGATTACATTTTATAGTGTAGATATTAATTCTTTTTAGAAAAGTTGTCCAAGTGTTTGGCTTCTATTGATAATCCACGAAGTCTAAATATCCACAAAGAAGCACTCAAAATTGATAGGGTGCTAACTCCACCTTTTCCGATTTGGTGTTTCCTCTAGAAATAAATCTCAAGCAATTTGTGACAACCTTAAAAGAGAAGGAAAGAGTTTAGCTTACTAGGGTTTTGAAGAAAACTATTTTCTCCTATTTTTCTCTTTATTGTGTGCCCTATAATTATTTTAAGGCTAGTCGAGTTTTCTTTTCCCTTTTTTTCTTGTTATGGACGAAACTCTCATGCCCTAAAATCCCTTGTGCTCTCTTTTGTATGTACATCTACGTCGTACCTCCCTCTCTCAAATTTATTTATAAGATAGCTTCCTTGTCCTCCAAGGATAAGGAGAGGGCGGCAATGAGTCCCTAAAGGACTCTAGGTTGTTGCTTCCTTATCCTTTAAGGATAAGGAGTTATTTTTGCATATGCACTTTTTTATCATTATCTTTAAAAAATTTAACCTTGTCCAATAAGGTTGATGTTCATCCTCCACCAAAATATCTTAAGGCTTTTTAATTAAACCTAATGGGTCAAAACCATTTTAGCCTAATTAGTTTATTTGGACTATCTTAATAAACAATCTTGGATTATTTAAGGTGAGTCCACATTAGTAAACAATATCCCAAAATATTCTTTAACTTAAATTAGAAAATCCATTTCCATTTGATGTTATTTATTTCAAGATTTAGAACTAACTTCCAAATTAGGAAACTAGTTTCTAAAATTGAAAATTTTTAATTTTAGGAAACTTCACAACAAAGGAAACTTTCTATTTAGGAAACTTCCCATTTAATGAAACTTCCCATTTTTAAAACCCTTTCCAAAATATGAAACTTTCATGATTGGAACTTTTTCCAATATCTTTGCTTCTCATTTATTATGTGGATACTTAAATTTATGCATGTAACTTAATAGGCTCCTAGATATGTTGATAATTTATTAAGAATAAAAGACTCCTCTTTTATCTCTTGATATATAAACCAATATTGGCCTCTAACAAGGCACCATGACTACTCAATTACGTAGGAGGATTAATTAATCCATTATTACCTTTCACGAGTATGATTACCATGCAATTCAATCCTCATGTCAACTTATCATAATGTGATCTCAAACTTGGTTATTATTCTTGTTCGATTATGATCACATAAGTTTTATTCGATTCCTAAATGTCTTCACTCTTAGAGTAAACCAACAATGCTCTATTTGTTTAATCCTACAATGGTCACATATTTCTCGAGCGAGATATTTATCGAAGTGCAATGTAATAACTCCTTTAGCATACAATGAATGACATGTCTTATCTTAGACATGCACCTACCTCCATTAGATTCCTAGTGTACCCAACAAATCACCCACGTGTAACTCATTAATGGGTCCATCAAAATGATCATTAAAGTGTATAAATCCTCCAATGAGATAACCATAATGACTTCAAGTCTAAGGACCATATGTACCCATCTTGTATGAGATTCTCATAGACCGAAACCAATGGTTCTCATGGTGAGTCAAGTCTAGTGGCATGCTCTCCAACATAAATCATAAGTGCTTACTTTGGCATCACCATGCCAATAGTTGTGAGATCTCTTATGCTACAATATAGCATGAGCATAACACTTACAAGTCTATCTACATATTGTCAATGTCCATTTTTAACAATTGTACAATTTGAGACATTTAATGATATCATTTATATACATTAGTGTTTGTCTCATATCTTTTGATCAACCACTATTACAAATGCATATCATAAGGACTTCTATCTAATTCTACTCGAATTTATCAACATGATAATATAAGAATTAATAGAATGACTTCTTTATTATTACTAAAATAAATGATACAACAATACATTAACTTGAGTCAATCCAAACATGGTTGGATCTTGAGCACATACACTAATAATCTCCCACTTACACTAAGCCAACCAGCCATGTCCCTTAATCTCGATGATCGAGTGACGATCATATGTTTTAGCTATGATAAAGACTTAGTCTCGGGATCAATTGTGTTATCGTAGTGTGGCCCTTTTCTATCCTTATGTTAGCATGACCTTTTATCTCTATAATCAAGTGGTAGCATTGTAGTATATGCTTAGATCGTTGATAAGACATTCCTTCCTTAACTTGTGCTATGAATCCCTTATTATCATCCATCAAGCTATATGACATTGAAACAAATTTTTTTTTATTTTTTTATACTAAACCTTTTGGTATCATGTCATCATAACTATCCTGGAAGACTCCTCACATTCCAAGTGATCTATCGTTATAGATCTATACTCTTAGACTATAGGTTACTCTCCCCTGTCATTCTTGGGAAATTTCTTCTATAGTCCTTAATCTTTTTTTGCAACATGTTGCAATTTTGTGTCGAATAACCATGACTAGTAGGCTAACACTAGCTTCCTATATACACAAGGTTCATCTTTGTTTTTGATGAATGATCAAACTCTTTGATCGTTTCATAAAGCATCGACTTTTATTCCTCAAGGCATGCTTAAGTCTATTAATGGACCTCGGTGTTTTACAAATCTTATTTGCATGTTCTTGGGAACCATCGGGGTGTGTCATCCGCACATCCTTTTCATTTCCCTTTTTCTAGGAATCAAGGTCTAACATTGCCATTTTAAAAGTATTAGCTTCATCATCCGTTTTAGGGCTCACATCGCCATGTGTCAAGATAAAAGATTATATCCTTTTATCTTATTGATTAATTTCTTTTCAACTTTTGAAGTTCTTATGTTTTTGTTTGTGAGAGAGTTATAACACTTTGTAATCCTTCTACCATAGGATTCCTTAATTAAAGTGTCAATTTGTGATTTTACTTAAATCTTGTTGGGTTTAAATTTTCTTCCACTATTTTTAGCATCCATAAATTCCTTTCCAAGGAACATAGTATGCTTAGTAAGGAATACCACTTGTTCTAGTGATAAGATATTGACATCCTTGTCTTACTTTAGATATCTCATAATTTAGCAGCTTTATTGATTTTTGGCTTCAGTTTATCTTTGTGGAACCCTTTGAAATACACTTTATAGCCTCAAATCTAAAGGAAAGATTAATTCATTTTCTTTCCTTTCCCATATCTCGTATGTGATCTATTTAAATAGATTTAATTGGAATCCTATTTATTATAATGGTTGCGGTAAGAAGTATTTATCTAAAAATAGGGATATTAATTTAGCTCATAATGGAGTAATCATGTCTAACATGTGATGTTCATAGAGAATCTCATTCTCTTCAAGGTGATCTAAAATTTTTGCATTCAAGTATTCATTTCCTCGATCTAATTGAGATGCCTTAATACACTTGCTAGTTCATCACATCACTTTTCAAGTCTAAACTTTTGAATATTTTAAATGCTTTAGATTGATGCCTTACAATAATAACATGATCCACTATCATTAAAGGTTATGTGACAAACATATTCTCCTCTTAATTGAGTAAACATAGGCCCATATACATCTCTATATATAAGGTCTATTTCAACTAAAAGGGGATCTATGTTTCTTTACCAAGTAAACAAGATTCCTTAGACATCATCAAATGATTCTAAATATCCTTTGTATAAGTAGGTTGGATATGGGATTCTTGTTTATATGACTAAGTTTGATGTTGCTTACTAATTAATATTTATTTAGATCATTTGAGTCTTCTAGTACTTATGTTATAAACTTGGGAGTTATGTTGAAAACATATAATCATTATTGAAATATTTTCATAAAAACTCATCTTAAAAAATAATCATTATTTTTAAAAATAAAATACTTATTCAAAACAAGAAATAAAAATAAGATCTTTAGTCTCTATTAAAATAATAATGATTGAGTCTTAACACATCCCAACATGGTGGTGCTAGCTCATAAATACCTATATCTAATGCTTCAACTCTTAATCCATTCGTTGTTATACGGATGTTCTCCCTTAAAGCTATTTTCCTTCCTTTTCTAAGGTCTCGTACATTTTAAAAATGTAAGCATCACATTTAGTATCATATGCTCATGAGGTGGAATTTAGAGATAAAAGGATTAGCATTAATAACATAAATACCCGAGGTGGTGGTTGAACACTTCTTTTGCACCTCGTCTAGGTACTCCTTGCAGCTTGCGCTTTCAATGCCCTTTCTTGTTATAATGAAAGCAACCGCATCCTTTGAGCTATTCCGAGCCTCAACATTTTTCACTCCTTCGGTAGGCACGCTTAAAGACTTTTTCTTCTTCTAGGGCTTTTTTTTGCTTTACCATGCCCTTTTCCTTATTAACTATAAGTATAATACTCGTTGTTTTTCTTGTTAATTTTGGGTCGATCTTCCCTTAACTTGGACAATGAATCTTGAACGACCTTTTTCATATGCATCATGTTAAAGTTCATGAAGAAATTTCCAAAGCTATCGAGTAACAATTACAATACTAGGTCAATAGATAATTCAACATCCATTCCAACTTCAAGTTTGGCTAGTATGCCAATATAGCCTATCTTTTCGATTACACGCTTTTCGAAGTTGGATCTCTCATCCATTCTATCTCTAAAGAGCTTCCTTGCTATCTCATTGTGCTCATGCCTAATATTCTCCTCAAATAAGCTTTTGTGCTTTGCTATGATGTCAAAAGCTTGTGACCTTCTATGTTAGCACCTATGTTCCAACGTCATAGCAGAAAGCATGATGCTCGAGTAGTGATTACATCATCTTTATGTTTGATCCATGCTTCATGAGCTTCAACTTGAACCGGAGGAGGCTTATCTATAAGAGTTTCCTCTATCATATAGAGAATTTTCTCATGTTGGAGGACTATCCTCAAATTCACTTCCCAATCGAAGAAGTTTGTGCCATTGAAGGCATTACTTTCATCAATGATCAATTGTATTGATGTGTCGGCATTCATACTATGTATTCGGTAGGATAGAAAAACGTATGTTTTGGTTAATTAAATTACATAGAATAAAAATAAAACATAAATTAAAGAAATAAAATCCATGTATGCTCCGACTATTTTCTTCAAGTTCTATAACCTTCAATATAGGACTCGAGAAAACGTTTCGATTCATTTTCTTAGTTGGTTAGGATCCCATCCTCTAACATCCATTAGCCTTGAGTTATTTCAATAAGCCACGTATGAAGGATTAGGTCGATAAATCCTTACCTATTACAAGTAATGTAATTCCTAATCTCATTGGCATGACAATTCCTTGTCTTATCACATCTTATGTGAATACCAATTCTTACTTACAAGTTTATTGGATCTTGAGTTATCTCAACAAATCTAACAACTCATTTAAGTCAAACCCAGCATTCGAAGACATCATATGGCTCATGATTTGTTCTCTCGAGGAAGAAGTGACCTTGTGTTATCTTAACAAGCCAACAATGACCAAGAGAGTTATCACCTCATAACATTGGAAAGCAATTAACCTAATATTTTATTTTGAAGGATTTGATATGGTCGATCTCATCATATCATACATACTAAATCATATTATTCCTATCATGCATACTAATATTGATATCATCATATGCATACATCGCATACATGATTTAAGAACTAGTGAATGGTAATGAATTTCTAGTATTAGCCCTTCGAGCCCTATGGAGACTAGTGGATCAATTCCTAAGCAAAAAATTATTAAAAATTCTTCATGAACGTCTTCATTCCTTTGCATCTTCTTCTTTTTTGTATTATAATCCCTATCTTCTACTTTTCATTTATTCAAAATAACAAACCTCGAGTTACATATGAGGGGAGTGAGATGAGAAAAGACATACAATAGAATGATAGAGAAGGCGGGACATGCGAGTTCTATTTATCCAAAAAAATGCAACCATTCATTCATAAAACTATATTAACTCATCCATACCATTCACCCATGCTTCAATCACATTGATACATGACATAATAATCAAATAATTTCATTCATAAAACAACTATAAATCTAAGGTTTTGGTTATTTTATAAATTATCAATATTTCTTTAAATTTTAATTTTTAAAAACCTTTTGGGCCTTAGGCCTACTTTGGGCCCATGTGCTTTTGGGCCTCGAGGCTTTAGGAGCTTTGAAGCCCAAACCCTTAGGTTTATGAGCTCATGCACGTCCGCCCATAATCGGTAACTTGGCACGAAAGTGTTTGGCCCGTATGCCCAACGTATGGCTTCACAAGCCAAGCACGCTTGGCACGAAGTGCCTATCATGCGCCCCTAGTGCATGACGGTCGATAGAGCTACCATGCACTCGAGTGTCAACATCCAATGTCGACCTCGCATGCCCTTACTAATTTTGACTCAAAATTTATCTTTTATTTTTATATAAAATAATAAAAAAAATAAGATTTATAATCAAACATATGTAATTCATGTAGTTAATCATAATTAATCAATCATACAATCAAAGATTTGACAAAGACTCGCTACCAATTGAAAGATCATATATCCTATGGAGGTGTGGAATAAAATTTTTTTCCTCCATCTAAAAGCCTAAGATCAAGCCGTTGAATCTATTAACCATACATGCATGAATTTAAAACAATGAACAAGGATTACCTCTTGTAGCGTAGGTCTTAGTCCCTTTTTAGAAAAGCCATCTAGGTGTCCGGCCTCTATTAATGTCCATGTAATCCAAATATCCATAAAGAAGCACTCAAAATCGATAGAGTGCTAGCTCCACCTTTTTTAGTTTAGTGTTTCCTTTATAAATCAATCCCAAGCAATTTTGTGACAACCTAAAAGGAGAAGGAAAGACTTTGGCTTGCTAGGGTTTTGGATAAAATTATTTTAGGGCTGGCCAAAATTTTCTTTTCCCTTTTTTTTCTTTTTGTGGTCGAAACTCTCTCTCCATAAAATCCCTTGTGTTCTCTTTTGTATGTATATGTATGGCATACCTCCCTCTCTCCTATTTATTTATTGGAGAGTTTTCTTATCCTCTAGTGGACAAGGAGAGGGTGACAATGAGTCCTTAAAGGACTCTAGGTTGTTGCTTCCTTATCCTCAAAGGATGAGGAGTTATTTTTGCATATGGACTTTTTGATCATTATCTTTAAAACATTCAACCTTATCCAATAAGGTTGATGTTTATCCTCCCATCATAATATCTTAAGGCTTTTTAGTTAAACCTAATGGGTCAAAACCATTTTAGTCTAATTAATTTACTTGAACTATCCAAATAAATAATCTTGC
Organism: Dovyalis caffra; assembly: GCA_963924115.1. Classification (NCBI taxonomy): domain Eukaryota; kingdom Viridiplantae; phylum Streptophyta; class Magnoliopsida; order Malpighiales; family Salicaceae; genus Dovyalis; species Dovyalis caffra. Next base: position 791,544 of record CAWUPB010001189.1, read on the forward strand.
AATATTTTAGGCGGGTCCACATTAAGAAGAAATTTCGAAAATACCTTTTAACATAAATTAGGAAAACCATTTTCATTTTAGGTTATTTACTTTCAAATTTGAAACAAACTTCTAGATTTGGAAACTAATTTCTAAAATAGAAAACTTTCCTATTTAGGAAACTTCATAATTAAGAAAACTTTTCATTTTAGGAAACTTCACAATTAAAAAAACTTTCCATTTTAGGAAACTTTTTCCAATATATTTGCTTCTCATTTATTATGTGAATACTTAAAATTATGCGCTTGACTCAATAGGCTCCTACATATGTTGGCAATGTATTAAGAACAAAAGACTACTCTTTTATCTCTTGATACATAAATCAAGATCCGCCTCAGCAAGGCATCATGACCACCCAATTCTCTTGGAAGATTAATTAATCCATTATTACCTTTCATAAACATGGTTACCATACAATTAACTCCTCAAGTCAACTTATCACAAGTGTGATCTCGAACTTTTTTATTAGTCTTATTCGATTATGATCACACAAGTTAGATTCCTAATCCATTATTATCAAAGTGCAATGTGATAACTCCTTTAGCATACAAGAAATGACATGTCCTATCCGAGTCATACACCTACCTTCGTTAGATTCCTAATGCACCCAATAAATCGTCCACGTGCAACCCATTAATGGGTCCATTGAAACAAGTGTCAAAGTGAATAACTCCTCCAATGAGACAACCATGATGATTTCAAATCTAAGGACCAATTGTACCCATCTCGTATGAGATTCCTATAGACCGAAACTAAATGGGTTTGCATGGTGAGTCAAATCCAGTGACATGCTCTCTAGCATAAATCACCTAAGTGCTTGTTTGGCATCATCATGCCAATAGGTGTGAGATCTCCTACTCGTTATAATATAGCATAAGCATAGCACTCACAAGTCTATCCGTATACCGTAAATGTTCATTCTTGATAATGCTATGACTTAGGATGTTTAATGATACCATGTATATGTATTAATGTTTGTCTCACATCTTTTGACCAACCACTATTACAAATGCATATTATAAGGACTTCTATCCAATTCTACTAAATTTATCAACATGAAAACATAAGAATTAATGGAATGACTTCGTGTTATGACTAAAATAAATGATGTAATAATGCATTAACTTGAGCTCATCCAAACATGGTTGGATCTTGGGCACCTATACTAACGCTCTCTCCCTCATTCACCCTTCCCTTCCTCCCCCTCTCCCTCTCCTCTCTCCCTCTCTCTCCTTTCTTCTCTCCACCTCTCCCTTTCTCCCTCTCTCCCTTTCTCTTTCCCTCTCCCTCTTCCCCTCTCTCCCTCTCCCTCTCTCTCTCCCCCTCTCCCTCTCTCCTTTCTATCTCTTCCTCTTTCTCATTCTCCCCTTCCCTCTCTCTCCCTTTCTTTTCCTTTCTCCCACTCTCTCCATCTCCCTCTCTCCCTCTCCCTCCCTCCCTTTCTCCCTCTTTCCCCTTCCCTTTCCCTCCCCCTTTCTTTATCCCACTTTCTCTCTCTTTCCTCCCTCTCTTTTGCTCTCTTTGTCCATCTACCTCCCTCTCTTCCCTCTTCTTGTCCTCTCTCTCTCCCTTTCTCCCCTCTCCCTCTCACCCTCTCTCTTTCCCTTACCCTTTCTCCTTTTCTCTCCCTCTTCCTTTCTCACTCTTCCACACTTTTTCTACCTCCCTCCCTCTCTCCCTCTCTCTCTTTCCCTTTCACCCTCATACAATGTCTCTCCCTCTCTCTCTCCTTTCTCTCTCTCCTCTCTTTCTTTGCTTCTCTCCCTCTCTCTTTCTCCATTTCTCTCCCTCTTCCTCTCTCTCTTTCTCTCTCTTCATCTCTCTTCCTCTCTCTTTATCTCTCTCTCTCATTTTCTTCCTAATTGGTCCCCTCCTTCTCTTTCTCCCTCCCTCCCTCTCCCTCTCCCTCTCTCTCTCACTCTCCCTCCCTCTCCCACTCCCATCCTTCCTTTCTCCCTCTTTCTTTCTCTTTGCCCATTCTCCCTCTCTCCCCCTTTACTCCCTCCTTTTATCTCCCTCTCTATCTATCTCGCCCCACTTTCTCTCCCTTTGTCACTCTTCATCACTCCTTCCCTCTCCCCCTCTCTCTCCCTTCCTTCCTACTTCCCACTCTCCCTCACTTTCACCCTCTTTCCCTCACTCTCTCCCCTCTCCCCCTTCCTCCCTCCCTTTATCTCCTTCTCTCTCTCCCTTCCTACCTTCCTTTGTCCCTCTCTTTCTCCTCTCTCTCTTTCTCTCTCTCTTTCTCTCTCTAACTCTTTCTCCTTCTCCCTCTCTCCCTCCTATTATCTCCCTCTTGCTCTCTCTCCCCCTCTCTTCTTCCTCCTCTCCCTCTTTCTCCCCCTAGCTCTCTACCTCACCCCTTCCCTATCTCTTTATCTCCTTTTCTCTATCTCATCCTCTCCTTCTCCCCCTCTCTTCTCGCCCTTCCCTTACTAACACTTTCTCTCCCCCTCTCGCCCTCTCTCCCTTTCCATCTCTCTCTCTCTCCCCTCTTTATCTCCCTCTCTCTATCTCACTCTTTCCCTTTATCTCCCCTCTCTTTCTCCCTCTCCCTTTCTCTCTTTTTCTTTCTCTCTCTCTCTCTTAATCTTTCACTCCTGCCCTCTCTCTCCCTCTCTCTCACTCCCTTTTCACTCTTCCTTCCTCTCTCTCTTATGCTCTCGTCCTAAGCTCTCTTCCTCTCCCTCCCTCTTTCTCTCTCTCTCTCCCTCCTAATCTCTCACTCTCAATTGCTTTCCCTCTCTCTCTCCATCTCTCTATCCTTTCCCCCACTTTTGCTTTCCCTCTCTTTCTCTCTCCCTCTCTCTTCATCTCTCTATCTTGTCTCCCACTCACTCTCCTCCTCTCACCCTCTCTTTCTCTATCCCTTTCTATTTCTTTCTTGTTCTCTCTATCTCCATTTCTCTCCCTCTCTCACCCTCCCATGCTCACTATTTATCTCTCTCTTTCTCTCCTTCTCAATCTTTTAATCATTCTCTCTCTATCCCTCTCTTTCTTTCCCTCCCTCCTTTTCTCTCTCTCCCTATTCCTCTCCATTTCACTCCTTCTCCCTCTCTATCTCCCTCTCTATCTCTCTTATGCTCTCTCCCTCTCATTGTCTCCCTCTCTTTCCCCCTCTCTCCCTTCCTCACTCTTTCCTTCTCTTCTATTCTCTCCCCTAATCTCTCCTAAAGTCTCTCTTTCTCTCTTTCCCTCCTCTCTCCCTTCCTTTCTCTCTCTATCCCTCTCTCTCCAACCCGTGCTCTTTCCTTCTCTCTATCTTGCTTCCCACTTTCTCCCCCATCTCCCCTTCTTTCTCCCTCTTAGCTTCTCTCTCCCTCTCTCCCTTTTTCTTTCTCCCTCCTTATCTCTCTCCCTCTATCTACCTACCCATTTCCCTTTCCCACTCCCTTCCTCTCTCCCTCCCTCCCTCTCCCCTCATCCCTCTCTTCATCTTCTCTCTCTCCCTCTTCCGTCTCTCCCTCTTCCTTACTTACCCCTCTTTCCCTCTCTAACTCCATCTCCCTCTCCCTCTCCCTTTCCCATCCACTCTCTCTCCCTCTTTCCCCCTCTCCCCTCTCTCCCTATCTCTCTTCCCCCTCTCTCCATCCCTCTTTATCTTCCCTTCTCTCCCTTTCTTTAACCCTCTCTCCCCTTCTCTCTCCTCCTCATTCTTAATCTCTCTCTCTCTCTCTCTTACTTTTTTTCTCTCCCTCTTTATGTCTCTCTCAATTTTACTTTTTCTCTCTTCCTCTCCCTCACTTTTCCCTCTCCCATTCTTCATCCCTCTCTCTCCCTCCTTCTCTCCCTCACTTTCTCTCTCCCTCTCCTACTCTCCCTTCTTCTCTCCCTCACGTTCTCTCTCCCTCTCCTCCTCTCCCTCTCTCTCCCTCTCTTATACTCACTCTCTCTCTCTCCCTCCCCCTTCTCTTTCCCAATCTCCCTCTCTCCCTCCCTCATTCTTTCCCACTCTCCCTTTCTCCCTCTATTTCTCTTCATCTCTCTTTTTCCCACTCACTCTTTCCCTTACTCTCCCTCCTCTCCCTATCTCATTTTCCCTCTCCCTCTTCCTCTTGCTATCTCTCCTTCTCTCTCTCCTATTCGCTCTATCTATCTCGCTCCCTCTCCCTCTCTCCCTTTCTCTCTTTCACCCTCCCTCCCTTTTTCACTCTCTCTCCCATTCTTTGTCCCACTCTTTCTTTCTCCCTCCCTCTCACTCTCTCTTTATCCCTCTCCATCTCTCTCTTTCCTTCTACTCTCTTTCTCTCCCTCTCTCTCTTTCTTCCTCTACCTCCCTTTCTCCCTTCCTCTGTCTTTCTCCCTCTTTCTCCCTCTCCCTTCCTCTCCCTCTCTATCTTCCTCTATCTTTCTCTCTCTTTCACTCTTGCCCTATTTTACTCTCTTTATCTCTCTTTCTCCCTCTCCCTCTCGTCCCTTTCGCTCTCCCTTCCATCTTTCTTGCCATCACTCTCTCTCACCCTATCCCTCTCTCCCTTCCTATCTCTCTTCCTTTCTCCTTCTCATTCTTCCTCTCCCTCTCATTCTTGCTTCCTATCTCTCTCGCTCTCTCTTAACCTTACTCTTACCTTCTTTTAATCTTTTCCACTCCCTCTCCCTCTATCTCTCTCCCTCTCTTACTCTCTCTCCCTCCCACTCCCTCTCTCCCTTCCTCCTTTTATCTCCCTTTATCTCCTTTTTCATTTTTCTTCCCCTCTCTCCCTCCACTTCCTCTCTCCTTTTCTCTCCTTTTATTTCCCTTCCCCTATCTCCCTCTTCCTTTCTCTCACTTTCACTCCCTCTTTTTCTCTTTTTCTCTCTTTTTCTTGCTCCTTCCCATTCTCCCTAATACTCTCTTTCCCTTTCTCCCTACCTCTGCCTCTATCCCTCTCTATCTCTACTCTCCTTCTCCATTTCTCCTTCACTATATATCTCTCCCTTTCTCCCTCTCCCTCTCTTCCTTTCCCACTTTTCCTCTCATGCCCTCCCTTTTCATCTCTCCCTAGCCCTCACTCCCCTTCTCACCCCACTCTCTCTCTCCCTTCTCTCTCTCCCTCTCTCTTCTCCCTCTCCCTTTATTTCTTTCCCTTTCTTTCTCTCCCTCTCTCCCTATCTCCCTCTCTCTCATCCTCTTTTTATGTTCCTTACTCTCTCTCTCCCCCTTCCTTTTCTCTCCCCCTTCTTTTTCTCTCCCCTTCTTTCTCGCTCCCCTATCTCCTCTCTCACTTCCTCCCTCTCTCTCCCTCTCTCCCTCCTCTCTTACCCTCTTTCTCCACCCTCTCTCTTACTTTCCCTCAATCCTTCTCTCTTTCTTTCCTCATCCCCTCACTCTCTTTCATTCTCCTTCTCTCCCTCTCATTCCGCCTCCCTCCCTCTCTCTCTTTCTTCATCTCCCTCTCTCTATTCTCTCCCCCTCTCCTTCTCCCTCCCTCCCTCTCTCTCTTTCTTCATCTCCCTCTCTCTATCTCTCTCCCCCTCTCCTTCGCCTCTCTCCCCCGAAAGGTCATACATCCTATAGAGGTGTTGAATAAAAAAAATCCCTCTATCTAAAGGGCTTAAGATCATATTGTTGAATCCACTAACCATATATTCATGAATTAAAGCAATGAATAAAGAATTATCTCTTATACAATAGATTTAAACATAATACAAGCACCCATAAAAGAAGCACTCAAAATTAGTAGAGTGCTAACTCCACCTTTTCCGACTTTTTTTGAGTTTCCTATGGAAATCTAATCGAGATAATTTAGCAACAATCTAAAGAGAGAGAAGAGAAAGTGGTGTGCTTAGGTTAGGGAGAAAATAATTTTCTCTTGATTTTTCTTAACAAGTCATTTTCCCTAGAAATATTTTCCCTTTTATGCTGAATTTTTTCTTGCCAAAAGTTACTTATGTTTGCTATCGCACTTCTCCCCTATATATGTATATATATATACACACACAAGTAGAGGCTTCCTTGTTCTCCAATGACAAAAAGGGGTGGCAATGAGTCCCTAAATGACTCTAGGTTGTTGCTTCCTAATCCTCTAAAGTTATTTTGCATGTGGGATTTTGATCTTTATCTTTAAAACACTCATCCTTATCCAATAAGGTTTATGTTTATTCTCCCACCAAAATATCTTTCGAGCTTTTAATTAAACCTATTAGCCAAAAACCATTTTAGCCCAATTAATTAATTTTGACTACCCAAATAAATTAAGTTAGATAATTTTAGGAGGCCCACGTTAGGAAAGAACTTTTCAAATTACCCTTAAACCTAAATTAGGAACCTAATTTTCATTTTGGGTTATTTACTTCGAAATTTGAAACTAACTTCCTAATTAGGAAACCGATTTCTAACATAGGAAACTTTTCATTTTAGCAAACTTCCATTTTAGGGAACATTCCATTTTAGAAAAATTTTCATTTCATAAACATTTTCAAAATAGGAAACTTTCATAATTGAAAACGTTTTCCAATATCTTTGCTTCTCTTTAATCACATCAATGCTTAAACTCATACGTGTGACTTAATCGATTCCCGGTTATATTGGTAATGTATCAAGAATAAAAGAAACCTCTTTTATCTCTAGATACATAAGTCAAGATTGGCCTCTAGCAAGGCATCATGACTACCTAATTCTATAAAATGATTAGTTAATCTACATTTACCTTTCATAAGCATGGTTAACATACAATTCGAGTCCTTATGTCAACTTATCAAAATGTAATCTCAAACTTAGGTATGAGTCTTATTCGATTATGATCACATAAATTTTTTTTTTCAAATATCTTAGCTCTTGAGTAAATCAATTACGCTCTATTTGAGTACTCTTACTATAGCCCTAGATTTCTTGAGTAGACATTCATCAAAGTGCAACATGATAACTCCTTTAGCATACAAGGAATCACATGTCCGATTTTGATCATTCACCTATCTCTATTAGATTCCTAGTGTATGCAATAAATCGTCCATATGCAACCCTTTACTAGGTCCATCAAAATGAGTGTCAAAGTACATAAATCCTCTAATAAGATAACCATGATGACCTTAAGTCTAAAGGTTGTAGCCATCTCATATGAGATTCCTATTAGTATAAGTGCCCTAGATCCAACCATGTATGGATGGGCTTGAGTTAATGTATCATTGCATTATTTATTTTGATAATAATAAATAAGTCATTGTGTTAATTCTTATGCTTACGTTTTTAGTAGAATTAGATAGAAGTCCTTATGATATGCATTTGCAATAGTGATTGATCGAAAGATGCGAGACAAGCACTAATGCATATAAATGATATTATTAAATATCCCAAGTCATAGCGTTGTCAAAAATGGGCATTGACAAATGCGGATAGACTTATGAATGCTATGCTCATACTATATGATAGCAGTAGGAGATCTCACACCTATTAGCATGGTGATGCCAAAGCAAGCACTTAGGTCATTTATGTTAGAGAACATATTACTAGGCTTGACTCACAATGAGAACCTATTTGGTTTTAGTCTATGAAAATCTAATATGAGATAGGTATAAATGGTCTTTAGACTTGAAGTCATCTTGGTTATCTTATTGGAGGACTTATGCACTTTGACACTCATTTCGAAGGACCCATTAATGGGTTGCACGTGTATGATTCGTTAGGTGCACTAGGAATCCAATGGAGATAGGTGTATGATTAACATAAGACATGTCATTCTTTGTATGCTAAAGGAGTTATCACATTGCACTTCGATAAGTTTCTACTCGAGAAATCTATGCCTATAGTGGGAGTACACCAATAGAGCATAGTTAGTCTACTCTAAGAGCTAAGACATTTAGGAATTAAAAAAGAACTTGTGTGGTCATTGATAAGTGCCCATTTATGCATATTTTTAGTGTCCAATTTCTTATATTTTAATTTTCTTTACTCGATAAATGGTATAATTTTGGCACTTACCTTGCTTAAATTGTGTCTCTCAATTCATGTTACGTTATTTTGATGAAAAAAATGGAAACAAAGCAAGAATGGAGCAAAATTGGTGAATTTTGAGTGACTAGTGAATTACACGACCGAAGACACACCCATGTAATAAGTCGTGTAACCGAAAAAAGCTAAATTTTGAGACTTGGGCATACACAGGAAAGACACACCCATGTAGTAAACCATGTAACTGTCTAATTCAAAGAAAAAAAAATTGAATTACACGGGCGGATACATGGCTATGTACTAAGCCATGTCTTACGGAACGTGCATTTTTGCTCATATTTAAGCTAAAACATGACCTAAGGTTGGAGAGCCAACTTGGAGAGACAGAAAACATGACCTAGGGGCATGAGAAAAGTTGGAGTTACGAGTAAGATAATGTCATTGGTGTGGATTCCCATCGATTTTGGAGTATATTGCATTAAGATTAAAGGGGTTACAATATTTTCCTTGAATATTTATTGTTCTTTATGTAAGATTTATGTGTTCTTGACTTTGACTATGAACTAGATTATTTTGGTACCTAGATATGATGAACCCTAAGATTGACTATATGATCTAATATCTTTATTCAATTCAATCATTATTTTTGTTGTGATTCATTTATGTAGCAATTTTTTTAATTGAATTAGCATATGCTAGCATGTTCATTCATACCTAATTTCATACTCGTGAGACCGAAAAAGATCCTAAGTGTGATTAGATCAACTATAACTAAAAAACATTGCATGTAATCCTAGAGATAGGATGACATAAATCTTTCGAATTAGAGTCAAATCTAATAGGGGAATTCACATAACGAATTAATGCTATCCTAGGGGTGTTAATTAGAAAGAGATTTTCGATTAATCAACTTGGGATTAGATGTTAATTAAATTGAGAAAGTAGTTAGCATAATTTAGGAATTCCTACGATTCGACGAACATAAAGAATGATTGAATAAATGATATTATGATTACATAGAACGTCTTAAGGGGATTCGCTATCCGCATACTATCGTTACCATTGATTTCTCGGTAAGCTATTTCGTTATTTTGGTTGCATTTTTGTAATCTCCCTTTAGTTATTATTTCTTTTAACTCTTCACTATCACTATACTTTGTCGATTAGATAATAAAAAGAAGGTGTTTACTAGTACTCATAATCTCCGTGAGATCGACACTCGATACTCTATCAATCGTACTATAGAATGATAGGTGCACTTGCCTAAAGTCTATAGGTTAGAAGATAGCTTATCAAGTTTTTGGTGTTGTTGCCAAGGACATAGGATAAGAGGAAAACTTTGTTTGTATTACTCTAGCCATTTTATTTTTTATATATTTAATTAGTTTCTTTTTTTTTTTATCTTGTTTTCTTTGAATTACGTTCTTCTTTGTTCATACTACTTTTTTAGTAGCCTCGGTTTGTGCATGACTCGCAATAACCTAACTGAATTGGTTGAGCTAGATCCTAAAATAGAAAGAAAAGCTCTTCAAAACCTCGAAATCGACTTAGACAAGAGAAGAAGAGCTAGATAGGGAAAGAGAAGAAGGACATTAGAGAGAAGAGCTACAAATAGTCATGGCCGAGGAAGAGAGAACCATGTTTGATTATGCTAGATCGAACTTGATAGGAACGGAATCTAGCATTATCGATCCAGCTATTGTAGCCAATAATTTTGAGATCAAGCCGAACACCCTTCGGATGGGGCAACAGTTCATGCAGCTTTATGGGTTGCGGGATGAAGACTCGAATGCTCACTTGGCTAACTTCTTAGAAATCTATGACACATTCAAGATCAATAGGATCGCAGATGATGCTATCGGATTGAGAATGTTCCCATTCTCACCGAGGAGTAGAGCTAAGCGATAGTTGAACTCTCTACCTAGGGAATCTATCACCACCTAGAACCAAATGGCAGAGAAGTTCCTAGCAAAATACTTTCCACTTGCAAAAGACTCGTGAAGCTCGGGAATGATATTTCCTCATTTTCATAGATTGAGTTAGAGACACTTTATGAAACTTGTGAGCGGTTTAAGGATTTATTAAGGAGATGCCCACATCATGGCCTTCCTATATGGATGTAGGTTCAAACTTTCTACGGTTATTAGGTAGATGATAGATGCAACGAGTTGGAGGCACTTTAAATAACAAAACACCTAAAGCAACTTAGGAATTGATAAAGCATATGGCTATGAACAATTACTAGTGGAGCATAACTAGAACAAAGCTAAATAAACCAGTAGGTGTTTATGATGTAGATGCGAGTAATAGCTTTGGTAGCTCGGATGGAGGCTCGAGCGAGAAGATTGATGGTCTATCGGTAGTGTAACGGTCGATTCGAGTTATGCGAGTGTGAGTTATGTGGGGGAGTACATAATAGCCACGATTACAAAGAGTCGGTTAATTACATGGGTAATGCTCCTCATTCTCAAAACAACCCATACAATAATGCTTATAATCCTAGTTGGAGAAATCACCCCAATTTCTCATGGGGAGGTCAAGGATAGCAGAGACAAAATCATACGAGCAAGATTCTAGCAACAGAAACTCATCTCATGAAAAGAAACCCGAGTTTGGAAGAGCTTATGACTAAGTTCATTCAAATGTCCGAATCTCGTTTTTAGGCAATCGAAACAACATTAAGAAATTAAAAGGCTTCTATCCACAATCTTGAGAAACAAATTGGGTAACTTGCCAAGTCATTTTCCGAGAGACAATAAGGTAGTATGCTTGGTAATACCGAGACTAATCCCGGAGAACATGTAAAGGTAGTCTCTCTTAGAAGTGGAAAGGAATTGAGGGTGGAGGAGAAGAAAGGCAAGGAAGAGAAAACGAGTTGAAAAGGGTAAAGAGCAGGAAAAGGTTAACAAGCAACCTCAACCAAGTAAAACAATCCGATCCTACCATTCAATATCCAATAAAGCTACGAAGGATCGCATGGATGAATAGTGTGATAAATTTATTGAACTTTTTAAACAACTACATATAAATATAGCCTTTGTTGAGGCTCTTTCACGAATGCCAAAGTATGCTAGATTTTTAAAAGAACTTATTCCAAACAAGAGGAAGCTAGAAGAGCTATCAATAGTGGCATTGAGTGAGGAGTGCTTTGCTATCCTACAAAACACGCTACCTCAAAAATTATAAGACCTAGGGAGTTTTACTATCCCTTGCTCATTTGGTAGTTTGTTAGCCGAAAAGGCATTAGCCGATCTTGGGGCCAATATAAATTTAATGCCTTACAAAATGTTTAAGAAACTAGGGTTGGGAGAAACTAAACCAACAAGAATTAGCTTACAACTAGTAGACGGATCCGTCAAATACCCTAGAGGTAAAATTGAAGATATGTTGGTTAAGGTGGAAGAATTTATTTTTCCAGATTGGCTTTGTTATTCTTGACATGGATGAAGATGTAGAAGTACCTTTAATCCTAGGATGACCAGCTTTGGTCGCTACTAGAGCCATTATTGATGTTAGTGATGGTAAACTTATTCTTTGGGCCGGGGATGAAGAGGTAACTTTTTCTATATCTAAATTTATGAGACACTCCCCGGAACATGATGACCAATGTTATTTTATTGATGCTATTGATACTCCGGTTTCGGAATCTATACAGGGAATTATGTATGATGACTCATTAGTGCTATGTATTATTCAAGGTGAGGAAGATTATAGAGATGACCCCATTAGAGTTGAGTAAGTAGCCCGTCTAGAGGCTACCGAGTTCGTGGTTCGAAATAAGGTGTTTGAGGAGATTGATAGAGGTAAAGAAACGAGACTAAAACCCTCCATCAAGGATCCACCTAACTTGGAATTGAAAACTTTACTCGAAACACTAAGAATATGCATTTCTTGGAAAAGATTCAAAGTTACCGATAATAATTTCTTCCAAGCTAAAGATGGACCAAAAAGAAAAACTCGTTAAATGTTCTTAGAGAGCATTAGAGGGCTATCGCTTGGAAAATTTTAGATATTATAGGAATTAGCCCCTCTTTTTGCACTCATAAAATTTTGATGGAGGATGAATTTAAACCAATGGTGCAACCTCAAAGGAGGCTTAATCCAAATATGAAGGAAGTTGTAAAAGCCGAGGTAATTAAACTTCTTGATGCAGGAGTGATTTACCCTATTTCTAACAGCTTCTTGGGTGAGCCCCGTTCGGGTTGTTCCAAAGAAAAGAGGGATGACGGTGGTCCCGAATGAAAAGAATGAGCCGATTCTAACAAGAATAGTCACCGAGTGGAGAGTGTTTATCGACTACGTAAAGCTAAATGATGCCACTAGGAAGGACCACTTTCCTCTCCTATTTGTTGATCGATGCTAGAGCAACTAGTGGGACACATGTATTACTACTTCTTAGATGGTCTTTCGGGCTACTTTTAGATTCCCGTAGCCTCGAAAGACTAAGAAAAGACTACATTCATGTGTCCCTATGGTATGTTCATCAATAGGAGGGTCTCGTTCGGGTTATGCAATGCACTTGCTATGTTTCGGACATGCATGATGGCCATTTTTTATAATCTAGTCGAGGACATAATGGAGGTATTTATGGATGATTTTTCTATTTTTGGTAATCTTTTGATTTATGCCTCAAAATTTGAAAAGTGTGCTTAAACGTTGTGAAGAAACTAATCTTGTTTTAAACTCGGGAAAAATGTCATTTCATGGTACAAGAGTTCATAGTCTTAGGCCATAAAATCTCTTATAAGGGGATTGAGGTAGATAGAGAAAAAAATGAAACTATTAAACAACTACCTTCCTCGACTTCGGTTAAGGCTATTAGAAGTTTTTTGGGTCATGCGAGCTTTTATCGAAGATTCCGTTAGATATGTATGCCAAAGAGCCATATATATTATTTGATATGTAAATAATAATCCCTATATGGCAATAAAATATATATTCATTATATAAAAGTTGTTTTATTTTGAATATAGTCCTTAAGTATATTGTTAGAATATCTATTCTAAAAGATGTTTAGAATATGGATGACGGATATTTCTAGAACAAAATACATTAAAGAGTTCATAGTCATAGGATACCCGATTGGGCATCAATTATTCGAAAGACTATCACCTCTATTTGTTTATGATAGTGAGTCTCATGGTATAAGATATGTGATATCGTAACAAATATGTGGACACTCATCATGGGTAGGTTGAACGGTGACATTATATTATGATAACATGAAGTTCTAACTACTTGTCAATAATTCATCATCTAGATTATAATAATGCATATAATCCCTTGACCTAAGGTGACACTCGTTATCTCCCATATAGGTGATTAGGATTTGTTACTCGCTTACATATCTACACTAGTCATGTATGGGTATATGGCATGTGATGGACTTAGTTAGTTAAGTGTAGAAGGTAAGTGTTTAGCCAATAGGAATTCGTTACCTTGAGTAGACAAGGATAAGATTCTATGCTATCCGGTTATTCTTGATAAACGAAGTTCTTGGCCAACACAGAAAGATTCACTAGAAAAGATTTTCTAGTAGGAGTCCTATAATATAAAGAAATAAAACCGAGATGAGGACATAGCATTGAAGCAATTAGGGTTTGATATTAACATGACCCTAGCTAAAATCGAGATCTTGTAATGAAGGGATTCGAGTGCATGGTAATTATGATCATTGGTTTCATGGAATGTAATTAATCAATTTAATACATTCATTTCTAATTAGGTACTCATGATATGCAATGTTAAGCGTCACTCATGACTTATGGGACTAAGGACACATCAAAAGATCCTTGAATTAAGAAAAGAGTTTTCTCATAATATCAAAGAGTTGATATCATATCCCCATTGCTAATTGGACATGAACCTAGAAACTCACACACAATAGAGATTTTATCGAATGAGCAATTATTGTTTTAATTATTAATTAAAGTATTTAATTAGTTAATTGAAAAAATAGGATTAAACTTGTAATTAAATTTACAAGGTCTCTAGTATGTCCCGAAGTTTAATCCAACTAAGGGTAAATTAAAATATGACTTAATTTATATGAGATATAAATGACAAGTCATTAAGCTTAAGTCAATTAATGAATTAATCAAAATAATCTTAGTAGAAGATTAACATAATCTTAGTGGAAGATTATGTGTTTTGATTAATGCATGCATGCAAACTCCTCCACTCAAGATATGTTAGTTGAAACTATAGAGAATTTATGCATGCATTATTTACATGTGTAATCAACAAGTGTCTTGATTGTTTCATGCATGAATGATATATGTCATGAAGGATGCATGCATGATTGACAAATGTCTTTATGAAAGGCACTTTTTATCTCATATGCATGCAAGTCTCTCCAACCAACATAAGTTAGTGGAGAGTGTAGAGAATTAAAAACATGCATGATTGACATTCGTCATGGAGGTTGCATCCATGATTGACAAATGTCTTTATGAAAGACGTTTGTTATCTCTCATGCATGAAAGTCTCTCCACCCAACATAAGTTAGTGGAGAGTGTAGAGAATGACAAGAAGAAGAAAAGATGAGAGAATGGAGATAGTCTTGTATGGTCATTCATCTTAAACACTCAAAAGTGTTAGACACTTGACTTAAGCAAAAAAAAAAAAAAAGGATTAACTCTTAGACTACTTCAAGCTAGATTACTTGGTGAGCTAAAGATTAATTCTGGACATTTGAGAGATAAGATCATATTAGCAAACCAAGTCATAGACCGAAGGCTCAATCGTGTAAAGCTCGTGTGGATGGACTAGAGGCTTTAAAATTTGGGAGCTATAGGTCGAGAACAATCTTTGTGCTGCACTTCAAGAGGTATGAATTTAATTTGATGTTTTTATACCTTGCATGTGTGTTCTAAATATCATTTAGCTGATTCTTGGGTTATGGGCTATGAGACATCTACTTGTTATGTGATGAGATCACACCAATTATCTTGTTTTTGTAATTTTTGAAATTCCACACACTTCCGTTGCGCCCCCTTCCCATTCCTTTTAAGTGGCATTAGAGCCACCTAAATGATATTTAGAATCCATGTTTGTGTTGTCAAGATTGTGATTATTGTGATGGCTAATGGTTAGATTGATTGTTGTTTGATTGGATCAAAAATGTGCATGTTGTTTTTCAAGTCGGATTGGATTCTGGCAGTTTATGGTAAAAATATCATAACTTTTATACGAGCTATTCAGAATCAAGTGAATGTTTTTGAAATGAAACTAGACTTCTTTATTTTTCTATCACAACTTGAATAGCTTAAAAAGGAATTTTCTATAGAGAGGTATGCTAGTTCTAACTCACGACCTAGGCAAGACTCGATTCCGGATGACTTCTCTTTTCAACAATTTTGATTGTTTTAAGAGTTTTTATTCAAGTTTTAAGCATGAATCAAATTTTTTTTCTCTAGAATATGTGATATTCCATAATATTTATTTTAATTATGCCATAATTAGAATAATCACAATTAGTCTAAGTTTACTTGAATATGTGATATTTGAGTAGTTTATGGAATTGTTCCATAGTTAACACAAACTATAATATGTTTGCATGAGTTGTTTAAATTTATATTTTGTGTTGAATGAATGAATGGCATGATTGATGATCAGGGAATTAGGAAACCAATTTGTGATTCTATTAAGTGAGAATGTAATAATTAATTTTAAGGTGTTGTTATATTTTCTATTGAGCCTATTGAGCTCTTTGGTTTGTATTCTCGCCTTGGTATGCCAAGGATGTTTATGTACTTATGAAGACATGGACAAGCAAGATCAAAGGAGGTTCAACCCATCATAATGCCTAGTGGGAGCATGAAGTTCAAAAGTTGAAGAGCATGTTTGGAAAATTAACCCTAAGCCCCACCCTATTCCTTATGGCTAGGATTTGGGTCCATAGATAGTCCATGATCATACCTTTTACATTATCTATGCATATATGTGATGTATGTGATGTGTATGAGATGCTTATGATAAAATGGATAATGTGCAAAGTGAGACCTAATAATAATAACTCCAAATATATATATATATATCTTCCAAAAAAGAATTAAGTCTAGGCTCTCCATTGAAACAATAATTTTAGAAGTTTTAAACAAAATGTTTAAGAGATCTTCTAGTCATTATTGTTAAGCATGAGATGTAGTAGACATATGGATACATTATTTACCAAGAACAACATTGTGAACCCGAGGTTTCTAATGTTCAAATCTATTTATTTACTGGTTCAATGGTTAATGGACTTAACTAGTGTAAAGGGCCAAAAATAGCATTGTA
This sequence comes from Dovyalis caffra, assembly GCA_963924115.1. Lineage (NCBI taxonomy): Eukaryota > Viridiplantae > Streptophyta > Magnoliopsida > Malpighiales > Salicaceae > Dovyalis > Dovyalis caffra. The sequence continues at coordinate 807,730 of CAWUPB010001189.1, forward strand.
AACCTAAGGTCCATAGCATTAGAAGCCGGATTAATTAAACCTCACATGAGCTATGATGAACAAGAGTTGTTCACTCATAAGATATTAATGTTCTAAGAATGGCATTGTGAACTCCGAGGGATTTTAATATTTTTATGAGAATATTAATCACTTACTAGAACTTCTCCAACGAGCTTTCGTTTTCTACTTGGAAGTGTAGAATTCGCCAAATTATTGAGAGGACCTTATTTGATTAAAGACCATATCATTATGGTAATTACTTATCACATAAACTAATTAATCTTGTTAATTTCTATAGATTATCTCTAAAAATGAAACCCACTAACCCACTCGTCAGCATACTTAATGCTAACGAGCTCATAGGGCCTAACTTTTTGGACTCGGTTAAGAAACCTTAAAATAGTCCTTGGTTTAGAGCGCATAACATATGTGCTCGACACACCAATTCCTAGCCATTTACCTAAAGGGGCCTCTGTGAGGAACATGCTACACTTCGAAGTGGAAGCTTGATGATTTGCAAGCAAAGTGCTACATGCTTGCTTTTATGAGCAATGAGTTACGAGTGGTAACATGAAAAGATGAATGATTCCCATCCTATTCTTTTTCACTTACAAGAGTTGTATGGTGAGCACAAAAGAACTGCTAGATATGAGATATCAAAACAATTATTTCATTCAAAGATGCATGAGGGTACCGATGTTGGAGTTCATGTCCATAAGATGATAAGTGCTATTGAGCAACTAGAGGGTCTAGACTTAATTATGGACTATAACCCTTAAACGAATTTGATCCTTCAGTCTCTTCTTGAATCTTTCTCTTAATTCATTATGAATTTTCACATCACTAAATTGGAATGCATGCTTGCTGAGTTATTAAACATGTTAATAATAGCTCAAAAGTCTATGACAAAAGGGAAAAAGGTTGTTGTTGTTGCCTCTTTTTCTAGTAAGACTAAGAAGAAGAAAAGTAAAGGAAAGGCTTCCAACCTCAAGCCCAAAGGTAAGGTATCCAAGGACAAGGCCAAAAAGAAGGTGGATGAGGGCAAAGGAAATTCTTTCCATTGTCAACAAGTTAGACATTGGAAGCGTAATTTCCCAAAGTACTTGGAATCTTTAAAGGGCAAGGCAAAGGACAAGCCTTCTAAGGGTATGTCTTTATCATGTTACTTAAGTTCCATTAGTTCAAGTGGTTCATCAAATGCTTGGATTCTTCATACGGGTACAAGTTCTCATATTTGTGCCTCTATGCAGGAACTAGCAAGTAGTGAGAGCTTGAAGAAGGATGAGGTAACCCTAAAGCTTGGAGACGAAGCAAGTGTTGTTGCTAAGGTTATTGGATCAACCTCCATTGATCTTAATGATCATGTTTTACTATTAAAATATATTTTGTATTTACCTAATGCTTTTAAGAACATTATCTCTCGTTTCTAGTATGACTAAAAGGGGTTATGAATTCCTCTTTAAAAGAGATGTTTGTTTAATATATTATGATGATAATATTATTGGCAAAGGTTATATGCTTGATGGTTTTTATTATTTGGATAATAACAATAAAAAAACAACTCCAAGTGGATATGAAGTAAATGCTATGATAATGAACGATTACAATCAAAAACATCTTTGGCACTTGAGACTAAGTCATATTGCAGAAGACGGAATCACTAAGTTAGAGAAAATGGGAATTTTGAATCCTCTTGGTAATATACCAACTCCAACATGTGAATCTTGTCTATAAGGTAAAATGACTAGATCACCTTTTGTTGGACAAAGGGTAAGAGATAAAGAAGTTTTAGAAATTATACATAGTGATGTATGTGGTCCATTTACTATAATGGATAGAGGTGGTTTTTCCTATTTCATTACATTTACCGATGATTTATCAAGGTATGGATATGTATATGTAATGAGACATAAGAATGAATCCTTTGAAAATTTCAAAGAATTCAAATGTGAAGTGGAAAAACAAAAAGGGAAAAGTATTTAAGCTCTTCGATCTAATTGAGGAGGTGAATACTTAAGTACCGAGTTCCTTGAATTTCTTAAAGAACATGGCATAATTTCACAACTCACCCCTCCCGGAACACCATAGTTGAATGGTGTATTGGAAAGGAGAAACCGTACCTTATTAGATATGGTGAGATCTATGATGAACTACACTAATTTGCCTACTTTTTTATGGTCATTTGCACTTCAAATCGCCTATTATATCCTTAATAGAGTTCCTTCCAAATCTGTCCCAACTATCCCATATGAGATATGGAGTAACAAGACACCAAGCCTTAAACATGTTAAGATTTGGGGTTGCCCAACTTTTGTTAAAGGTTAAAAATCGATAAGTTGGAAGCTAAATCTATAAAGGGTAGGTTTGTTGGATACCCTAAAGGTTGTTCGGGATATTATCTCTATCGTCCTATAGAACAAATAATTGTTGTTAGTAGGGATGTCATTTTTCTTGAAAAAGAGTTTATTCAAGAAGGTGGAAAAGGAAGGAAGATAGAATTGGATGAAGGGTCATCCAAAGTGATCCAACAAGATGATCAAATGCAAATTGATCAACCGTGCAATAAATTTGATACTATTGATAAAGTAACCACAACAACACCTCAAAGTTCTAGTAGAATATCTCACCCACCGGAGAGATATGGTTTTCTTCATCATAAACAAGAGTCGTTTGTTATTGGAGAGACTGATCATGGAGATGATCTTAGTACTTATGAGGAAGCTATATCAATATAGATTCTTCAAAATGGTTAGAAGTTATGAAATCTGAAATGGATTCCATGTATGCTAACCAAGTCTAGGAACTTGTTGATCCACTCGAAAGTATTGTACCTATAGGGAACAAATGGATTTTTAAGAGAAAGATTGGTGCAAATGGAAAGGTAGAGACTTTTAAAGCAAGGCTAGTAGCTAAAGGGTTTAGGCAAAGACAAGGGGTTGACTATGAGGAAACCTTCTCGCCGATAGCCATGCTTAAATCCATTAGGATATTATTAGCTTTAGCCGCACACTATGATTATGAAATTGGGCAAATGGATGTCAAAAATTCCTTCCTTAATGGTTCCATTGAGGAAAATATTTTCATGGTACAACCTAAGGGTTTTGGATCCAAAGATGGTACCAAGGTGTCCGAACTTAAGAGATCCATTTATGGTCTTAAGCAAGCTTCAAGGAGTTGGAATCATCATTTTGATGAAGCTATTAAATCTTTTGGATTTATCAAAAATGAAGATGAGCCCTACGTTTACAAGAAGGTTAGTGGGAGTGCACTCACTTTCCTTGTCTTGTATGTGGATGATATTTTATTGATAGGAAATGACATTGGTATGCTAACCACTCGTAAAAGTCTCGGTTATCCGGTACTTTCTCTATGAAAGATTTAGGAGATGCAACATATATTCTTGGTATTCGTATCTATAGAGATAGATCAAAGAGAATAATAGGACTCTCTCAAAGTCTTTACTTGGAAAAGGTGTTGAAGAGATTTAACATGCTTGATTCCAAGAAAGGATTGCTACTTGTGAGGCACGGTATTCATCTATCTAAATGGATGTCTCTAGAAACACCCGAAGATAGAGATAAAATGGAAATGATTCCTTATGCTTCAGCTATTGGGAGTCTTATGTATGCCATGTTGTATACTAGGCCGGATATCGCATATGCTTGTTAGTATGACTAGTAGATTTCAATCCAATCCAGGTTTGGAACATCGGAATGTAGTCAAAGCCATCCTAAAGTACTTGAAAAGAACTAAGGATCTTATTTTGACATATGGAGAAGGTGACTTAAGATTGGATGGTTTTACGGATTCCGATTTTCAATCGGATATTGATGATAGAAAGTCTATCTCTAGGTTTGTGTTTGTTTGTAATTGAGTTGCAGTATGTTGGAAGAGTTCCAAATAGAGTACTACTAAAGACTCTACTACTAAGGCCGAGTACATTGCTCGCATCGAATGTCGTAAAAGAAACCGTTTGGATTAAGAAGTTTGTAACGGAACTTAGGGTGGTTCCTACCATTAAGTTACCATTTTCTCTCTATCGTGACAACACCGGTGCTATAGCTCAAGCAAAAGAACTAAGGTCTCACCAAAAATCCAAACACATAGAAAGGCGTTATCATATTATCAAAGAGATTGTTGGAAGAGGTGATATAGCCTTGTCGAAAATAGCATCGACTAAAAACCTCACCGATCCACCGACAAAGGCCATGACATAACAAGCAGTTAGACTATCATCTTGATAAGATGGGTCTTAGATACTCTAGTGAATGGCTCTAGTGCAAGTGGGAGATTGTTAGATATGTATGCTCAAGAGCCATATATATTATATGATATGTAAATAATAATCTCTATATGGTATTAAAAGATATATTCATTATATGAAAGTTTTTTTTATTTTGAATATAGTCCTTAAGTAGATTGTTAGAATATTTATTCTAAAAGATGTTTAGAATATGAATGATAGATATTTCTGGAACAAAATACATTTAAGAGTTCATAGTCATAGGATACCCGATTGGGCATCAATTATCCGGAAGACTATCACCTCTATTTGTTTATGATAGTGAGTCTCATGCTATAAGATATGTGATATCGGAAAAAATATGTGGACACTCATCATGGGTAGGTTGAACGGTGACATTAGATTATGATAACATGAAGTTCTAACTACTTGTTAATAATTCATCATCTAGATTATAATAGTACATATAATCCCTTGACCTAAGGTGACACTATTATCTCACACATAGGTGATTAGGGTTTGTTACTCGCTTATATATTTATACTAGTATGTATGGGTATATGGCGTGTGATAGCCTTAGTTAGTTAAGTGTAGGAGGTAAGTGTTTAGCCAAGAGGAATTCATTACCTTGAGTAGAGAAGGATAAGATTCTATGCTATCCGGTTATTCTTGATAAATAAAGTTCCCGGCCGTGACGGAAAGATTCACTAGAAAAGAGTTTCTTGTAGGAGTCTTATAATATCAAGAAATAAAAATGAGATGAGAACATAGCATTAAGGAATTATGGTTTCACTTTAACACGACCGTCGCTAAAATCGAGATCTTGTAATGAAGGGATTTGAGTGCATGGTAATTATGATCATTGGTTACGTGGAATGTAATTAATCGGTTTAATACATTCATTTCTAATTAGGTAGTCATGATATGCAATGCTAGGCATCACTCATGACTTATGAGACTAACGACATATTGAAAGATCCTTGAATTAAGAAAAGAGTTTTCTCATAATATCAAAGAGTTGATATCATATTCCCATTGCTAATTGGACATGAACCTAGAAAGTCACACACAATAGAGATTTTATCGAATGAGCAACTATTGTTTTAATTATTAATTAAAGTGTTTAATTAGTTAATTAAAAAAGTAGGATTAAACTTGTAATTAAATTTACAAGGTCTCTAGCATGTCCCGAATTTTAATCTAACTAAGGGTAAATTAAAATATGACTTAATTTATATGAGATATAAATGACAAGTCATTGAGCTTAAGTCAATTAATGAATTAATCAAAATAATCTTAGTGGAAGATTATGTGTTTTGATTAATGCATGCATGCAAACTCCTCCACTCAAGATATGCTAGTGGAAAGTGTAGAGAATTTATGCATGCATTATTTACATGTGTAATCAAAAAGTGTCTTGATTGTTTCATGCATGAATGACATATGTCATGAAGGATGCATGCATGATTGAAAAATGTCTTTATGAAATACACTTGTTATCTCTTATGCATGTAAGTCTCTCCACCCAACATAAGTTAGTGGAGAGTGGAGAGTGTAGAGAATTAAAAACATGCATGATTGACATTTGGCATGGAGGTTGCATGCATGATTGACAAATGTCTTTGTGAAAGAAATTTGTTATCTCCCATGCATGCAAGTCTCTCCACCCAACATAAGTTAGTGGAGAGTGTAGAGAATGACAAGAAGAAGAAAAAGATGAGAGAATGGAGATAGTCTTGTATGGTCACTCATCTTAAACACTCAAAAGTGTTAGACACTTGACTTAAGCAAAAAAAAAAAAAAAGATTAACTCTTAGACTACTTCAAGCTAGATTACTTGGTGAGCTAAAGATTAATTCTAGACATTTGAAAGACAAGATCATATTAGCAAACCAATTCATAAACCGAAGGCTTAATCATGTAAAGCTCATGTGGACGGACTAGAGGCTTCACAATTGGGGAGCTATAGGTCGAGAACAATCTTTGTGCTCGCACTTCAAGAGGTATGAATTTAATTTGATGTTTTTATACCTTGCATGTGTTCTAAATATCATTTAGCTGATTCTTGAGTTATGGGCTATGAGACATCTACTTGTTATGTGATGAGATGACACCAGTTATCTTGTTTTTGTAATTTTTTAAATTCCACACACTTCTATTGCGCCCCTTCCCATTCCTTTCGCATTCATTAAAGGCTTTTCTAAAATTGTTAAGCCTTTAACCTAGTTGCTTGAGAAAGATGTCCCTTTTTTTTCACTAAGGAGTGTTTAGATGCTTTTAACACTTTGAAAGAAAAATTAATTAATGCCCCAATAATGTCCGCCAGGATTGGAATCTTCCTTTTGAACTAATGTGTGATGCTAGTGATTTTGCAAATGGTGTAGTCCTTGGATAGCATAGAGATAAGCATTTTCAACCCATTTACTATGCTAGCCAAACTTTGATTGATGAATAAGAGAATTCTACCATAAAAAAAGAATTGCTAGCTTGTAGTTTTTACGTTTGATAAATTTATACCTTATTTAATTTCGTCCAATGTTGTGGTATACAATGACCATTCCGCATTTGTTGAACAAGCCGGATGCTAAACCCAAGTTGATTAGGTGGATCTTGTTGTTGCAAGAATTTGATTTAGAAATCAAGGATAAAAAGGGAGCTAAGAACTTGGCGACGAGATCACCTATCCCGATTGAAGAACCCTCATTTGGAAAAACTTGATGAAAAGGAAATTAATGATGCATTCTTAGATGAGCCCCGCTACGAGCATTATACAAGTAACTAATCTTGAAACTCCTTGGTTTGTTGATATCGCTAATTATTTGGATGCTAAGATGCTTCATAAGGGACTCACTCATCGACAAAAGAAGAAATTCTTTTCGAGTTGAAGAACTACCTTTGGGAGGATCCATATGTGTTCAAAATTTGTGTAGACCAAATTATTAGGAGAGGTGTGTCCTACTTAGAGGGATGGAAAATCTTAGATCATTACCATTCGGGATCCATTGCTTGGACACTACCATGCAAACACGACGACTCAAAAAAGTGCTTGAGTCGAGTTTTTATTGGCCTACATTGTTTCGGGATGCCCAAAAGTATGTGAAATCTTGTGTTAATGGCCAACAATCAAGTAACATCTCTCACCGTGATGAAATGCCCTAAAATTATATACTCGGTATGTGAAATTTTTAATATTTAGGGCATTAACTTCATGGGCCCTTTCCTCCTTTCGAATGGTAATAAATATATTCTTATCACAATTGATTATGTGTCTTGTTGCAATTGATTATGTGTCTAAATGGGTTGAAGTTGAAGCTTTACTCAATAATGATGCTAGGGTAGTGGTAAAGTTTCTAAAAAATCTATTTTCATGATTTAGAACACCTAAGGCAATTATAAGTGATAGGGGCACGCACATTTATAATACATAATTTTCTAAAGTGCTTTTGAAGTATGGTGTTACACATAGAGTTGCTACCCCTTACCATCCACAAACTAGTGCCCAAGTTGAAGTCGCTAATAGGGAACTAAAGAGGATTCTAAAAAAGACCATAGAGCACCATAGAAAGGATTGGTTCGAAAAGCTAGATGATGCTCTATGGGCTCATAGAACAACATACAAAACACCTATAGGCACCATACCTTATAGGTTAGTGTATGGTAAAGCATGCCACTTGCCTATTAAACTTCAACATAAAGCAAATTAGTCAATCAAGTCTATCAATCGTAACCTTGATCTTACAAGTGAGAACAAAAAACTTTAAAGAAATGAGCTTTTGGTGTTTGGTAGCCTATCAAAATGCAAAGCTATATAAAGAAAGGGCTAAGTAGTATCATGATCACAATATTAAGTAAACCAAACTATTCAAGGAGGGAGATCAAGTACTCTTATACAACTCCCGAGTTCAATTGTTTCCTGGTAAGCTTAAATCTTGTTGGTCAAGACATTCACGATAAGATAAGTTTTTCCTTATAACACCATAGAAGTAACACATCCGGATAAAGTTACATTTAAGGTAAATGGTCATCGATTGAAGTTATATCTCGAAGGGGACATTGACAACCTTGGTAGAGAGGAGTTCAATCTCTAACCCATAGAACCATGAATTTGAAGCTCATCAAGCTAATGATGTTAAACGAGCGCTTCTTGGGAGGCAACCCAAGCTTATTTTTCAATTTATGTTTTCATTTTTGTGTTATTGTAGTTCTTTTACAATTTTGAAATTTTATAAAAAAAATAAAAGAGGAAGGTGAAAAATTACCAAGTTTTTGAAGTGTTATAGGCTTTTACGGTCAAAAGGACATCAAAATACATTCCGAGTAAGTATTCGACTTACGGAGAGTTACATGGGGTAGGACACGGCTATGTCCGTACCCATGTAAAAACTACTCTTTGCTTTAAATTACGAGAGTTACACGAGGTAGGATACGTCCGTGTTCGTATTCGTGTAACAAACCGCCTTTTGTTTTTAGATCGCAAAGTGTTACTCGGGGTGGGACACGATCGTATCAACACTCATGTAATATAATACTCTTTTTTTTAAGATTTTGTTACATGATGGGAGTCCCGCACCTCATGATACCTAGTTGATGGAGAACCTATGACGATCTTATGGCCGACCTACGACCACTAACAGTCTAAAGATGATACGAGCCTACAAAGCCATGATCATTATTTTGACTTGTCTAGTTTGGTCATATCCTTCGATTTCATAGTAGCAAGGGACTAGCCCCGCTAAACCGATATTATTTTGTGTTTCTGTTGTGATGTTAGTACGAACCATAGTATTTCTAGGCTTAGTTATTTCTTTTTCATGTTTTACTATTTTCTTCATTTTCTTTTTCTTTTACTTTTTCTTTTTATTTCATTTATTTTTCTCTTTTCATTTTCTTTTACAAGGCTATGTGCAAAACTGGATGAAATTCACACCAACTTTTAGAAAATCTGCTCTTTTGTTTAGGGAAGTTCTAGTACCTCATTTACTCACCCATTTTTTCCCTTTTTGTCGATAATCTATTTTGTGCTTTATTTTTTACATTGGGGAAAATGTACATCTTTTAATATGGGGAAGGGGTAAACTTTTACGGATGCTTTTCTAGCATGATTATGTGTTAAGCCATAGACTATATATTAGAACTTATCATTGTATCTTGTTGAAATTATGAATGAAGACTTATGCTTACTTCATAATCCGTATGGTGAGATTGGAACTTTACCTATAGGGCGATTATGTTTGATTACTTGTAAGAAGTTTAAATGTTAGTGCTTAAATGAATAAATTTGACTCCTCACTTGTTGAACCTAAACTAGGATAGTTGAATGTGGCTTTCAAATAAAACTACTCCAATGTCTTATATGACGATATGAGTATGCAAAACACCCTCGAAAAGGGATTCTCCGAGTAACTCGGAGGCAATCACCAAAAGTGAGAGGCCTTCACGTCTATAAAGAGGATTTACCTTGAAGGTGGAAACTCAATAACTATAAATCTACACATTAAGGAGGGCCCTTAATTCACTAACCGAGTTTGCAAGCAATCAAACGGGTGAAAAAATTAAGATGGAGAATAAAGCGGACTCAATGTCACTAATTAATAAATAAATGCTTAAAGTGATAAATTTGTTGTGATCTTTGCATGTATCATAAATATAACTGCCCTATAGTTACGATTCTGAATTTGTCGTATGGATTGGTTATGGTAATGTAGTTGATTTCATACTACCAACATGTACATATTGATGCACACACGTACAATCTTGGCTTGACCCATGATTATGCTTTAACTTTCTGTTTAAATGATTTAAAAGTCTAAGTACATTTAATTGTTATGTTGTGCACATCTATCCGCTATCCTTGAGGCCAATTCTTAATTGTTACAAGTCTAGGCGTAATGCACACACCTCCATTTGGTTTTTGACTAGTTATAAAATTGTTTGCTTGAGGACAAGCAAAAGCTTTAGTGTGAGGAAGTTTGATAAGTGCCCATTTATCCATATTTCTAGTGTCAAATTTCTTATATTTTAATTGTCTTTAGTGATAATTGGTATAATTTGGCACTTACCTTACTTAAATTGTGTTTCTCGAGTCATGTTACGTTATTTTGGTAAAAAGCAATGGAAACCATGAAAGAATGGAGAAAAATTGGTGAATTTTGAGTGACCAAGTGAATTACACAACCGAAGGCACACCCATGTAATAGGCTTTGTAACCGAAAAAAGCTGAATTTTGACACACGGGACACGGGAAAAGACATACCCGTGTAGTAGGCCGTGTAACTCGTCTTATTCGAGAGAAGAATGAAATTTTGAATTACACAAGTAGAGACATGGCCGTATACTAGGCCATGTCATATGGAACCCACATTGTTGCTCATATTTAAGCTGAAACGCGACCTTGGGTTGGAGAGTCGACTAGGAGAGACAGAAAACACAACCTAGAGGCATAAGAAAAGCTGAGGTTTTAAGTAAGATAACGCCATTGGAGTGGATTCCCATCAATTCTAGAGTAGATTACATTAAGATTTAAGGTTACAATGTTTTCCCCGAATATTTATTGTTCTCTATTTAAGATTTATGTTTGCTTAACTTTAACTATGAACTAGATTATTGTGGTACCTAGATACGACGAACCTTAAGATTGACTATGTGATCTAATATGGTTATTCAATTCAATATTTATTTTTGTTGTGATTCAATTATGTCACAATTTTTGTTTGATTGAATTAGCATATTCTAGCATGTTGATTCATACCGATTTCATACTATGAGACAGAAAAAAATCCCGAGTGTGATTAGATCAACTATAAATGAAAAGAGTTGCATGTAATCCTAGAGATAGGATGAAATAAATCTTCTAGATTAAAGTCAAATCTAATAGGGGAATTCATTTAAAAAATTAATACGATCCTAGGGGTGTTAATTAGAAAGAGATTTTGATTAATCAATTAGGATTAGATGTGAATTAACTTAAGAAACTAGTTAGCATAATTCGAGAATTCCTACAATCCGATGAACATAAAGAATGATTAAATGAATGATATTGAGATTACATAGAAGGTCTTAAGGGGATTCCGTATATGCATACTTTCGTTACCATTGATTGCTCGGTTAGCTATTTTCATTATTCCTATTGCATTTTTGTGATCTCGCTTTAGTTATTATTTCTTTTAATTATTCATTATCACTATACTTTTTCGGTTAGATAATAAAAAGAAGGTGATTACTAGTACCGTAGTATCTATGGGATCGACACTCGGTACTCTATCAACTATGCTATAGAACGATCGGTGCACTTGCCTAAAGTCTATAGGTTAGAAGACGGCTTATCAATTATAATCAAACAAGACTAATAACCACGTTTGAGATCACACTATTATAAGTTGACATGAGGACTAAATTGTGTGATAACCATGCTTGTGAAAGGCATTAATGGATTAACTAACCCTCCTAGTGAATTGGATAGTCATGATGCTTTGCTAGAGGCCAATCTTGATTTATGTGTCAAGAGATAAAAGAGGAGTCTTTTATTCTTGATACATTTTTAACATATCTAGAAGCCTATTGAGTCACACTCATAAGTTTAAGTATTCACATTACAAATGAGAAGCAAAAAATATTTAAAAAATTTTCAATTATAAAAGGTTTCCTATTTTGAAAAGAGTTTCCAAAATGGAAAGTTTTCTATTTTAGAAATCGATTTCCTAATTTGGAAGTTAGTTTCGAATTTGGAAATAAAGAACCTAAAAGGAAAGAAGTTTCCTAATTTAGGTTAAAGGGTATTTTAGGAAATTATTTTCCAATATCGACCCCATCAAAATAATCTAAGAATATTTATTTGGATAGTCCAAATAAAATAATTAGGCTAAAATAGTTTTTCCAATTAGATTTAATTAAAAGCTTAAAGGTAATTTTGGTGGGAGGATAAACATCAACCTTATTGGATAAGGTTGAATGTTTTAAAGATAAACATCAATCTTATTAGATAAAGTTGAATGTTTTAAAGGAAGGAAGATAGCTTCAAGAGAGAATATCTACATAACAACGAGTGGATCAAAAGTTAGACCATTAGATGTAGGTAGTTATGAGCTAGCACTACCTTGTTGGGATGTGCTATAGCTGAATCATTATTATTTTAGTAGAGACTAAAGATCTTATTTTAATTTCTTATTTTGAATAAGTATTTCAATTTTAAGAATAATAGTTATTTTTAAGGATGAGTTTTTACGAAAATATCTTGATAATGATTATACGTTTTAAACATAACTCCTAAATGAATAATATAAATACTAGAAGACTCCAATGATCTAAATAAACATTAATTAGTAAGAAAATAGTCTTAGTCATGTAAGAAAGAATCTCATAGCCATCTTTCTTTTAAACGGATATTTAGAATCATTTGATGATGTCTATGGAATCTTGTTTACTTAACAAAAAGACATGTATCCCCTCTTAGTAGAAAAGAAGAAAGAGTTACTAATGAATAAAAAACCTTATAAATAAAGATGTATATGAGCTTATGTTCACCTAAGCAAGGGGAGAACATGCTTGTCACATAACCATTAATGATAGTGGATCATATTGACATGAATTGTATGGTAACCATGCTCATGAAAGGTAATAATTGATTAAATAATCCTCTTAAAAAATTAGGTAGTCATGATGCCTTGCTAGAGGTCAATCTTGATTCATGTGTGAAAAGATAAAAGAGGAGTCTTTTATTTTGGATACATTTCCAACATATCTAGGATCCTATTAAGTCACACGTATAACTTCAAGTAGTCACATTATAAATGAGAAGCAAAAAATATTGGAAAAAGTTTCCAATTATAAAAGGTTTCCTATTTTGAAAAGGTTTTTTAAAATGGAAAGTTTCCTAAAATAGAAAATTTCCTATTTTAGAAATCAATTTCCTAATTTGAAAGTTAGTTTCAAATTTGAAAATAAAGAACCTAAAAGGAAAGAAGTTTCTTGATTTAGGTTAAAGGGTATTTTAGAAAATTATTTCCTAATGTGGACCCCGCCAAAATAATCTAAGAACATTTAATTAGATATCCAAATAAATTAATTATGCTAAAATAGTTTTAACCCATTAGATTTAATTAAAAGGTTAAAGAAAATTTCGGTGGGAGGATAAACATCAACTTTATTAGATAAGGTTGAATGTTTTAAAGATAAACATCAATCTTATTAGATAGAGTTGAATGTTTTAGAGATAAACATCAATCTTATTGGATAAGGTTGAATGTTTTAAAAATAATAATCAAATAGTTCACATATAACTCCTTATCATTGGAGGATAAGGAAGCAATAACCTAGAGTCCTTTATAGACTCATAGTCACCCTTCTCCTTTTCCTTGGAGGACAAGGAAACTCTTTCCCTATATATAGGAGGAGAGGTGCGCCATAAAGGCTAATGAAAGAGAGGATATTCGACCAACATAAAGAAAGAGGGGAGAGAAAATTTGATTAGCCCAAAAATTACCTAGAGCACACGGCCAAGAAAGAAAATAAAAAAGAAAATAGGTTTCTCACCCTAACAAGAAATATTCTTTCCCTCTCTTTTAAGGTTGTTATAGAATTGCTCGAGATTGATTGCTATAGAAAATTCAAAATTAGAAAACGTGGAGTTTGCATCCCACTAATTTTGAGTAGTTATTTATGGATACTTGCATTGCATGGATCATCAATAGAGGTCGAACACTTGGATGGCTTTACTGAAAATGGATTTAGATCTATGCTACAAGAGGTAATCTTTTAACTTGTAGCTTATTATTCATGTGTGTATGGTTATTAGATTGAACGACTTAATCTTAAGGCCTTAGATGGATGAAATTTTTGTTTATTCTCGCACCTCCATAGGATGCATGATCCTTCAATTCTCATAGACTAAACCAAATGGGTTCTCATGGTGAGTCAAGTCTAGAGATATATTCTTTAACATAAATCACCTAAGTGCTTGCTTTGGCATCATCATGCCAATAAGTGTAAGATCTCCTACTATCGTCACGAGCATGAGCACAACACTCATAAGTTTAATCACATATAGTCGATCTCCATTCTTGACCATTCTATGACTTGAGAAATTTAATGATATCAATTATGTGTATTAGTTTTTGTCTCACATCTTTCAATCAATCACTAGTGTAAATGCATATCGTATGGGCTTCTATCTAATTCTATTCAATGAATATATGTAAATGACAAGAATTAGGAGAAAGACTTCTTTTATTATAAACAATATAAATGATACAATAATATAATAAGTCAAACCCATCCAAACAAGGTTAGATCCTTATGCTTCCGTGATTGTTTATCTTTATAATCAAGTGGTAGTGATGTAGTACATGCTTAGATTATTGATAAGACCTAGGTTCCTTTGCTTGTGCTATGGATCATTTATAATTGGCCATCAAGCTTTATGACATTGGAAGAAATATTTTTTTTGATTTTTTCATACTAAACATTTTTATTATCATGTCAATGTATCTAACTTGGGAGACCCCTCATATTCTACGTGATCTCTATAGATCTCGAATCTTAGAATGTAGGTTGTCCTCTATGTCATACTTAGGAAAATTGGTTTTAGATATCTCGGTTTATTATGGATTGCAACATGATAATGTTTAAAGCCATGAAGTAGTTTATTTAATTTTTATGTAAAACAGACCATGATTAGTATGCTCTTATTAACTTTTTATAAACACAAGGTTGCCTTTATTTTTTGTGAAAAATCAAACTCCTTGATTGTTTCATTAAAACAATGACTCGTAATTCCTAGAGCCATGTTTAAGTCAATAAATGGACTTTTACATTTTATAAATCTTATTTACATATTCTTTAGAACCATTAGAGTGTGTCATCTATACAGCTTTTTTTTTTTTTTTTGGCATTTCTAGGAGTCAATGTCTAATATTGCCTTTTAATAAATGTTAGGTTCGTCATTACTTTTAGGGTACACATCACCATGTATGGAGACAAGAAGATCATATTATTTTATCCTTTGATGAATTCTTTTTAGACTTATGAAGTTTTTGTGTTTTGTTTATGGGTAGTTACAACATCTTGTAACCTATCTACTTGGGGTTCTATTAATGGTATGTTAATTTATGAGTCTACTTTAATCTAATTGGGTTTTAATTTCCTTCCACTATTTTTAGCATCCATATATTCCTTCTTAAGGAAAATAGCATGCCTAGTCAAGAACAACATTTTGTTTGAGTGTTAGAAAAATAATGTGCATTTGTTTCTTTTGGATAACCATGTATTTACACTCCATTAATTTGGGCTTTTACTTTTCTTTGTCAAACCATTTGACACATGTTTAAAGCCTCAAATCATTAAGGAAAGATAAATTCATTTTTTTCCTTTTCATATCTCATATGTAGTCTAATCAAATAGACTTAATTGGAACCATATTCAAAATAAAGGTTGTAGTAAGGAGTGACTATCTCAAAATAATATAGGGATATTAATTTGACTTATCATGGACCGGACCATGTCTAACATGTGATGTCCATAGAGAATCTCATTCTTTTTTAAATGATCTAAATTCATTGCTTGAATATTCATCACCTCGATGATATCAAAATGCCTTAATACTTTTGCTAGTTTATTTCTTGACTTCGGATCTAAATTCTTTAAAATTTTCAAATGCTTTAGATTCATGTCTTATTAACATAACCAAAACCTAATCTATTATCACTAAAGATTATGAAATAATCATGTCCTCCTATTATATGGGTGAACATGGGTCCGGATACATCTCTATGTGTAAGGAAAAACTAAGTAGTAGCATTTCTTTCTTTTCCACTAAAAGGGAGTCATTTCTCTTTTCTAAGTAAAGAAGATTCTTTAGCATCATCAAATGATTTTAGATATCCCTTTATGAGTAGATTGGATATTAGACTCTTGCTTATATGGCTAAGCTAATGATGCCATAAGTGTAAGTTGTTTAGATCATTTGATTCTTTAGCATCTATGTTGTGTGCATGGGAGTTATGTTCAAAAAATATAATTACTATCAAGATATTTCCATATATGAAAACTCATCTTTAAAAATAACCATTATTCTTAAAATGAGAAACTTGTTCATAATGAGAAATTGAAATAATATCATTCGTCTCCACTAAAATAACAATAATTCAGCCTTAGCACATGCCCACATGATAGTGCTACCTCATAAATACCTACAATTAATAATTAAACCTTGATCCATTTGTTATCGTGTAGGTCATCTCTATTGAATCTATCTTCCTTCCTTTTCTAAGTTCCTACACATTTCAAAAATGTGAACACCATATTTTAGTATGATATACATATGGGTGGAATTAGAAATAAGAAAATTAGTTTTACTAACATAAATACTTAAGGTGGTTGTAGAACTCTTCTTCTTCACCTCTTCTACGTACTCCTTGCAATTGTGCTTTCAATGCCCTTCCTTATTGCAATAAAAGTAGACTTCATCCTTTGAGCTATTCTAAGCCTCGACCTTTTTGACCTCTCCAGTAAGTACGAGTTGAAGATTGCTTCTTCTTGAGCTTTTCTTGACCTTTACCATGCCTTTTCCCTTACTAACAAGAAGTACATAACTCTTATTCTTCTTGTTAATTTTAGGCTGAGCTTCCCTAAGCATGGACAACAACTCTCCAAGAGTCTTTTGTATGTGCATCATGTTAAAGTTCATGATGAACTATCTAAAGCTTTTGGGAAATGATTGTAATACTAGGTCATTGGATAATTCAATATCCATTCCAACTTTAAGCTCGACCAACCTATCGATATAGCCTATCATTTTAATGATGTGCTTTTCGATGTTGGTCCCTTATCTATTCTAGATCTAAAGAGCTTTTTTACTATCTCATAGTGCTCATGCCTATTATTCTCCTCAAATAAGCTTTTAAGCTTTTCTATGATATCATAAGCTCGTGTGCCTTTATGTTAGTGCCTATGCTCTAATGACATAGCAGAAAGCATGATGCTCGAGTAGTGATTACATCATCTCTATTTTTGATCCATCTTGTATGGCCTCCAGCTTGATCCCGAGGAGCCTCAACTAGGAGATGTTTCTCTATCATGTAATGAATTTTTTCTTATTGGAGGACAATCCTCAAATTTATTTCCTAGTCAAGGAAGTTCATGCCATTGAAGGCATTACTTCTATTAATGATTGATCATATCGATGTATTGCTAACATACTATGCAATCTAATAGGATAAAAAAATATACAGTTTAGTTAACTAAATTGCATAAAGTAAGAAAAAGAATAAATTAAATAAGCAAAATCTATGTTCACTCTTACTATTTTTTTCAAGTTTTATAGCCTTCATATATAGGACTCAAGTAGACTTTTTGATTCATCTTCCCTAGTGGGTTAGGATGTCATCCTCTAACATGCATTAACCTTGAGTTATCTTAACAAGTCATACATGAAGGATTAGATAAGTAACTCCTTACCAATTACATCTAATGTAATTTCTAATCTTATTGACATGGAAACTCCTTTTCATATCACATCTTATTTGAATACTAATCTTTTTTTCTACAAATTTATTGGATATTGAGTTATCTCAACAAACCTAATAACTCATTTTAAGTTAGACCAAACTTTCATGGATATTGCATGGCTTGTGATTTGTTTCCTTGAGGAAGAAGCAACCTTGATTTATCTCAACAAGCCAACAACGACCAAGAGAGTTCCCTCTTCATAACATTGGAAGGCATTTAACTAAATGTTTAATTTGAAGGATTTCAATATTATGGGTCTACCATGCATACTAGTCAATAATCTCATTAGTCCTAACATGCATACTAATATTAATCACATAATATAGAATACATACATCTTATACATGACACAAGGATCGATGAATGATAATGGATATCTAATACTAGCCCCCTCGAGCCACAAGGAGACTAGTGGGTTAAATACCTAGGTGAAAAATTATTACAAATTCTTTAGAATTTGTCATCACTTCTTGGCTTCTTCTCCTTATACCTATTCTAATTCTTATCTTTTACTTTTATATTTATTTGAATAATAAACCTTGAGTTACATTCAAGGAAAGTAAGATGAGAAGAAAAATAAAATAGATTAATAGAAAAAGCGAGGACAAGCATGCTCTATTTATCAAAAAATTACAAACACGTATTCCCATAAACTAGGTTGACTCATCCATATCATTTACCAATACTTCAATCACATTGAAACATGACATACTAATGAAACACATTTCGTTCAACTTGTAATTATAAATCTATGTTTTGGTCATTTTATAAATTTCTCAAATTTTCTTTAAATTTCAATTTTAAAACTTTTCAAGCCATGGGCCCATTTTGGGTCCATGGGGTTTTTAGCCTCAAGGGTCCACAACCTTTGATACCCTAGGCTTCATCTTGGTGTGCTCGTGTGCACCTACCTACTACCACCGGCCTAGCATGCAAACGCCCGGCCTACGACCTTATGTACATGCATGCCTAGCCAATGCCTTAGCATGCGAGCGCCTCACCTGCATGCCTCACCTATAGGCCCGACTTGTCATGCCTTCTATATAGGCTAACCCTATTGGATGCCTAACACATGACTAACCCGACATGCCACACACCCAATGCGTTAGAAGCTAGGATTATTTGTTCACATGAGCACCAACATCGACCTTATGTGTCCCTACCGATTTTTAACCTAAATTTCTTTTTTAAATTATATAAAATACCAAAAACATAAGATTTATAATCAACTACAGATAATTCATGTAGTTAATCATAATTAACAAAGCATGCCATCAAATATTCAATAAAGGCTTTGATACTAATTGAAGGATAACATAAGTGCGGAATAAAACAAAAATTTTCTACATCTAAAGGGCCCAAGATCACGCTATTGAATCAACTAAGTACATATTTATGAATTAAAGTGATGAATAAAGAGTTACCTATTATAGTATAGATTTAAACATTCCTAGAAAAGAGTTGTCCAAGTGTCCGACTTCAATCGATAATCCACACAATCCAATCATCCACAAAAGAATCACTCAAAATTGGTAGAATGCTAGTTCCACATTTTTTGACTTTGTTTTACGTTTCCTATGGAAATCTAATAAGGGTAGCTTTGCAACAACCTAAAAAGAGAGATGGAAAGTCGCCTTCTTGGGTTAAGGAGAAAATAATTTTCTTAATTTTTGTTAACAAGTTATGTGCCCTAAAAATATTTTCCCTTTTGTGCTGAATTATCTCTCTTTAAAAGTTACTTACATTTGCCACACTCTCTCTCATATATATGGGAAAGAGGCTTCTTTGTCTTTGGAGGATAGGAAGTGGGTGGTAATGAGTCCCTAAAGGACTCTAAGTTGTTTCTTCCTAATCCTCAAATGATTAGGAGTTATTTTGCATGTGGGCTTTTGATCTTTATTTTAAGACATTCATCCTTATCCAATGAAGTTCATGTCTATCCTCCCATCAAAATATCTTTCGGGCTTTTAATAAAACCTATTGGTGTAAAACCATTTTGACCTTATTAATTAATTTGGACTATATAAATAAATTAAATTCAATAATTTTAGAAGGCCCACATTAGGAAGCAATTTCCTAAATTATTATTAAACCTAAATTAGTAACCTAATTTCCATTTTAAGTTGTTACTTCAAAATTTAGAACTAACTTTCAAATTAAGAAACTAATTACTAAAATAGAAAATGTTTCATTTTAAGGAACTTTCCTTTTTAAAAACTTTTCATTAGTGAAAACCTTTTTCAAAATTGAAAAATTTAATAATTGAAAACTTTTTTCAACATCTTTGCTTTTCTTTAATAATGTGAATACTTAAACTTATGCATATGACTTAATAGGCTCCTAGATATATTTGTCATGTATCAAGAATAAAAGACACCTATTCTATCTCTTGATACGTAAGTCAAGATTGGTCGGTAACAAGGCATCATGACTAGTCGATTCAGTAGGTGATTAATTAATCCACAATTACCTTTCATGAGCATGACCACAATATAATTTAGTCCTCATGTCACTTATGATAGTGTGATCTCAAACGAGGTTATTAGTCTTGTTCAATCATGATCACATAAGTTTTCTTCGATTCTTAAATGTTTTAGCTCTTAGAGTAAACCAATTAAGCTCTATTGGTGTACTCTTATTGTGGTCACATATTTTTTGAATAGACATTCATCGAAGTGAAATGTGATAACTCTTTTAGGGTATAAGGAAGGACATGTCCTATCTTGGTCATTCACCTATCTCTACTAGATTCCTAGTGTACCCAACAAATTGTCCACATGTAGCCTTTTACTAGATCCATCAAAAAGAGTATCAAAGTACATAAATTCTCTAATGAGATAACCATGATGAGCTCAAGTCTAAGGACCGGTTATATCTATGTTGTATGAGATTCCTATAGACTAAACCAAATGAGTTCTCACAATGAGTCAATTCTAATGATATGTTCTCTAACATAAATCACGTAAGTGCTTGCTTTGGCATCATCATGTCAATAGGTATGAGATCTCTTATTATTATTATATAAAATAATCATAACAATCACAAGTTTAACCACATATAGTCAAGTCCATTCTTAACATTTCTATTACTTGGGATATTTAAGGATATCATTTATGTTCATTAATATTTATCTCACATCTTTCGATCAATCACTAATGGAAATACATATCATATGGACTTCTATCTAATTTTATTCAATGAATAAATGTAAATGATAAGAACTAATAGAAAGACTTCATTTATTATAAATAATCTAAATGATGCAATAATATAATAAGTCAAACCCATCCAAACAAGATTAGATCTTGGGCACCTATACTAATACTCCCTCTCCCTCTCTCTCTCCCTCTATCCCTCCCTCTCACTCTATCCCTCTCTCTCTAACCCTTACTTCCTTACTCCCTGTCTCTCCTTCTCCCACACTCCTTCCTTCTCCTTCTCTTTCTCCCTTCCCATCTTTCTCTCTCCTTCTCTTACCCTCTCTATCCCTCTCTCTCCCCTTTTCCCTTTCTCCCCTTTACAATCTCCCCCTCTCTATCCCTCCCTCTCTCTCCTCATCTCTCTCTCCCTCTCTCCCTTCCTCTCTTCCTCACTCCCTCTCCCTTCCCTTTCCCTCACTCCCTCTCATTTCCCTCTCCCTCTCTACCTCCCTCTCCCTCCCCTTCTTTCTCTCCCTCTTCTCTTCCCTTTCCCTTCCCCTTCTCTCCCTCCTCCTTTTTCTCTCTCCCTTCATCTATCCCTCTCTCTTCTTCCTTCTCTTACCCTCTCTCCCCCTTACTCTCTTCATCTCTCCCTTTCTATTTCTCCCACTCCCTCACTCTTTATCCCTCTCTCCCTTGCCTCGTCTCCCTCACTCCCTCTCTCTCCCTTCTCTCTCCTTCTTTCACTCTCTCCCTCTCTCTCCCTCCTTCTCTCTTCTTCCCTATCCCTATCTCCCACACCCTCACTCTCCTTCTCCCTCTCTCTTCCCCCTTCCCTATCATTCCCTCCCTCTCTTTCCCTATCACCTCTCTCCCCCTCCCTCTTCCTCTCTCCCTTTCCCTTTCTCCCTCTTTTTTCCCTCTCTATCCCTCTATTCCTCACTCCCTCTCCTTCTCTCCCTCTATCTCCCCCTCACTCTCTCCATCTCCCTCTCTATTCCTCTATCTCTCTATTTCTCCTTCTTCGTCTCTCTCTATCCCTCTCTCTATCACTCCTCCTTAATCCTTCTCTCCCTCTCGTTCCCCCATCTCTCTCCCACTCTTCCTCTCTTTTTGTCCCACTCCCTCTCTTTCTTTCTTTCCCTCTCTCCCTTACTCCCAATCTCTCTCCCTCTCACTCCTTCCGCCTCTTTCTATCCATCCTGCTCCCTCTCCCCTCTCTCTCTCCCCCTCACTCTCTCTACCTCCTTCTCCCTCCTCACTCTCTCTACCTCTCTCTCCCTCTCTCTCTCCCTTCCTTATTCTCTTGCTCTCCCTCTCCCTCTCTCTTTATCTCTCTCTCCCTTTCTCTCTCCCACTCTCACGTTTCCTCTCCCTTTCTCTCCTTTTCTCCCTTTTTCACCCTCCATCTCTCCCTCTATCCTTCTCTCTTTCCCCTTTTCCCTCTCTCCCCACTACCCCAATCTCCCTCGCTCCCTCACTCTCTCCCTTCCTTCCCTCCTCTCCCTTCCCCTTCCTCTCCCTCTCTCCCTCTCTATTTCTCTATCTCTCTCTCTCTCTCTCTTTGCCTCCCTCTCTCCCATTCCCCTATCCCTTTGTGTCTTTTTTTTTTCAATTTCCATCCTTCCCACTACCTTTCTCATTCCTTTCTTTCTTTCTCCATCTCTCTCCCCCACCCTCTTTCCCTATTTTGCTCTCCCTCCCTCTCCCCTCTCCCTCTTCACCTCTTCTTTTCTCTCTCTCTCTCTCCCTCCATCCCCCTTCCTTCCTTCCTTCCTCTCCTCCTCGCTCTCCCTCTATCTCTCCCTCTCTTTCCATTTCTCTCTTTATCTCCCACTCTCTCGCTCTCTCCATCCCTCTCTCTTTCCATCTCTCCTCTCTCTCTCCCCTACTCTTACTCTTTCCCTCTTTATCTCCCTCTCTCTCCTCTTCTTTCTCTCTATCTCTTATTCTCCTACTTTCACTTCCCCTCTCTTTGCCTTCCTCTCCCCTTCTCTCTTGTAATCTCTCTTTCTCCCCCTCTCTCTCACTATCTCCCTCTATCTCCCTCCTTCTTCCTCTTTCCTATTCCCCCTCTCCCTCTATTTCTCTCTCCCTTTCTCTCTCTCGCTCCTCTCTCTATCCCTCTCTCCCTTCCTTGCTTCCCCTCTCTCCCTTCTTCTTCTCTATCCCTCTCTCTCTTCCTTACTCTCTCTCCCTCTCCCTCTCTCCCTCCCTCTTAATCTCTCCCTCTCACTCTTCCTCTCCCTCTTTATTTCTCTCTTCCCCTCTCTCCCTATTGCTTTACCCTTCTCTATGTCTCCCTCTCTCTCCCTCTATCTCTATCCCCCTCTCCCTCTCTCCCCTCTCTCCTTATCCCCCTATCCCTCTCTCTCGCTCCCTCTCCATATCTCTTTCTTCCACTTCCTCTCCTTCTCTCTCCCTCTCTACTTTTCTCTCTCTCTCTCTTTCTCTCTCCTAGATTCCTTCTCTCCCTCTCTCCCCATTCTCTCTTTCCCTTTCTCTGCCTCTCTCCCCATTTCTCTCTTTCCCTCTCTGTGACTCTCTCCTTTTCTTTTTCTTCCTCCTTATCTCTCTTCCTCTCTCACTCTTTCTCTTCCCTCTCTCTCTTCCTCTCTCTTTATCTCTCATTCCCTCTTTCTTTGTCTCTAACTCTCTCTCTTCCTCTCTCGCCAATCCCTCCTTCTCTCTCTCTCTCCCCACTTGCTCACTCTCTCTTTCTCCCTCTCCCTCTCTTCTCCCTATCACTTTCCCTCTCTCCTTCACTCTATCTCCCTCAATCCCTCTCTCTCTCTCTTCCCCCTTCATCTTTTTCTCACTCTTTACCTCTCCCCCTCTCTCTCCCTCCTCTCCCTTTCTCTCCCTTTGCTCTCTCTTTCTCTCTCTTTCCTCATCTCCCTCAATCCCTCCCCTTCAATTCCCCTCTCTCTTCTTGTCTCTCTCCCTCCCTCTCTCTCCCTTTTTATGTATCTTTCTCACTCTCTTTCTCTATATCCCTCTCTCCCTCGCTCCCTTTCTCTCCTTTTCCAACTCTCTCCTTCTCTTTTCATCCCTCTTCCTCTTTTTCTCTACCCCTGTCTCCTTCACTCCCTCTCCCTCTTCCTACTCTCCTTCTCACTCCCTCTCCCTCCCTCCTTTTCTCTCCCATTTCTCTCCCTCTCTCCCTTGCTCTCTCGATTTGCCCCTCTATCTCTTTCCATCTCTCTCACCCTCTCCCTTTCTCCCTTTCTCTTTTTCTTTCACTCCCTCTCTCTTCTTTTTCTCTCTCCATCTCTTATTCCCTCCTCTCTCTCTCCAACTCGCCTCTCCATCTCCATCTCTACCACTCTCTCTTTCTCCCTCTCCCTTTCTTTGTCACCATCCTTCTCTCTTTTACTCCATCTCCATCACTCCCTTTCTCTCCCTCTCCCTCCCTCTCCCTCTCTCCTCCCTACCTCTCTCTCTCTCCCTCTCTCTCCCTCTCTCTCTCCTCTCTCTCCCTCTCTCTCACTCTTTCTTCTTCCCCTTCTCTCTCTTTCCTCATCTCCCTCGATCCCTCTCTTTCACTTCATTTCTCTCTCCTATTCTCTCTACTCTCCCTCTCTCTCCTCTTTCCTACTATCCCTCTCTATCCCTTGCTCCCTCTCTCTCCCTCTCCACCTCTCTCTTCCCCTCTCTCCCTCTTTTTTATCCCTCTTACTCTTGTTCCCCACCTTTCTCTCCCTTACTCCCTCTCCCCTACTGTCTTTCTCTTTCTCTCCCTACTTCTCTTTCTCTCCCTCTTTCTGTCTCCATCTCTATCTCTCTCTCTCTTCCTCTTCCTTCCTCACTCCATCTCTCCTTATCTCTCACCCTCTCCCTCTCTCTCACCCTTTCCCCCTCTCCCTCTCTCGGCCACTCTCCTTCTCTTTTTCTTCCTCCTTATCTCTCTTCCTCTCTCCCTCTCTCTTTTCCTCCATCTCTTCCTCTCTCTTCATCTCTCCTTTCGTCTTTCTCTCGTCTCTAACTCTCTCTCCCTCTTTATCAGTCTCTCCCCCTCTCTCTCCTCACTATCTCACTCTCTCTTTCTCCCTCTCCCTCTCCCTATCACCTTTCCTCTCTCCTTCACTCCATCTCCCTCAATCCCTCTCTGTCCCTCTCTCTCTCACTCCCCTCCTTTCTCTCTCTCACTCCCCACCTCCCCCTCTCTCTCTCCCTCCTCTCCCATTCTCTCCTCCTTGCTTTTTCTCTCTTTCTCTCTCCTTCTCTCTCTTTTTCCTCATCTCCCTCAATGCCTCCCCTTCATTTCCCTCTCTCTCCTTGTCTCTCCCCCTCCCTCTCCCTCTCCCTCTTTTTTTATCTATCTTTCTCACTCTCTTTCTCTCTATCCCTCTCTCGTCACTCCCTTTCTCTCTCTCTCTCTTTACCTCTCTCCCTCTCTTTTTATCCATCTTCCTCTCTTTCTCTATGCTTGTCTCCCTCACTCCCTCTCCCTCTCCCTACTCCCCTTCTCACTCTCTTTCCCTCCCTCCTTTTCTCTCCCTTTTCTCTCCCCCTCTCCCTTTTTCCCTCTTTTTCCCCCTCTATCTCTCTCCCTCTTCCTCCCTCTCTCCCTATCTCTCCCTCTCTCTCACCCTTTCCCCCTTTCCTTCTTTACTTCTCTCTTTCCCCCACTATTCTGCTTCTCTATCCATCCCTCATTACCCCTTTCTCTCCAACTCTCTATCCCTCTCCCTCTCTTTCTCTCTCGCTCTCTCACTCTCTCTTTCTCCCTCTCCCTCTCCATATCAACATCCCTCTTTCTCCCTCTCCCTCCCTTCCTCTCTCTCTTACTCCTTACCTCCTCTCCCTCTCTCCCTCACTCTCTCTTTCTCCCTCTCCTTCTCTCTCTCTTTCCTTATCTCCCTCAATCCCCGTCCTTCACTCTATTTCTCTCTCCTCATCTCTCCATTCTTCCTCTCTCTCCCTCACTCTCCCTCTTTCTTACTCTCCATCTCTTTATCCATCACTCCCTCTCTCTCCCTCTCCACCTCTCTCTTTCCCTCTCTCCCTCTCTTTTTATACCTCTTGCTCTTTTTCTCTACCTCTCTCTCTCTTACTCCCTCTCTCTTTTCCTCTCACTCCCATCTCTATCCCTCTACTTTTTCGTCTCTTTATCTCTTTGTCTCTCTCTCAACCCATTCTCACACTATCTCTTTCTACCTCTCCCTCTCCCTATCACCATCCCTCTCTCCTTCGCTCTATCTCCATCACTCACCCTACCTCTCCCTCTCCCTCCCTCTCCCTCTTCCTCCCTTCACCTCTCTCATTCCCTACCTCTCTCCCCTCTCTCCCTCCTCTCTCTCCCTCTCTCCCTTACTCCCTCTTTTTCTCCTTCCCCTTCTCTCTGTTTCCTCATCTCCCTTAATCCCCGTCCTTCACTCCCTTTCTCTCTCCTAAAATCTTCCCTCTTCCTCACTCCCTCTCTCTCCCTCCCCACCTCTCTCCCCCTCTCTCTTTTTTTCTTCATCTCTCTTCCTCTCTTTCTCTACCCCTCTATACCTCACTCACTCTCCCCTCACTCTCCTTCTCCCTCGCTCTCTCTCTCCCTCCCTTTCTCTCCTTCTCTCCCTTTCTCTCCCTATTTGTCCCTCTATCTCTCTCTCTCCCTCTCTCTTATTCCCTTACTCCCCATCTATCTCCCTCTCTCCTTCGTCCCTCTCTCTCCCTATACCTCACTCCTCTTTCTCCCTCCCTCCCTTGCTCTCGCCATTTCTCTCTATCCCTCTCCCCCTTCCTATCTTCCTCTCTCTTTGTAGCACCCCTTCATCGGCTCACTTGCTAATTACCCAAAAGGAGTGCCTAGGCAAGGAGCGTGTCATGTTGACACAATGAATTTCCGAATTAACCTCAAACACATATATGCTCATACATGAAGGACTTATCATACAATGAAGTGCGTAAAAGAAAATTTACATAATATTAACAAATACAACGAAAGAGATTATAAAATTTATTTATAATACCATCAAAATGTTTATCGACACCCTAACCCTAAAAATTACAATCAAAAGAAATTTCGGTACACTTGTGTCACACATAAGCCTTTTTGGAGGACTCGGTAGCATCCTTACTATGACTTTTTCCTATCATAACATGAAAACAACAATGGTGTGAGCCAAAACTCAATAAGTAGGGTGATGCACTTGATATGCAATCAAGTTCTACTTCCCATTCTATCCATCCATTTTAATCCGGGTACCCTAGGTATTAGCAAGATCGTGCTTTATATCCCTCGATGATCGTGTTGTCACTTACTCGCTCTATTACACTCTTAGTGATCCCATTATCACCTATTGCTCATAATGAAATTATCCCTCGTTACAGCACACGGTTAGGAAAATTATCCCTCACTTAACGGTATTGGTAATAGACCACGTATATGGTTTCATGTTGTTACCCATTCCATTCAATTCGGTGACCAAACCGCATTATCTCATGACTTAATGATTTTTTTCGATTTCATACCACCCTCGAATGCACATGGTGCACATGCTATTATGGTTAACACATTTAACTAATTATGCTATCAACCTTTTCTTCTTAGACCATTCTTATGTCCCGATGCACACTCGGGACTTCATAGGTGTTTCATATACCATTCAAAGAATTCAAAATGAGAATACAAATTCCATTCGTTTGGTATTATTCATTTTGTAAATCTACTTCATACTTACGATTTTTCCTTCTCATGTACCTAACAAGTCTAGGCTCGAATTTGCGGTGTATTACTTAGTTTACAAGACGGAGTTAATCCTAAGGATTTATGTGTGACGTACTTAAGCTAAAGTCTTGTTTAATCCAAACCTTTAATCATAGTAATCGAAGTTGACTCAAAACGGATCTAAGTCTTAATTTTGGTTTTCCTTGAATTCTCTTTTTCCTTTACTTCATTTATATATATTATAGTACAACTAAATCTTTACTCATGAGGTAGGAATAGGATTCCTTTTCTAACCCTAGTTTTGGTATTCATGACAAAATTTAACTCTTTAAGGGGCCTAGGTCTCTTTTTGTTTCTTCCTTGGGTTCTCATCCTTTCAATATTTGATTTTACATTTGTTGAAATGTACTTTAACCCTTAATTATAAAATCGAAGGTGCAAACCTAAATTCTTAAAATTTATGGGTCTAGGCCGAATGTGTCCTTAAGTGGTTAAAGGTTTCCCCATTTAATCTAACTTACTAATTGGTTTGTACTTTAGTTCACATTTAATTCTTAATCTTTAATTACACAAAAGGATTCAATGTTAGCCATTTTCTCTCCTAGGCCGAATGGTCCAAAATGAGCAAGAAATTGTTTTTCCATCTCTAGGTCAATTCCTTTTATACTAACTTACCAAACCATACTTAGAAGGGTTACCAAGGAGATCTAAAGCTTAAGGTCCACAAAGGAAACAAAATTTAGCCATCAAGTATCCAATTTACCTAATGAAGTCCAAAGCCCTATTTTTTTTTAGTTGGGCCGATTAGATTTTAAGGTGGCCATGGATTGCCTTTTATGTCTAGTAAATTTATTTCCTCCCTAAACTATTAACCCATACCTAATTGGATCACCATGATATCTTAGGCCCTTAATTTCCCAAAAAGATCCATTCTTTCCTAATTTTCCCAACTTGGCCGAATGGTTTTAGCCTAGGGAAACTCTAAAAGTGTAGTGTATTTCTTTCCTTTCCAAGTCAAGCTCATCAAATCTAGCTTAACTTCAATCAATTTGGTCCATACCCTTTTTCTTTT
Organism: Dovyalis caffra; assembly: GCA_963924115.1. Classification (NCBI taxonomy): domain Eukaryota; kingdom Viridiplantae; phylum Streptophyta; class Magnoliopsida; order Malpighiales; family Salicaceae; genus Dovyalis; species Dovyalis caffra. The sequence goes on from CAWUPB010001189.1 coordinate 836,346, forward strand.
TTCTTTTTTTATTCCAAACCATCCACACATTTGAACACATCAAACAAGCTTTGCATCATAACACAAACACATAGATCTATCACAATTTATCAAACCCTAACATCAAGCACAAACAACCATAGCAACCCATTGCAAAAATTATTACAAACCCATGAAATAAACACTTAAAAAGATAACTTAAAACATAAAATAAACTAAAAATGAAACCTAATTACATTGCTTTAGCTTCCTAAAGATTTTTTAGGCTTTCGCCTCTTTTTTTCCTTTTCTTTCTTCTTTCCCTTTTTTCTTTCCTCTTTTGCCATGTTCACTCTTTCTCACTTTGATTTTTTCTCTTGTTTTGTAAGCTACGGTTTAGACTAAAAAATAGCAGCCATATCCTCCATTTCTATATATATATACACTTCAATTCCTTTTAGTTAATAGGTATACAACGGTCTCAAAATAATATGGCAAAGTGTAAAGTGAGGGGTGACAAAAGGGAGCAAGTGGCGGGTTTGGCTAGTCAAGGTGCTCTCTTGGCTTTTAAATAATTAATTAGGGTGCTTAGCTGTACTAACTAGGTAATAACTAGAAAATTAACCTAACTAATATCCTTAAAATAGTTTTGTTCCATTGAAAAAGTCTCTTAAGGTAGTTTAGTTCAAGTAACAAACTTAAACATTAAATCTGGTTGTACCACATACATGACGGGCGACCTCTTATCAAAAGCAACATCCCCCTTCCGGAAACCATTAAATCCTATGATTTTTATATGAGAACCTAAACATAATAAGGTACAGGATATCCAAAAATTAGGTTAAAATACCTAACACACAAGTCACAACAAAATTTTAAACTTTAAGGATCAATCATGTCTAGCAGTATTGTGTCTAGAATAGTATGTACTAAAATAAGCATAATGTTTTTATATATGAACCTAATAATAGAAATATTTTATAGAGTGTTATTTAAGACATAGATAAAAAAAACTTTTATTCTTTAAGGTTCACCCATAAATCACTCTAAAGTCCATTAATAAGCCACACAAGATTCATACGGAATCTATTTCTCAAAAACAATGATTTTGCATATTGGATTCCTCTAATAATTAAACCATCAATCTCAAGTAAAATTGAATTAATTTTAAAAAAAACATATATTTCATGCATTAATTTCTCATGGTGCAATTATCCAAAATTTCATTCCATAATATATATAATTAAGGATTTTCATTAGGGTTACATTTCTCTCCCCTTAAAAGAAATTTCATCCACGAAATTGGCTTATTCGAATAACTCTACGTATTTATCTCTCATTTCCTCCTCCCGCTCCCAAGTCATTTCCTTGAGGTCATGATTTTCCATCAAACTTTAACTATACTAATCTCCTTATTCCTTAGTTGTCTAACGTGTCTATCCGAATTTGAGCTGGTCTTTCCTCATAGGTTAAGTCCGGGGTCAAGCTTGGCGACTCTATCTCTAAAATTTGGCTAGGCTCTCTAACACACTTTCTTAGCATAGACACATGAAACATATTATGTACTCCTGCTAAGGATGGTGACAACGATAGGTGATAGGCCTTGTTGCCTACTCGATCTAGTATTTCAAATGGTCCTATGTATCACGGACTTAGCTTTCCTTTTTTCCAATTCGTAGTACGTCCTTCATCGGTGAAGCTTTTAGGAATACATAGTCATTGACTATAAACTCCGGATCCTTCATCCTCTTATTGACGTTTGCTACACCAGCTACGGTCTCAATAACTTTCTTTCTCCTATCTCATCCCAATGCACGAGAGATTTACATTGCCGCCCATACAAGGCTTCATAAAGAGCCATCCCAATTGAAGTTTGGTAACCATTGTGATATGTAAATTTAGCTAAGCGTATGTATTTCTCCCATTTTTTAAACCAATCTAGAACACATGGTCGTAACATATCTTCAAGAATCTGGATTACTCACTTGGATTGTCCATTGGTTTGTGGATGATATGTGGCGTTAAAGTTTACTTTGTTCCCATGGCCTTGGGTAGACTCTTCCAAAATGTAGACATGAACCTAGGATCTCGATCTAATGCAATTGAGAGTAGAATCCCATGTAGTCTTATAATTTCATCAAGATATAACTAGGCATACTTGGTTCGGATTATAGGTGATTTTGACCGGAAAAAGTACGCTGATTTGGTTAGTCTATCGATGATCACTCAAATGGCATCCGACCTCCTTTTCGATCTTGTCAATCCCATGATGAAATCCATAGTTACATACTCCCACTTCCGTTCTAGAATTGCCAATGATTTTAACATTTTCGTGGATCTTTAGTGTTTTGTCTTCACCTATTGACGAGATCGGACACCTTTCCATAAAATTAGCTATGTCTTTCTTCATTCCAGGCCACCAATAACTTTATCGTAGGTCCCGATACATCTTCATCCTTCCCGGGTGTATCAAATAAAGAGTTACATGCGCTTCTTTTAATATCTCTTCCTTCACATTCTCCATCGAGGGAACACATAACCTCCCTTTAAATCTAATGATGCCTTTGTCATCCACCACAAAATCGGATTCCTTCTCCACCTTTATGTTTTTCTTCAATTCATTCGGCTTTTCATTCATTTTCTCGCCCCATCCGAATTCTTTCCTGTAGAGTCGGCTAGACTAATAAAGGCGATAAAATGCTCGGTGACCTATTGGAATTATCTCCAGTTCTAGCTTTTATAGATCTCTCATTATGAACGGCTAGGGTTCTCGCATTGTTGCTATCGATTTTCTACTTAAGGCATCGGCAACAATATTAGCTTTGCCTGGATGATAATTGATTATACAATCATAGTCCTTTACCGGCTCTAACCACCTTCGTTGTCTCATGTTCAGCTCCTTCTATATGAAGATATATCGTAAACTTTTATGATTCATATATATCTCACACTTTGCTCCATACAAATAATGTCTCTAGATTTTTTAGGCAAAAACTATTGCTGCTAGTTCTAGATCATGCGTCGGATACTTTCGTTCATAGTCCTTTAATTCGTCGTGACGCATAGGCTACTACTCTTCTATTCCGCATCAATACCACTACTAGCCTATTCTTGGAAGCGTCACTAAAAACTACAAAATGTTCATCTTTAGATGAAATAGTTAGCACTCGAGCCATGACTAACCTTCACTTCAATTCTTAGAAGCTTTTCTCATAAGCATCCGCCCATTAGAACTTAACGTTTTTTTTTCATGAAATTAGAGAAGCCCTTCATAAATCTCCTATAGTAACCGACTAGCCCTAAGAAGCTTCATATCTTTGTCACGTTCTTTAGGGTAGGCAAGTTTTGGATAACTTCGCCTTCTTTGGATCCATCGCTATGCCTTCCTTTGTCACAACGTGACCTGAAAAGCTGCCTCGCTCTAGCCAAAATTCATATTTCTTGAATTTGACGTATAGTTGCTTGCTCTCTTAGTGTCTATAGGGTGGCTCTTAGATGTTCCCTATGCTCTTTCTTACTTCGAGAGTAAAGCGGGATATCATCGATGAATACGATGATAAACTTGTCCGAGAATTCTTTGAAGACTTGATTCATCAAGTCCATGAAAAAAGTTAGGGCGTTAGTCAACCCAAACGGCATTACTAGGAATTTGTAGTGGTCGTATCTCGTCCCGAACATCGTCTTCTTCATATCCTCCGATTTTACCTTCGGTGATGGTATCCTAATTGCGGATCTTTTTGGAGAACATCGTCACACCTTGTAATTGATCGAACAAGTCATCAATGCTGGGGCAACGAGTATTTATTTTTAATCATCACCCGATTCAATTCTCGATAGTCATTGCATAATCGTAAACTACCATTTTTCTTTTTCACGAACAATACTGTAGCTCCCCAAGGTGAGGAACTAGGTCGTACAAATCCCTTATCTAGTGAGTCCTATAGCTGGACCTTTAACTCTTTTAATTCAACTAGGCCATTCTATTGGGGGTCTTAGAAATTAGAGTCGTGCTCGACTCTAGCTCAATTTTAAATTCTATCTCCCTCTCTAGTGGCAACGTAGTCAAACTTTCCGGAAATACATTCGGATACTCCTGTATGACTTCTATATCATCCGACTTCGACTTTTGCTCACTCGGCTATCCACCATGTGTGCTAGATACCCCGTACACCTTTTTTCTAGCATTCTTCAAACCTTTACTGCTGAGATGATTGGTATGGCTCAAAACTTCATATCGGCCTTAAACTCTAATGGCTAATCTTAAGGTAGATCAAAAAGTACTCTCCTCTCTCGATAATCGATGGTGGCACCATGCCTCATTAACCAATCCATTCTCGGAATCAAATCAAATTCTTGGAGGTTCAATACGATCAAATTAGCCTCTAAACTCCTATCCTCAATCCGGACTAGACAACTCGCTTGGCTAGGCTCATCGACTCCATAAATTATTAGGAAGGGACTACTATCGGGTATCTTATTTCCAATGTCTCGGGTTTCAAACCTAGGTTTTCTACTAATGTTTTCGACATGAATGAATGTGTGGCATTGGAATCAATTAAAACATAAGAATCAAGCCAAGGATGTTGACATTACCGTATATTACTATCGTGTCCCTCTTGTTAGCCTCCTCTTGGGTCATTATATAAACCCGTGAAGGTACTCTTCCTAGTCCCGGTTTACGTATCCGAGGATAGTTAGCGGTTATGTGCTCGTGATTGTGACAAACATAACGGACCCTCAAATCGGTCGGCACTCCCCCATGTGGGTTCTTCCACATTTATTGAATCGAGATTGATTAACCATTGTTGGCCTCGACCGATTCCTTGCTAATGGCCTCGGGGCATAAGGTGATTGTCCGGTAGCTCCGTATTTCCTAAACCACCGGTTCGGTTGAAATTTCTAAGCAAAGCTTGTCTTTGTGGTTTGGAGGAAGAGGCTCGGGTCGGAATGATTGCCTCCTCTATTGAACTTCCTTTACAATTTCCTTCTAATCTTCATCTGCCAACATTGCTTTATCTACCATTTTTGAAAAAGTGTTGGTGGCGGACATTCGTACCATGCTTTGAACTCTTGGGCTCCGCCCTATTAAAAACCAATTCTTCTTCAAGTTGTCATCCCCTGTAATGAATGGGATGAATCGACATCCTTGCTCAAATCTCCATACGTATTCACCTATGGACATCCCATCTTGCTTTAGTTCTAGGAATTCTTGAATTTTCTTAGGCCTCACGTCTATCATAAAGTATTTATTATAGAAGACCTCCTTAAATCCTTCCCAAGTTAAGGTAGGCATGTCCATTATCGAGTCATGCACTCTCCCACCATGTGCGGGCATCCTTAATCGGTATAAAAATTATATACGATACTCGCTCATTATTGGTAAATTACCAATATTCAATTATTGCTTCTAACAACTTAATCCATTCCTTCGTATCATTAGGTTAACACCCTTAGAGAATTCTTGAGGACTCATTTTACGAAACCTCTCCACCGTATCATTCCTATGCTTCGGGATGGTGAAGGTGGAGGCTATTGATGCATAACTTGGAGCTATCTCATTTACTCCATATGGTCTTGTTACTCTTGTAGCATTGCTTGTTGTTGTTGCTTGCATCATGTGCATCATGCAACTTAAAGTGTCTTGTTGATTTTTATTATGGTCATTGGAGGTCCCTTCGGCTCCTCGCTCATGATAGCTCCTTTCTAAGCATACTTTGACTTTGTACATGCCATGTTATGCCCATGTTAGTTTTGGTATTAAAAAAACATATAATGTAAATCATCCACTTATGTGCGAAATTATAGATATTTATCTTTGAAGCATTTCGTACACAACGGTATTCACAAGCACTTCTACCTTCTAAAAGTTTTTGTGCTCTATTTAGAATCAAAAGTATACTTATTTACATCATGAAATGCACAACAAGTACTACACCGCATGATAAAGTTACAATCTATTATGTCCATCCAACATATCAAACGCATCATGGGAAAAGTCCTTGACCCTCCACTAGTCAATAACGTCATCCGATGCAATGCATACTATCTCGTGAGTGAGGGGCAACGGTAGACCCCAATAGTACATCATCGGGTATGAGTCCGTCTAACTTGTATCGAAAGAAAGGCTCATATCGAGTCTCGATAACAAAATTGACCTATCAACCCTTCCCAAACCTCATCAAGTAACTATTGATTTCTCGATAAAAGAGTCCGACGTAGAGTCAATCACAAGAAATCCATATTGTTGTACTATTGGAAAGAAACATCGGCGAATGTTATTCACTCGAATCGGGTCATGCACTTGAGTGACGTGGGCTACTATATCCTAATCCGAGGTCATAGTCGAGTTCGTTTAGTTCGGCCAAGTAGGTAGCTAGGGTGGCCCGTTATTTGCACATCCTAGCGGCGTAAGGTGTACGAACTAAATACGGAATTTAGAACAACAATAATTACCAACATTAATAGTTCTAGACCGAATTATATACCAACATGAAAATCACATAATAATAATCATACACATTAAAAAAATCGGGATTCAAATTGTTACTTGTTGAGTAGCACATCGATCCTTAAGCTTAGGTGACACTTAAGATTCTATCCGAGTTAACTAAACCATAGCTACGATACCACCTCGTGACACCTCCTCCCTGGACCACTTGCTAATTACCCAAAAGGAGTGGCTAGGCGAGGAGTACATCACGTTGACATGACTAATTTACGGATTAACCTCAAACACGTATATGCTCATATATGAAGGACTTATCATACAATGAAACATGTACAATATAATTTACAATAATATTAACAAATATAACGAAAGAAATTATAAAATTTATTAACAATACGATCAAAATGTTTATTGACACCCCAACCCTAAAAATTACAATCAAAAGAAATTTTGGTACACTTATGTCGTACGTAAGCCTTTTTGGAGGACCCAGGTAGCATCCTTACTATGACTCTTTCCTATCATAACATGAAAACAATAATGGTGTGAGCCAAAGCTCGGTAAGTAGGGTGATGCACATGATATGCAATGAAGTTTTATTTCCCATTCTATCCATCGATTTTAATCCGGATACCCTAGGTATTAGCAAGACCACGCATTATATCTCTCGGTGATCGTGTTATCACCAACTACTCTATTACACTCTTAGTGATCCCATTATCACATACTGATCATAATGAAATTATCCCTCGTTGTAGCACACGGTTAGTAGAATTAGCCCTCGCTTAACGGTGTTAGTAATAGAGCACGGACATGGTTTCATGCTCGTTACCCATTCCATTCAATTCGGTTCCCAAGTTGCATTATCTCATGACTTAATGATTTTTCTCAATTTAATACCACCCTCGAATGCATGTGATACACGGTATTATGTTTAACACATTCAACTAATTATGCTATCAACCTTTTCTTCTCGGACCATTCTTATGTCTCAATGCACACTTGGGACTTCACAAGTGTTTCATATACTATTCAAAGTATTCAAAATGACAATACAAATTCCATTCGTTGGTATTATTCATTTCATAAATCTACTTCGTACTTACGAATTTTCCTTCTCGTGTACCTAGCAAGTCTAGGCTCAAATTTTTAGCATCTTACTTAGTTTACAAGACCGGTTAATCCTAAGGATTTATGTATGACATAACTAAACTGTTGTTTAATTCGAATCTTTAATCTTAGTAGTTAAAGTTGACTCAAAATGGGTCTAAGCCTCAATTCTAGTTTTTCTTGAATTCTCTTTTTCCCTTACTTCATTTATATATATTATAGTAGAGCTAAATCTTTATGCATGAGGTTGGAATAGGATACCTTTTCTAACCCTAGTTTTGGTATTCATGATCGAATTTAACTCTTTAATGGGCCTAGGTCTCTTTTTGGCTTTTCCTTAGGTTCTCACCCCTTCAATATTTCATTTTACATTTGTTAAAATGTACTTTAACCCTTAGTTATAAAATCAAAAGGTGAGAACCTAAATCCCTAAAATATATGGGTCTAGGCCAAATGTGTCCTTAGGTAGTTAAAGGTTTCCCCATTTAATCTAACTTACTAATTGGTCTCTACTTGAGTTCACATTTAATTCTTGATCTTTAATTACACAAAAGGATTCAATGTTATTCATTTTCTCTCCTAGGCCGAATGGTCCAAAATGAGCAAGAAATTGTTTTTCCATTGCTAGGTCAATTCCTTTTATACTAACTTACCAAACCATACTTAGAAGGGTTACCAAGGAGTTCTAAACCTTAAGGTCTACAAATGAAACAAAATTTATCCATCAACTATCCAATTTAACTAATGAAGTCCAAAATCCTATTTTTCTTTTAGTTGGGCCGATCGGATTTTAAGGTGGCCATGGATTGCCTTTTATGTCTAGTAAATTTATTTCCACCCTAAACTATTAACCCATACCTAATTGGGTCACCATGATATCTTAGGCCCTTAATTTCCTAAAAAGATCCATTCTTTCCCAATTTTCCCCACTTGGCCAAATGGTTTTGGCCTAGGAAACTCTAGAAGTATATTTCTTTCCTTTCCAAGTCAAGCTCATCAAATCTAGTTTAGCTTCAACCAATTCGGTCCATACCTTTTTTCTTTTTCTTTTTTTTTTCTCATTCTAAACCATCAACACATTTAAACACATCAAACAAAATTTGCATCACAACACAAACACATAGATCTATCATGATTTATGAAACCCTAACACCAACACAAACAACCATAGCAACTCATTGCAAAAATTATTACAAACCCATAAAATAAACACCTAAAAAGATAACTTAAAACATAAAATAAACTAAAAATGAAACCTACTTATATTTATTTAAATTCCTAAATATTTTTTAGACTTTCCCTTTTTTTTCTTTTCTTTCTTCTTTCCCTTTTTCCTTTCCTCTTTTGCTTGTGTTCACTCTTTCTCACTTTGATTTTCTCTTTTGTTTTGTAAGCTACGGTTTGGACTAAAAAATAACAGACCATATACTCCACTTCTATATATATATATATATATATATATATATACACTTTATTTCCTTGTAGTTAATAGGTATACACGTGTCCTAAAATAATATAGTAAAGTGTAAAGCGAGGGGTGACAAAAAGGGAGCAAGTGGCGAGTTTGGCTAGTCAAGATATGTCCCGGCTTTTAACTCCTTAATTAGGGTGCTTAGGTGTCCCGACTAGGTAATAACTAGATAATTAACCTAACTAAATCCTTAAACTAGTTTAGTTCCATTGAGAAAGTCTCTTAAGGTAGTTTAGTTCAAGTAACAAACTTACACATTATATCCGGTTGTACCACATACATGACGGGTAGCCTCTTATCGGAGAGCAACGTCCCCCTTCCGGATACCACTAAATCCTATGATTTTTATATGAGAAATGAAACATATTAAGGTACAACATATCCAAAAATTAGGTTAAAATAACAACACACAAGTCACAATAAAATTTTAAAGTTTAAGGATCAATCTATCTAGCGAGTATTGCGTCTAGAATAGTATGTACTAAAATAGGCATAATGTTTTTATATGTAAACCTAATAATACAAATATTTTATAGAGTGTTATTTAGGACATAGATAAAAAAACTTTTATTCTTTAAGGTTCACCCATAAATCACTCTAAAGTCCATTAATAAGCCACACGAGACTCGGACGAGAATCTAATTCTCAAAAACACTAATTTTGCATATTGGATTCATCCAATAATTAAACCATCAATCTCAAGTAAAATCGCATTAATTTAACATAAGTCATACATTTTGCGTATTAATTTCTCATGGAGTAATTTTCAAAAATTCCATTCCATAATATATATAATTAAGGATTTTCACGAGGATTACAATTTTTCTCCCTCTCTCTATCCCTCTCTCCCATATTCCCTCTCCTTCTCTCTCCCTTCCCTCTCCCTCCCTTTCTCTCTCCCTCCCTCATTCCCCTTCTCTTCCTCTCTTTGCCCTCTTATTCCCTTCCTTTCCTTTTCTCTCTTCCCTCCCTCTCTCTAGCCCTTGCTCCTTCACCCATTCCATCTCTCTCCTTCACCCCTTCCATCTCTCCTCCTCTCTCTCCCTCTTCCTTTCTCTCTCTATCCCCTTATTCCTCTCTATCCTTCCCTCCCCTCTCCCTCTCTCTCTTTCCATGCCTCCCCTCCCTCCCTCTCTCCTTCTCTCTCTATCTTTCCCTCTTTTCCTCCTACACTCTCTCTACCTCTCCCACACTCCCTCTCCCTCTCTGTCTCTCACTCTCTCTCCCTTTCTCTCACTCTTTCTCCCTCTTTCCCTCTCCCTTTCCCTCCCTCTAACCCTCTCACTCTCCCTCCCTCTCTCTCTTTATCCTCTCTCTCCTTCTCCCTCCCTCTCTCTCTTTATCCTATGTCTCCTTCTCCCTCCCTTCCTCTCTCACTCCCTCTTTTTCTCCATTTCCCTCTCTCTCTTGCTCTCCCTCCAACTCTTTTGCTATCTCCCTCTCTATTCCTCCCTCTCTCTCCCCCCTCCCTCTCCCTCTCCCTCTCTCTCCCTCTCCCTCCCTCTCAATCTCCCTCTTTCTCCTCCCTCTCTCTCCCTTTCACTATTTCTATTTCCCTCTCTCCCTCTCTCTCATGGCCTCTTTCTCTCTTTCTCTCTCTCCTCCTCTCTCTCTTCCTTTCTCCCCCTCTCTCTCCCTTTCTCCCTCTCTATCTCTCTCACTCCATCCCTCTCTCTCTCACCCTCTCCCCTTCTCTCCCTTTTTCTCTCCCTTACTCTCCCTTTCTTTCCTTCCATATCTCTCTCGTGCCCTCTCGCCCTTTATCTCTACCTCTCTCTCACCCTCATTCTTTCCCCCTCTCTTCCTCTCTATTTCTCCCTCTCTTCCTCTCTCACCCTCTCTCCCACTCTCTCCCTCTCTCTCTCTTTCCCTCCCTCCCTTCCTCCCTTTCTCTCCCTCTTTTTTTCTCTACCTCTCCCCTCTCTTTCCCCCTTCTCTCTCTATCTTCCTTTCCCTCTGTCCTTCCCTCCCTCTTTCTCTCCCTCTCCCTCTCTCTCACTTTGCCTCTCCCTCCCTCTCTTTCTCTCCCTCTCTCTCTCCCCTCTTCCGCTCTCTCCCCCTTCTATCTCTCTTATTCTTTCCCTCCCTCCCTCTCTCACCCTCTCTTGTTTGTCACTCTCTATCCCTCTTTCCCTCTCACTCTTTCTAAAGGATGATACATCCTATATAGGTACTGAATACATATAAAATTTTCTCCATCTAAAGGTCCAAGATTAAGCCATTGAATCTGCTAACCATATATATATGAAATTAAAGAAATGAATAAAGTACCATAGATCTAAATTCTTTTAAATGAAAAGTCTTTCAAGTATTTGACCTTTATTGATGATCCATATAGTCCAAGTACCCATAAAGAAGCACTTAAAATCGATAGGGTGCTAGCTCCACCTTTTCCGATTTGTTTAATGTTTCATATAGAAAACAATCTCGAATAATTTTTTGACAACATTAAAAGAGAAGAAAAGAGTATGGCATGCTAGTGTTTTTGGATAAAACTATTTCCTCCCTTTTTTCTTTCTTTACCATGTGCCTTAGGAGTTTTTAGAGCTGGTCGAATTTTCCCTTTCTTTCTTGTGTTGGCCAAATTTTCTCTCAAAAAAAAAAATCCTCCCTTTATATTGCACCTCTCCTCCTATTTATTAGGAAAGAGTTTCCTTGTCCTCTAAGGACCAAGAGAAGGGCGACAAATAAGTCCTAATTGGACTTATGGCTCTTACTTCCTTATCCTCTAAGGATGAGGAGTTATTTTACATATAGACTTTTTATCATTATCTTTAAAACATTCATCCTTATCTAATAAGGTTGATGTTTATCCTCCTACCAAAATATCTTAAGGCTTTTAATTAAACTTAATGAGCCAAAACTATTCTAACTCAATTAATTTGTTTAGACTATCCAAATAAATAATCATAAATTATTTTAGATGTGTCCACATTAGGAAGCAATGTTTCAAAATACCCTTTAACCTAAATTACGAAACTCATTTCCTTTTTAGGTTATTTATGTTCAAATTTGGAACTAACTTCCAAATTAGGAAATTGATTTCTAAAATAGGAAACTTCTTAATTAAGAAACTTTTAGGAAACTTATCATTTAAGAAAAATTTTCATTTTGGAACCTTCTAAAATTGGAAAATCTTTTCAATATCTTTGCTTCTTATTCATCATGTAAATAATTAAACTTATGCGTGTGACTCAATAGGCTTCTAAATATGTTAACAATGTATCAAAAACAAAAGACTCCTTTTTTATTTATTGATACATAAATTAAGATTGGCCTGTAGCAAGGCATCATGATTATCCACTTCTCTAGGAGGATTAATTAATCCATTATTACCTTTCACGAGCATGGTTACCATATAATTCGGTCCTCATGTCAACTTATCACGGTATGATCCGAAACTTGGTTATAAGTCTTGTTTAATTATGATCACACAAATTTTCTTTTATTCCCAAATGTCTTTGCTCTAAGATAAACCAACTATACTCGATTAATGTACTCCTATTGTGGTAATAGATTTTTCGAGCGGACATTTATCAAAGTGCAATGTGATAACTCCTTTAACGTACAAGGAATGACATATCCTATCTTAGTCATCACCTACCTCTATTAAATTCCTAGTACACCCAATGAATTGCCCATATGCAACCCATTAATGGGTCCATCAAAATGAGTATCAAAGTGCATAAATCCTCTAATAAGACAACCGCGATGAATTTAAGTCTAAGGACCATTTGTACTCATCTCGTATGAGATTCCTATAGACTAAAACCAAATGGATTCTCATGGAAAGTCAATTCCAATGATATGCTTTAACATAAATCACCTAAGTGCTTACTTTAGCATCACCATGTTAATAGATGTAAGATCTCCTACTCGCTATAATATAGCATGGCATAGCACTCACAAGTCTATCCACATATAGTCAATGTCCATTCTTGACAATGGTATGAATTGGGATGTTTAATGATATCATTTATATGGATTATTTTTTTTGACATCTTTCGATCAATCATTACTGCAAATGCATATCGTAAGGACTTCTATCTAATTCTATTAAATTTATCAACATGAAAATACAAGAATTAATAGAATGAATTCTTTATTATTATTAAAATAAATTATGCCAAACATGGTTGGATCTTGGTCACCTACACTAACAATCTCCCATTTGCACTATAGCCAATAAGCCATGTCCCTTAATCCCGACGATTGAGTAAGGGTCTCATGTTTCGGTTGTGACAAAGGCTTAGTCAAGGGGTTAGCTATATTATCATCAATGTGAACCTTTTCTATCCTTATGTTAACATGACTTGTTTATCTCTATAATTAAATGGTGGCAATGTAGTACATGCTTAGACCATTGATGAGACCTTATTTCCTTAGCTTGTGCTATGGATCCTTTATTATCGACCATCAAGCTATATGACATTGGAACAAATCTTTCTCAATTTTTTCATACTCAACCTTTTAGTACATGTCATTGTAACTACCTTGGGAGACTCCTCACATTCCAAGTGATTTATTTTTATAGATCTATACTCTTAGACTTGTAGGTTACTCTCTCATGTCATTCTTGGAAAATTTCTTCTATATTCCTTAATCTTTTGTTTGCAAAATGATAATATTGTAGTTGACATTTAATTTTATGTCAAATAACCATGACTTAAAGGTTCCCACTAACTTCTTATATACATAAGATTTGTCTTTGTTTTTTATGAATAATCAAACTATTTGATCATTTCATAAAACATCGACTTTTATTCCTAGAGGAATGCTTAAGTTTAATAATGGACCTTAGTGTTTTGTAAATCTTATTTGCATGTTCTTTAGAACCATCGGGGTGTGACATCTACACATCCTTTTCATTATCCATTTCTAGAAATCAATGTCTAACATTTCCACTTCAAAAGTATTAGCTTTGTCATCCTTTTTAGGGCTCACATCACAATGTGTCAAGATAAGAAGATCATATCCTTTTGTCTTATTGATGAATTTCTTTTGAACTTATGAAGTTCTTGTGTTTTTGTTTATGAGAGAGTTACAACACTTTGTAATCCTTTTACTTTAGGATTCCTTTATTAAAGTGTCAATTTGTGAGTCTACTCAAATCCTATTGAGTTTAAATTCCCTCCCATCGTTTTGAGCATCCATAAATTTCTTCCCAATGAATATAATATGCCTAGTAATGAACAACACTTTAGTCTAGTGGTAAGATATTGACATCTTTATCCTACTTTGGATATCTCACAATTTAGAACTTTATTAATTTTAAGCTACAGTTTATCTTTGTCAAACTCTTTGACATACACTTTATAGCCTCAAATCTTAAGGAAAGATTAATTCATTTTATTTCTTTTCCCATATTTCATATGTGATGCATTTAAATAGATTGAATTAGAATCCTATTCAATGTAAAGGTTATAATAAGGAGTATTTTTCCAAAAATAGAGATATTAATTCGGCTAATATGGACTGATCATGTCTAACATGTGATGTCTATAGAGAATCTCGTTCTCTTTTAGGCGATATAAAATTTTAGCATTAAAGTATTCATTTTCTCGATTTAATTGAGATGCCTTAATACTCTTACTAATTCATCATATGACTTTTCAAGTCTAAACTTTCAAACATTTCAAATGCTTTGGACTTATGTCTTATAACCAAAACAAGATCCACTATCATTAAAGGTTATATGGCATGCATGTTCTCCTCTTCCTTGGGTGAATATCAACCCATATACATCTCTATGTATAAGGTATTTATTAATTAGTAACGCTTTCTCCTTTTCAACTAAAACGGGATCCATCTCTATTTGCCAAGTAAATAAGATTCATTAGACATCATCAAATGATTCAAGATATCCTTTGTATAAGTAAGTTGGATATGGGATTCTTGCTTATATGACTAAGTTTGACATTGCTTACTAATTAATGTTTATTTAGATCATTTGAGTCTTCAAGTTTTTATGTTATACACTTAGGAGTTATGTTTAAAACATATAATCATTATCAAGATATTTCCATAAAAACTCATCTTTAAAAATAACTATTATTCTTAAAAATGAAATACTCATTCAGAACAAGAAATGGAAATAAGATCTTTAGTCTCTACTAAAATAATAATGATTGAGTCTTAGAACATTCCTACATTATAGTGCTAACTTTCAAATACCTACATCTAGTGGTCCAACTATTGATCCATTGTAGTCGTGTAGATTTTTCCCTTGAAACTATCTTCCTTCCTTTTCTTAGCTCCTATATATTTCAAAAAAATGTAAGCACCAAATCTAGTATTATATACTCATGAGGTGGAATTTAGAAATAAAAGAATTAACATTAATAACATAAATTCTTGAAGTGGTGGTAGAACTCTTTTTTTACACCCATTCTAAGTACTTCTTGCAGTTGCACTTCCAATGTCTTTTCATGTTACAAAGAAAGCAAATTGTATCCTTTGGGCTATTCCGAGCCTCGGCCTTTTCACTCCTCTAGTAGGCGCAGTTGAAGACTTCTTTTTCTTCTTGGGCTTCTTTTTGCCCTTTACTTGTACTTTTTCCTTTATTAACTAGAAGTACGGAACTTTTGTTCTTTTTGTTAATTTTTGGCTGAGCCTCCCTTAGCATGGATAATAACTCTCGAAGAGTCTTTTACATGTGTATCATGTTAAAGTTTATGATGAACTTTCAAAAGCTATTGAGCAATGATTGTAATACTAGGTCAATAGATAATTCGGAATCCATTCCAATTTCAAGTTCAACCAGTCTATTGATATAGCCTATCATTTTAGTGGCATATTTTTTAATGTTAGATCCCTCATCCATTCTAGCTCTAAAGAGCTTCCTTGCTATCTTATAGTGCTCATGCCTTGTATTCTCCTCAAGTAAGCTTTTGAGCTTTGTTATGATGTCAAACGCTTATGAGCTTCGTGTTTATGCTTATGTTCCAAAGGCATAGCAGCAAGCATGATGCTCTAAGTAGTGATCGCATCATTTCTATGTTTGATCCATGTTTCATGAGCTTCGACTTGAACTAGAGGAGGCTCAATCGGGAGAGCTTTCTCTATCGTATAGAGAATGTTCTCATGTTAGAGGACTATCCTCAAATTCATTTTTCAATCGAGGAAGTTTGAGCTATTAAAGGCATTACTTCCATCAATGATCGATCCTACCGATGTGTTGCTAGTCATACCGTGCAATCCGACAAGATAGAAAAAGCATAAGATTTGGTTAATTAAATTACATAAAATAAAACAAAGTATAAATTAAAAAAGTAAAATCTATGTTTGCTCCCACTATTTTCTTCATGTTCTATAGCCTTTAATATAAGACTCAAGAAAACTTTTCGATTCATTTTCTTGGTGGGTTAGATTCCCATTCTCTAATATACATTAACCTTGAGTTATCTTAACAAGCTAAACATGAAGGATTTGGTAGCTAACTCCTTACAAATTACATCTAATGTAATTCCTAATTTCATAAGTATGAAAACTCCTTGTCTCATCATATCTTATGTGAATACCAATCCTCGCTTATAAGTTTATTAGACCTTGATTTATCTCAACAAACCTAAAAAACTCATTTAAGTTAGACCCAACATTCGAGGACATCATATGGCCTATGATATATTTCCTTGAGGAAGAAATGACCTTGAGTTATCTCAACAAGCCAACAACGACTAAGAAAGTTCTCACCTCATAACGTTGGATAGCAATTAACTTAATATATTATTTGAAGGATATAATATGGTTGGTCTCATCCTAGCATGCATACTAAACAATAATCATATTATTCCTAATATCCATACAAATGTTGATCTTATAACATTCATACATCTCTTGCATGACTAAAAGACTAGTGAATGGTAATAGATTAATAATACTAGTCTCCTCGAGCCACAAAGAGACTAGTGGGTCAATTCATAAGTGAAAAATTATTACAAATTCTTCATGAATGTCTTCATTTCTTGGTGTCTTCTCCTTATATCTATTCTAATTGATATGTTCTACTTTTACATTTGAGAGGAGTAAGATGCAAACGAAATACAATAGAATATTAGAGAAGATAGGACACACGAGCCTTATTTTTTCAAAAATTATAAACGATCACTCACAAAACTAGGTCAACTCATCTATATCATTCACCCATGCTTCAACCACAATGATACATGGAATACTAATGAAACACATTTCATTCATAAAATAATTATAAATCTAAGGTTTTGCTAATTTTACAAATTTATCAAAATTTCTCAAAATTTCTATTTTAAAACCTTTATGGGCTTTGGGCCAACTTTGGGCCAATGGGTTTTTGGGCATCGAGGGCCCATGGTCTTGATGCCCAAACTCTCGACTTGTTGCCGCAGCTAGTAGCTCGGTGCAAGGGTGCCCGGCCGGTGGCTTGCAACTCGGCCTGCGCACCCAACGTGTTGCCTAGTCCGTTGCTTAGCCCACATGCTTAGTGTGCGACTTGGAATATAGTTCATTGTGCACACACCTAGCACATAACTAGCTAGTGGGGCTATTACGCGCACAAGCATCGACATCTAATGTCGACCTCACATGCACCCATTGATTTTTTCCTAAAATTCAATTTTATAAATATTTAAAATACAAAAAAAATAAGATTTATAATTAGGCATAACTAATTCAAGGAGTTAATAACAATTAAGAAATCATATAATCAAATATTCAACGGAGGCTCTAAAACCAATTGAAGGATCATACATCTTATAGAGGTATAAAATAAACAAAAATTTTCCTCCATCGAAGGGCTCAAGATTAAGCGGTTGAATCTACTAACCATATATGCATAAATTTAAAGTAATGGATAAAGAATAAGCTCTTGTAATGTAAATCTAAATTCTTTTAAATGAAAAGCTGTCTAAGCATCCGACCTCTATTGATGATCCATGTAGTCCAAATACCCATAAAGAAAAAAAGTGGTTGATTAGGTTGATTAGGTCTATTGTAAAAAAAGGAAGCAAAACCAACGTTGATTAGGTGAATCTTCTTGCTTCAAGAATTCAATTTGGAAATCAAGGATTAAGAAGGGGGTGGAGAATCTAGTGGCTAGTCATCTTAGTTGGACGAGTGAAGGAAACGGATGCAATACCTTTGCACGAGTTGTTTCTAGATGAACAACTATTATCATTTAAAGGTAAGGACCCATGGTATGTCAATGTTATTAAGTATCTTACAAAGCATGAAATACCTACTCTTTTTATTAGGGCTTGTAAAGATAGAATAAAAGGATGCCAAATATTTTTTTGTGGGATGATCCTTATTTATGGAAGTATTGTTCGACCAAGTAATTACGAGATTTATGCCTTAGTATGAGTTTGAGTCTATTCTTATACTTTTTCATGCATATACTTATGGTGGACATTTCGAACCTAACAAAACTATTAGGAAGATAATTGAATATGGCTTTTATTAGTCAAGTTCATTTACGGATAGAGAGGTAGAGAGAGGGAGAGATAGAGATAGGGAGAGAGTGATAGAGAGGTAGGGAGAGAGAGGGAGACGAAGGGAAAGAGAGAGTGGACGGATAGAGGGAAAGAGGAAGAAAGGATAGAGAAAGGGAGAGAAGGAGAGAGACTAAGAGAGGGATAGAGAGAATGAGAGAGAGAAAGACAGAGAGGGAGAAGAAGAGAGAGGGAGAGAGGGAGAGGGAGAGAGAAAGGGAGAAGGAGGGAGAGAGAAGGAAGGAAAAAGTGAGAGAGAAGAAGAGAGGGAAAGGGGAGTGATAGAGAGGGAGAAAGGAGAGAAAGGGGAGAGAGGCAAAGGGAGGGAGAGAAAAAGGGAGAAGGAGAGAGGAAGGAAGAGAGAGGGGGAGAGAGAGATGGAGAGAGGAAGAGAGATAGAGTGAGTGAGAGTGGGAGAGAGGAAGGAATAGAGATAGAGATGGAAAGAGAGAGAAAGAGATAGAGATGGAAAGAGAGAGAAGGAGAGAGAAAGGGAGAGATAGAGATGGAAAGGGAGGGAAGGAGAGTGAGGGAAGGAGAGAGAGGGGGAGAGAGGGAGAGGAAGAGTAATAGAGAGAGAAAGGGGAAGAAAGATACGAAGGGAGAGAGAGATAGAGAGAAAGGGAGAGAGAAAGAGGGAGAGGGAGTGGGAAAGAAGAAGAGAAGGAGAGAGAGGGAGAAAAAGAGAGAGAGGGAGAGAGAGGAAGAGGGAGAGAGGGAAAGAGAGGGTAAGAGAGGGAGAGATTAAGAGATAAAGGAAAGTGAAGGAGAGAGAGAATGAGAGAGAGGGAGAGAGGAAGAGATGACATAAAACTAGGAGAGAGAGTACGAAGGAGAGATAGAGAGAGGGAGATGGAGAGAGAGGAATGGAGAGAAAACAAAAAAGGATTGAGAGGAAGAGGAGAGAAAAGAGAGAGGGAGAGGGAGGGTGAGAGAGAAGAAGTGTGAAAGAGAGAGGAAGAGAGAGAGAGGGAGATAGGGAAAAGAGAGAGAATGGGGTGAGAGAGGGAGGGTGAGAGAGAGAGAGGGATAGGAAAAAAAGGCATGGAGAGGGAGAGGGAGGGGAGAGAGGGAACGAGAGGGGGAGAGAGGGAGAGAAAGGAGGAGGAGATATAAAACATGACAAAGAGGGAGAGAGGGAGGGACAAAGGAAGGGAGAAGGAGAGAAAAAGAGAGAGAGGGAGAAAGAACAATAAAGATAGTGAGAGTGAAAGAGGGAGAGAGAGAGAAAAAATAGGGGAGAGAGAGAAAGGAAAAGGGAGGGATGAAAAGTGGGAGGGGGAGATAGAGGGAAAAAAGAGAGAGGGAGGGAAGGGGCGACACGAGAGAGAGTGAGAGATGGAGAGAGATAGAGGAGAAAGAGAGAGATAAGGAAAGAGAAAGAGAGAGACGAAATGTGGAAGGGAAGGAAAGGGAGAGAGGGAGAGACAGATTGAGGGAGAGAGTGAGAGAGAGGGATAATGTGAAAGCGGGGAGAGAGATAAAGAGCGAGGAAGAGAGGCGAGGGAGAGATAGGGAGAGAGGAAGTGAGAGAGAGGGATAGAGCCGGGGAGAGGGAGAGAGAGTAGAAGAATGAGAGGGGAGAGAGGGGGATGCAGAGGGAGTGATAGGTAGCAAGAGTGGGAGAGGGAGAAAGTGAGGGAAAGAAAAAGAGGGAAAGGGTAGGAAAAAGAGAGAGAGTGGGAGAGAGAGAGAGAGGGGAGGGAGGGAGAGATAAAGAGAGAAAGGGATGGAGGAAGAAGGACAAAGGGATGAAGGCGAGAAAGAGGGAGGGAGTGAGAGAGAGGGAGGGAGGAAGAAGGAGAGAGGGATGAAGAAAGAACGAGGGAGTGAGAGAGAGAGAGGAGGAAGAGGGAGAGAAAAGGAAGAGGGAAAGGAGAGAGAGGAAAAGAGTGAGAGAGAAGGAGAGAGAGAGGGGAAAAGAGAGATAATGAGGGAGAGATGGAGAGAGGAAGGGAGGAGGGAGAGAGAGGAAGGGAGGAGGGAGAGAGAGGAAGGGAGGAGAGAGAGGGAGGGAAGGGGAGAGAAAGAGGGAGAGAGAGGGAGAGGGAGAGAGAGGGAGAGAGGGAGAGGAAGAGAGGGAGATAAGGGGGAGGGAAAGAGAGGGAGAGGGAGAGAGGGAGAAAAAAGAGAGGAAGAGTGGGAGAAAAGAGGAGAGAGGGAGAGAGAGTAAGAGAGAGGGATAAGGAGGGGGAGAGTGAGAGAAAGAAAGGGAGAGAGGGAGAAGGTGGGAGAGAAAGGGAGAAAGAGGTAGAGAGAGCAAAGAAGAGAGTAAGAGAGAGGAAAAAGAGATAGGGAGAAAGAGAGGGAGAGAGGGAAAGGGGATAGAGGGAGATAGAGAGAAAGATAGAGAGAGGGAGAGGGAGAGATGAAAGGGAGAGAGATAAAGAGAGAAGAAAAAGAGAGTGGGAGAGGGAGGAGAGGGAGAGGGAGAGAGGTAGGGAGAGTGAGGTATAGAAAAAGAGAGGGAGAGAGACAAAGAGAGAGATGGAATAAAAGAGTAAGGGGAGAGAGAGAGAGGTAAAGGGAGAGTGACGAGATGGAGAGAGGGAGGAAAAAAGAGGAGAAAGAGGGATAGCGAGGGAGAGAGATAGGGAGAGGAGGAGAGAGGGAGAAAGGGATTGAGGAAAAGATAAAGAGAGTCGGAGATGAGTAGAGGGAGAAAAAGGGAGAAATAAAGAGGGAGAAGGAGAGAGAATAAGAGAAGGAGAGAAAGATGACTTGAGAGGGAGAGAGAGTGAAAGAGAGGGAGGGAGAGAAAGGGAGGGAGGGAGAGAAAGAGGGAAAGAGAGGGAGAGATGGAGAGGAAGAGATAGAGGGAGAGTGAGAGATAGGGAGGAAGAGGGAGGGAGAGCGAAAGAGAGAGGGATAAAGAAATAGGGAGAAGAAGAGGGATATAGGGTGGTGGGAGACATAGAGAGTGAGAGAGAGGGAGATAGAGAGAGTGGGAGAAGGGGCAGAGGGAGAGAGAGAGGGATAGGGAGGGGTAGGGAGAGAGAGGTATAAAAGGAAAGAAGGAGAGAAAGAGTAGGGGAGAGACAAAGAGAGACAGAAAAGAAAGTAAAAGGAAGGAGAGAGGGAGAGGAACAGAGGCGATAGATAAAGAGAGGGAGAAGGAAAGAGGAGAGAGATCAAAAGAGAGAAAGAAGGGAGAGGGAGAGTCGAGAGAGAGGGAGATTGAGAGGGAGAAGGGGAGAGGAAGAGAGAGGTGGAGAGAGATAGATAGAGTGGAAAGAGAAGGAGGGAAAGATGGAGAGAGTGTGAGAGAGGGAAAGAGAGAAAGAAGAGAGAGAGAGGGGGAGAGAGAGAGATTGGGAGACAAGGAGAGGTGAAAGAGGGATAGAGTGAGAAAAAGGAGAGAGGAAGGGGAAGAGAAAGGGAATAGAGGAAGAAAAAGAGGAGAGTGAGATTGGGAGAGAAAAAGACAAAGGGAGAGAGAGAGTAGGAGAGATAGTAGGGAAGAGAGGGAGAGAGGGGAGAGGGAGAGAGGGAAGAGAAAGAGAGGGAAAGAGAGGCAGATTGGCGGAGAGAGAGGGAGGGAGAGAGGGGGAGGGTGAAAGAGAGAGGAAGGAAAAGATAGAGAATGAGATGGAGAGAGTGAGAGAGAAAGGGAGAGAGAACGAGAGAGGGAGAGTGATAGAGAGAGGGAGAGAGGGAGGGAGAGGGGAGTGATAGAGAGTGGAAGGGAAGGGAGGGGAGGGGAGAGAAGGAGAGACAAAGATAAGAGAGAGGTGGATAGAGAGATAGAGAGAAAGAAAAAGAAGAAGGAAAGAGAGGGAGAGAGAGGGAGAGAAGGATAGGGAGGGAGGAAGGGAGAGAGAGTGGGAGAGAAGGATAGGGAGGGAGGAAGGGAGAGGGAGGGAGGGAGAGGGTGAGTAAAGAAGAGAGAGGGAGAAAGGGATCGAGAAAGAGATAAAGAGAGTCGGAGATAAAGAGAGGGAGCAAAGGAAGAAATGAAGAGGGAAAAGGAGAGAGAACAAGAGAAAGAGAGAAAGATAACTTGAAAGAGAGAGAGAGATAAAGAGAGGAAGTAAGAGAGGGAGGGATGGAGAGAGGTAGAGAAAGAAGAAAAGAGAGGGAGAGATGGAGAGGAAGAGAGAGGGAGAGGGTGAGAGAGGGGGAAGAGGAGGGGGAGAGAGAGAGAGAGAGGGAGAAGAAGAGGGATAGAGGGTGATGGGAGAGATAGAGAGGGAGTGAGAGGAAAGGAGAGAGAGGGAAACAGAGAGAGTGGGAGAGAGAGGAGAGGGAGAAGGAGAGAGGGATATAAATTGAAAGAAGGAGAGAAAGAGTAGGGGAGAGATGAAGAGAGAGGGAAAAGAAAGTAAGGGGAGAGAGAGAGGGAGAGGGAGAGGTAGAAAGGCGAGAGATGAAGAGAGGGAGAAGGAAATAGGAGAGATATTAAAAGAGAGGAAGAGGGGAGAGGGAGAGTCAAGAGAGAGGGGGATTGAAAGGGAGAAGGAGAGAGAAAGATAGAGGGCGAGAGAGATAGATAGAGCGCAAAGAGAAAGAGGGAGAGATAAAGAGAGTGTGAGAGAGGGAAAGAGAGAAAGAAGAGAGAGGGAGGGGGAGACAGAGGGATTTAGAGACATGAAAGAGTGAGAGAAGGATAGAGTGAGAAAGAGGGAGAGAGGGATAGAGTGAGAATCGGGGAGAGAGGAAGAAAGAAAAGGAGAGTGAGACTGGGAGGGAAAAAGATAGAGGGAGAGAGAGTAGGAGAGATAGAGGGGGAGAGGAAGTGAGAGTAAAAGGAAGAGAGAGGGAGAGAGGGGGAGAGAGGGAAAGAAAGGTGAAGGGCGAGGAGAGAGAGGGAGGGATAGAGGGGGAGGGTTAAAGAGAGAGGAATGAAAGATGGAGAAAGAGATGGAAAGAGTGAGAGAGAAAAGGAGAGAGAGATAGAGAGGGGGAGAGTGATAGAGAGAGAGAGAGAGGGGGAAGGGGAGTGATAAAGAGTGGAAGAGAAAGGAAGAGAGTTAAGGAGAGATGAAGATAAGAGAGAGATGGATAGAGAGATAGAGAGAAGGAAAAAGGAGAGGGAAAAAGATAGAGGGAGAGAGAGTAGAAGAGTGAGATTAGAAGGGAAAAAGACAGAGGAAGAGAGAGTAGGAGAGATAGAGGGGAAGAGGGAGTGAGAGTAAAAGGGAGAGAGAGGGAGAAAGGGGAGAGAGAGAGGGAAAGAGAGGCAAAAGGGAGGACAGAGAGGGAGGGAGAGAGGGGGAAGGTAAAAGAGAGAGGAAGGAAAAGATGGAGAAAGAGATGGAGAGAGTGAGAGAGAAAGGGAGAGACAGATAGAGAGGGGGAGAGTGATGGAGAGAGGGAGAGAGGGAGAGAGAGGAGTAGAGGGGGAGTGATAGAGAGTGGAAGGGAAGGGAGGGAGAGAAGGAGAGATGGAGATAAGAGAGAGATGGACAGAGAGATAGAGAGAAGGAAAAAAGAGAGGGAAAGAGAGGGAGAGAGAACGTGAGAGAAGGAGAGGAAGGGAGGAAGGGACAGAGAAGGAGGGAGAGGGTGAGTAAAGGAGGGAGAGGGAGAGAGAGGGGGAGGGAGAGAGGGAAAAAGGGATCTAGAAAGAGATAAAGAGAGCCGGAGATGTAGAAAGGGAGAAAAAGGAAGAAATGAAGAGGGAGAAGGAGAGAGAATAAGAGAAAGAGAGAAAGATGACATAAGAAGGGGAGAGAGCGAAAGAGAGGGAAGGAGAGAAAGGGGGAGGGAGGGAGGGAGAGAAAGAGGGAAAGAGAGGGAGAGATGGAGAGGAAAAGAGAGGGAGAGGGTGAGAGAGAGGGAGGAGGAAAGGTGAGAGCGAAAGAGAGAGGGAGAGAGTAATAGGGAGAAGTAGAGGGATAGAGGGTTATAGGAGAGATAGAGAGGGAGAGGAGGAAGAGAGAGAAAAGGAGACAGAGAGAGTGGGAGAGGAAGGAGAGGGAGAGGGAGAGAGGGATATAGTGGGGTAGGGAGAGAGAGATATAAAAGGAAAGAAAGAGAGAAAGAGTAGGGAAGAAACAAAAAGGGAGGGAAAAGAAACTAAATGGACAAAGAGAGGGAGAGGAAGAGAGCCAAGAGATAAAGAGAGGGAGAAGGAAAGAGGAGAGAGATCAAAAGAGAGGAAGAGGGAAAGGGAGAGTCGAGAGTGAGGGAGATTGAGAGGAGAAGGAGAGAGGAAGAGAGAGGAGGAGAGACATAGATAGAGTTGAAAGAGAAAGAAGGAAGATGGAGAGAGTGTGAGAGTGGGAAAGAGAGATGGAAGAGAGAGGGAGGGGAATAGAGAGGGAGTGAGAGGCAAGGAGAGAGTGATAGAGGGGTAAGGTGAGAAAGAGGGAGAGAGGAAGGGGAAGAGAATAGGGGAGAGAGGAAGAAAGAAGAGGAGAGTGAGATTGGGAGAGAAAAGACAGAGGGAGAGATAATAGGAGAGATAGAGGGGAAGAGAGAGTGACAATAAAAGGGATAAAAAGGGAAAGAGGGCGAGAGAAAGAGAAGGAAAGAGAGGCGGAGGGGTTGAGAGAGGGAGGGAGAGAGGGAGAGAAAGAGGGGAAGGGTGAAAGAGAGGGGAGAAAAAGATGGAGAATGAGATGGAGAGTGAGAGAGAAAGGGAGAGAGAGATAGAAAAGGGAGAGTGATGGAGAGAGCGGGAGAGAGAGAGGGAGAGGGGGAGTGATAAAGATAGAGGGAGAGAGAGTAGAAGAGTGAGATTAGAAGGGAAAAAGACAGAGGAAGAGAGAGTAGGAGAGATAGAGGGGAAGAGGGAGTGAGAGTAAAAGGGAGAGAGAGGGAGAAAGGGGAGGCAAAAGGGAGGACAGAGAGGGAGGGAGAGAGGGGAAGGTAAAAGAGAGAGGAAGGAAAAGATGGAGAAAGAGATGGAGAGAGTGAGAGAGAAAGGGAGAGACAGATAGAGAGGGGGAGAGTGATGGAGAGAGGGAGAGAGGGAGAGAGAGGAGTAGAGGGGGAGTGATAGAGAGTGGAAGGGAAAGTAGGGGATAGAAGGAGAGAGGGAGACAAGAGAGAGATGGATAGAGAGATAGAGAGAAGGAAAAAGGGAGAGGGAAAGAGAGGCTGAAATAGGGGGAGAGAAGGAGAGGGAGGGGGAGGGTAAGTAAAGGAGGGAGAGGGATAGAGAGGGGGAGGGAGAGAGGGAGAGAGGCATCATGAAAGAGATAAAGAGATTC
This sequence comes from Dovyalis caffra, assembly GCA_963924115.1. NCBI lineage: Eukaryota > Viridiplantae > Streptophyta > Magnoliopsida > Malpighiales > Salicaceae > Dovyalis > Dovyalis caffra. The sequence goes on from CAWUPB010001189.1 coordinate 861,954, forward strand.
AAAGATGAAGAGAGGGAGAAAATAAAAGAAATGAATAGGGAGAAGGAGAGAGAATAAGGGAAGGATAGAAAGATGACTTGAGAGGGAGAGAGAGCAAAATAGAGGGAGGGAGAGAAAGGAGTGGAGGGAGGGAGGGAGAGATTAAGGGAAAGAGAGGGACATATGGAGAGCAAGATAGAAGGAGAGGGTGGCAGAGAGGGAGGAAAAGAGAGGGAGAGTGAAAAAGAGAGGGAGAGAGAAACAGGAAGAAAAAGAGGGATAGTGGGTAATAGGAGAGATAGAGAAGAAGAGAGAGGAAAATAGAGAGATTGGGAGAGGGAGGAGACGAAGAGGGAGAGAGGGATAGAGAGGGGGAGGGGGAGAGAGATATAAAAAGAAAGAATGAGAGATAGAGTAGGGGAGAGACGAAGAGAGAGGAAAAAGAAGGTAAGAGGAGAGAGAGAGGGAGAGGAAGAGAGGTAAGAGACAAAGATAGGGAGAAGGAAAGAGGAGAGAGATCAAAAGAGAGGAATAGGGGAGAAGGAGAGTCAAAAGAGAGAGGGAGATTGAGAGGGAGAAGGAGAGAGGAAGAGAGAGGGGGAGAGAGACAGATAGAGTGCAAAGAGAAAGAGAGAGAGAGTGTGTGAGAGAGGGAAAGAGAGAAGGAAGAGCGAGGGAGGGGGAGAGAGAGGGATTGAGAGGTAAGGAGAGAGTGAGAGAGGGATAGAGTGAGAAAGAGGGAGAGAGGAAGGGGAAGAGATTAGGGGAGAGAGGAGGAAAGAAGAGGAGAGTGTGATTAGGAGAGAAAAAGACAGAGGGAGAGAGAGTAGGAGAGATAAAGGGGAAGAGAGAGTGAGAGTAGAAGGGAGAAAGAGGGAAAGAGAGGCAAAGGGGAGGAGAGAGAGGGAAGGAGAGAGTGGGAGGGTGAAAGAGAGAGGGAGGAAAAGATGTAGAAAGAGATGGAGAGAGTGAGAGAGAAAAGGAGAGAGTGATAGAGAGGGGGAGAGTGATGGAGAGAGGAAGAGAGTGAGAGAGGGGGAGAGAGAGGAGAGGAGAAGTGTTAGAGGTGGAAGGGAAATGAGGGGAGAGAAGGAGAGAGAGAGTGAGATAAAAGAGAGATAGAGAGAAGGAAGAAAGGAGAGAAAAGAGAGGGAGAGAGAGGGGCAGAGAAGGAGAGGGAGGGAGGAAGGGAGAGAGAGGGTAAGTAAAGGATGGAGAGGGAGAGAGAGGGGAAGGGAGAGAGGGAGAATGGGATCAAAGAAGAGATAAAGAGAGTCGGAGATGAGGAGAGGGAGAAAAAAGGTGAAATGAAGAGGGAGAATGAGAGAGAAAAAGAGAAAGAGAGAAAGTTGACTTGATAGGGAGAGACAAAGAAATAGAGGGAGGAATAGAAAGGGAGGGAAGGAGGGAGGGAAGGAAAAGGGAAAGGGAGTGAGAGATGGAGAGGAAGAGAGAGGAAGAGGGTGAGAGAGAGGGATGAAGAGGGAGGGAGAGCAAAAGAGAGAGGGAGAGAGAAATAGGGAGAATGAGAGGGATAGTGGATGATGGGAGAGATAGAGGGGGAGAGAGAGGGAGATAAAGAGAGTGGGAGAGGGAGGAGAGGGAGAGGGAGAGAGGGATAGATAGGGGTAAGGAGAGAGAGATAGAAATGGAAAGAAGGAGGGAGATCAAAAGAGAGGAAGAGGGGAGAGGGAGAGTCGAGAGAGGGGAGATTGAGAGGGAGAAGGAGAGAGAAAGAGAGAGGGGGAGAGAGATAGGTAGAGTTAAAAGAGAAACAGGGAGAGATGGAGAGGGTGTGAGAGAGGAAAAGAGAGAAGGAGGAGAGAGGGAAGGAGAGAGAGGGATTGAGAGATAAAGAGTGAGTGAGAGAGGGATTGAGTGAGAAAGAGGGAGAGAGGAAGGGGAAGAGAATAGGGGAGAGAGTTAGAAAGAAGAGGAGAGTGAGATTGGGAGAGAAAAAGATAGAGGGAGAGAGAGTAGGAGAGATAGAGGGGAAGAGAGAGTGAGAGTAGAAGGGAGGGAGAGGGAGATAGGGGAGAGAAAGAGAGGGAAAGAGAGGCGGAGGGACGGAGAGAGAGGGAGGGAGAGAGGGAGAGGGTGAAAGAGAGAGGGAGGAAAAGATGGAGAAAGAGATGGAGAGAGTGAGAGAGAAAAGGAGAGAGAGATAGAGGGGGTAGGGTGATGGAGAGAGGGAGAGACCGAGAGAGGGAGAGAGAGAGAGAGGGAGAGGGAGAGTTAGAAAGTGGAAGGGAAAGGAGGAGAGAGAAGGAGAGAGAGAGTGAGATAAAAGAGAGATAGAGAGAAGGAAAAAGAGAGAGGAAAGAGAGGTAGAGAGACGGGGAGAAAGGTAGAGGGAGGGAGGAAGGGAGAGAGAGGGAGATAGAGGCTAAATAAATGAGGGAGAGGGAGAGAGAGGAAGAAAGAGGAGGAGAGAGACAAATAGAGTTAAAAGAGAAAGAGGAAGAGATGGAGAGAGTGTGAAAGAGGGAAAAAGAGATGAAAAATAGAGGGAAGGGAGAGAGAGGGATTCGGAGGCAAGGAGAGAGTGAGAAAGAGGGAGAGAGGAAGGGGAAGAGAATGGGGGAGAGTGGGAGAAAGAAGCAGAGAGTGAGATTAGGAGAGAAAAAGATAGAGGGAGAGAGAGTAGGAGAGATAGAGGGGAAGAAAGAGTGAGAGTAGGAGGGAGAGAGAGGGAGAGAGGGAGAGAAATAGAGGGAAAGAGAAGCGAGAGGGTAGAGAGAGAGGGAGGGAAAGAGGGGGATGGTGAAAGAGAGAGGGAGGAAAAGAAAGAGAAGGAGATGGAGAGAGTGAGAGAGAAAGGGAGAGAGAGATAGAGAGGTGGAGAGTGATGGATAGAGGGGGAGAGAGAGAGAGGGTGGGGAAGTGATAGAGAGTGGACGGGAAAGGAGGGGAGAGAAAGAGATAGAGAGATAGGAGAGAGATGGGTAAAGAGATAGAGAGAAGGAGAAAGGGAGAGGGAAAGAGAGGGGGAGAGAAGGACGGGGAGGGAGGAAGGAAGAGAGAGGGAGGGAGAGAGAGAAAAAGAGATGGAGAGAGAGGGAGATAGTGAGGAAGAGCAAGGGTAAGGAAAAGAGAGGGAGAGATGCGAGATAGAGGTAGGATGACGAGAGGAGAGATAAAGAAGGACAAAGGAAGAGATAGAGAATAAGACAAGTGGGAGTGATGGCGAAAGATAGAGGGATAAATAAGACAGAGAGGAAAAGAGAATGGAAGAGCAAGAGAGAGGGGGAGGGAGAGAGGGAGAAAGGGATAAAAAAAGAGATAAAAAGAGTCGAGAGATGAAGAGAGGGAGAAAAATGGAGAAATAAGGAAGGAGAAGGAGAGAGAAGAAGAGAAGGAGAGAAAGATGACATGAAAGGGAGAGAGAGTAAAAGAGAGGGAGTGAGAGAAGATAGGGGAGGGAGGGAAGGAGAGAAAGAGGGAAAGAGAGGGAGAGATGGAGAGGAAGAGAGAAGGGGAGGGTGGGAGAGTGGGAGTAAGAGGGAGGGAGAGCAAAAGAGAGAGGGAGAGGGAAATAGGGAGAAAGAGAGGGATAGTAGGTGATGGGAGAGATAGAGAGGGAGAGGGAGGGGGAGGGATAGAGGGAGAAAGGGATCGAGAAAGAGATAAAGAGAGTCGGAGATGAAAAGAGGGAGAAAAGGGAGAAATGAAGAGGGAGAAAGAGAGATAACAAGAGAAGGAGAGAAAGATGACTTGAGAGGGAGAGAGAGCAAAAGAGAGGGAGGGAGAGAAAGGAGGGAGGGAGTGAGGGAGAGGAAGAGGGAAAGAGAGGGAGAGATGGAGAGGAGGAGGAAGGGTAAGGGTGAGAGAGAGGGAGGAAGAGGGAGGGAGAGAGAAACAGAGAGAGGAGAGGGATAGAGGGTGATGGGAGAGATAGAGAAGGAGATAGAGATAGTGGGAAAGGGAGGAGAGGGATAGGGAAAGAGGGATAAAGAGGGTAGGGGAGAGAGATAAAAGGAAAGAAGGAGAGAAAGATTAAAGGAGGGGCGAAAAGAGAGGGAGAAGAGAAAAGGTGTGAGAGAGGGGGAGAAGGAGAGGGAGGGAGGAAGGGAGAGAGGGGAGGGAGAGGGTGAGTAAAGGAGGGAGAGAGAGAGAGAGGGGGAGGGAGAAAAGAAGAAAGGGATCAAGAAAGAGATAAAGAGAGTCGGAGATGAAGAGAGGGAGAAAAAGGGAGAAATAACGAGGGAGAAGGAAGAGAACTAGAGAAGGAGAGAAAGATGACTTAAGAGGGAGAGAGCGCAAAAGCGAGGGAGGGAGAGGAAAGGGGAGCAAGGAGGAAGAGAAAGAAGGAAAGAGAGGGAGAGATGGAGTTGAAGAGATAGGGAGAGGGTGAGAGAGAGGAAGGAGGAGGGAGGGAGAGCAAAAAAGAGGGAGAGAAAAACAAAGGGATAGAGTGTGATGGGAGAGATAGAGAGGGAGAGAGAGAAAGGGAGAGAGAGGTAGACAGAGAGAGTGTGAGAGGGAGAAGAGGGAGAGGGAGAGGGAGATAGAGAGAGGTAGGGAGAGAGAGATATAAAAGGAAAGAAGGAGAGAAAGAGTAGGGGAGAGATGAGGAGAGAGGGAAAAGAAAGTAAGGCGAGAGCATAGGGAGAGGAAGAAATACGAGAGATGAAGAGAGGAAGAAAGAAAGAGGAGAGAGATTAAAAGAGAGGAAGAGAGGAGAGGGAGAGTCGAGAGAGAGGGAGATTGAGAGGGAGAAGGAGAGAGGAAGAGAAAGGAGGAGAGAGATAGATAGAGTGAAAGAGAAAGAGGGACAAATGGAGAGAGTGTGAGAGAAGGAAAGAGAGAAAGAAGAGAAAAGGAGGGGGAGAGAGAGGGATTGAGAGTCTAGAAGAGAGTGAGAGAGGGATAAAGTGAGAAGGAAGATAGAGGGAGGGGAGAGAGAGGGATTGAGAGTCGAGAAGAGAGTGAGAGAGGGATAAAGTGAGAAAGAGGGAGAGAGGAAGAAAGAAGAAGAGAGTGAGATTGGGAGAGAAAATGATAGAGGGAGAGAGAGTAGGAGAGATAGAGGGGAAGAGAGAGTGAGAGTAGAAGGGAGAGAGAGAGAGAGGGAGAGAGAGAGGGAAAGAGAGGTGGAGGTGTAGAGACAGAGGGAGGGAGACAAGGGGAGGGTGAAAAGAGAGAGAGGAAAGGATAAAGAAAGAGATGGAGAGAGTGAGAGAGAAAGGGAGAGAGAGATAGAAGGTGGAGAGTGATGGAGAGAGGGAGAGAGAGAGCGTGAGGGGGAGTGATAGAGAGTGGAAGGGAAAGAAGGGGAGAGAAGGAGAGAAGGAGATAGGAGAGACATGGATAGAGAGATAGAGAGAAGGAAAAAGGGAGAGGGAAAGAGAGGGAAAGAGAGGGGGAAAAGGAGATGGAGGGAGGGAGGAAGGGGGAGAGAGGGAGGGAGAGAGAGAAAAAGAGATGGAGAGAGAGGGAGATAGTGAGGAAGAGGGAGGGTAAGGGAAAGAGAGGGAGAGATGCGGATAGAGGTAGGATGAGAGTGGAGAGGGAGAGAGAAGGACAAAAAAGAGATAGAGAATAAGACAGTGGGAATGATAGAGAAAGATAGAGGGATAGATCAGAGAGAGAGGAAAATGGAAAGAGAGAGGGAGAGAGAGGTAGAGAGAGAAAGGGTTAAAAGGTGAGAGGGAGGGAAAAGTAAGTGAGAGAGAGGTAGAGGGAGGCGGATACAGCGAGAGAGGGAGAAAGGGAAAGAGGGAGAGTAGGAAAGAGAGAGTGGGAGAGAGCGAGAGAGAAGGAGAGGGAGAGGGAGAAAAAGAGAGAGGGGAGTGGAGAAAGAAAGGGTTCTCTCTTTCCCTCCCTTGCTCTCTCTTTCTCGCTCTCCCTCATTCTCTCTCCTTCTCTTTCCTTTCCTATCTCTTTCCGTCCTTCTCCCTCTTTACCTCTCCATCACTCTCCCTTTCTAACACTCTCTTTCCCTCTATCTCCTCATCTCTTTTTTATCTCTTTACCTCTCATTCTCTCTCTCTCCCTCCTCAATCCCTCCCTCTCTCCTCCCTCTTCCTCTTCCTCTTTATCACTCTCTTTCCCTTTCTCTCTCCCTTTCTATTCCTCTCATTTTCTCTTCCTCTCTTTTAATCTATCTCAATCTCTCTCTCTCTCTCTTTCCCTCTCTTTCCTCTTTCCTTCCGTCCCTCCCTCTTTTTCCCTCCATCGCTCTCTCCCTTTTTCCCTATCTCTCCTAATCTCCCTCTCTCTCCCTCTCTTTTTCCCTATTTCCCCTTGCCCCTTTTCCTTCTCTCTCACTCTCCATCACTCTCTCCCCCAATGTTTCTTTCCCTCCCTCACTTTCACTCTTTCCCTCTCTCACTCCCAATCTCCCTCTCCTTCCCCGTCAATACCTTTTTCTCTCTCCCTTACCTTTCTTTTCCCTCTCTCCCTCTCTCTCATCTTTCCCTCCCCCAACCACCCTCTCTCCCCCCGTTCTCTCTCTTTATCACCCTCTCTCCCCTCTATCTCTCTCTCTATCTCTCTTAACCTTCTTATTTTCTTCTCTCTCCTTCTCTCTCCCTCTCTCTCCCTTATTCGCTCTCTTTCCCTCTCTCTCTCCATATCTCCCATTCTATCTATCTCTCTCCCTTTCTCTCACTATTCTTATCTTTTCCTCTCTAATTCTCTATCCCTCTTACTCTCTCTCTCTTCCTCTCTTTCTCTCCCTCCCTCTCTCTCTTTGACTCTCCTCCCATTTATCCTCTTCTTTCTCTCTCTCTCTCCCTTTCTCTCCTCATCTCTCCCTCCCTCCCTCTCACTTCACCTCTCTCTCGTTCCCTCTCCCTCTCCCTCTCCCTCTCTCTCGTCTCTTTCTCCTTCTCTCCCATTCTCTCTCATTCCCTCTCTCTCATCTCTCTCTTCATTTCTCTCCCTCTCCCTTTCTTTCTATCCCTTCCTCTTACTCTCTCCCTCTATCTCTCCCTCTCTTTCTCTTTTTTCATCTCTCTAGACCTACCCCTTCTATCTCCCTCTCACTCTCACTCTCTCTCTCCCTCCGCCCTCTCATCCCGTACCCTTTCCTTGCCCTCTCTTCCCCTACCCTTTCCTTACCCTCTCCATTTTTCTCATCCTCTCCTCCTCTCTCTTTCCCTCCTCTCTCTGTCTCTCTATCTCTCTCTCTCTTACCTTCTCTCTCCCTTCCCCTCTCTTTTTCCTCTCTCCTCTCTCTCCCTCCCTTTCTCTCTCTCCATCGCTTCCTCGCTCTCCTTCTCCGAGCTATCTCCATCTCTCACTCCCTCTCTCCTTTTCCTAGTCTCTACCTCTCTCTCTATTTCACTCTCCCTCTTTTCCTCTCTTCTCTCTCTATCCCTCTCTCTCCCTCCCTTACTCTCTCCCACTCTATCTCTCACCCTATCATCCTCTTCTATCTCTTTCTTCCTCTCTCTCGCCACTCTCTCCCTCTCTCATTCCCTCTTTCTCCCTCCTCTCTCTCCTCCTCTTACCTTTTATCTCTCTCTCCCTCTCCCCCTCACTCACTCGCCTCTCTCATTCTTCCTCTCTCTCTCCCTATTCTCCCTCTTTCCCTCTCTCCTTCTTTTCTTTATCCCTCCCTCCCTCTTCCTCGCCCTCTCTCACCCTCTCCTTCCTCTCTATCTCTTTCCCTCCCTTCATCTTTCCCTTTCTCTCTACCTCTCTCTCATTCTCTCTCCCTTCCTTTCTCTCTCTCTCTCTCTTTCCCTCCCTCCCTCTCTCCCTTCCACTCCCTCCCTCATTCCCTTTCTCCCTTCTACTCCCTCCCTCATTCCCTCTCTTCATGCCTCTCTCCCTCTCTCCTTCCTTCTCTCTCCCTCCCTTTCTCTTCTTTTCTCTCCCTCTCTCTCCCTCCTTTTCTCTCCCTCCATCTCACCCTCGCTCTCCCTCTCCGAGCTATCTCCATCTATCACTCCCTCTCTCCTTTTCCTAGTATCTACCTCTCTCTATCTTACTCTCCCTCTCTCCTTCTCTTCTCTCTCTATCCCTCCCTCTCCCTCTCTCGTCTCCTTTACTCTCTCCTACTCTATCTCTCACCCTCTAACCCTCTATTATCGCTTTCTTCCTCTCTCTCGCCACTCTCTCTATCTATCATTCCCTTTTTCTCCCTCTCACTTTCTATCACACTCTCTCCTTTCCTGTCTCTCCTCCTCTAACCTTTTATCTCTCTGCCCCTCTCCTCCTCAATCACTCTCCCTTTCTCATTCTTCCTCTCTCTCTCTCAATCTTTATCTCTCTCTACACTCCGCATTTCCCTCTCTCCTTGTTTTCTATATCCCTCCCTCCCTCTCTCTCACCCTCTCTTTCCTCTTTCTCTCTCCTTCTCTCCTTTCCTTTCTCTCTCACCCTTTAGATTTCTCTCTCACTCTTTTCCACCCTCTCTCCCTCTATCCGATGCTTCCTTTTTCCCTTTCTCACACTCGTTATCCGCCTCTTTACCCCTTTCTCTCTCCCTTTCCCTCTCTTGCTCGCTCTCTCCATCTCTCACTCTCTCTCGCCTCCGCCTCTGCCTCTCTCCCTCTTTCTCCCCGTCCTTTTCTCACCTTAACTCTCTATCCCCTCCTCTCTTCTTTATGCTCTCCTTCTCTCTCTCTGTTTCCCTCTCTTCATCTTTCCATTTCTCTCTGCCTCTCTCTCACTCTCTCTCTTCCTTTCTTTCTCTCTCTTTCCCTCCCTCCCTCTCTCCCTTTCACTCCCTCCCTCATTGCCTCTCTCGCTTCTACTCCCTCCCTCATTGACTTAGGGATTTCAAGAAATTTTCTTCGATTGACGTAAAGTTTCTTTTATACTTAACTACTAATCCATACATAATTGGTTACAATTAAGTTTTAGGACATTAATTACATGAAAATATCAAAACCTTGCCCACTTTAGCATTTAGGTTGAATAGGTTTCCTTAGAGAAAACCTTAGGAACTCATTCTCTACCTTGTTCTAAATTGTTTCTTCCAAGTCCACATCAACCATAATTTACTCCAACTAAATTTCGGCCAAGCCCATTCATTTCCTAACCAAACCCAACAACTATACTTGAACATACACAAAACTTTATGAATACACATACCAAAATTCATCATATACATCATACCAAAAATTAGATGCACGCCAAACCAACAAACACAATACCAACTCAAGCAACCCATAACAACATAATCAATAGCCTAAGTCAATCACATAATTTAAACACTTAGAAATAGACTTTATGGCATCAAACAAAACCTACTTACTTAGTTCAAGTTTTCTAGAAATCCCTTAGTCTTTTCTTCTCCTTCCTTTTTTCTTTCTTTTCTCTTTTTCTTTTCTCGTTTTTCCCTCCCCCAATTCGGTTTCCTCTCTTTTTAGTGGGATAAAATTTTCTAAAGAGTGGCCAGCCATTTAGCTCTCTCTCTTATATATATATATATATATATATATATATATATATCTCACTTTCTTCCTTCATTAATTAACATAACTAGAATGACAAGTGTCTTAAGTTAAACTTATAAGGTGTAAAGTGGTGGAAGGTTTTGGAAAGCTAGGTGGTGGATTTGGAAGTCAAAGGAGGTGAGGTGTAAAGAAATGGGAAAAGTTTGGAAGCTTAGATGTCAATTTGCAACTAAAAGATGGGTAGTGAGAATAAAAGTAATTCTAAAGGAATTTGGTTCAAGAAATTCAGCATTTCCCTAAGATTTTGGCATTCTCCTAATGTTTAGGTAATTTTAATTTTTTTTCACTTATATAGCATATTCTAAAGGAGTGTTAAGGGAAATAATTGCTAACTAACTAAGTTACTTGAAATTTATTCACATAAATACTCACTTAAACACCAAATGTATTAATACCATAAAATATTAAAATGTCACATAAATTACACCCACACTTAATATAGAGATATATGAATATTTCAGCACGTATTTTTATATGATCAAGAATTTTCATAGGGTTACACTCTCTCTCCCTCTCTCCTTACCTCCCATAACCTCTCCCTCTCTATCCTATTCTCCCATTTCCTTGTCATCTCTTCATCTCTCGCTCCCTCTCTCCCCCTTTCTTTCTCTTTCCCTCCCTCTCTATCTACCTCTCTCCATCTCTCTCTTTCTCTCTCTCTTCCTTTCTTCTCTTCCTCTCTCCCTCTCTCTCACTGCCTCTCTCTCTATATCTCTCCATCCCTCTCTGTCCCTCTCACTTACTCTCCCACTATCACTCTCTTTCTCCCTCTTTCTTTCTCAATCTCTTTTTCCCTCTCTCACTCTCACTCTCCATCTCTATCTGTTCATCTCACTCTCTCCCTCCCTTTCTCTTGTTTCACCTTCCCTTCTCTCCCTCTCTCCCTCTCTCTCTTCCTCTATCTCCCTCTCTACATCTCTCCCATCCTCTCCCCTCTCATTTTCTTTCCTTTTGTCTCCCACCCTCTCCCTTTCTACATCTCTCTCATCCTTTCCCCTCTCCCTTTCTTTCCTTTTATCTCCCTTACCCTCTCCCTCTCCTCCCTCACCCTCTCCCTCTCTTTCTTTCTCATTCTCTCTCCCTCTATCTCAATCAATTCCTTTCTCTCCCTTCCTCTCTCCCTCTCCCTCTCTCACCCCTTCCCGCTCTCTCTCCCCATCTCTTCCTATATCTCTCCCTCCCTTTTGTATTCCTTTTCACTCTATTCCTCTTCCCTTCTCTCTCTTTCCCACTCCCCCTCCCTCTCTTTCTCTCTCTCATTCTTCCTCCCTCTCTCTCCATTTCCTTCTCCCCGCACCATCTCCCACTCCTTCTCTCTCTCCCTCTCTCATTTCCTCTCCCTCTTCCTCCTTCCCTTCCTCCCTCTCCCTCTCCTTTTCCCTCCCCGCCTCTCCTCCTCATTTACTCTCTCCATATCCCTATCTCTATCTCTCTCCAACCCTCCTCTCTCCTACTCTTCTCTATCTCTCCCACTTTTTCTCTATCTCTCCCTCTTTATCTTTTTTCCCTCCCTCTCCCTCTCTTTCACTCTCTCCATCCCCTTGACCCTCTCTCCCTTTATCCTTTTCTCTCTCTCTCTCTTGCATTCTATCTCCCTCTCTCTTTCTCCCTCTTTGTCCCCCTCTCTTTTTCTTTCTCGCTCTCTCTCCCAATGTCCCGCTCCGACTCTTTCTCACTCTATCCCCTTCCCTCTCTCCCAATCTCTTGCTCCCTTTCCCTCTCTCATCCCTCTTTCTTTACTTCTCTCCCTCTCTCCCTCTTTCTCTCTCCCCTCTCACTCTCTCTCTCCCTCTCTACCTCTCTCACATTATCCTACCCTCTCCCAATCTCTCCCTTAGTCTCACTTGTCCCTCTCTTGTCCTCCCTCCCTCTCCTATCTATCCCTCATTCAGTCTCACTCCCTCTTTCTCTATCTCCCTCTCTCCCTCTCTTTGTTTCTCTTCCCCTCTCCCTCCCTCTTCCTCTCTCTCACTCCCTCGCTCTTAATCTCTCTATCTCTCCCCTCCCTATCCCCTCTCTCTTTGACAATGTATCTCCCTCTCTTTCTTTTTCCCTTTGCCTCTCCCTCTCCCTCTCCCCCTCTCTCTCCAATCCTCCCCCTCTCTCACTCCCCCTCTTTCTCTCTCCCTTCATCTTCTTTCCCTCTCTCCCTCCCTCACTCTCCCATTCACTCTATCTCCCTCTCTCCCTCCCTCACTCTCCAATTCACTCTATCTCCCTCTCTCCCTCTCTCCTTGCTTTCTTTCCCTCTTAATCTTCTTTTTCCCTCTCTATCTCTCACCCCTACTCTCTAGATCTTTCTCTTCCTCTCCTCTTTTCTCTCTCCATCTCTCCTTCTATCTCTCTCTCTCTCTCTTCTCCTCTCTTTTTCCCCCTCCCTCTCTTTCTTTCCTTCTCCCTCCATTTTCTCTACTTCCCTCTTTCTCTCCCTCCCCCTCTCTTCCTTCTTATCTCCCTCTCTTCCTTTGTCTCCATCTTCCCCCTCTCTCCTTTTTCTCTTCCTCTCTCTCCCTCTCCCTCTCACACTCCCTCTCTCCCTCTCTATCACTCTGTCCCTCTCCCTCTCCTTTTCTCCTTCTTTTCCCTCTCTATATCTCCCTCTTTCCCTCTTTCTTTCCCTATATCTATCCCTTTTTCTCTCCTTTTCTCTCTCTATCACTCGCTCTCTCTCTTTCCCTCTCCCTCTCTTCCTCTCTATCTCTCTCCCCCTCTCTCTCTCTCCATCTCCATCTATTTTTCTCTTTCAATCTCCATCTCCCGCCCTTCCCTCTCCCTTTCTCTATCCCTTTCTCTCTTGTCTCTCCCTCTCCATCCCTCTCTCTCTCTCCTTTTCCTTTCATCCTTCTCTCTCCCTTAATCTATCTCCCTCTCTATATCTCTCCCTACTTCTCTCTATCCCTCTATCTCCCTCATCCTCTCCCTCCTAACCTCTCTCCCCCTCTTTCTTTTTCTATCTCTCCCTACTTCTCTCTATCCCACTCTTTTCTCCCTCTCCCCCTTTCTATCTCTCTCCCCCTCATTATCTCCCCCTCTCACCCTTTCTCTACCTTGCTATGTCTCGTCCCTCTATATCCCTTTTCTCTCTCTCTCCCTCTCCATCTCTCTATCTCTTTCTCTCTCTCCCCCTCTCCCTCTCTACTTCTTTCTCTCACCCCTTCTCCCTTAATTCCTCCCTCTCCCTATCACTCCCTCTCTCCCCCTCTCTCTCCCTCCTCTATCTCTCCTCCTTTCTTTTTCCCTCTTTCTCACTCTCTCATACCATTTCTCTCTTGCCCTCTTTCTCCCTCTCTCTTACTCTCCATCCCTCTCTTCCCTTCTCCCTTTTTCTCCTACTCTTTCTCTTTCCCTCCTTGTCTCCCCCTCTCCCTCTCTCTCCCTCTCCCACTCTCTCTTGTACTCTCTCTTACTCCCTCATTCTCTTTACTTCCCCTCTCTCCCCACCCTTTCTTTCCTTACCTATCTCTCCCCCTCTCTTTGCCCCACTCCCTCTCTCCCTCTCTCCATCTCTCCCACTCTCTCACCCCCTCTCTATCTCTCCCACACTCTCTCCCTCTCCCTCTCTCTCTCCCTCACTCCTCATCTCCCTTTCCCTATCTACCCTCTCTCTCCCCTTTTCCTTCTCTCCCCCTCTCTCCCTCTCTCTTCTTCTATCTCTCTCTCCCTCCTCTCCCTTCTACCCTTGTATCTTACTCTCCCCCTTTTTCTCCCTCTCTCTCCCTCTCTTTCCATCTCTCTCGTCTCTTTTCCTATTCTTCCCACTCTCTCTCTCTATCCCTCCTGTGTCTCTAATCTCCCTCTCTATTCCCTTCTCCCTTTCTCTCTTATTCTCTCCTTCTTTCCCATACACTCCCTCACACTTCCTCTCTCTCCCATTCTCTCTCCCTCCTTCCCTCTCTCTCCGACTCTCTCCACCCACTCTCTCATTTCCTTTCTCTCCCTCTCCCTCTCTCCTCTTCTCTCCTTCATTTTATTCCTCTCCAAATATTTCTCTCTCTCCCTTTCTCCTTCTTTTTATTCCTCTTAAGATCTTTCTCTCTCTCTTGTTCTCTTTCTTGCTCTCTCCCCCTTTCTATCCCTCTATCTCCCTTTCTTTCCCCCTCTCACTTTCCCTCTTTCTCTCTTCCTCTCACTCACACTCTCCCTCTCTCTCACTCTCCCTTTATCTCCCACTCCTTCTCTCCCCTCTCTCTCTATCTCTTTTTCTCTCCTTCTCTTTCACTTGTTTCCTCTAATATCTATTTCTCTCTCTATGTTTCTCCCTTGCCTTCTTTATCTCTATCTTTCTCTCCCTCTCTCACTCTCTCTTTTTTTATCTCTCTTTTACCCACTTTATTTCTCTCCCTCTCTCACCCTCTCTACCTATCTCTCTCTCCCTCTTCCTTTCTTACCAATTTCTACTCCCTCTCTCCCTCTAAACCTCTATCTCTCTCTCTCCTCTCTCTTTCCTTATCTTTCTCACCCTCTCTCCCTCTCTCTCTTACTCTTCCTCTCTCTCTTTCTATCTCTCTCTCCTTTTCTCTCTTTCTCTTTCACTTGTCTCTCTCTCACCCACTCTATTTCTCTCCCTCTTCCTCTCCCTCTCTCCCCCTCTCTCCCTCTCTCTCTTCCTCGCTCGCCCATTCTCGCTCTCTCCTTCGCTACTCTCCCTCTCTATCTCCCTTTCTCTACCTCTCCCTCTCTACCACTCTCTCTCCCTCACCCTATCTCTCTATCCCTCTCTCCATCTCTCTCTCCTTTTTTATCCCTCTCTCTCTCCTCCTCTCCCTTCCACTCTCTCCGGCTCTTTGTATCTCTCTCCCACTCCCTCTACCTCTCTCTAGCTCTCACCTCTCTCCCCCTCTCTCCCTCTCTTTCCCCTTCTCCCATCTCCCTTCCACTCTCTCCCTCTCTTTGTATCTCTCTTCCACTCCTTCTCTCTCTCTCTCTCTCTATCCCTCTCTCCCTCTCCTTATCTATCCCACTCTCTCCCTCTCTCTATATCTACTCTCTCCCTCACTCTCTATCCTCTTCTCTTTACCTTCCTTTCCCTTTCCTTCTCTCCTTCTCTACCTCTTTTTCCCTCTGTCTCTCTATCTCTCTCCCTCTTTCTCCATCTCTCTTCCTTTCTCCCTCTCTCTATCTCTCTATCTCTCTCATTCTTTCTCTCTCCTCTTCCTCTCTTGCTTTTCCTCTCTCCTTTTTTCTCTCTCCCTTTATCCCCCTTCTTTCCCCCTCCATCTTCCTCTCTCTATCCCACTTTCTCCCACTCTCCCCATCCCTCTCTCCTTCTCTCTCCCCCAATCTATCCCTTTCTCCTTCTCTCTCCCCTTATACATCCCTTCTTCCCCCTCTCTCTCTCCCTCTTTCTTTCCCTTTCCCTCTCCCTTTCCCTCTCACCTGTCTCTCCTTCTATCTTCATCCCTCTTTCCCTCTCTCTCCTTTAGTCTCTCCCTCTCCTCCTCTCTCTCTTCATATTCTTCGATTCCCTTTCTCTCTCCATATCTCTCCTTCTCTCTCTATATCTCTCCCTTCCCCTTTTCCTCCCTCTCTTAATTCCTCCCTCTCTCTCTTTGCCTCTCCTTCTCCCTCTATCTCCATCTCCCTCTCTCTACCTCTTTTTTCCCTCTCTTCCTCTCTCTTCATCGTTCTTTCTTTCTATCTTTGTCCCTCTCTCCCCTACCACTCTCTCTCTCCCTCTCTCTCCATGTTTCTATCCTAATCTCTACCTCTTTCTCCCTCTCTCTCCCTCTCCCCTTTTATCTCACTCCCTTTCTTAGTCCGTCTCTATCCCTCTCTTCCTCTCTCTTTTTCTCTCACCCTCTTATCTCTCTCTCCCTTATCTCTTTATCCCTCTCTATCTCTCTCCCTCACTCTCCATCCCTCTCCTCCTCTCTCCCTCACACTTCCTCTCTTTCTCTCAATCTCTTCCCTCTTCCTCTCTCCCTCTCCCTCCTCTCTCCCCCATCTCTCTCCATATTTCTCCCTCCATCTCTCTCCCCCTCTCACTCCCTCCCATATCTCCCTCTCTCTCCCTCTCGTTCCCCTCTCTCCATATCTCTTCCTCGTCTCTCCCTCTCTCACTCCCTCCCTCTCTTTCCCCCTCTTTCCTTATCCCCACCCCCCATTTTTATTCCTCTCTAACTCTTTCTCTCTCCCTCTCTCTCTCCTTCTTTCGCCTTCCCTCTCTATCTTTATCCCTCCCTCTAGCACTTTCTCCCTCCTTCTTTCCACCTCGATTGCCCTCCCTCTCTCTCACTTTCTCCCCCTCTCTCACCATCTCTCTCTCCCATATTCTTCCTCTCTCCCTTTTGTCTCTATTTCTCTCTTCATCTCCCTTTATGTTTCCTCTCCCTCCCACTCTCTCCTTCTCTCTCCCTCTCTCCCTTTTGTCTCTCTTTCTCTCTTCATCTCCCTTTATATTTCCTCTCCCTCCCACTCTCATTTTCTCTCTCCCTCTTCTTTTCTCTACATCCACTCTCTCCCTCCTTTTCCCTCTCCCTCGCTCTCTTCCTCTCTCCCCTCCCTCCCTCTCCCTCTATCTTTCACCCTCTCTCCCTCCCTCTCTCAATCTATCCCTCGCTCCCTCTCCTATAATCTCTCTATCTCTATCTCTCCATTTCTCTCCCTTTCCCTCTTCTCTCTCCCTCTCTCTCCCCTAATTGCTTTCCATCTCTCCTTATTTCTATTGACCCAATCTCTCTCCCCTCTATATTTCTACCCCTCTCTCTCCCTCCCTCGCTCCCTCTCTCCCCCTCCACTCCCTCCTCTCTCCCTATTTCTCTCCCTCGCTCCTCTCTCTCTTTCTATCCATCTCACCCTCTTCCTCTCTCTCCCTCCCTCTCCCTCTCTCTACTCCCTCTCCCACTCGATCCCTCTCACTCTCCCTCTCTCCCTCCCACTCTCTCCCTCTCTCCCTTCCTCTCCCCTTTACTCCATCTCTCCCTCTCCCTCTCTCAACCTCTCTCTCTCTCTCTTTCTCTCTCTTTAGCTCTATCTCTCTCTTTCCCGCCTCTCAATATCTCCCTCTCTCCCTCCCTCTCCTTCTCCCTCCCTCTCCCTCTCTCCCTTATCCTCTCTCTCTCCCTCTCTTTCTCTCTCCCTCTCCCTCCCCCTCTCACTCTCCTTTTTCCCCCTCACCCTCTCTCCCTCTCACTCTCATTTTCCCCCTCACCCTCTCTCCCTCTCTCTCTCCATCTCTCATTCTTTCTCTTTCCTTCACCCACTCACTCCTACTCCCTCATTCTCTCTCTCCCTCTTTCTCACTCACCCTCTTTGTCACCTCCCTCTCTCTCTCTTCCTCTCCCCAAATCTCTTCCTCTCTCACTCCACTTCTCTCCCTCTCTCTCCCCATCATCCTTTCTCCCTCTCTCTTTCCCTTTTTACTTTTTTCCCTCTTTTCTCTCTCCCTTTATCACTAGCTCCCTCACCCTCCCTCCCCCTCTCTCCCTCCCCCTCTCTCTCTCTCCTTTTTTCCTCTCCCTCTCACTCTTTTTTCCCCAACCTCTCTCTCCTTCTCTCTCTCGCACTCCCTCCTACACTCCCTCCCCCTCTCTCACCCTCTCTCTCCCTACTTCTCTGTCTCCCTCCCTCCCTCTCCCTCTCTCTCCCTCCCTTTCTTTGCCTCTCTCCCTCTCCCGCTCTCTTCCTTTTTTTCTCTCTCTCACTCTCACTCTCTCATCCAATATATATATATATACATCTCTCTCTCTCTTTGCTTCCCTCTCCCTCTCTCCCCTCTATATCTCTCTATCTCTTTTCCTCTCTCCCTCTTTCCATCTCTCTCTTTCACTCTCTATTTACCTCCCACTATCACTCTCTTCCTCCCTGCAACCTTCTATCCATCCCTTTTTCTCTCCCTCTCTCTCCCTTCCTTTCCCTCCCTCTCACTCCTTTTTTCCATCCGCCTCTCTATCTATCTTTATTCTCGTCTCTTTATCACCCTTTCTCTACCTCTCTCTTTATCTCCTACTATCTCTCCCTCTCTCTCTCCTGCTCTTTTTCCCTCTCTTTATTGCTCTCCCCCTCTCCCTCTCCCTATCTATTACTCTTTCCCCCTCGCTTCCCCTTACTCTCTCTTCCTCTCTCTTTGTCTCCCTCTCTTTAGCTCTCTCTACCCATCTCTCTCCCTCTCTTCCTCTTTTTTCCCCCTCTCTAGCTCTTTTTCTATTCCCCCTCTCTCCCCCTTGTGCTTTCTTTTCCTCTCTTTCTCCTTCTCCCTCTCTCCCTCCCTCTCCCCCTCCATCCCTCTCTCCCTTTCTCTCTTTTTCTATCTCTTCCTCCTTCTCTCGCTCTTCCTCTTCTCCCTCTCTCCCCCTCTCACTCTCTCTCCCTATCTCTCTCCCATTTTTTCTCAAGCTCTCTAGTACTCTCTCTCCCTCTCTTTATCTCTCTTTTTCCCTCTCTATATCCCTCCCTCTCCCCCTCCTTATCTCTTTACCTTTCTCCCTCTTTCTCTCTCTCCCTCCCTCTCTCGTTTCTCTCACTCTCTCCCTCCCACTCTTTATGTCTTTCTCTTCTCTCTCCTCTCTTTCCCTAACTTTCTCTTTACCTCTCCCTCTCTTTCTCTCTCTCCCCCTCTCTCCATCCCACTCTCTATCTCTCTCCCTCCCTCCCTCTCTATCCATTTCTTTCTCTCTCTCTTTCTCTCCCTCTCTCTCTTATGCTCTCTATTTATCTCCTAATCTCTCTCCCTTTCTACAACCTTCCATCCCTCCCTCTCTCCCTTCCTCCCTCTCCTTCCCTTCTCACTCCTTTTGTCCCTCTCCTTCTTTATCTCTCTCTCCCTTTCCCTTACCCACTCTCTACCTCTCTTTTACCCTTTCTACCTCTTTATTTCTCTCCCTTTATCTCTTCTTGTCTCTCTCACTCTCTTTTCTTCCGTTCCTATCTCTCCCACTCTCTATCACTTCTCTCCCTCTATTCCTCTCCCGCTCTCACCCTCTCTCTTGGTCCCCCTATCTCTCACTCTCCTCTCTCATTCTCTTTCTCTCCCCTTCTCTCTCTTGTTATCTCTCCCTCTCTCTCTCTTTGTCTCCCTCCCTCTCTCCCTCTTGCTCCCTCTCTCTCATTCCCTCTCTCCCTCTCCCTCTTTATCCTACCCTCTCTCACTATCTCTCTCTATCTCCCTATTGCTCCCTCTCTTCCTCACCTCTCTCTCCCTTCTCTCTAACTGCCTCTCTTTCTCTCCCTCTCTATCTCTCTACCTCTCTCCTAATTTTTTCCTCTCCCCCTCTCTCTCCCTCTCTCCCCTTCCTCTCATTCTCTCCCCCATTATCTCTCCCCTTTCCATTCTCTCTCTTTTCTCTTTATGCCTCTCTTTCTTCCTCTCCCTCTCTCTTCTTCTTACTCTTTATCCGTTCCTTCTCTCTCTTTCTCCCTCTCTCTCTATTTGTCCCTATCCTTGTCTCTCCCTCTCTCCCTCTCCCTCTCATTCTATCCCTCTCACTTTCCCTCTTTCCCCTACCCTCCCTCTCTTTCCTCTCTCTCTCCCCATTTCCGTATCTCCCTTTTCACCTCTCTCTTCCTTTCCCTCTATCTCTCGTTCCTCTCTCTTTGTTTCTTCCTCTCTCCTTCCATCTCCCATTCTCTTTATAACCCTCGTAAAAAAATCCTTAACCGTAGAGTGATACGTATTAGAATATTTATATATATGCATATATTAAGTGTAAGTATAATTCTCATTACACCAAGAGACATTAATGCTTTAAATGTGTTATTTATGCTAAATTAAAGTTATTGTGCTTGAGATTAATGATTTAATTATTAAAGAAATCAAATATGCAAAATCGGTGTTTTGAGGACTATATTCTGTCTAAATTTTGTGTGATTTATTTGAGGACTTTAGAGTTATTTTTGGGTAAACCTTAAAGAATAACGGTTGTTCATCTAAGTGTCTACTAGCTCTCTGGAAGCGTTTGTGATTTTTATACTATGTATAAAGAGATATGGCCATTTTAGTACGGATTGCTTTAGAGGCATCATTGCTAGAATATTTTTGGGGGAAGGAATTTCGAGTTTAAGGTGAGGAATTTCCAAAACAATTATGAGAGGGAGGGATGTTTAGTTACTTGAAATAGATTAGTTAGAGGGTTTAGTTAGTTTAACCAATTAGTTAGGACACATAAGCCCCCTTAATTAATGAATTAAGCCCAACTCACCCTAAACCCATCAAACCCACCACTCTTTCTCTCTTAACTCACCAATAGCTTTCTTCTCTCCAAAATTAAATTAAGACATTTGTACACTTAATTATACTAAGATTTTAAGCATGTATATATATATAGATTAAGTGAGAATGAAATAAAATTTTAGGCAGCCCATAGCTACACAAAAGGGAGAGAAAAACGATAAGGAAAAAGAGGAAGAGGGAAGGAAAAAAAAAGAAAGAAGAAAGAAAAGAAAGAAGGGGAAAGCCTACACAACCTTTAGGAAATTCAAGGAAAGTATGTAGGTTCCATTTATAGTTATTTTATGTGTTATGTTTTTTTTAGTGTTTATTTTATGGGTTTTTAATAATTTTCAATGGTTTGCTATGATTGTTTGTGTTGGTGTTAGGGTTTGGCAAATTGTGATGGATCTATGTGTTTATGTTGTGATGTAAAGTTTGTTTGATGTGTTTAAATGTGTGGATGGTTTGAAAAGAAAAACAAAAGAAAAGGGTATGGACCGAATTGGTTAGAGCCAAACTAGATTTGGTGAGCATGACTTGAAAAGGAAAGGAATGCACTTCTAGAGTTGCCTTAGGTTAAAACCATTCGGCCAAGTGGGGAAAATTGGGAAAGAATAGATCTTTTGGGGAAATTAAGGGCCTAGAATATCATGGTAACTCAATTGGGAATGGGTTAATAGTTTAGGGTGGAAATAAATTCACTAGACATAAAAGGAAATCCATGGCCATCTTAACAACCCATTCAACCTAAGTAAAAGAAAAATAGAGTTTTGGACTTCATTAGGTAAGTTGGATATTTGATGGCTAAATTTGGTTTCTTTTGTGGACCTTAAGGTTTAGATCTCCTTGGTAACCCTTCTAAAGCATGGTTTGGTAAGTTATTGGCCAGTTAGTACAAAAAGAATTGACCTAGAAATGAAAAAACAATGTTTTGCTCATTTGGGACCATTCGGCCTAGGAGAGAAAATGACAAACATTGAATCATTTTTTGTAATTAGAGATCAAGAATTAAATGTGAACTCAAGTAGTGACCAATTATTATAAGACATATAAATGAATTAATGAAAAAAGAGAATTTCGGAAAAATCGGGATTAAGACCTAGACCCATTCTAAGTCAACCTCGATCGCTAAGATTAAAGGTTCGAATTAAACAAGAGTTTAGCTTAAGTATGTCGGATATGAATCCTTAGGATTAATTGGTCTTGTAAACTAAGTAAGATACCAAAAATTCGAGCCTAGACTTGCTAAATACACAAGAAGGAAAACTCGTAAGTACGAAGTAGAGTTATGCAATGAATAATACCAATAATTGGGATTTGTGTTCTTGTTTTGACTACTTGGAATGGTACATAAAATACTTGTGAAGTCTTGAGTGTGCATCGAGACATAGGAATGGATTGAGAAGAAAATGCTAATAGCATAATTAGTTGAATGTGTTAAACATAATACCATGTGCATCACGTGCATTCGGGGGTTGTATGAAATTGAGAAAAATCATTAAGTCGTGAGATATTGTGATTTGGTAATCAAATTGAATGGAATGGGTAACATCATGATGCCATGTGCTTGCTCTATTACTAAGACCGTTAAGTGAGGGATAATTTTGCTAATCGTGTGCTACAATGAGGGATAATTTTGTTATGAGCGAGTAGGTGATAATGAGATCATTGAGAGAAAGTAATAGAGCAAGTAAGTGATAATACGATCATCAAGAGATGAAACGCATGGTCTTGCTAATACCTAGGGTACCTGCATTAAAATGGATGGGTAGAATGGGAAACAACATTTTATTGCATATCACATGCATCACCTTACTACTAAGCTTTAGCTCACCCCATTGTTGTTTTCATGTTATGACAAGAACGAGTCAAAGTAGTAGGGATGCTACCGGCCCTCCAAAAAGGCTCACGTATGACATAAGTGTACCAAAATTTCTTTTGATTGTAATTTTTGGGGTTAGGGTGTCGATAAACAGTTTGATAGTATTGTAAATAAATTTTATAATTTCTTCCACTATATTGATAATATTATGTAAATCGTCTTGTACATGTTTCATTGTATGATAAGTCCTTAATGTAGAGCACATATGTGTTTGAGGTTAATTTGGAAATTGGTCGTGTCGGTATGACGTGCTCCTTGCCTAGCCACTCCTTTTGGGTATTTAGCTAGTGGGCTCGGGAGGGGGTGTCACACGGTGGTATCGTAGCTATCGTTTAGTTAATTGGGCGTAACCTTAAGTGTCATCCGAGCCCGAGGACCGGTGTGCTACTCGATGAGTAACAATTTGATTTCTAATTTTTTTTTAATGTGAATAATAATTATAAGATTTTCATACGGGTATATAATTATGTTCTAGAAACATTAATACCGGTAATTATTGTTGGTGTAGATGCCATATTTATTTTATACACCCTATGCCGCTCGGACGTGCCAATAACGAGCCACCCTAGCTACCTAATGGGCTTAACCGACCGACTCGACTATGACCCGATTCGGTGAATAACATTCATTGATGCTTCTTTCTAGCGAGCATCGTAGTATGGATTTCCTACGATTGACTCTATGTCGGACTCTTTTACTAAGAGATCAACTATTGCGTGATGAGGTTAGGGAAGGGTTGATAGGTCAATTTTGTTATTGAGATTTGGTTCAAGCCTTCCTTCCAAGTATGGGTTAGGTAGACCTATACGCAGTTGATGTATAGCTAGGGTCTACCATTGCCTCTTGCTCATGAGATAGTATGTATTGCATCGTATGATGTTATTGATCGGTGGACGGTCGAGCACTCCTTCCCACAACGTATCCGATATGTTGGTTTGACGTGATAGATAGTAACGCTATCACATGATGTAGTATTTGTTTTCCATTTTCCGATGTAAATAAGTACACTTTTGATTGTAAATAGAGCAAAAAAACAAAAAACTTAACTTTTAGAAAATAGAAGTGCTTGTAAATACTTGTTTTGTATGAAATACTTCATATATAAATATCTATAATTTTGCACGTAAGTGAATGACTTATAGTATATATTTTTTTTAATACCAAAACTAACATGGGCATAACATGGCATGTACAAAGTCCAAGCATGCCAAGAAAGGAGCCAACACGAGTAGGAGGTGAAGGGACCTCCAATGATCATAACAAAAATCAATAGGATGCTTTAAGTCGCATGATGGACATGATACAAGCAATAACAATAAGCAATGTAACACCGAGTAACAAGACCATGTAGAGCAAATGAGATAGCTCCTAGCCATGCATCAACGACCTCCACCTCCACCACCCCAGACATAGGACGATGTGGTAGAGAGGTTTCATAAGATGAGTCCTTAGGAATTTTTCAAGGGTGTTAACCCAATGATAGTGGAGGAATGGATTAAGTCGTTAGAAGCGATATTCGAATACTTACAATTTACCAACAATGAGCGAGTATCATATGCCATTTTTATTCCGACGAAGGATGCTCGCACATGGTGGGAGAGCGCCGGATTGACAAGTGGACTCGCCTACCTTAACTTGGGAAGAATTTAAAGAGGCCTTCTACAATAAATACTTTATGATAGACGTAAGGGCTATGAAAATTCAAGAATTCCTTGAGCTAAAGCAAGAAGGAATGTCCGTAGGTGAATACATATGGAGATTTGAGCAAGGATGTCGATTTATCCCATTCATTTCAAGGGATAAAAAAACTTGAAGAAGAATCGGTTTTTAATAGGGCTAAGCCCAAGGGTTCGAAGCATGGTACGAATGTCTACCACCAATACTTTTTCAGAAATGGTAGATAAAAAAATGTTGATAGATGAAAATCGAAGGAAATTGCAAAGGAAGTTCGAGTAAAGGAGACAATCATTTTGACCGGAGCCTCTTCCTCCGGATCACAAAGACGAGCTTTGCCTAGAAATTTCAACCGAACTAGTGGTCTAGGAAATGCACGAGCTACCGGACCATCACCTTATGCCCTAAGGCCATTATTAGGGAATCGGCCGAGGCCAATAATGGGTAATCAATCTTGGTGTAATAAATGTGGAAGATTCCACATGAGGGATCGTCGACTAGATTTGAGGGTCCGTTATGTCTATCACTAGCAAGGGCACATAGCCTCTAACTCGTCCTCAAACACAAAAATTAGGATCAAGAAGAGTACATGCACGAGTTTATACAATGACCCGGGAGGAGGCTAACAAGAGGGACACGATAGTAATATGTAGTAATGTCTACATCCTTGGCTTGATTGCTTGTGTTTTAATTGATTTCGATGCCACGGATTCATTCATATCAAAAACATTAGTAGAAAGCCTAGGTGTGAAACTTTAGACATTGGCAATAGGCTATCTAATAGTAGTCCCTTCTAGAGAATGTACGAAGTCAACGAGCCTAGTCAAATAGTGTCCAATTTGAATTGAGGATAGGAGTTTGGAGGCCGATTTGATCATATTGAACCTCCAAGATTTTGATTTGATTATGGGAATGGATTGGTTAATGAGGCGTGCTACCACCATTGATTATCGAGGGAGGAGAGTAGGTTTTGATCTACTTAGAGATCAACCGTTAGAGTTTAAGGTCGATATGAAGTTTCGAGCCATATCGATAATCTCATCCATAAAGGCTCAAAGAATGCTAGGAAAAGGATGTACAAGGTATCTAGCACACGTAGTGGATAGCCAAGTAGAGAAAAAGTCAAATTCGAACGATATAGAAGCGTGATGGAGTATCCGGACGTATTTCTAGAAAATTTCACTACATTTCCATCGAAGAGGGAGATAGAATTTGAGATTGAGTTGGAGCAGAGCACGACTCCAATTTCTAAGACTCCCTATAGAATGGCCTAGTTGATATGAAAGAGTTGAAGGTCCAACTACATGACTTATTGGATAAGAGATTTATACACCCTAGTTCCTCATCTTGCGAGCTCTAGTATTGTTCATGAAAAAGAAAGATGGTAGTTATGGCTATGCATTGACTATCGAGAATTGCACCGATCGATAATTAAAAATAAGTACCCGTTATCCCGAATTGATGATTTGTTCGATCAATTACAAGGTGTGACGGTGTTCTTCAAAATAGATCTATAATCGGGATACCACCAGTCGAGGGTAAAATTGAAGGATGTGAAGAAGATGACATTCAAGACAAGATACGGCTACTACAAATTCCTAGTAATGTCGTTTGGATTGACTAACGCCATAGTCGCTTTCATGGACTTGATGAATCGAGTCTTTAAAGAATGCCTAGACAAGTTTATCATCATATTCATCGATGATATCTTAGTTTACTCTTGAAGTAATGAGGAGCATAGGAGGCATCTAAGAGCCACCTTGTAGATGCTACGAGAGCGACAGACTATATGCCAAATTCAAGAAATGTGAATTTTGGCTAGAGCGAGTAGCTTTTCTAAGTCATGTGGTGATAAAAGAAGGCATAACGATAAATCTAAAGAAGATAGAGGCTATCCAAAATCGGCCTACCTTAAAGAACGTGATGAAAGTACGAAGCTTCTTGGGACTAGTCGGTTACTATCAAAGATTTGTGAAGGGCTTCTCTAAGATAGCTAGGCCTCTTACTAATTTGATTAAAAAGAGCATTAAGTTCCAATGGACGAATGCCTATGAGAAAAGCTTCCAAGAATTTCAAGTTAGTCACAACCGTAGTGCTAACTATCCCATATGAAGATGAAGATTTTGTGGTTTACGGTGATGCTTCCAAGAATGGGCTAGGAGTGGTGTTAATGCATAATGGAAAGGTAGTCATCTATGTGTCATGACAATTGAAGGAATATGAATGAAATTATTTGATGTATGATCTAGAACTAGTGACGGAAGTCTTTGCCCTAAAAATCTAGAGACATTATTTATATGGGGCTAAGTGTGAGATATATATTGATCATAAAAGCTTACGATATATCTTCACAAAAAAGGAGCTGAACATGAGACAAAGAAGGTGGTTAGAGTTATTAAAGGATTATGAATGTATAATGAATTATCACCTGAGTAAAGCTAACGTTGTTGCCGATGCCTTAAGTAGAAAATCGGTAGCAACGATGTGGGTAATCCAACCATCGATAGTGAGAGACCTACAAAACCTAGACTTGGAGATAGTTTCGATGGGGCATTAGAATATTTTAGCAACTTTATTAGTCCGAGTTGACTCCGTAGGAAAGAATTTAGATGAGGTAGCAAATGGATAAAAAATTGAATGAATTAAAGAAAAACAAAGAGGCGAAGAAGGAATTCAATTTTATGGTGGATGACAAAGGCGTAATTAGACTTAAAAGGAGGTTATGTGTTCACTCGGTGGAGGATGTGAAGGAAGGGATATTAAAAGAAGCGCACTCAACCCCCTATTCAATAAACCCGTGAAGCATAAGATGTACCGAGACCCGTGACAATGTTATTGATGGCTCGAAATGAAGAAAGATATAGCTAATTTTATGTCAAGGTGTCAAATCTATCAATAGGTGAAGGCGACAAACCAAAGACCCACGAGAATGTTAAAACCATTGGCAATTTTAGAATGGAAGTGGGAGCATGTAACTATGGATTTCATCATGAGATTGCCAAGATCAAAAAGAGGGTCGGATGCCATTTGGGTGATCATTGATAACTAACCAAATCGAGTGCACTTTCTTCCGATCAAAACCACTTATAATCCGAACTAGTACGCCCGGTTATATCTTGACGAGATTGTAAGACTACATGGGATTCCAATCTCAATTATGTCCAATCGAGATCCTATGTTCACGTTCGCATTTTATAAGAGTCCGCATAAGGCTATAGGGATAAAGCTAAACTTCATCATCGCATATCATTCATAATTCAATGTATAATCCGAGTGAGTAATGTAGATTCTTGAAGATATATTGCGAGCATACGTTCGGATTGATCAAGAAAATAAGAGAAATACATACGCTTAGTTGAATTTACATATAACAATAGTTACCAAGCTTTAATTGGAATGGCTCCTTATGAAGCCATTTATGAGGCAATTGTATAGATCTCTCGTGAATTGGGATGAGATAGGAGAAAGGAAGTTGTTCGGACAAGAGCTGGTTCGACAGAACGACTAAGCCGGTGGATAAGATCCACCAACGGATGAGAACGACTAAGAGTAGACGGAAAAGCTACGTCGATAAGAGGAGGAAGGATCCGGAGTTTATAGTCGGTGACTATGTATTCTTAAAAGTTTCACTATTAAAGGGCGTACAATGTTTTGGGAAAAAAGGAAAGTTAAGTCCGCGATACATTGGACCTTTTGAAATACTCGACCAAGTAGGCGATAAGGCCTATTACCCGATGTTGCTCGCCATCCTTAGCGAAGTGCATAATGTGTTTCATGTGTCTATGCTAAGAAAGTGTGTTGAAGAGCCTAGCCAAATTTTGGAGACAGAGCCGCCAAACCCGACCCCGGACTTAACCTATGAGGAAAGATCAATTCAAATTCTCGATAGGTAGGTTAGACAACTAAGGAATAAGGAGATTAGTCTAGTTAACGTTTTGTGAGAAAATCATGACCTCGAGGAAATGACTTGGAAACAAGAAGAAGAAATGACGGACAAATACCTAGAACTATTTGCATAAGTCAATTTCTAGGATGAAATATCTTTTAAGGAGGGGAGAATTATAACCCTAGTAAAACAATCCTTAATCGTAAAGCGATACATATTAGAATATTTATATATATGCATATATTAAGTGTAAGTATAATTTTCATTAAACCATAAGAAATTAATGTTTGCAATGTGTGATTTTTGTTAAATTAAGGTTATTGTGCTGAAGATCAATGGTTTAATTATTAAAGAAATCAAATATAGAAAATCGGTGTTTTGAGGACTATATTCTGTTTGAATTTTGTATGATTTATTTGAGGAATTTAGAGTAATTTATGTGTACAACTTAAAGAATAAATGTTGTTCATGTATGTGTCTACTCACTCTCTATAAAATTTCATAGTTTTTATATCTATGTATAAAGAGTTATGACAATTTTAGTACATACTACTTTAAAGGCACCAATGCTTGGAATATTTTTGGGAAGCAATTCTAAGTTTAAGGTGAAGAATTTCCAAAATAGTTGTGAGAGGGAGGAATGTTTAGTTACTTGAGCTACATTACTTAGAGTGTTTAGTTATTCTAACCGAGTTGGTTAGGACACATACGCCCCCTTAATTAATGAATTAAGGCCGACTCACCCTAAACCCATCAAACCCGCCTCTCTCTCTCTCTTGACTCACCAATAGCTTTCCACTCTCCCAAATTAAATTAAGAAATTTGTAAACTTAATTATACTAAGATTTTAATCATGTATATATATAGAATAAGTGAGAATAGAAGAAAATTTTAGCTAGCCCATAGCTACACAAAAGGGAGAGAAAAACGATAAGGAGAGAGAGGAAGAGGAAAGGAAAAGAAAAAGAAAGAAGAAAGAAAGGAAAGAAAGGGAAAGCCTAAGCAACCTTTAGGAAATTCAAGTAAAGTATGTAGGTTCCATTTATAGTTATTTTATGTCTTAAGTTTTTGTTTTTTTTTTTTTAGTTTTTTTTTCATTGATGAAGATGTAGAAGTACCTTTAATCCTAGGATGACCATTTTTGGCTATTGCTAAAGCCATTATTGATGTTAGTGATGGTAAACTTGTTCTTTGGGTCTGGGATGAAGAGGTAACTTTTCTTATATTTAAATCTATGAGACACTCCCTCGAACATGATGACAAATGTTATTTTATTGATGCTATTGATACTACGAGTTTCAGAATATGTATAGGGAATTATGTATGAT
Organism: Dovyalis caffra; assembly: GCA_963924115.1. NCBI lineage: Eukaryota > Viridiplantae > Streptophyta > Magnoliopsida > Malpighiales > Salicaceae > Dovyalis > Dovyalis caffra. The sequence continues at coordinate 890,263 of CAWUPB010001189.1, forward strand.
GACTCATTGGAGATATGTATTATTCAAGGTGAGGAAGATTATGGAGATGACCCCATTAGACTTAATCAAGTAGCCTATCTAGAGACTACCGAGTTCATGGTTTGAAATAAAGCATTTGAGGAGATTGATAGAGGTAAAGAAATGAGACTAAAACCCTCCATTGAGGATCCACCTAACTTGGAATTGAAAATTTTACCGGAACACTTAGAATATGCATTTGTTGAAAAAGATTCAAAGTTACCAGTAATAATTTCTTCCAAGCTAAAGATAGACCGAAAAGAAAAGTCGTTCAATGTTCTTATAGAGCATAAGAGGGCTATTGCTTGGGAAAATTTTAGATGTTAGAGGAATTAGCCCCTCTTTTTGCACTCACAAAATTTTGATGGAGGATGAGTTTAAACTAGTGGTGCAACCTCAAAGGAAGCTTAATCCAAATATAAAGGAAGTTGTAAAAGCCGAGGTAATTAATCTTCTTGATGTAGGAGTGATTTACCCTATTTCGACGGTTTTGGGTGAGCCTTGTTCGGGTTGTTCAAAAGAAATGAGGGATGATAGTGGTTTTGAATGAAAAGAATGAGTTGATTCCAGCAAGAACAATCATCGGATGGAGAGTGTGTATCGACTATAAAAAGCTGAATGATGCCACTAGGAAGGACCACTTTCCCCTCCCATTTGTTGATTACATGCTACGACAACTAGTGGTACACATGTATTATTGCTTCTTAGATGGTCTTTCGGGCTACTTGCAGATTCCTATAGTCTTAGAAGACCAAGAAAAGACTACTTCATGTGTGCCTATGGTACGTTCGCCTATAGAAGGGTCCCATTAGGTTATGCAATGCACTTGCTACATTCCAAAGGTGCATGATGCTCATTTTTTATGATCCGGTGGAGGACATAATGGAGGTATTTATTATGATTTTTCTATTTTTGGTAATCTTTTGACTTATGCCTCTATAATTTGAAAAGAGTGCTTGAATGTTGTGAAGAAACTAATCTAGTTTTAAATTGAGAAAAATGTCATTTCATGGTACAAGAGGGCATAGTCTTAGGCCATAAAATCTCTTATAAGGGGATTTAGGAAGATAGAGAAAAAATTGAAACTATTGAAAAACTACCTCCTCCAACTTTGATCAAGGCTATTAGAAGTTTTTTGGGTCATGCGAGCTTTTATCAAAGATTTATTGAAGGCTTTTCTAAACTTTTTTAAGCCTTTAACGAAGTTGCTTGAGAAAGATGTCCCTTTTGTTTTCACTCGAGGAGTGTTTAGATGCTTTTAACACTCGAAACAAAAAAATTGATTAATGCCCCAATAATGGTTACCCCGGATTGGAATCTTCCTTTTGAACTAACGTGTGATGCTAGTGATTTTGCGGATGGTGCAGTCCTTGGACAAGCATAGAGATAAACATTTTCAACCCATTTACTATGCTAGCAAAACTTTCATTGATGCACGAGAATTGTACTACCACAAAAAAAAGAATTACTAGTCTGTATTTTTATGTTTTATAAATTTAGATCTTATTTAATTCTATCCAATGTTATGGTATACATTGACCATTTTGCATTGAGATATTTGTTGAACAAGCCGGATGCTAAACCCAAGTTGATTAGGCGGATCTTGCTATTGTAAGAATTTGATTTAGAAATCAAGGATAAAAAGAGAGTTGAGAACTTGGCGACATATCACTTGTCTCGATTGGAGAACCCTCATTTGAAAAAACTTAATGAAGACGAAACCAATGATGCATTCCCGGAGGAGTGCCTCTACGACATTACATAAGTAAGTAATCTTGAAACCCCTTGGTTTGCTGGTATCACTAATTATTTGGCTACTAAGGCCCTTCCTAAGGGACTCACTCATCGACAAAGAAGAAATTCTTTTCGAGTTGAAGAACCACCTTTGGGAGGATCCATATGTGTTCAAGATTTATGCGGACTAGATTATTAGGAGATGTGTGTCCTACTCGGAGGGATGGAAAATCTTAGATCATTGCCATTCGGGACCGACTAGTGGACGCTAACATGCAAACAGGACATCTCAAAAAGTGCTTCGAGTCGGGTTTTTATTAGCCTACATCATTTCAAGATGCCCAAATGTATGTAAAATCTTGTGCTAATTGTCAACGATCGGGTAACATCTCTCTTCGTGATGAAATGCCCTAAAATTATATATTGGTATGTGAAATTTTCAATATTTAGGGCATTAACTTCATGGGCCTTTTGCCCGATTTGAATGGTAATAAATATATTCTTGTTGCAATTGATTATGTGTCTAAATGCGTTGAAGCTCGGGCTTTACCCACTAATGATGCTAAGGTAGTGGTAAAGTTTCTAAAAAAGCTATTTTCACGATTTACTTCACCTAAGGAAATTATAAGTGATAGGGGCATGCACTTTTGTAATACATAATTTTGTAGAGTGCTTTTGAAGTATGGTATTCCACATAGAGTTGCTAACCCTTACCATCCACAAACTAGTGGCCAAGTTGAAGTAGCAAATAGGGAACTAAAGAGGATTCTAAAAAAGACCATGAGAACCTTGCAGAAAGGTTTGGTCCGAAAAGTTAGACGATGCTCTATAGGCTTATAGAACAACATACAAAAAAATTATAGGCACCACACCTTATAGGTTAGTGTATGGTAAAACAAGCCACTTACCTATTGAACTTCAACATAAAGCATATTGGTCAATCAAGTCCGTCAATTGTAACCTTGATCTTACAAGTGAGAATAGAAAACTTCAAATAAATGAGCTTGAGGAATGGTGTTTGGTAGCCTATGAGAATGCAAAGCTATATAAAGAAAGGGCCAAGTAGTATCATGATCGCAATATTAAGCAAGCCGGACTATTCAAGGAGGGAGATCAAGTACTCTTGTACAACTCTCAACTTCGATTGTTTCCTAGTAAGCTTAAATCTTGCTTGTCGGGACATTCATGATAAGACAAGTTTTTCCCTATGGCACCATAGAAATAACACATCCGGATAAAGGTACATTTAAGGTAAATGGTCATTGGTTGAAGTTATATCTCGGAGGGGACATTGACAACCTTGGTAGAGAGGAGTTCAATCTCCAACCCATAGAACCATGAACTTGAAGCTCGTCAAGCTAATGACATTAAACGAGCGCTTCTTGGAAGGTAACCCAAGCTTATTTTTCAATGTCTATTTTCATTTTTCTATTATTATAGTTCTTTTGCAATTTTGAAATTTTATTAAAAAAAAAAGAGGAAGGTGAAAAATTACCAAGTTTTTGAAGTGTTGTGGGCTTTTACGAGTCGAAAGGACATCAAAATACTCTCCAAGTAAGTATTCGACTTACAAAGAGTTAATAAGGTAGGAAACAATTGTGTCCATACCCATGTAACAAATTGCTCTTTTGTTTAAATTATAGAGAGTTACACGGGGTAGGATACGTCCGTGTCCACATCTATGTAACAAACCGGCCTTTGTTTTTAGATCATAGAGTGTTACTCGGGATGGGACACGACCGTATCAACACCCTTGTAATATATTGCTATTTTTTTAAGATTCTCGTTACATGATGAGAGTCCTAGACCTTATGAGACCCGATTGATGGAGCACCTATGACGGTCCTACAACTAGCTTCAGCACCATGTAGTCTTCGGATGATATAGAGCCCGTAGAGCCATGATCATTATTTTGACTTGTCTACTTTTTTCATATCCTTCGATTTCACAATGGCAAAGGACTAGCATCGCTAAGTCGATATTATTTTGTGTTTTGTTATGATGCTAGTTCAAACCATAGTATTTCTAGGCTTAGTTATTTCTTTTTCATGTTTTACTTGTTTGCTTCTTTTTCTTTTTCTTATCCTTTTTCTTTTTATTTCATTTCGTTTTCTCTTTTCATTTTCTTTTGCAAGGCTATGTGCGAAAATGGATGGAATTCACACCAACTTTTAGAAAATGTGCTCTTTTGTTTAGGGAAATTCCGATACCTCATTTACTCACTCATTGTTCCCTTTTTGTCAATAATCTATGTTAAGCTTTATTTTGTACATTGGGGAAAATGTACATCTTTTAACATGGGGAAGGGGTAAACTTTTATACATGCTTTATTATGTCGAGCGAGATGACATGTGTTCTCATTATGCCTAGGAGTGACAATATCTAGCCTATGATGGGAATGCATAGTTGTTTACATGTATGAAGTGATGATTAATGTGCTTTGATTTAAACTTAACTTTTGAAGTTTTTTTAGCATGATTGTGTGTTAATCCCTAGATTATATATTGAGCACTTGTCATTGTATCTTATTGAAATTATGAATGAAAACTTATGGTTGCTTCATAATCTGGATGGTGAGATTGGAACTTTACCTAAAGGGCGGTTACGTTTGATTACATGTAAGAAGTCTAAATGTTAATGCTTAAATAAATATATGTGACTCCTCACTTGTTGAAACTAAACTAGGATAGTTGAATGTGGCCTTCATATAAAACTACTCCGGTGTCTTATATGAACATATGAGTATGCAAAGCACCCCTAAAAAGGATTCTTTGATTAACCGAAAGCAATCACCAAAAGTGAAGGGCCTTCGGGTATATAAAGAGGATTTACCTTAAAGGTGGAAACCAAATAAGTATAAATCTAAACATTAAGGAAGGCCTTTAATTCACTAACCGAGTTTGCAACAATCAAGCGGGTGAAAAAGGTAAGATGGAGCATAAAACACACTCAATGTCACTAATTAATAAATAAATGCTTAAAGTGATAAATTTGTTATGATGTTTATGTGTATCATAAACACAAGCGCCCTATAGTTACGGTTCCGAATTTGTTGTGTGGATTGGTGATGGTAACGTAGTTGATTTCATACTATCAACATGTACATATTGATGCACACACGTACGATCTTAGCTTGACCCATGATTATGCTTTAACTTTCTACTTAAATGATTTAGAAGTCTAAGTACATTTAATTGTTATGTTGTGCACATCTATCCGTTATCCTTGAGGCCAATTCTTAATTGTTACAAGTCTAGGCGAGAATGCACACACCTCCATTTGGTTTTAACTAGTTATAAAATTGTTTGCTTGAGGACAAGAAAAAGCTTTAGTGTGGGGAAGTTTGATAAGTGCCCATTTATGTATATTTTTGGTGTCAAATTTCTTATATTTTAATTGTCTTCGAGTGATAAATGGTATAATTTTGGCACTTAACTTACTTAAATTGTGTTTCTCGGGTCATGTTATGTTATTTTGGTGAAAAGCGATGGAAACCAAGCAAGAATGGAGCAAAATTGGTGAATTTTGAGTGACTAGTGAATTATACAACCGAAGACACACATATATAATAGGTCGTGTAACCGAAAAAAAGCTAAATTTTGAGAGCTAGGTGTACACGTAAAAAGACACACCTGTGAAGTCGGTCGTGTAACTCGTCTTATTCGGAGAAGAACAAAATTTTGAATTACACAAGCAGAGACACGACCATGTACTAGGCTATGTCATACGGGACACACTTAGGATTAGATGTGAATTAACTTGAGAAAGTAGTTAGCATAATTTAGGAATTCCCATAGTCCAATGAACATAAAGAATGATTAAATGAATGATATTATGATTACATAGAAGGTCTTAGGGGGATTCGTTATCTGCGTACTTGTCGTTACCATTGATTGCTCGGTTAGCTATTTTTGTTATTCATGTTGTATTTTTGAAATCTCGCTTTAGTTATTATTTATTTTAATTGTTCACTATCACTATACTTTCTCGGTTAGATAATATAAAGAAGGTGATTACTAGTACTTGTAGTCTCTATGGGATCGACACTCGGTACTCTATCAACTATACTATAGAACGATCGGTGCACTTGCCTAAAGTCTATAGGTTAGAAGATGGCTTATCAATCATAATCAAACAAGACTAATAACTATATTCAAGATCACACTATGAAAGTTGACATGAGGATTGAATTGTATGGTAACCATGCTCGTGAAAGGTATTAATGGATTAACTAATTCTCCTAGAGAATTGGGTAGTCATGATGCCTTGTTAGAGGCTAATCTTGATTTATGTGTCAAAAGATAAAAGACGAGTCCGTTATTCTTGATACATTTTTAACATATCTAGGTGCCTATTGAGTCACACTCATAAGTTTAAGTATTCACATTAGAAATGAGAAGCAAAAAATATTATAAAAAAATTCCAATTATAAAAGGTTTCCTATTTTGGAAAGAGTTTCCAAAATGGAAAGTTTTCTATTTTAGAAATCGATTTCCTAATTTGGAAGTTAGTTTCAAATTTGGAAATAAAGATCCTAAAAGGAAAGAAGTTTCCTAATTTAGGTTAAAGGGTATTTTGGGAAATTACTTCCTAATGTGGGCCCTATCAAAATAATCTAATAATATTTATTTGGATAGTCCAAATAGATTAATTAGGCTAAAATAGTTTTTCCGAGTTAGATTTAATTAAAAGCGTAAAGGTAATTTTGGTAGGAGGATAAACATCAAAGGGATGATGAAGCTAATACTTTTGAAATGGCATAAGGGATATGATCTTTTCATCTTAACACATTGTGATGTGAGCCCTAAAAGGGATGATGAAGCTAATACTTTTGAAATGGCATAAGGGATATGATCTTTTCATCTTAAGACATTGTGATGTGAGCCCTAAAAGGGATGATGAAGCTAATACTTTTGAAATGGCAATGTTAAACATTGATTCCTATAAAAAGAAAATAAAAGGGATGTGTAGTTGACACACCCTAATGGTTCCTAAGAAAAAGCAAATAAGATTTGTAAAAAGGGCCAAAGTCTATTAATAGACTCAAGCAAGCCTCTAGGAAGACATGTGAGAGAAACCTATAATCTCAAAATATAGATTTATAAAGATAGATCACTTAGAATGTGAGGAGTCTCCCAAGGTAATTACAATGGCATGATATTAAAAGGTTTAGTATGAAGTAATCAAAGAAAGTTTTTCTCTAATATCATATAGCTTAATGACCGATAATAAACGATCTATAACACAAGCTAAGGAATCAAGGTCTCATCAACGGTCCAAGCAAGTACTACAATGTTATCACTTGATTATAAGATAAACGGATCATGATAGCATAAGGATAGAAAATAATCAAACTAATGATAACATAGCAAACCCCTTGACTAAGCCTTTTTCATAGTAAAAACATGAGTCCCTTACTTGATCATCAAGATCAAGGGATGTGGCTGGTTGGCTCTAGTGCAAATGGCGGATTGTTAGTGTAGGTGGCCAAGATCCAACCATGTATGAATGGGCTTAAGTTAATGTATCATTGCATTATTTTTTTTTTATAACAATAAAGAAGTCATTCCGTTAATTCTTTTGTTTACATATTTAGTAGAATTGGCTAGAAGTCCTTATGATATGCATTTGCGGTAGTGGTTGATCGAAAGATGTGAGACAAACATCAATGCACATAAATGACATCCTTAAATATCCTAAGTCGTAACATTATCAAGATGGACATTGACAAAATACGAATAGACTTGTGAGTGCTATGCTCATGCTATGTGATAGCGATAGAAGATCTCACACCTGTTGGCATGGTGATACCAAAGCAAGCACTTAGGTGATTTATGTTAGAGAACATATCACTCGGGCTTGACTCATCATGAGAACCCATTTGGTTTTATTCTATGGGAATCTCATAAGGGATGGGTATAAATGGTCCTTAGATTGGAAGTCATCTCGGTTTATATGGCTAAGTCGATGATACCATAAGAGTATGTTGTTTAGATCATTTGATTCCTTTAGCATCTATGTTGTGTGCATGGGAGTTATGTTCAAAAAATATAATTATTATCAAGATATTTTAATTTATGAAAACTCATCTTTAAAAATAACTATTATTTTGAAAATGAGAAACTTGTTCATAACAAGAAATGAAAATAATATCATTCATCTCTACTAAAATAATAATAATAATTCAGTCTTAAGCATATGCCCACATGATAGTGCTACCTCATAAATACATATAATTAATTATCAAACTCTTGATCCATTTGTTGTAGTGTAGGTCATCTCTATTGAATCTTTCTTCCTTCCTTTTCTAACTTCCTACATATTTAAAAAATGTGAACACCATATTTTAGTATGATATACATATGGGTGGAATTAGAAATAAGAAAATTAGCTTTACTAACATAAATACTTGAGGTGGTTACGGAACTCTTATTCTTCACCTCTTTTATGTACTCCTTGCAATTGTGCTTCCAATGCCCTTCCTTATTGCAATAAAAGTAGATCGTATCCTTGGAGCTATTCTAAGCCTCAACCTTTTTGACCTCTCCAATTAGTGCGGTTGAAGATTGCTTCTTCTTGAGCTTTTCTTGACCTTTATCATGCCTTTTCCCTTATTAACAAGAAGTACATAACTCTTATTCTTCTTCTTAATTTCAGGCTAAGCTTCCCTAAGCATGGACAAGAACTCTCCAAGAGTCTTTTGTATGTGCATCATGTTAAAGTTCATGATGAACTGTCTAAAGCTATTGGGAAATGATTGTAATACTAGGTCATTGGATAGCTCAATATTTATTCCAACTTTAAGCTTGGCCAACTTATCGATATAGCCTATCATTTTAATGATGTGCTTTTATATGTTGGTCCCTTATGTATTATAGATCTAAAGAGTTTTCTTACTATCTCATAGTGCTCATGCCTATTATTCTCCTCCAATACGCTTTTAAGCTTTTCTATGATATCGAAGGCTCGTGTGTCTTTATGTTAGTGCCCATGCTCTAATGACATAGCAACAAGCATGATGCTCGAGTAGTGATTGCATCATCTCTATGTTTGATCCATCCCGTACGGGGTTTAGCTTGATCCCGAGGAGCCTCAACTAGGAGATGTTTCTCTATCATGTAAAGAATTTTTTCTTATTAAAGGACTATCCTTAAATTCATTTCCTAGTCAAGGAAGTTCATTCCATTAAAGGCATTACTTCTATTAATGATCGATCATATCAATGCATTGCTAACATACTATGTAATTTGATAGGATAGAAAAATATACAATTTAGTCAATTAAATTACATAGAGTAAGACAAAGAATAAATTAAATAAGTAAAATCTATGTGCACTCTCACTATTTTCTTCATGTTCTATAGCCTTCATATATAGGACTCAAGAAGACTTTTTGATTCATCTTCCTTAGTGGGTTAGGATGTCATTCTCTAACATGCATTAACCTTGAGTTATCTTAACAAGTCATACATGAAGGATTAGATAGGTAACTCCTTATCAATTACATCTAATGCAATTTTTAATCTTATTGACATGGCAACTTCTTGTCATATCACATCTTATTTGAATGCTAATCTTTTTTCTACAAGTTTATTGGATATTGAGTTATCTCAACAAACCTAATAACTCATTTTAGGTTAGACCCAACTTTCATGGAGATTGCATGGCACATGATTTGTTTCCTTAAGGAAGAAGGAACCTTTATTTATCTCAACAAGCCAATAACGATCAAGAGAGTTCCCTCCTCATAACATTGGAAGGCATTTAACTAAATGTTTAAGTTGAAGGATTTTAATTTTATGGGTCTCATCCTAGCATGCATACTAGTCAATAATCTCATTAGTCCTAACATGCATGCTAATATTAATCACATAATATAGAATACATACATCTCATACATGGCACAAGGATTGATGAACGATAATGGATATCTAATACTAGCCCCCTCGAGCCACAAGGAGACTAGTGGGTTAAATACCTAGGTGAAAAATTATTAAAAATTGTTTAGAATTTGTCATCACTTCTTGGCTTCTTCTCTTTGTACCTATTCTAATTCTTATCTTCTACTTTTATATTTATTTGAATAATAAACCTTGAGTTACATTCAAGGAAAGTAAGATGAGAAGAAAACTACAATAGATTAATAGAAAGGGCAAGACACGCGTGCTCTATTTATCCAAATATTACAAACATGCACTCCCATAAACTAGGTCGACTCATCCATATCATTTACCAATGCTTCAATCACATTGAAACATGACATACTAATAAAACACATTTCATTCAACTTGTAATATAAATCTATGTTTTGATCATTTTATAAATTTCTCAAATTTTCTTTAAATTTCAATTTTAAAACTTTTCAAGCCTTGGGCCCACTTTGAGTCCATGGGTTTTTTTGGCCTCAAGGGCCTACAAGCTTTGATGCCCTAGGCTTCATCTTGGTGTGCTCATGTGCACCTACCTACGGCTAGTGGCCTAGCATGCAAACGCCTAGCCTACGACCTTATGTGCATGCATGCCTAGCCAATGGCCTAGCATGTGAGTGCCGGCACTGTGAGCCTCATCAATAGGCCTAACTTGTCATGCCTTATGTATAGTCTAACCCTGTTACATGCCTAGCATATGACTAACCTAACATGCCACACACCCGATGCATTAGCATCTAGGATTGTTCGTGCATATGAGCACCAACATCGGCCTTATATGTCCCTACTCGATTTTTAACCCAAATTTCTATTTTAAATTATATAAAATACAAAAAAATAAGATTTATCATCAACCATAGCTAATTCATGTAGTTAATTATAATTAACAAAACATGCCATCAAAGATTCAATCAAGGCTTTGATACTAATTGAAGGATAATACAAGTGGGGAATAAAACAAAACTTTTCTACATCTAAAGGGCCCAAGATCATGCTATTGAATTAACTAACTACATATTCATGAATTAAAGTGATGAATAGAGAGTTACCTCTCATAGTAAAAATTTAAAAATTCATAGAAAAGAGTTGTCCAAGTGTCCGACTTCAATCGATAATCCACACGAGTCCAAGCATCCACAAAAGAAGCACTCAAAATTTATAGAATGCTAGTTTCACCTTTTTTGACTTTGTTTTGTGTTTCCTATAGAAAACTAATAAGGGTAGTGTTGTAATAACCTAAAAAAGAGAAAGAAAGTCGCATGCTTCGGTTAAGGAGAAAACAATTTTCTTTATTTTTCTTAACAAGTTATGTGCCTTAAAAATATTTTCGCTTTTGTGCTGAATTTTATCTCTTCAAAAGTTACTTATGTTTGCCACATCTCTCTCTCATATATAGAGAAAAGAGGCTTCTTTTTCTTTGAAGGATAAGAAGTGGGTGGTAATGAGTCCCTAAAGGACTCTAAGTTGTTTATTCCTAATCCTCAAAGGATTAAGAGTTATTTTGCATGTGGGCCTTTGACCTTTATTTTAAGACATTCATCCTTATCCAATGAAGTTCATGTCTATCCTCCCATCAAAATATCTTCGGGATTTTAATTAAACCTATTGGTGGAAAACCATTTTGACCAAATTAATTAATTTGGACCATCTAAATAAATTAAGTTCAATAATTTTAGAAGACCCACATTAGGAAGCAATTTTCAAAATTACCATTAAACTTAAATTAGTAACCTAATTTCCATTTTAGGTTGTTACTTCAAAATTTGTAACTAACTTTGAAATTAAGAAACTAATTACTAAAATAAAAAATGTTTCATTTTAAAAAAACGTTCGATTTTTGAAAACCTTTTTCAAAATTGAAAACTTTTTCCAACATCTTTGGTTCTCTTTAATAATGTGAATGCTTAAACTTATGCATGTGACTTAATAGGCTCCTAGATATATTTGTCATGTATCAAGAATAAAAGACACCTCTTCTATCTCTTGATACATAAGTCAAGATCTGTCGGTAATAAGGCATCATGACTACCTGATTCTCTAGAGGGATTAATTAATCCATAATTACCTTTTATGATCATGACCACCATATAATTTAGTTCTCATGTCACTTATCACGGTGTGATCTCAAACTAGGTTATTATTCTTGTTCAATCCGATAACACAAGTTTTCTTCGATTCCTAAATTTCTTAGCTCTTATAGTAAACCAATTATACTCTATTGGTATACTCTTATTGTGGACACATATTTCTTGATTAGACATTCATCGAAGTGAAATGTGATAACTCTTTTAACGTACAAGGAATGACATGTCCTATCTTGGTCATTCACCTATCTCTACTAGATTCCTAGTGTATCTAACAAATTGCCCACATGCAGCCCTTTACTAGATCCATCCAAAAGAGTGTCAAAGGACATAAATTCTCTAATGAGATAACCATGATGAGCTCAAGTCTAAGGACCGGTTATACCTATGTCGTATGAGATTCCCATAGACTAAACAAAATGAGTTCTCACGGTGAGTCAATTCCAATGATATGTTCTCTAACATAAATTACATAAGTTCTTTCTTTCACATCATCATGTCAATAGGTATGAGATCTCTTATTGTTATCATATAACATAATCATAACACTCACAAGTCTAAGCACATATAGTCAATGCCCATTCTTAACATTTCCATTACTTGGGATATTTAACGATATCATTTATGTTCATTAATATTTATCTCACATCTTTCGATCAATCACTAATGAAAATACATATCATGTGGACTTCTATCTAATTTTATTCAATGAATAAATGTAAATGATAAGAACTAATAAAAAGACTTCATTTATTATAAATAATCTAAATGATGCAATAATATAATAAGTCAAACCCATCGAAACAAGATTAGATCTTGGGCACCTACATTAATACCCCCTCTCCCTCTCCCTCTCTCCCTCCCTGTCCTTTTATCCCTCTCTCTCTAACCCTTACTTCCTTACTCCCTCTCTCTCCTTCTCCCTCACTCCTTTCCTTTCCTTCTCTTTCTCCCTCCCTATATTTCTCTCTCCTTCTCTCTCACCCCCTCTATCCCTCCTCATCTCTCTCTTCCTCTCTCCCTCTATCCCTCTTCCTTCCCTCTCCTTCACTCCCTCTCCTTTCCCTCTCCCTCTCTCCCTCCCTCTCCCTCCCATTCTTTCTCTTCCCCCTCTCTTCCTTTTCCCCTTCCCCCTCTCTCCCTCCTCCTTTTTCTCTCTCCCTTCCTTTCTCCCTCTTTATCTCCTTTTTTACTCTCTCTCTTCATCTCTCACTCTCTCCCTCTCTCTCCTTCCTTCTCTTCCCTTCTCTCCCTATTACTCTCTCCATCTCTCCTTTTCTCTCTCTCCAACTCCCTCACTCTCTATCCCTCTCTCCATCGCCTCGCCTCCCTCACTCCCTCTCTCTCCCCTTCTCTCTCTTTCTTCGTCTCTCTCCCTCTCTCCTTCCCTTCTTTCTCCCTCATTCTCTCTTCTTCCCAATCCCTATCTCCCACTCCCTCACTCTCTTTCTCCCTCTCTCTTTCCTCCTCCCTCTCCTTCCCTCCTTCTCTTTCCCCATCACCTCTCTCCCCTCCCTCTTCCTCTCTCCCTTTCCTTTTCTCCCTCTCCTTTTCTCTCTCTATACCTCTATTCCTCACACTCTCTCCTTCTCTCCCTCTTTCTCTCCCCCACTCTCTCCATCTCCCTCTCTATTCCTCTATCTCTCTATTTCTCCCTCTTTGTCTCTCTCTATCACTCCTTCTCTCCCCCTCTTCCCCCCACTCTCTCTCCCATTCTCCCTCTCTTTTTATCCCACTGCCTCTCTCACTTTCTCTTACTTTCTCCCTCACTCCCAATCTCTCTTCGTCTCACCCCTTCTCCCTTTTTCTATCCATCCTGCTCCCTCTCCCCCTCTTTCCCTCTCTCCCCCTCTCTTCCTCTTTCCCCTTCACTCTCTCTACCTCTCTCTCTACCCCTCACTCTCTCTACCTATCTACCTCCCACTCCCTCTCTCTCTCCCTCCCTCTACCTCTCTCCCTTCCTCATTCTCTTGCTTTCCCTTCCTTATTCTCTTACTCTCCTTCTCCCTCTCTCTCTCCCTCCCTCTACCTCTCTCCCTTCCTCAATCTCTTGCTCTCCCTTCCTCATTCTCTTACTCTCCCTCTCCCTCTCTCTCTCCCTCCCTCTCTCCCTATCTTTCTCTCCTTCCTCTCCCCCACTCTCACTTTTCCTCTCCTTTCTCTCATTTTCTCCCTTTTCCACCCTCCATCTCGCCCTCTATCCTTCTCTCTTTCCCTTTTCCCTCTCTCCCCACTACCCTAATTTCCCTCGCTCCCTCACTCTCACTTTCTCCCCCTATCCCTCTCCTTTTCTCTATCTCCCCCTCTCTCTCTTCACCTCCCTCTCTCTCATTCCCTTATCCATTTGCCTCTTTTCTTTCCAATTTCCATCCCTACCTCTACCTTTCTCCTTCCTTTCTTTTCTTCTCCATCTCTCTCCCCCACCCTCCTTCCCTATTTTGCTTTCCCTCCCTCTCCACCTCTCCTTTTCTCTCTCTCTCTCCCTTCATCTTCCTCCATCTCCCTCCCTTTCTTCCTTCCTCTTCCCCTCGCTTTCCTTCTATCTCTCCCTCCTTTTCCATTTCTTTCTGTATCTCCCACTCTCTAGCTCTCTCCCTCCCACTCTCTTTCCATCTCTCCCTCTCTCTCTCCCACTCGTACTCTTTCCCTCTTTATCTCCCTCTCTCTCTCCCACTCTTACTCTTTCCCTCTTTATCTCCCTCTCTCTCCTCTTCTTTCTCTCTATCTCTTATTCTCCTACTTTCACTCCCACTCTAATTGCCTTCCTCTCACTTTCTCTATTGTAATCTCTCTTTCTCCCTCTCTCTCACTATCTCCCTCCTTCTTCCTCTCTCCTATTCCCTCTCTCCCTCCCTTTCTCTCTCTCCCTCCTCTCTCTATCCCTCTCTCCCTTCCTTGCTCTCCCTCTCTCCCTCCTCCTTCTCTATCCCTCTCTCTCTTCCTTTCTCTCTCTCCCTCTCCCTTTCTCCCTCCTTCTTAATCTCTCCCTCTCCCTCCCCTCTCCCTCTTTATTCCTCTCTCCCCCTCTCTCTATGTTGCTTTACCCCTCTTTATCTCTCCTTCTATCTCTATCCCCCTCTCCCTCTCTCCCCTCTCTCCCTATCCCCATCTCCTTCTCCCTCTCCCTGTCTCTTTCTTCCTCTTCCTCTTCCTCTCATTCTCTCTCTCCCTCGCTCCTTTTTTTCTCTCTCTCTTCCTTGCTCTCTCCTCCTCCCTCCTAGACTCCTTTCCTCCCTCTCTCTCTCTTTCTCCCTCTTTTTTCTTCCTCCTTATCTCTCTTCCTCTCTCCCTTTCTCTCTTTCCCTCTCTCTTCCTCTCTCTTTATCTCTCATTCCCTCTTTCTCTGTCTCTAACTCTCTCCCCCTATCTACCAATCTCTCCCCTCTCTCTCTCCTCACTCACTCACTCTCTCTTTCTCCCTCCCCTCTCCTTCTCCCTATCACCTTCCCTCTCTCCTTCACTCCATCTCCCTCAATCTATCTCTCTCTCCCTCTCTCTTTCCCCCTTCCTCTCTTTCTCACTCTCTACCTCTCCCCCTCTCTCTCCCTCCTCTCCCTTTCTCTCCCCCTCTCTCTCCCTCCTCTCCCTTTCTCTCCCCTTGCTCTCTCTTTCTCTATCTCTTTCTTCATCTCCCTCAATCCCTCCCCTTCGATTCCCCTCTCTCTTCTTGTCTCTCCACCTCCCTCTCTCTCCATTTTTATCTATCTTTCTCACTCTCTTTCTCCCTATCCCTCTCTTCCTCGCTCCCTTTCTCTCCCTCCGGAACTCTCTCCTTCTCTTTTCATCCCTCTTCCTCTTTTTCTCTACCCTTGTCTCCTTCACTCCCTCTCCCTCTTCCTACTCTTCTTCTCACTCTCTCTCCCTCCCTCTTTTTCTCTCCCCCTTTTCCTTTCTCTCTCCATTTCCCCTCCATCTCTCTCCCTCTCTCTCACCCTCTCCCCTTCTCCCTTTCTCTTTTGCTCTCACTCCTTCTCTCTTCTTCTTCTTCTTTATCTCTCATTCCCTCTCTACAAGTCTCTCTCCCTCTCTTCCACTCTCTCTTTCTTCCTCTCTCTCTCCTTATCACCATCCTTCTCTCTATCACTCCCGCTCTCTCACTCTCCCACCCTTTCTCTCTCCTTCCTTCCCTCTCTTCATGTCTCCCTCCTTATCTCTCTCTACCCTTCGTCTCTCTCTTAACCTCTAACCTTATCTATCCCACTCTCTCCCTCCCTCCCTCATTCTCTCCATCTCCCCCTCCCAATCTCTCTATGTTCCTCTCTATATCTCTATCTCCTTCTTCCACTCTATCACTCACTCTCTCCCCCTCTCTTTTCTCTCTCCTTCTCTCTCTCTCTCTATCCCCCTTTCCCTCACTTTCTTTACCTCTCTCTCCCTCTACTATTCTCTATCTCTCTCCCTCTCTCTATTCCCCGCTCCATCTCTCTCCTTCTCTATCTCCCTATCTCTCCATCCCTCTCTCACTCTTAATCTCTATCCCTCTCGCCCTCTATCCCTCTCTCTCTCTCTCTCCTTTCTACCCTCTATCTTACTCCCTCCCTCACTCCCTTTCTCCTCTCTCCCTTTCCCTTTTGCTCCCTCCTTCTCCCATTTGCTCCCTTCCTCTCTTCGCTTTTCTCTCCTTCTCTCTTTTTCTCTCTTACCATCTCTTTCCCTTTCCTTCTCTCTCCTACCTCTCTTCCCTCAATTCTCTATCTCTAACTCCCTCCCTCTCTCTCTCTCTATCTTTTCCTCTCTCTCTCCCCCTCTTTCTCCCTCTCTCCCTCTCTCCATTTTTTGCCCCTCTCTCCTTCTCTCTTCCACTACCTCTACTATCTCTCACACACTCCTTCTCTCTCCCTCACCCACTTTCCCTCCTTCTTTCCCTCTCCCTCTACCATTCCCTTTTAATCTTCCTCTATCTTCCCCTCTCTCCCCCTTCCCTTGATTTCTCTCTCCCTCTCTCTCTCTTTCTCATCCTCTCCCCTTACTCTTTCCCTCTCCATCTTCTCCCCTCTCCCTCTCTCCCTCTCCCATACTCTATCTCCATTTCCTTATTTCTTGTGCCCTCTCCCTTTCTCTCCCACTATCTTCCTATCCTTTTTCTGTCCTCCCCTCTCCCTCTCCCTCTCTCTCCATTCCCCTTTCCCTCTCCCTCTCCCTCTCTCTCCATTCCCCTTTCCCTCTCCCTCTCCCTCTCTCTCCATTCCCCTTTCCCTCTCCCTCCTCCTCCCTTCCTCTCTATCTATGTCCCTCTCTCCTCTCACTCTTCCTCCCTCTCTTTCTCTCTTTCCCTCTTTCTCTCTCTCCCTCTTTTATTCTCTCTCTTTCTCACTCTCCCTCTATACAAAGCTACACCTTTCTCCCTTTCTACCCGACTCCATCCCCCCTCTCTCTCTTCCCTTCTCTCACTCTCTCTACCCTCTCTCTCCCACTTACTCTCTCCCTCTCTTTTTACCACTCCCTCTCTCATCCTCTATCTCTCCCTCTATCTCTTTCTCTCCCTTCCACTCCCTCTCCCTCACTCTCTCTCTTTCACTCTCTCCCTCTCTCCTTCTCTCTCTCTCCCTCTTCCTCTCTCTTTCTCCCCCTCTCTCTCCCACTTATTCTCTCCCTCCTTTTATCTCCATCTCTCTTACTTTCTTTATCCCCTACTATTCCTTTCTCTATCCTCTCTTTCCCTCTCTACCTTCCTTTCTATCTCTCTCCCTCTCCTTTCCTCTCTCTCCCCCTCTTCTCCCTCTTTATCTCCCTCTCTCTCATCCTCTCCCTCTCTCTCTCTCCTTCTCTCCTCCATTCTATCCCTTTCTCCCCCTCTCCCACACTCATACTCTCTCCCTCTCTCTTTCTCTCACTCTTTCCTTCCCTCCCTCACTTGTCCCTTTCTATCACTCTCTATCTCGCTCCCTCTCTCTCCCTATCTCCCTCTCTCTCCCTTTCTACCTCTCTCTCCCTCTCTCCCTCCTCTCTCTCCCTCACTCCCTCTCTTTCTCCCTCTCTTTCTCTCTCTCTTTCCTCCTCTCTCTCGATCCCTTTCTTTCACTCCATTTCTCTCTCCTCATGTCTCTACTCTCCCTCTCTTTCTTACTATCCCTCTGTATCCCTCACTCCCTCTCTCTCCCTCTCCACCTCTCTCTTCCCTTCTCTCTCTCTTTTTATCCCTCTTGCTCTCTTTCTCCACCTCTCTCTCCCTTGCTCCCTCTCCCCCTACTCTCCTTCTTCCTCTCTCCCTCCTCCCCTTTCTCTCCCTCTATCCCTTTGTCTCCCTCTTTCTCTCTCCATCTCTATCTCTCTCTCTCTTCCTTTTCCTCCCTCACTCTTCTCTCCTTGTCTCTCACCCTCTTCCCCTCTCCCTCTATCGGCCACTCTCCCTCTCTTTTTATTCCTCTTCATCTCTCTGCCTCTCTCCCTCTCTCTTTTCCCCTCTCTTTTCCTCTCTCTTCATCTCTCATTCCCTCTTTCTCTGCCTCCAACTCTCTCTCCCTCTCTACTAGTCTCTCCCCTCTCTCCCCTCACTATCTCACTCTCTCTTTCTCCTTCTCCATCTCCCTTTCCCTATCACCTTTCCTCTCTCCTTCACTCCATCTCCCTCAATCCCTCTCTGTCCCTTTCTCTCTCACTCTCTACCTCTTCTCCTCTCTCTCCCTCCTCTCCTTTTCTCTCCCCTTCGCTCTCTCTTTTTCTCTCTCCTTCTTTCTCTCTTTCCTCATCTCCCTCAATCCCTCTCTTTTAGTTCCCTCTCTCTCCTTTTTTATCTATTTTTCTCACCCTCTTTCTCTCTATCCCTCTCTCCCTCACTCCCTTTCTCTCTCTCTCTTTACTTCTCTCTATCTCTTTTTATCCCTCTTCCTCTCTTTCTCTATGCCTATCTCCCTCACTCCCTCTCCCTCTCCCTACTCCCCTTCTCACTCTCTCTCCCTCCCTCCTTTTCTCTCCCTCTCTCCCTTTCCCTCTCTCTTTCCCCCTTCATCTCTCTCCCTCTTCCTCCCTCTCTCTCACCTTTCCCCCTCTCCCTCTCTACTTCTCTCTCACTCCCTCACTCTTTCATTTCTCTCTCCATCTCTTATTCCTCCTCTCTCTTTCCAAGTCTCCCTCCCTCTCCCTCTCTACCACTCTCTCTCCTGCTCTCTCTCTACTCTCTCTCTCTTTCTCCCTTTCCCTCCCCTCATCAACATCCCTCTCTCCTTCACTCCATCTCTATCAATCTCTCCCTCTCCTTTCCTTCCTCTCTCCCTCTCCCTTCCTTCCTCTCTCTCTTACTCCCTACCTCTCTCTTCCTCTCTCCCTCACTCTCTCTCTTTCATCATCTCCCTCAATCCTTTTTCTTCACTCCATTTCTTCTCCTCATCTCTCCACTCTTCACTCTCCCTCTCTCTCCCTCTTTCTTACTCTCCCTCTCTTTATCCCTCACTCCCTTTCTCCCCCTCTCCCCTCTCTCCCCCTCTTTTTATACCTCTTGCTCTCTTTCTCTAACTCTCTCTCCCTTACTCCCTCTCCCCCACTCTTCTTCTCCCTCTCTACCTCCCTCCCTTTTTCTCCCTCTCTCCTTTTATCTCTTTTTTCTCTCCCTATCTCTCTCTCCCTCTCTCTTCCTCTTCCTCCCTCACTCCTTCTCTACCTCCCTCTCGCCCTCTCCCTCTCTCTTCCTCTTCCTCCCTCACTCCTTCTCTACCTCTCTCTCACCCTCTCCCTCTCTCTATCTCACTCCCTCTCTCTTTTTCTCTCACTCCTCATCTCTATCCCTCTACTTCTCCCTCTCCCTATCTCTCCCTCTCTCTCTCCCTATTCTCTCACCTGTCTCTTTCTAACTCTCTCTCTCCCTATCACCATCCCTCTCTCCTTCACTCCATCTCTATCACTCCCCTTACCTCTCCCTCTCCCTCCCTCTCGCTCTCTTCCTCCCATCATATCTCTCACTCCCTAACTCTCTCTTCCTCTCTCTCTCTCTCCCTCCTCTCTACCCTTCTCTCCCTTGCTCTTTCTTTTTCTCCTTCCCTTTCTCTCTCTTTCCTTATCTCCCTCAATCCCTCTCCTTCACTACCTTTCTCTCTTCTCAAATCTCCCCTCTCCCTCTCTCTTTCTTTCTTTCCTTTTCGCTTTTTCTTACTCTCCCTCTCTCTCCATCCCTTACTCCCTCTCCCTCACTCCCTCTCTCTCCCTCTCCACCTCTCTCTTCTCCCCTCTCTCCTTCTCTTTTCATCTCTCTTCCTCTCTTTCTCTACCCCTCTCTACCTCACTCACTCTCCCCCTGCTCTCATTCTCCCTCTCTCCCTCCCTCCCTTTCTCTCCTTCTCTCCCTTTCTCTCCCTATTTTTCTCTCTATCTCTCTCCCCCTCTCTCCTTACCTCCCTCTCTCACCTCCTCTCTCCTCTCCCTCCCTCCCTTTTTTCTCTCTCTCTCCCTCTCTCTTATTCCCTTACTCCTCATCTCTCTCCCTCTCCTTATCTCTCCTTCCCTCTCTCTCCCTTTACCTCACTCCTCTTTCTCCCTCTATCCCTTGCTCTCACCATTTCTCCATCTCCCTCTCCCTCTCCCTCTCCCCCTCCCTATCTCCCTCTCTCTTTGTGGCACCCCCTCCCTAGCCCACTTGCTAATTACCTAAAAGGAGTGCCTAGGCAAGGAGCATAACATCCCGACATGATCAATTTCTGAATTAACCTTAAACACATATGTGCTCATACATGAATGACTTATCATACAATCAAATGTGTACAAGACAATTTACATAATATTAACAAATACAGTAGAAGAAATTATAAAATTTATTTATAATACTATCAAAATGTTTATCGACACCCTAACCCTAAAAATTACGATCAAAAGAAATTTCGATATACTTGTGTCACATGTGAGCCTTTTTAGAGGATCCGGTAACATCCTTACTATGACTCTTTCCTGTCATAACATGAAAACAACAATGGTGTGAGCCGAAGCTCACTAAGTAGGGTGATGCACGTGATATGCAATGAAGTTCTATTTCCCATTCTATCCATCGATTTTAATCCGGGTATCCTAGGTATTAGCAAGATCGTGTGTTATATCTCTCGATGATCGCGTTATCACCTACTCGCTCTATTACACTCTTAGTGATCTCATTATCACCTACTGCTCACAATGAAATTAACCATCATTGTAGCACACGGTTAGCGGAATTATCCCTCGCTTAACGGTGTTGGTAATAGAGCATGCACATGATTTTATCGTCGTTACGCATTCCATTCAATTCGGTTACCAAACCACATTATCTCAAGACTCAATGATTTTCTCAATTTTATACCACCCTCGAATACACATGATGCACATGGTATTATGTTTAACACATTTAACTAATTATGCTACCAACCTTTTCTTCTCGGACCATTCTCATGTCTCGATGCACACTCGGGACTCCACAAGTGTTTCATATACCATTCAAAGTATTCAAAAAGAGAATACAAATTCCATTCCTTGGTATTATTCATTTCATAAATCTACTTCATACTTACGAGTTTTCCTTCTCATATACCTAACAAGTCTAGGCTTGAATTTTCAATGTATTACTTAGTTTACAAGATCAGTTAATCTTAAGGATTTATATGTGACGTACTTAAGCTAAACTCTTGTTTAATTCGAACCTTTATTCTTAGTAGTCTAAGTCGACTTAAAATGGGTCTAAGTCTTAATTCTGGTTTTTCTTGAATTCTCTTTTTCCCTTACTTCATTTATATATATTATAGTACAACTAAATCTTTACACATGAGGTTGGAATAGGACTCCTTTTCTAACCCTAGTTTTGGTATTCATGAAAAAATTTAACTATTTAATGGGCCTAGGTCTCTTTTTGGTTTTTCCTTGGGTTCTCACCCTTTCAATATTTCATTTTACATTTTTTGAAATGTACTTTAACCCATAGTTATAAAATCGGAAGATGAGAACCTAAATCCCTAAAATTTATGGGTCTAGGCCGAGTGTGTCCTTAAGTGGTTAAAGGTTTTCCCACTTAATCTAACTTACTAATTGGTCTCTATGTGAGTTCACATTTAATTCTTGATCTTTAATTACACAAAAGGATTCAATCTTAGTCATTTTCTCTCCTATGTCGAATGGTTCAAAATGAGCAAGAAATTGTTTTTCCATCTCTAAGTCAATTCCTTTTATACTAACTTACCAAACCATACTTAGAAGGGTTACCAAGGAGATCTAAACCTTAAGGTCCATAAAAGAAACCAAATTTAGCCATCAAGTATCCAATTTACCTAATGAAGTCCAAAGCCCTATTTTATTTTTTTCTAGTTGGGTCGATTGGATTTTAATGTGGCCATGGATTTCCTTTTATGTCTAGTAAATTTATTTCTACCCTAACCTATTAACCCATACCTAATTGGGTCACCATGATATCTTAGGCCCTTAATTTCCCAAAAACATCCATTCTTTCCTAATTTTCCCCACTTGGCCGAATGATTTTAGCCTAGGGAAACTCTAGAAGTGTATTTCTTTCCTTTCTAAGTCAAGCTCATCAAATCTAGCTTAGCTTCAATCAATTCGGTCGATACCCTTTTTCTTTTTCTTTTTTTCATTCCAAACCATCCACACATTTGAACACATTAAAAAAAATTTGCATCACAACACAAACAAATAGATCTATCACAATTTATCAAACCCTAACACTAGCACAAACAACCATAGCAACCCATTGTAAAAATTATTATAAACCTATGAAATAAACACTTAAAATGATAACTTAAAACATAAAATAAACTAAAAATGAAACCTACTTACATTGCTTTAACTTCCTAAAGATTTTTTAGTCTTTCCCTTTTTTTTCCTTTTCTTTCTTCTTTTCCTTTTTCCTTTCCTCTTTT
Organism: Dovyalis caffra; assembly: GCA_963924115.1. NCBI lineage: Eukaryota > Viridiplantae > Streptophyta > Magnoliopsida > Malpighiales > Salicaceae > Dovyalis > Dovyalis caffra. Next base: position 912,846 of record CAWUPB010001189.1, read on the forward strand.
GTTGTGTTCACTCTTTCTCACTTTGATTTTCTCTCTTGTTTTGTAAACTATGGTTTTGACTAAAAGATAGCAGCCATATATGCCACTTCTATATATATATATATATATATATAATTCATTTCCTTGTAGTTAATAGGTATACAAGTGTTCCAAAATAATATGGCAAAGTGTAAAGTGAGGGGTGACAAAAAGGGAGCAAGTGGCGAGGTTTGGCTAGTCAAGGTTTGTGATGGCTTTTAACTCATTAATTAGGGTGCTTAGGTGTCCTAACTAGGTAATAACTAGATAATTAACCTAACTAATATCCTTAAACTGTTTAGTTGCATTGAAAAAGTCTCTTAAGGTAGTTTAGTTCAAGAAGCAAACTTACACATTAAATCTAGTTGTACCACATACATGACGAGCAGCCGCTTATCAAAAAGCAACGTCCCCCTTCTAGATACCATTAAATCCTATGATTTTTATATGAGAAACTAAACATATTAAGGTACAACATATCCAAAAATTAGGTTAAATACCCAAGACACAAGTCACAACGAAATTTTAAAGTTTAAGGATCAATCGTCCGGTAGTATTGCATCTAGAATAGTATGTACTAAAATAGGCATAATGTTTTTCTATATAATCCTAATAATAGAAATATTTTACAAAGTATTATTTAAGACATAGATAAAAAAGCTTTTATTCTTTAAGGTTCACCCATAAATCACTCTAAAGTCCATTAATAAGCTACATAAGATTCGGATAGAATCTAATTCTCAAAAACACCGATTTTGCATACTTGGATTCCTCTAATAATTAAATCATCAATCTCAAGTAAAATTGCATTAATTTCACATAAATCATACATTTCATGCATTAATTTCTCATGGTGTAATTTTCTAAAATTTCATTTCATAATATATATAATTAAGGATTTTCATAAGGGTTACACTCTTCCTCCCTCTCTCTATCCCTCTCTCCCATTTTCCCTCTCCTTCTCTCTCCCTCTCCCTCTTCCTCTTTTTCCCTCTCCCTCCGTCCTTCCCCTTCTCTTCCTATCTTTTCCCTCTCACTCCCTTCCTCTCCCTCCCTCTCTCTCCCTCCCTCTCTCTAGCCCTCGCTCCTTCACCCCTACCTCTAACCCCCTCCAACTCTCTCCCTCTTCCTCTCTCCCTCTCTTTATCCCCCTCTTCCTCTCTCTATCCCTCTCTCTCTTTCCATCCCTCCCTCCCTTCCTCTCTCTTTCTCTCTCTATCTTTCCCTTTTTTCCTAGTGCCCTCTCTCTCCCTCTCCCGCACTCCCTCTATCTCCCCATCTACCTCTCCCTTCCCCCTCTCTCTCCCTCCTTCTCTCCCTCTCTCTCCCTCTCCCTCACTACATTCTCTCTTGTCGCCCTCACTCTCTCCCTCTCTCTCCCACTCCCTTTCTCTCTCACCCTCTCTTTGGTCCCCTCGTTATCTCTCACTCCCTCTCTCCTCCATCTCTCTCCCTCTCTCCCCCTCTTTCCCTCTATCTAACCTTCACTCCCTCTCTTCCCCTCTCTCCCTCTCTCTCGCCCTTCTCTCGCCCCCTCTCTCCTTTTTTCTCACTCTTTCTCTCCCTCTTTCTTTCTTCTACTCTCTCTTCCTCCTCTCCCTCTCCCTCACCCTCTCAATCTTTCTCCACCTCTCTATCTCCCTCACTCTTTTTCTCTCTCCCTTCTCACTCTCTCCTTTTCTTCCTTTCTCTCCCTCACTCCACCTTTCTCTAACCCTATCCCTCCTTCCCTATCTCTCTTTTCCTCTCCCTCTCCCTCTCCCTCACTCCATCCCTCTCTCTCCCCTATTTTTCTCTCTCTTACTATCTCTTTCCCCACCTTTTTTCCTCTTTATCTTTCACTCTTAATATTTCTCTCCCACTCTACCTCTCTTGCCCTCTCTCACTCCCTCCCACTCTCTTAATTCCCTTTCCTCTCTCCATTCCTATGTCTCTCTCTCTCTTGCTCTCTTGCTCTCCCTCTCTCCCCCTCCCTCCACCCTTCCTTTCTCTCTCTGCCTCCTTTTCTCTTTCTCCCTCTCCTTCTCTCTCTTTCCCTATCACCTTAACTCCCTCTCCCTCTCTCTTTCTCTTTCTCCCTCTCCCTCTCCCTCTCTCCCTTTCTCTATCCCTCTTTCTCTTTCTCTCTCTCTTCATCCCTCTTTCCCCTCCCTATCTCTCTTTTTCTCCCTCTCCCTCTCTCTTTCTTTCTATCTCTCCATCCCTCCTTCTCCCTCTTTGTCTCTCACTCTTTCTCCCTCTCTCTAACTCCTTATCCCTCTTTCCCTCTCCCCTTCCCTCCCTCCCTCTCTCTATCTTCTCTCTCCTTCTCCTTCCCTTCCTCTCTCACTCCCTCTCTTTCTCCATTTTCCTCTCTCTATGCCTCTCTCTCTCTCTCCCTCTCTCTCTCCCTCTCTCTCCCTCTCCCTCTCCCTCTCTCTCCCTCCCTCATTCTCTTCCTCTCTCTCTCTCCCTCTCAATCTCCCTCTTTCTCCTCCCTCTTTCTCCCTTCCACTATCTCTATTTTCCTCCTCCCTCTCCCTCACCCCCTGTTTCTCTCTTTCTCTCTTACTCTCTCCCTTCCTTTCTCCTCCTCTTTCTCCCTTTCTCCCTTTCTATCTCTCTCCCTTACCCTTTCTCCTTCTCTCCCTTACTCTTCCTTTCTCTCCTTTTATATATATCTCTCTCCCTTTCGTTCTCACTCTACCTCTTTCTCTACCTCTCTTCCACCCTTCTTCTTTCCCCCTCTCTCTATCTCTCTCTTTCTCCTTCTCTTCCTTTCTCACCTCCCTTCCTCTCTCTCTCTCTCCCTTCCTCCCTCTCTCCCTCTCTTTTTTCTCTATCTCTCCCCTCTCTTTCCCCCTTCTCTTCTATCTCCCTATCCCTCTCTCCTTCCCTCCCTCTCTCTCTCACTTTGCCTTTCCCTCTCTCTCACTTTGCCTTTCCCTCCCTCTTTCTCCTCCTCACTCCTTCCCTTCCTCTCCCTCTCTCCCTTCTCTCCCTCTCTCTCCCCCCTTCTTCCTCTCTCTCCTTCTTTCCCTCCCTTCCTCCCTCTCTCCCCCTCTCTCACCCTCTCTTATTTGTCACTCTCTATCCCTTTTTCCCTTTCACTCCTTCTAAAGCATGATACATCCTATGTAGGTGCAGAATACATAAAAAATTTCTCCATCTAAAGGCCCAAGATTAAGCCATTGAATCTACTAACCATATATGCATGAAATTAAAGCAATGGATAAAGAATTACCTTTTGTAGCGTAAATCTAGATTCTTTTAAATGAAAAGTCATTCAAGTATTCGACCTTTATTAATGATCCATGTAGTCCAAGTACTTATAAAGAAGCACTCAAAATCGATAGGGTGCTAGCTCCACCTTTTCTCGATTTGTTTAATGTTTCATATAGAAAACAAACCCGAACAATTTTTTGACAACCTTCAAAGAGAAGAAAGAGCATGGTGTGCTAGGGTTTTTGGAGAAAACTATTTCCTCCCTTTTTTCTTTTTGGAGAAAACTATTTCCTCCCTTTTTTCTTTTTGGAGAAAACTATTTCCTCCCTTTTTTCTTTCTTTACCATGTACCTCGGAAGTTTTTAGAGGTGGTTGAATTTTCCCTTTCTTTCTTGTGTTGGCCAAATTTTCTCTCATAAAAAAATCCTCTCTTTATGCCGCACCTCTCCTCCTATTTATTAGGGAAGAGTTTCCTAGTCCTCCAAGGATCACGAGAAGGGCGACAAATAAGTCCTAATTGGACTTATGGCTCTTACTTCCTTATCCTCTAAGGATGATGAGTTATTTTACATGTGGACTTTTGATATTTATCTTTAAAACATTCATCCTTATCTAATAAGGTTAATGTTTATCCTCCTATCAAAATATCTTAATGATTTTAATTAAACTTAATGGGCCAAAACTATTCTAACTCAATTAATTAATAATCATAAATTATTTAGACTATCCAAATAAATAATCATAAATTATTTTAAATGGGTCCACATTATGAAGCAATTTTTCAAAATACCATTTAACCTAAATTACGAAACTCATATCCGTTTTAGGTTATTTATGTCTAAATTTGGAACTAACTTCTAAATTAGGAAATTGATTTATAAAATAGGAAACTTCTTAATTAAGAAAATTTTAGGAAACTTATCATTTAAGGAAATTTTTATTTTAAAACATTCTAAAATAGGAACTTTCAAAATTAAAAATTTTTTCCAATATCTTTGCTCTTATTCATCATATAAATAATTAAACTTATACGTGTGACTCAATAAGCTCCTAGATATGTTAGCAATGCATAAAAAACAAAAGACTCCTTTTTTATCTATTGATACATAAATTAAGATTGGCCTCTAGCAAGGCATCATGATTATCCACTTCTCTAGGAGGATTAATTAATCCATTATTACCTTTCATGAGCATGGTTACCATATAATTCACGAGTATGATCCGAAACTTGGTTATAAGTCTTGTTCAATTATGATCACATAAGTTTTCTTTGATTCCTAAATGCCTTTACTCTAAGATAAACCAACTATACTCGATTAACGTACTCCTACTGTGGCCATAGATTTCTTGAGCGGACATTTATCAAAGTGTAATGTGATAACTCTTTTAATGTACAAGGAATGACATGTCTCATCTTAGTCATCACCTACCTCTATTAAATTCCTAGTACACCCAATGAATCACCTATATGTAACCCATTAATGGGTCCATCAAAATGAGTATCAAAGTGCATAAATCATTTAATAAGACAATCGTGATGAATGTAAGTCTAAGGACTAGTTGTACTTATCTCGTATGAGATTCCTATAGACTAAAACCAAATGGGTTCTCATGGCGAGTCAATTCCAATGATATGCGCTTTAACATAAATCACCTAAGTGCTTGCTTTGGCATCACCATGTTAATAGGTGTGAGATCTCCTACTACTATCATATAGCATGGCATAACACTCACAAGTCTATCCACATATAGTCAATGTCCATTTTTGACAATACTATGACTTGGGATGTTTAATGATATCATTTATATGGATTATTCTTTTCTAACATCTTTCAATCAATCACTACTGTAAATGCATATTGTAAGGACTTTCATCTAATTTTACTAAATTTATCAACATGAAAATATAAGAATTAATAGAATGACTTCTTTATTATGATCAAAATAAATTATGCTAAACATGATTAGATCTTGGGTACCTACGCTATCAATCTCCCACATGCACTAGAGCCAACAAGCCATGTCCCTTAACCCCGACGATTGAGTAAGGGTCTCATGTTTCAGCTCGACAAAGGCTTAGTCAAGGGGTTAGCTATGTTATCATCGGTGTGAACCTTTTTTATCCTTATGTTAACATGACTTGTTTATCTCTATAATTAAATCGTGACAATGTAGTACATGCTTAGACCATTGATGAGACCTTGGTTCCTTAGCTTGTGCTATGGATCCTTTATTATCGACCATCAAGCTATATGACATTAGAACAAATCTTTGTTTAATTTTTCCATACTAAACCTTTTAGTATCATGTCATTGTAACTACCTTGGGAGACTCCTCACATTCCAAGTGATTTATTTTATAGATCTATACTCTTAGATCGAAGGTTACTCTCTCATGTCATTCTTGGAAAATTTCTTCTAGATTCCCTAATCTTTTGTTTGCAACATGATAATATTAAAGTTGAGGTGTAATTTTATGTTGAATAACTATGACTTAGAGGTTCCCACTAACTTCTTATATACATAAGATTTTTCTTCTTTTTAATAATCAAACTATTTGATAATTTCATACAACATCAATTTTTATTCCTAGAGGCATGCTTAAGTTTAATAATGGACCTTAGTGTTTTATAAATCTTATTTGCATGTTCTTTAGAACCATCGAGGTGTGTCATCTACACATCCTTTTCATTTTTCATTTCTAGGAATCAATGTCTAACATTGCCACTTCAAAAGTATTAGCTTTGTCATCCTTTTTGGGGCTCACATCACCATGTGTCAAGATAAGATCATATCCTTTTGTCTTGTTGATGAATTTCTTTTGAACTTATGAAGTTCTTGTGTTTTTGTTTATAAGAGAGTAACAACACTTTGTAATCCTTCTACTTTAGGATTCTTTATTAAAATGTCAATTTTTGAGTCTACTCAAATCTTATTGAGTTTGAATTCCCTCCCACTCGTTTCTAGCATCCATAAATTTCTTCTCGAGGAATATAGTATGCCTAGTAATGAAAAACACTTTAGTCTAGTGGTAAGATATTGACATATTTATCCTACTTTGGATATCTCACAATTTAGCACTTTATTAATTTTAAGCTACAGTTTATCTTTGTCAAACTTTTAACATACACTTTATAGCCTCAAATCTTAAGGAAAGATTAATTCATTTTATTTTCTTTCCCATATGTCATATGTGATGCATTTAAATAGATTCAATTAGAATCCTATTGAATGTAAATGTTATAGTAAAGAGTATTTTTCCAAAGATAGAGATATTAATTTGACTCATCATGGACTGATCATGTCTAAAATATGATGTCTATAGAGAATCTAATTCTCTTTTAGGTGATATAAAATTTTAGCATTCAAGTATTTATTTTCTCAATCTAATCGAGATGCCTCAATACTCTTACTAGTTCGTCATATGACTTTTCAAGTCTAAACTTTTAAACATTTCAAATGCTTTAGACTTATGTCTTGTAACCAAAACATTATCTACTATCATTAAAGGTTATATGACATGCATGTTCTCCTCTCACTTGGGTAAATATCGACCCATATACATCTCTATGTACAAGGTCTTTATTAATTAGTAACTCTTTCTCTTTTTCAACTAAAAAGGGATCCATCTCTCTTTGTCAAGTAAACAAAATTCCTTAGACATCATCAAATGATTCAAGATATCCTTTGCATAAGTAAGTCTGGATATGGAATTCTTGCTTATATGACTAAGTTTGACGTTGCTTACTAACTAATGTTTATTTAGATCATTTGAGTCTTCAAGTTTTTATGTTATACACTTAGGAGTTATGTTTAGAAAATATAATCATTATCAAGATATTTCCATAAAAACTCATCTTTAAAAATAACCATTATTCTTCAAAACGAAATACTCATTCAAAACAAGAAATGAAAATAAGATCTTTAATCTCTACTAAAATAATAATAATTGAGTCTTAGAACATTCCTACATGGTATTGCTAACTTTCAAATACCTACATCTAGTGGTCTAACTATTGATCCATTGTAGTCGTGTAGATTTTTCCTCGAAGGTATCTTCCTTCCTTTTTTAAGCTCCTATACATTTCAAAAAATGTAAGAACCACATTTAGTAGTATATACTCATGAGGTGGAATTTAGAAATACAAGAACTAGTATTAATAACATAAATTCTCGAAGTGGTAGTAGAACTCTTTTTTACAACCGTTCTAAGTACTTCTTGCAGTTGCACTTCTAATGTTTTTTCTTGTGACAATGAAAGCAAACTATATCCTTGGGCTATTCCGAGTCTCAGCCTTTTCACTCCTCTAGTAGGCACGATTGAAGACTTCTTTTTCTTATTAGGCTTCTTTTTGCCCTTCACTTTATCTTTTCCTTTGTTAATAGAAGTACATAACTTTTGTTCTTCTTGTTAATTTCAGAGTTGAGCCTCCCTTACCATGGATAATAACTCTCCAAGAGTCTTTTACATGGGCATCATGTTAAAGTTCATGATGAACTTTCCAATGCTATTGGGGAATGATTGCAATACTAGGTCAATGGATAATTCAGCATTCATTCCAATTTCAAGTTCAACCGGACTATTGATATAGCCTATCATTTTAGTGATATATTTTTTGACATTAGATCCCTTATCCATTCTAGCTCTAAAGAGCTTCCTTGCTATCTTATAGTGCTCATGCCTAGTATTCTCCTCAAGTAAGCTTTTGAGCTTTGCTATGATGTCAAAAGCTTTTGAGCTTTTGTGTTTGTGCTCGTGTTCCAAAGTCATAGCAGCAAGCATGATGCGCTATGTAGTGATCGCATCATTTCTATGTTTGATCCATGTTTCATGAACTTTAGCTTGAACTAGAGGAGGCTCAACTCGGGAGAGCTTTCTCTATCGTATAGAGAATTTTCTCATGTTGAAGGACTATCCTTAAATTCATTTTCTAATCGAGGAAGTTTGAGCAATTAAAGGCATACTTCCATCAATGATCGATCCTATCGATGTGTTGCCAATCATACTATGCAATCCGACGAGATAGAAAAAGCATACAATTTGGTAAATTAAATTACATAAAATAAAACAAAGCATAAATTAAAAAAATAAAATCTATGTTTCCTCTCACTATTTTCTTCAAGTTCTATATCCTTTAATATAAAACTCGAAGAAAACTTTTCAATTCATTTTCTTAGTGGGTTAGATTCCCATTCTCTAACATGCATTAACCTCGAGTTATCTTAACAAGCTAAACATGAAGGATTTGGTAGGTAACTCCTTACAAATTACATCTAATGTAATTCCTAATTTCATAAGTATGAAAACTTCTTATCTCATCATATCTTATGTGAATACCAATCCTTGCGTATAAGTTTATTAGACCTTGATTTATCTCAACAAACCTAAAAAACTCGTTTAAGTTAGACCCAACATTCGAGGACATCATATGGCCTGTGATTTTTTTCGTCGAGGAAAAAATTACCTTATGTTATCTCAACAAGCCAACAACGACTAAGAGAGTTCTCACCTCATAACGTTGGAAAGCAATTAACTTAATATATTATTTGAAGGATTTAATATGATTGGTCTCATCCTAGCATGCATACTAAACAATAATCATATTATTCCTAACATGCATATTAATATTGATCTCATAACATTCATACATCTCTTGAATGACTAAAAGACTAGTGAATGGTAATAGATTTATAATACTAGTCTCCTCGAGCCATAAGGAGCCTAGTTGGTCAATTCCTAAGTGAAAAATTATTACAAATTCTTCATAAATGTCTTCATTTCTTGATGCCTTCTCTTTATATCTATTCTAATTACTATGTTCTTTTTTTACATTCAAGAGAAGTAAGATGCAAAGAGAAATACAATAGAATATTAGAGAAGATAGGATACGTAGGTCTTATTTTTTAAAAAATTATAAACATTAACTCACAAAACTAGGTCAACTCATCTATACCATTCACCCATGCTTCAACCATAATGATACAAGGCATACTAATGAAACACATTTCATTCATAAAATAATTATAAATCTAAGGTTTTGCTCATTTTACAAATTTATCAAAATTTCTCTAAATTTCAATTTTAAAACCTTTGTGGGCCTTGGGCCAACTTTAGGCCAATGGGTTTTTGGGCCTCGAGGGCCTATGGGCTTGATGCCTAAACTCTTGACTTGCTACCGTGGCCAATAGCTCGGTGTAAGGGTGCCTAGTCGGTGGCCTACAACTCAGCCTATGCACCCAAGCATGCTACCTAGTCTACTACTTAGCCCACGTGCTTAGTGTGCGACTTGGCATATAGTGCCTTATGCGCACACCTAGCTTATAACTAGCCAAGTGGGGCTATTGTGCACATGAGCATTGACATCCAATGTCGGCCTCATATGCCCCCATTGATTTTTACCTAAACTTCAATTTTATAAATATATAAAATACAAAAAACATAAGATTTGTAATTAATCATAGCTAATTCAAAGAGTTAATAACAATTAACAAATCATATAATCAAATGTTCAATAGAGGCTCTAAAACCAATTGAAGTATCATACATCTTATAGAGGTACGGAATAGACAAAAATTTTCCTCCATTTAAGGGCTCAAGATTAAGTGATTGAATCTACTAACCATATATCCATGAATTTAAGGCAATGGATAAAGAATAAGCTCTTGTAATGTAAATCTAAATTCTTTTAAATGAAAAGCTATCTAAGTATCCGACCTCTCTTAATGATCCATGTAGTCCAAATACCCATAAAGAAGCACTCAAAACCGATAGGATGCTAGCTCCACCTTTTATGATTTGTGTAGTGCTTCCTATAGAAATCAATCCCGAGCAATTTTATGACAACCTTAAAAGATAAAAAAATAGTATGGCGTGCAAGGGTTTTTGGAGAAAAATATTTTCTCCCATTTTCTTTCTTTGCCATGTGCCTTATACGTTTTTAGGATCGGTTGAATTTCCCTTTTTTCCTTCGTTGGCCGAATTTTCTCTCCTAAAAAATCCTCTCTTTATGCCATACCTCCCCTCTAATTTATAGGGGGAGAGTTTTCTTGTTCTCCAAGGACAAAGAGAGGGGTAGTCCTAATTGGACTTATGGTTGTTGCTTCATTATCCTTCAAGGATGAGGAGTTATTTTGCGAGTGGACTTTTGATCATTATCTTTAAAACATTCATCCTTATCCAATAAAGTTGATGTTTATCCTCTTACAAAAATATCTTAAGGCTTTTAATTAAACCTAATGGGCCAAAAAAATTATAGACTAATTAATTTTTTTGGACTATCTAAATAAATAATCTTAAATTATTTCATTCGGGTCCACGTTAGGAAACAATTTTCTAAAATATCATTTAAGCTAAATTAGGAAACTCATTTCCATTTTAGGTTATTTATATCTAAATTTGGACCTAACTTCTAAGTTGGAAAACTGATTTCTAAAATAAGAAACTTTCCTTTTTAGAATCCTTCTTATTTAAGGAAACTTTTCATTTTGGAAGCCCTTTCCAAAATAGGAAACTTTCAAAATTGAAAATTTTTTCCAATATCTTTGCTTTTTATTTATCATGTGAATACTTAAACTTATGCGTGCGACTCAATAGGCTTTTAGAGATGTTAGCAATGTATCTAGAATAAAAGACTCCCTTTTATCTCTTGATACATAAATCAAGATTGGCATCTAGCAAGGCATCATGATTAGCTAATTCTCTATGAGGATTCATGAGCATGGTTACCATATAATTCAATCCTCATGTCAACTTATCATAGTGTGATCTCAAACTTAGTTATAAGTCTTGGTCGATTATGATCACGCAAGTTTTCTTCGGTTCCTAAATGTCTTGGCTCTTAGTCTAAACCAATTATGCTCTATTGATGTACTCTTAGTTTGGCCACAGATTTTTTGAGTAGACATTTATTGAAGTATAATGTGATAACTCCTTTAGCATACAATGAATGACATGTCTTATCTTAGTCATACACGTACCTCCATTAAATTCCTAGTGGAACTAATGAATTGACCACGTGCAACCCATTAATGGGTCCATTGAAACAACTCGTCAAAGTGCATAAATCCTCTAATAAGACAACCATGATGACTTCAAGTTTAAGGACCATTTATATCGATCTCATATGAGATTCTCATAGGCTAAAACCAAAGGTGTTCTCATGATGAGTCATGTCTAATGATATTTTCTCTAACATAAATCACCTAAGTGCTTGCTTTGGCACCACCATACCAATAGGTGTGAGATCTCCTATTACTATCACATAAAATGAGCATAATACTCATAAGTCTATCCACACATAATCAATGTCCATTCTCGATAATGCTACAATTTGAAATGTTTAATGATATTATTTATATGCGGTAGTTTTGTCTTACATCTTTCGATCAATCGTTTTTGCAAATACATATCATAAAGAATTCTATCTAATTATACTGAATTTATCAACATGAAAACCCAAGAATCAATATATTATTATTAAAATAAATGATGCAATAATACATTAACTCAAGCCCATCAAAAAATGGTTGGATCCTTAGCACCTACACTAACACTCTCTCCCTCACTCCCTCTCTCTCCCTCTCTCCCTCCCTTCATCTCTCTCTACACCCTCTCTCTCTCCCCATCTCTCTCTTCATCTCTCCCTCTCTCCCTTTCTTTGATAAGAGCATAATTTGTACAAGTTTTATGGTTTTTTACATTGAACGTTAGGGTATTTATTTTATTATATTTAGGAAATTAAGATGAAGATAATAATTTTGGGTTTTATATGAAAAATAATGAATCGAATCAAATAAACTCAAGCAAAAGTAAATAGAAGCTAAAGCCATGAAAAAGCTTAATGTGACACACAATCGTGTGAATTACAAGAGGAAATAGCTACTGGTTATGTGAAACAAAGGAGAAATTTTATGGTTGTTCAACAAAAAAATCACATGGGTAGTAGCAATCCACATGGCATGGACTAAAGAAACGACATGTGTTAAAGTGAGAAGTAATCCAAAGGATTAAGCAACAAGGGCATATAAGTAGAAGATAATGGTATGGGATGAAGAAACAATTCCATATGGGCGAAGCCGGAGATAAAAGATGAAGTAAAAGAAGATATGAGATGAAGTGCTAGTGTCACATGGTCATATGCCTTTATCCTTTAAGCCATGTAACATAAGTAAGCTAAGGTTGCAAACCATGTGAAGCAAAAGAGCAAGCCGTATGTGTTAAACCATTAAGTCATGTGTCAAAATAAGGCTCCCATATGTATGTTATAACTATACTTATGTCTATAAATAGAGATGTTAAGGATCCTTCTAGAGATACCCCTATTTAGGAGCCACCGAGAGATAGTAAAAAAGATAGTAAAAATCCTTTCTTGTTATCAACCATGAATCACTAAGAACCTTTCTTAGTTCAAGGGAAGTTGGAGCTTTGGTAAAATCATTCTAAGATCTTAATGTGTTTCAATTCTAAACTTATTCTTTTGGAGTATTTTATGTTTTTTTATGCTATATGAATATGATTATGTAATTAATCGATTAGAGTGTATGATAGTTACTTAATCGTTATAATCTTTTGCTCGCTAAGTATTCAAGTCTATATAATTAATTATCTAAACTTACTATGGTTATAACTAAGTGTTAATGATTGTAAATGCATTTTTGTTTATTCCCTTGGTAAACATAGAACTAGATTAAACTCTTCTAGTGTATAAAAGGTTTATTTAGCTTTACCTATCTTTCTCTCATTTAATGCTTGGTTTTGGATAAAATCTGCTAGCATCTACTAGATTGTTCCATAGCTAGGGATTAATCAAATAATTTCTATTTGGTTAACAAATCATTAAGGAAAGATTGGGATAACATATATGTTATTGTCTTATGGTGAATATTTTAGGTAAGAATAAGTTAACGTTTGAATCACCGATCGGAGATTAAACCAAAAGTGGAAAATACTATTCAACCAAGGCTTCAATCATTATTGGTATATCTCTATTTACTTTGACTACCTTTACTCGTTATAAGCAAACCAAACCCCTTCTTTTACCTTTACATTACTTTGGAAAAAATCGGAAGAAAAAAGATAATGATTGAACCATCTTTCTCTATGGGATCGACCCTTACTTACCCTACATACGAGTCTTTTGATTGGGTTTTGTAAGGAATATAAATACAACTAATTTGTTAGCGATACAACATGTCATCAAATTTTAACATTATTGCTAGAAAAGATTTCATTCAACTTGATTGTTCGTAAATAATTTGATTCTTTCTTTCCTCAAGATATTCGAAGAGGAAGTCAAGGTTAATCTAGACAACACTCGTACTCTTAAAGAATTGGTCGCTCCAAACCCGAACCTTCAACCTTTATGCATTGAATATCCGGATATTAAGCTAGCATTTGAGCTTAAATCTAGTCTAATCCATCTCTTGCCTAATTTTCATTTTTTGTTAGATGAAGACCCATACAAGCATCTCAAAAAATGTGATATTTTCTGCTCTAGCATGAAACTAGTTAGGATATCCGAGAAATAGATCAAGTTGAGGGCCTTTTCATTTTCATTGGTCGACTCAACCAAGGATTGGCTCTACTATTTGCCATCCAAATCGGTTAATACCTTGAATGAAATGGAAAGAATATTTCTAGAAAAATGTTTTCCTACACTCAAGTTATAAACATTCGTAAGGAGATATGTATGATTAGAGAACACACAAAGGAGACACTATATGACTATTGGGGGAGATTCAAGAAACTATGTATTAGTTGCCCTCACTATCAATTCGATGAACGACTATTGATCTAGTACTTTTATGTAGGACTTTTCCCACAAGATAGGGTCATGATAGATGTAGCTAGTAGTGATATTTTTATTTCTAACATGGTTGCTAACTCCTAAACATTTAGTTCTAGATATGACCATCCTCCTCGAAAGAAAGCAAATGAAATTAGTATCACCACACTTAAGCATTAAATTTTTGGATTAATCTCCTTGATGAGACAAGTGGCAACAAATGGCATACATTAAATGAAAACATATGCAATATGTTCGGTGTCCTTCTTTGTATGATGACTTTACCAAACAAGCCAATGTTGTAGGTGGTTTTCCAAAGCTATTACAACAAAGAAGATATGATGTTCATCCTGGATAGAGAAGTCATATGCACTAGAATTAATTGAATAATCAAGATGGTATTTAGTAAAAAAGGCCTTACCAACCACCATTATAGAAGTAACAAGCTTCAACTTTAGGTTCGACCTATCATTGGAAGACATGGTGAAAACATTGATTTAGAATATTGCTCAACTTTAGAATAACACCATGCAATTCCAACGAGTACACAAGAACAAGTATCCGAAATTGAGAGACTCAAATAAGCCGGATTACTACTACTATGGGAAAATTAGAGGCCTAAAGTTTGGGAAAACTTCCTTCCCCAACACTTGTAAAACCAAAAGAAAATACAAATGCCATAACATTGTGAAATGGGAAAGAGATAAAGGAACAATGTAAGGCTCTTCTATTAAAAGATGAAGAAAAGACAAAAAAGGAACTTGAAGTGCTCCCAATAGTCCCTAAGGTAAATTCCCAAACTCATGTGAATAAAGATTTAGTTAATTATTATTTTTTTCCAAATAGATTTACAAAATCAAAGAACAAAGATAAAGATACTGAGATATTGGAGATACTTAGAAAGGTGGAGATGAACATACCTCTCATTGATACAATTAAACAAGTTCTATGATATTCAAAATTCTTGAAGGAGTTATGCACTTTAAGCGAGAAATTGAAGGGAAACAAGAAGGTAAGTATAAGCGAGAATGTGTTTGCCACTTCTAAAGAAAATGTCCTCCAATGTGTAAAGATATATGTATATTCAAAATCCCTTGTATGATAGGTAACACTAGATTTCAAAAGGCCATGCTAGATTTAGGAGCTTCAATCAATGTCATGCTATATTCTTCTTACATGATTTTGGATTTTGGGCTTTTGAATGAAACTCGTAGTTATAATTCTATTACTAGATAGATCTATTGCCCACCCAAAAGGGTTGTTGAGGATGTTTAGTGCGGGTCAATGAGTTGGTTTTTCAAGTAGATTTTTATGTTCCGAGGATGGAGGAAGGAAACTCATTGACTTCAACATCCTTTCTGTTGGATAGACCATTTTTAAACATAGTAAAGATGGAAATAGATGTTCATAAGGGAACATTAACTATGAAATTTGACGAGTGAAATAGTTCACTTCAATATTTTTGAAGTGCTAAGGTATCCTAGTGATGTCCACTCTACTTTATCTTTGGATATTATTGATTGCTTGTCACAAGATGTGTTTGACCTAGATAATCAAGAAAAGTTAGTAGCTATACTAGATATATCTATTGCCTACCCTAAAGGGGTTGTTAAGGATGTTTTGGTACGGGTCAACGAGTTGGTTTTTCGAGTAGATTTTTATGTTCTAAGGATGGAGGAAGGAAGCTCATCGACTTTAACATCCTTCTATTAGAGAGACCATTTTTAAAGATAGTAAAGATGAAATAGATGTGCATAAGGGAACATTAACTATGAAATTTGATGGTGAAATAGTTCACTTTAATATTTTTGAAGCGCTAAGTTATCCTAGTAATGTCCACTCTATTTTGTCTATTGATATTATTGATCGCTTGTCACAAGATGTGTTTGACCTAGATAATTAAGATAAGTTAGTAACTATACTAGATAGATCTATTGCCTACCCTAAAGGGGTAGTTGAGGATGTTTTGGTGCGAGTCAATGAGTTGGTTTTTCAAGTAGATTTTTATGTTCCGAGGATGGAGGAAGGAAACTCATTGACTTCAACATCCTTCCTATTAAAGATGAAAATAAATGTGAATGAGGGAACATTAACCATGGAATTTGATAATGAAATAGTTTTCTTCAATATTTTTGAAGTGCTAAGGTATCCTAGTGATGTCCACTCTATTTTATTTATTGATATTATTGATTGCTTATCACAACATGTGTTTGACTTAGATGATCAAGATAAGTTATTAGCTACAATTAGCATGAGGCTAGAATAAGATACCTTTTAGACTTTTGATTTTACTCTTGATGATGAGACGAAGAAATGGTGTTTTCGTTAAACTCTTTGCCTTCAATCTATAGCAAGTTTAAAATTTCTAAAATTGAATTACCTTTATACCACTTCAAACTAATACCTTCGTTGTGTAGGCACTAGTTATTGAACTCAAACCATTACCAGGACACTTAAAGTATGTTTTCTTGAGAGAGGGAAAAACTTTAATTAATCATAGTTATAAGAAAAGAAAATAGTTTGAGTGCTCAAAGACCATAAAACGACCATAGATGGACCATAGGCGACTAAAAGGTATTAGTCCTTACGCATGCATGCATAGAATACTTCTAGAAGAGGTATCTAAACCAAGAAGAAAAGTGTAAATCCCTCTAGTGATGGAAGCGGTAAAGAAAGAAATTCTAAAATTGCTTGATGTTGTGTGGTCTATCTAATTTCACACGGTAAATAGGTAAGTCCGAGTTTAAGTGGTGCTAAAAAAGACATGGATTACAATAGCTAAAAATCAAAATTTCCCTCTCCTATTAATTGATAAAATGCTCGAGCAATTGGCCAATAGATCTTATTATTATTTACTTGATGGTTATTTTGGATACAATCTGATTGTGATAACCCCAAAAGATTAAGAAAAAACAACTTTGACATGCTCATTTGGTACCTTTGTTTATAGAAGAATGTCCTTTGGTATCTATAATGCACCGACCACATTTCAAAGGTGTATTGTAAGTATTTTTTTAGATTATATTGAGCATAGTATTGAAGTTTCTATGGATGAATTTACGAGTGCATGGAGACTCATTTTATGCATGCTAAGATAATATAAATTATGTACTTGAAAGATGCATTAAAACTAACCTTGTTCTTAATTTTGAAAAAAGTCATTTACCGTAGAACAAGGAATAGTTTTAGGACATGTCATTTCATCTAAGGGAATTGAGGTTGATAAGGCAAAAATACACATTATGCAAAATGTACCTTACACAACAAGTGTGTCGAAAATTTTTCCTTTCTTTATGATATAGGTTTTTATAGGAGGCTTATCAAGGACATCTCAAAATTTCCTTACCTCTATGCCATTTGTTGCAAAAGAATGTACCATTCGAATTCCATGAAGGGTGCAAGGAAGCTTTTGATAAGTTAAAGTCGATGCTAATATCAACACTTTATCTAACCACATGATTAGCGTCGACCTTTAAAATCATGTGTGAAGAAAGCAATTTTGCTTTAGGGGTTATCCTTGGTCAACAAATTGGCAAAAAGGTGCACGCCATTTACTATGCTTCAAGAGCCCTTAGTCCAACACAATACAACTACTCTACCATAGAAAAGTAACTTTTTGCAATTGTATTCACCTTTGATAAGCTTAGACATTATATACTTGGTTTAAAAGTTATTGTATATTCTAACCATGTAGTATTAAGGTATCTATTGTAAAAAAAAAGGAAGCAAAACCAAGGTTGATTAGGTGGATCTTCTTGCGTCAAGAATTCAATTTTGAAATCAAGGATTAAAAAAGGTGGAGAATCTAGTGGCTAGTCATCTTAGTTGGATAGTGAAGTAAAAGGATGGAATACCTTTACACAAGTTATTTTCGGATGATTATCACTTCGAGGTAAGGACCCATGGTATTTCAATATAATTAACTATCTAACAAAGCATGAAATACCTATTATTTTTATTAGGGCTTGTAAAGATAGAATAAAAAGGATGCCAAATATTATTTGTGGGATGATCCTTATTTATGGAAGTATTGCTCGACCAAGTAATTACGAGATGTGTGCCTAAGCATGAGTTTCGATCTATTCTTATAGTTTTTCATGCATATACTTATGGTGGACATTTCGAACCTAACAAAGCTGTTAGGAAGATACCCGAATATGGCTTTTATTAGGCAAGTTCATTTAGAGATAGGGAGATAGAGAGAGGGAGAGATAGAGATAGGGAGAGAGTGATAGAGAGGCGGGGGAGAGACGAGAGGGAGACGGAAGGGAAAGAGAGAGTTGATAGAGAGAGGGAAAGAGGAAGAAGGGAGAGAGAGAGGGATAGAAAGAGTGAGAGAGAGAAAGAGAGAGAGAGGGATGGAGAGAGAGGGAGAGGGAAAGAGAGGCAGAGAGAGGGAGAGAGAGAGAGGCGGAATGAGGGAGAAGAAGGAAGGAAAGAGTGAGAGAGAAGGCGAGAGGGAGAGGGGAGAGATAGGGAGGGAGAAAGGAGAGAAAGGGAGAGAGGTAGAGGGAGGGAGCAAAAAAGGGACGGGGAGAGAGGAAGAAAGAGAGAGGGGAGAGAGAGATGGAGAGAGGAAGGGAGAGAGACCGAGTGAGAGAAGGACAAAGGAAGGAAGAGAGATAGAGATGGAAAGAGATAGAAGGAGTGAGAGGGGGAGAGATAGAGATGGAAAGAGAGGGAGAGAGAGAGAGGGAAGAGAGGGAGAGGAAGAGTAATAGAGGGAGAGAGAGGCAGAGAGATATGAAGGGAGAGAGAAAGAGATAGAGAGAAAGGGAGAGATAAAAAGGGAGAGAGAGGAGAGAGAGAAGGAGAGAGGGAGATAGAGGGTGAGAGAGGGGGAGCGAAGGAGAGAGCGAGAATGAGAGAGAAAGAGGGAGAGAGGAAGAGAAAAGGGAGAGAGAGAAGAGAGAAAGCATATGAGGGGGAGAGAGAGTGAGAGGGAGAGATAGAGAGAGGAAGAGACAAGAGAGGGAGATAGAGAGAGAGGAATGGAGAGAAAACAAAAGAGGATCGAGAGGGAGAGGGAGATAAAAGAGAGAGGAAGAGGAAGGGTAAGAGAGAAGAAGTATGAAAGAGAGAAGGAGAGAGAGAGAGAGAGGGAGATAGGGAAAAAGAGAGAGAATGGAGCGAGAGAGGGAGGATGATAGAGAGAGGGGGATAGAAAAAAAAGGGATGGAAAGGGAGAGAGAAGGGAGAGAGGGAGAGAGGGAAATAGAGGAGGAGGAGATAGAAAAGGTGACAAAGAGGGAGAGAGGCGGGGAAGAGAGGAAGGGAGAAGGAGGGAGAAGGAGAGACAAGGAGAGAGAGGGAAAAAGAATAATAAAGATAGTGAAGTGAAAGAGGATAGAGAGAGAAAGGAAAAATGGGAGGGAGGAAAAGTGGGAGGGAGAGATAGAGGGAAAAGAGAGAGAGGGAGTGTGGGAGGGAAGTTAGGAAAAGAGAGAGGGAGAGAGAGATATTAAGGGAGAGAGTGAGAGAGAGAGGGATAGTGTGAAAGCGGGGAGAGAGAGAGGGAGTGAAGGAGAGAGGCGAGGGAGAGATAGGGAGACGGGAAGTGAGATAGAGGGATAGAGCAAAGGAAAGGGAGAGAGAGCGAGGAGAGTGAGGGGGAGAAAGAAGGGGATACGGAGGGAGTGATAGGTAGCAAGAGTGGGAGAGGGAGAAAGAGAGGGAAAGAAAAAGAGGGAGAGAGTAGGAAAATGAGAGAGTCGAGAGAGGGAAAGAGAGAAGGAAGAGAGAGGGAGGGGGAGAGAGAGGGGGAGGGAGAGAGGGAGAAAGGGATAGAGAAAGAGATAAAGAGAGTCGAAATGAAGAGAGGGAGAAAAAGGATGAATTGAAGAGGGAGAAGGAGAGAGAACAAGAGAAGAAGAGAAAGATGACTTAAGAGGGAGAGAGAGCAAAAGAGAGGGAGGGAGAAAAATAGGGGAGGGAGGGAGGGAGAGAAAGAGGGAAAAAGAGTGAGAGATGGAAAGGAAGAGGGAGGGAGAGGGTGAGAAAGAGGAAGGAGGAGAGGGAGAGCGAAAAGAGAGGGAGAGAGAAACTAGGAGAAGGAGAGGGATAGAGGGTGATGGGAGAGATAGAGAGGGAGAGAGTGGGAAATAGAGAGAGTTAGAGAGGGATGAGAAGGAAATGGGAGAGAGGGAGAGAGGGGAGAGAAAGAGAGGGAAAAAAGGCGAGAGGGTTGGAGAAAGAGGGAGGGAGAGAGGGGTGAAAGAGAGAGGGAGGAAAGGATGGACAAGGAGATAGAGAGAGTGAGAGAGAAAGGGTGAGAGAGACAAGTAGGGGGAGAGTGATGGAGAGAGGGAGAGAGAGAGAAAGGGAGAGTGATAGAGAGTGAAAGGGAAAGGAGGAGAGAGAAGGAGAGAGAGAGATAGGAGAGAGATAGATAGAGAGATAGAGAGTAGGAAAAAGGGAGAGGGAAAGAGAGGGAGAGAGAAGGGGATAGAAGGAGTGGGAGGGAGGAAGGGAGAGAGAGGGAGGCGGTGGTTGAGTTAAGGAGGGAGAGGGAGAGAGAGGGGAGGGAGAGAGGTAGAAAGGGATCCGAGAAGAGATAAAGAGAGTTAGAGATGAAGAGAGGGGGAAAAAAGAAGAAATGAAAAGGGAGAAGGAGAGAGAACAAGAGAAGGAGAGAAAGAGAGAAAGATGACTTAAGAGGGAGAGAGCAAAAGAGAGGGAGGGAGGGAGGGAGGGAGAGAAAAAGAGAAGCGAGAGAAAGAGAGGGATAGAGGGTGGTGGGAGAGATAGAGAGGGAGAGAGTGGGAAATAGAGAGAGTTGGAGAGGGATGAGAAGGAAAGGGAGAGAGGGATGGAGGGGAGAGAAAGAAAGGGAAAAAAAGGCGAGAGGGGTGGAGAAAGAGGGAGGGAGAGAGGGGAGGGTGAAAGAGAGAGGGGGAAAAGATGGAGAAGGAGATAGAGAGAGTGAGAGAGAAAAAGAGAGAGAAAAAGAGGGGAGAGAGAGAGAGGGAGAGGGGGAGTGATAGAAAGTGGAAGGGAAAGGAGGGGAGAGAAGGAGAGAGAGAGATAGGGGAGAGGTAGATAGAGAGATAGAGAGTAAGAAAAAGGGAGAGGGAAAGAGAGGGAGAGAGAGAAGGACAAAAGGAGTGGGAGGGAGGAGGGAGGAGGGAGAGAGAGGGATAGGGTGGTTGAGTTAAGGAGGGAAAGGGAGAGAGAGAGGGAGGGAGAGAGGTAGAAAGGGATCC
This sequence comes from Dovyalis caffra, assembly GCA_963924115.1. Taxonomy (NCBI): domain Eukaryota; kingdom Viridiplantae; phylum Streptophyta; class Magnoliopsida; order Malpighiales; family Salicaceae; genus Dovyalis; species Dovyalis caffra. The sequence goes on from CAWUPB010001189.1 coordinate 934,053, forward strand.
AGAAAGAGATAAAGAGAGTCGAGAGATGAAGAGAGGGAGAAAAAAAGGAGAAATGAAGAGGGAGAAGGAGAGAGAACAAGAGAAGGGGAGAAAGAGAGAAAGATAACTTAAGAGGAAGAGAGCGAAAGAGAGGGAGGGAGAGGAAGGGGGATGGAGGGAGAGAGAGGAAGAGGGAAAGAGAGGGAGAGATGGAGAGGAAGAGAGAGGGAAAGGGTGAGAAAGAGGGAGGAAAAGGAGGGAGAGCGAAAGAGAGAGGTAGAGAGAAACAAGGAGAAGGAGAGGGATAGTGGGTGATGGGAGAGATAGAAAGGGAGAGAGAGGGAAATAGAGAGAGTGCAAGAGGGAGAAGAGGGAGAGGGATAGAGAGGGGTAGGGAGAGAGAGATATAAAAGGAAAGAAGGAGAGAAAAAGTAGGGGAGAGATGAAGAGAGACGAGAAAGAAAGTAAAAGGAGAGAGAGGGAGAGGAAGAGAGGCGAGAGATAAAAAGGGGAGAAATAAAGAGGGGAGAGATACATATAGAGTTGAAAGAGAAAGAGGGAGAGATAGAGAGAGTGTGAGAGAGGGAAAGAGAGATGGAGGAGAGAGGGAGGGGGAGAGAGGGATTGAGAGACAAGGAGAGAGTGAGAGAGGGATAAAGTGAGAAAGAAGGAGAGAGGAAGGGGAAGAGAATGGGGGAGAGAGGAAGAAAGAAGAGGAGAGTGAGATTAGGAGAGAAAAAGATAGAAGGAGAGAGAGTAAGAGAGATAGAGGGGAAGAGAGAGTGAGAGTAGAAGGGAGAGAGAGGGAGAGAGAGAGTGAAAAAGAGGTAGAGGGGCGAGAGAGAGAGGGAGGGAGAGAGGGGGAGGGTGAAAGAGAGGGAGGAAAAGATGGAGAAAAGGAGAGCTAGAGAGAAAGGGAGAATGAGACGAGAGAGGGGAGAGTGATGAAGAAAAGGAGAAAGGGAGAAAGAGAGGGAGAGAGGGAGTGATAGAGAGTGAAAGGGAAATGAGGAGAGAGAAAGAGAGAGGGAGATAGGAGAGAGATGGACGAGAGAGATATAGAGAAGGAAAAAGGGAGAGGGAAAGAGAGGGAGAGAGAAAGAGAGGTAGGAAGGAAGGGAGATAGAGGGAGGGAGAGGGTAAAGGAGGGAGAGAGGAAGAGAGGGAGAAAGGGATCGAGAAAGAGATAAAGAGAGTCAAAGATGAAAAGAGGGAGGAAAAAGGAGAAATGAAGAGAGAGAAGGAGGGAGAACCCGAGAAGGAAAGAAAGATGACTTGAGAGGAGAGAGAGGAAAAGAGAGGGAGGGAGAGAAAGGGGGAGGGAGTGAGGGAGAGAATGAGGGAAAGAGACAAAGAGATGTAGAGGAAGAGAGAGTGAGAGGGTGAGAGAGAGGGATGAAAAGGGAGGGAGAGTGAAAGAGAGGGAGAGAGAAATAGAGAGAAGGAGAGGGATAGTGGGTGATGGGAGAGATAGAGGGGAGAGAGAGGGAAACAGAGGGAGACATAGAGAGTGGGATAAAGAACGGTAGGGAGAGAGAGAGAGATAAAAGGAAAGAAGGAGAGAAAGAGTAGGGGAGGGATGGGGAGAGAGAGAAAAGAAAGTAAGGGGCGAGAGAGGGGAGAGAAAGGGAGGGAGGAAGGGAGAGAGGGAGAGGGAGAGGGTGAGTAAAGGAGGAAAAGGGAGAGAGAGGGGGAGGGAGAGAGGGAGAAAGAGATTGAGAAAGAGATAAAAGGAATCGAGAGATGAAGAGAGGGAGAAAAAGGAAGAAATAAAGAGGGAGAAGGAGAGAAAGATGACTTGAGAGGGAGAGAGAGCGAAAGAGAGGAGGGAGAGGAAGCGGGAGGGAGGGAGGGAGAGAAAGAGGGAAAGAGAGGGAGAGATGGAAAAGAAGAGGTAGGGAGAGGGTGAGAGAGAGGGAGAAAGAGGGAGGGAGAGCGAAGGAGAGGGATAAAGGGTGATGGGAGAGATAGAGAGGGAGAGAGAGGAAGGGAGACAGTGATAAAGGGAGGAGAGAGAGATGGATAGATGGATAGAGAGGGGTAGGGAGAGAGACATATAAAAGGAAAGAAGGAGAGAAAGGCTATGGGAGAGACGAAGAGAGAGGGAAAAAAACTAAAAGGATAGAGAGAGGGGAAGGAGAGAGCCTAGAGATAAAGAGAGGGAGAAGGAAATAGGAGAGAGATAAAAAGAGAGGAAGAGGGGAGAGGCGAGTCGAGAGAGAGGGAGATTGAGAGGGAGAAAGAGAGAGGAATAGAGAGGGGAGAGAGACGGATAGAGTTGAAAAAGAGAGAGGGAGAGATGGAGAGAGTGTGAGAGAGGGAAAGAGAGATGGAAGAGAGAGGGAGGGAGAGAGAGAGGATTTGAGAGACAATGACGGACTAAGAGAGGGATAGAGTGAGAAAGAGGGAGAGAGGAAGGGGAAGAGAATAGGGGAGAGAGGAAGAAAGAAGAGGAGAGTGAGATTTGAGAGCAAAAGATAGAGGGAGAGAGAGTAAGAGAGATAGAGGGGAAGAGAGAGGGAGAGTAGAAGGGAGAAAGGGAAGAGAGGGGAGAGAGAGGGAAAGATAGGTAGATGGGCGAGAGAGAGAGGGAGGGAGAGAGAGAGAGAGGGCGAAATAGAGAGGGAGCAAAAGATGGAGAGTTTCGGAGAGAAAAGGAGAAAGAGACAGAGAGGGGGAGAGAGAGGGAGAGGGGGAGTGATAGAGAGTGGAAGGGAAAGGAGGCGAGAGAAGGAGAGAGAGAGATAGGAAGAGATGGATAGAGAGATATAAAGAAGGAAAAAGAGAGAGGGAAAGAGAGGGGAGAGAAGGAGAGGGAGGAAGGGAGGGAGAGCGAGGGAGAGGGAGGGTAAGTAAAGGAGGGAGAGGGAGAGAGAGGGAGAGGGAGAGAGGGAGAAAGGGATCGAGAAAGAGATAAAGAGAGTCGAGAGATGAAAAAAGGGAGAAAAAGGGAGAAATGAAGAGGAAGAAGGAGAGAGAATAAGAGAATGAAAGAAAGATGACTTGAGAGGAGAGAAAGAGGGAAGGGAGGGAGGGAGAGACGAGAGGGAAAGAGAGGGAGAGATGGAGACTAAGAGAGAGGGAGGAAGAGGGAAAGAGAGTGAAAGAGAGAGGGAGAGAGAAATAGAGAGAAAGAGAGGGATAATGGGTGATGGGAGAGATAGAGGGGAGAGATAAGGAGAGAGAGGGAGACGAGAGAGAGTGGAATAAAGAGGGGTAGGGAGAGAGAGAGAGATAAAAGGAAAGAAGGAAAGAAAGAGTAGGGGAGGGATGAAGGGAGAGGGAAAATAAAGTAAGGGGCGAGAGAGGGGGATAGAAGGAGAGGGAGGGAGGAAGGGAAAGAAGGGGAGGGAGAGAGGGATAAAGGAATTGATAAAGAGATAAAGAGAGTCGAGAGATGAAGAGAGGGAGAAAAAGGGAGAAATGAAGAGGGAGAAGGAGAGAGAACAAGAGACAGAGAGAAAGATTACTTGAGAGGGAGAGAGAGAGAGAGGCGGGGAGAGGGAGGGAGGGAGAGAAAGAGGGAAAGAGAGGGAGAAATAGAGATGGAGAGATAGTGAGAGGGTGAGAGAGAGGGAGGAAGAGGGTTCTCTCTTTCCCTCCCTTCCTTTCTCTCTCTCTTTCTTCATCTATCTCTTCCACACTCCCTTTCTCTCCTTATCTCCCCGTCTCTCTCTCTTTATCCCTCTCTCCCTTTCTCCTTCTTTCCCCTTTCTCTCTACCCCTCTCTCTTCGACTCCCTATAGTTCTCTATGCCTCTATCTTTCTCTCTATCTCCCTCTCTCTCTTGCAATCTTTCCCTCTCCCTCTCTCTTCCACTCTTTTTCTCTCCATTTCTCTTTTTTCTTTCTCATTCTCTATTTCCATCTCTCTCTTTATCTCTCTCCTCCTCTCTCTCTTTCTCTCTCCCTCTCTCTCCCAATCACCCACCATCTCACTCTCTCTCCCTTTATTCACTCCCTCTCTTTCATTCTTACCCTCTCACCCCCTCTCACTCCCTTCCCTCTCTCTCTCCCTCTCTATCTCATCCTCTTCCCCTCCTCTCTCTCTCTCCTTCACCCTCTCTCTATCTCTATCTCTCTTTCTCTCTCTCTTTTCCCTCCCCCTCTCTTCCTCTCCCTCACTCTTTATCTCTCTTTATATCTCCCTTTTCTCCCTCGCGTTCTCTCTCCCTCTCTCCCTCTCTCTCTCCCTCTCCTTTTGACTCTCTCTCTCTCTTTCACTCTTTCCCTACCTCTCTTTAACTTTGCCTCTCCCTACCACTCTCTCCTCTTCTTTGCCTCTCTATCCCCCTTACTCTCTTCCCTTCCCTCTCTCCCCCTCTCTCTCCCACCTACTCCCCTCCCTCTCTCCCCCTCTCTCTCCCACCTACTCCCTCTTCCTCTTTCCCCTCCTCTCTCCCTCTCTCATTATCTATCTCTCTACCCCATTTACCTCTCTCTTTTAATATATATATATCCCACTCTCCCTCTCTCTCACTCTTTCTCTCCCCCTTCTCTCCCTCTCCTCTCTACCATTCCCTCTCCCTCCTTTTCTTTCCCTCTCTTCTCTATCTCTTCCTCCCTCTCTCACTATCTCTCCCCTATCATCCTCCACCTCTCCCTCTCTCTATCTCTCTCTCTTTATGTATCCCTTTTTCCTCTCTCCTTCTCCCTCTCCCTCTTTCCCCCTCTCTTTCTCCTTCTCTTGCTCTTCCTTCCCCTATCTCTTTCTAACCCTCTCCTTCGTCTCCCTCCCTCTCCATTACTCCCTCTCCTCCTCCCTCTCTTTTCTCTCTCCCCCTTTCCTTCTCCCTCCCTCTCTATCCCATTCTCTCTCTTCCTCATCTTCTCTTTGTTTCTCTCCCTCTCTCCCATTCTCTTTCTTTTTCTCTCGTCTCTCTTCTTATATATGTCTCGCTCTTTTTCCCTCTCTCCCTCACCTTTTCTCACTCTGCATCTCTTTATCTCTCTTCCTCTCTTGCCCTTTCTCTCTCCCTATTCCTCTTTCCCCTCTCTCCCTCTCTCCTTCTTTCTCTCTTTCTATTTCTCCCTCCCTCTTATCCTCCCACTCTCCCTCTTTACCTTTCGATCTTTCTCTCCTCTCTACCTCTTCCTCTATCTCTACTATTTTCTCTCCTTACCTCTCCCTTTGTCCCTTTCTCTCCCTCTCTCCCTCTATCTCTTTCCCCCCTCTCCCATTCTCTCACCTTCTCTTTTTATTTCTCTCTCCTTATCTATCTCGCCCTCTTCCTCTCTCTCCCTTCTTCCTCACCCTCTCTCCCAATCTCCTTCTCCCTCTCTCTCTCCCCCTCTCCCTCTCCCTTTATCTCTTTCTCTCTCGCTCCCTATCTCCCTCACTTTCCCTCTCTCTTTCTCCCTTCCTATCTCGTTCGCTCTCTCCTCCCCTCTCTTTCCGCCTTCCTCTCTCACTCCCTCTCTTTCCCTATCTCTCCCCTCACTCCTTCCTTCCCTCTCATTCTTTCATTCTCTCTCCCTCTTTGTCTCTCTCATTCTCTCCCTCTCCCTCCCCTCTGTATCACCCCCTCTCTCTCACCCTATCCCTTTCTCTCTCCCAATCTCTCGGTCTCTCTCCCTTAATCTCTCCTTCCCTCCCCTTTCTCTCTCCCTCTCTCGCTATCACTCTATCTTTTGCCCCTCCTTGTCGCTTTATCCCATTCTCTCCCTCTCTTCCTTATATCATCTCTCTCTTACTCCTTCTCTCTCCCTATCTCCTCCTCTCTCACTTTCCCTCTCTCCCTCTTCCTTATTCCTCTCCCTCTCTCTCTTAATATCCCTCATTATCCTGCTCTCTCTCTCCCTCACTCTCCCTCTCTCTCTCTCTCTCTCTCTTTCCTTTATGCCTCCTTCTCCACCTCTCTCTCCCTTTTTCCCTCCCTTTCCCCACTCTCTATCGCTTTCTCCTTTTTTCCTCTTTCACTCCCTCTCCCTCCACTCTCCCTCTATCTCTCTCCTTCCCTCTCTCCCACAATCCTACTTTCTCTCTCTCCCTCTCTCACTCTCTCTCATTCCTTATCTCTCCTTCCTGTCTCCCTCTCCTTTATTCCTCTCTCCCTCTCTCTCTCTTTGTCTCTATCTCTCCCTCTCTCTCATTCTCTCCCTTCTACCCTCCCCTTTGCCCTCTCTCTCCTTCGCTCTCTCCCTCTACCTCTCCCTCTAATTTTCTCCCTCTCTCTCGTTCTCCCTCTCCCTCCTTCCACTTTGCCTCTCCCTCATGCTTTTCCTCCCTCTCTCAACCTCTCTCTCTCACTCCCTCTTTTTCTCCCTCTCTTTCCATCTCCTTCTATCTCCTACTCTCTCTCCCTCTCTTTCTCTCTATCTATCTCTATCTATTTCTCTTGCTTACTTTTTTTGTCTCCTCCCTCTTTTCATTCCCCTCTTTACCTCTCTCTCCCTCCCTCTCTCTCTCTACTTTTCTGTCTCTCCCTCTCTCACTCTCTCTTCCCTCTCTATCTCTTTTTGCTTCACCCTTACCCTCTACCCTACTCTCTCCCACTCTTTCTCTCTCTCTCCCCCTCCCTCTCCCTCTCTCCCTCCCTCTTTTCCCTCTCCCACTCTCTCCCTATCCCTCTTTTTCTGTTCCTTTCCCTCCCTCTCTCTTCTCGCATCTCTCTCTCCTCTTTTCTCTTCTTCTCTCTCTCCTTCCCTCTCCCATACTTTCTCTTACTCTCTACCCCTCTCTTCCTCTCTTTCTCCCTCTCTCTCCCTCTCCTAGTCCCTCTCTTGCCCTCCATCTCTCCCTCTCCCTTCCTCTTCCCCTCTCTCTCTTACACACTCTCTCTTTCTATAAATATGTGTATATATATATATCTTATTCTTACTCTCTCCCCCTCTCTCTTTCAAACCTCTTTACCACTCTCCCTTTCTCTATTCCTTTTTTCCCTCTTTTTCACTCTCTCTCACCCTCTCAATTTGTCTCTCTCCTCCCCCTTCCACCTTCTCTCTCCCACTCCCACCCTTTCTCTTCCTCTCCCTTTCTACTTCCTTTTCCCTCTCTCTCTCTCCCTCCTCACTCTTACTACCTGTTCTCTCTCTCCCTATCTCTCTCCTTCCAACCCTATCCCTCTTTATCTCTTTCCCTCTTTCTCTCTCTCTCTTTCTCTCTTGCTATCTCTACCTCTATCTCTTGCTCTTTTTATCTTCCTTTCTCTCTTTACCTCTCTCTATCTCTCTCGCTCTCTCAACTCCCTCTCTTTTTTCATCCCTCTCTACCCCCTCACTCATTCTCCCTCTCTCTTCTTCTTTCCCTCTCTACTTACCCTTCTCTTTATATTGTCTCTCCTTCTCTCTCCCTCTCTCTTTCCTTTCGGTCTTTCTCTCCCTTTCTGTCTCTCTCCCCCTTCTTCTCCCACTCTCTCCCGACCTCTATCCCTCTCTCGCTCCCTCTATCCTTCTCTTTCTCACTCTCCCTCTCTTACTCTATCCATATATATATATATATATATATATATCTTTCTTCCTCTCTCTCTCCTTCTCCCTCTCCCTCCATCTCTCCCTCTCTCATCCTCTCTCTTCCTCTTTGTCTCCGTCCCTCCCTCTTTCTCTCCCTCTAGCTCTCTCCCTCTCCTTATCTCTCTCCCTCCCTTAGTTTCCCTTCTCTCTCCCCCTCATTTTCTCTCTCTCCTTCTATCTCTCCCTTTCATACTCTCTCCCTCTCCCTTTCACTCTCCCTTTCTCACCCTCCCTCTTTTTCTTTCTCTCCCTCTCCCTCTCTCTTTCCCTTTCCCCTACCTCTCTCTCCCCTCTCCTACTCCCTCTCTCTCTCACATTCTCTACATGTCTTTGTCTTTCTCCCACTCCCTATATATCTCTCTTTTCTCCCTCTCCCTCTCTTTCTCTCCCTCTCTCTCCATCCCTCTCTCCCTCACTTTCTCTCTCCCCTACTCTATACCCTTTTCTTTTTCTCTTTTCCTCTCTCTCCCCTTCTCCCTCTCTCTCACACTCTTTCCCTCTCTCCCCTTCTCCTTCTCTCACAAACTCTTGCCCTCTCTCTCTCACTATCTCTCTCCTTCACACTCTCTCTCTCACACTCTCTCCTTCCCTCTCTCTCCCTCCCTCCCTCCCTCTCTCTCCCTCCCTATCTCTCCCTCCTTTTCCCTCTCTCCTCTCTCCCTCACACCCTTTCTCTCTCTTTTTCCCACTCTTTCTCCCTCTCTCCCCCTCTCTATCCTTTCCTCTATCTATCCATCTTTTCCTCTCTCTCTTTCCCTCTCCCTTTCACTCTCCCTCTCCCTCTCTCTCCCACTCTTATCCTCTCCCTCTCTTTCCCACTATAACTCCCTCTCCCTCTCTCCTTCACTCTCTCTCCCTCTCTCTGTGACTACCTCTCGTTCTCTCTCCCTCATCTCTTTCCCTTTCTCTCCCTCTTCACTCTCATTCTTTCCCTCTTTTCGTCCCTCCTCTCACTCCTTTCCTCTCCCTTTCTCCCTCCCTCTCACTTTATCTCTCCCTCCCCCACTCTCTCTCTCACCTCTCTCTCCTTCTCCCTATCTCTCCTCTCTCTATCTCTAGCTCCTTCTCTCTCCCGCACTCTCTCTTCTTCCCTCCCTCTCCCTTCCCCTCTCTAGCTCTCTCTCCCCTTACTCTATTTCTACCTCTAATAACCTCTTTTTCCCTCTTCCCCTTTCTCTCTTCCTTCCTTTCTTTTGCACTCTCTCCCCCTCTCCCTCTCTCAATCTCTCCCTCTTTTCCTCTTTTCCTCTCTCACTCTCCCTCCCTCCCTCTTGAATCACCATTACTCACTTATTTGGACATTCTGAAGCAATATGTCCCTTACCTAAACACTTAAAACACTTAATACCATGATTCTTAGGGGTTTAGGTGCTAGAAGTACCTTTGTCTTTGCTGAATCCAGAATTAGTTTTAGGCTAGCTCTCATCGGTCTTGTGCTTAAATATAGGCTTCTCGTCATTCTTGCTCCAATTGTTCTTCTAAGATGAAGAACTTTTATTTTTCCCAATACATGAATTGCCCTTGTACTTTAGTTGCCTTTCGATTTTCCCTGCCAGGTGTACCAACTCTTCCATTTTAACATAATGGTACAATTCCACAATGTTTGCAATCTCATAGTTTAGCCCACTTACAAATTGAGCCATTGTAGTCTATTGATCCGTAACAATATTTATATGTGTCATGCTATTTTCATTGCTTTGTGTTACTCATCAACTGACTTTATAATTTAAGTTAGCCTTTGCGGCTTTTGATGCAAATCTCAATAGTAGTGACTACGAACAAACCATTTCTTCATAACTCATTCATCCCAAGTTGTAATAGGATGGTCTCCATTTCATCTTCTCTCCAAAACCATGTGATCCCAATAAACAATAGCATAGGATGTGAACTCCATAGTATCAAACTTCACCCTTTTTGCCTTTGAATACTCATAATAATCAAATAAAAATTCACACTTTCTCTCCTATTCAAGATACAAATCGGGATCATTTTTACCATCGAATGGAGGGATGTTTAATTTAAAACCATGGTCCCATAATTGTTGTTTTCATACCCATTACGCCCCTATTCTGCCGCTTAAAACCATGGCTCTAATCATGACGATCACTACCTCGGCCTTCACATCCACTATGACCTCATTGCCATGCCCACCTCATGCATTTTGCACAAAAGATGCACAATCATCAAACTCTTCCTCAAACAACTCCTCTTCATCCCGTACTTGCCTTCTAGCTTTTAGGAGTAGTTTGAACTTTCTCATTTTTCCTCAACTCCATGGCTTCCATTTGATTATTAATATCTCTCATAAAGTGCATTAATTGACCCTATTAAGCTTGGGTCACTTCTTGAAGCAATTTATTTTCAACTCTCCCCTCCACTTCATCTTTAACCACTCCTTTTTGCTTATCTCCCATGATTAAAAACCTGCAAAGTTAGAAAAAATAAGAAAATAAAAGAAATCGATAGAACCTCACAATAGCACTCCCTCACGTGTTTGCACTCGTAATAGATGTCAATCACACTCGTTTTTACACTCTTTTAGGCTTTTTCTATAATAATCTCACCCTCTTGTGTTTTACCAGTCTTATTTCCTCCACTAAGCTCTTATTAGAACTAATTAGACAAATCTAGAAATACAACACAAATGGAAAAACTAAACTTAAACTCTTGATAGTAAATCAAGGTGACTTTGTAAGCTTCCCCACTCTTTCCTCGGTTCATTCAATTTAGCTTCCAATTGTTGGACTCTGATTGTATAAATTGCATGTGTGTTTAGAGTGCTTAGGATTAATAACGACTGTTTCTTACAATTTGTTCAAAGATCATGTCTTGCTCATGTTCCGCAAATCTAATTCGAGTTTAGAATTTCATATTTTTTTTTGCTCTAAACATTCAATCAATAAAACAAACTTCTCTTTTGTAACCAATCAGATTGTTCTTTCTTTCTTTCTTTCTTTCTTCTCTTTTTTTCTTTTTTTTTAAATAACTAGTAGAACATCACAATAATTCTTTCTTTCGGGCCTTAGGACGTTTTCTTTCGGATTTGGAACAAGAAGAAACATTTTCGAAATTGAATGACAAGACAAACTTGGATTAAATAAGACAATAATGAATAAGACACAATAAGATAGAAACTAATCAGAATTCTTTTTGTATTGTTTTTTTCAATTGAAACTGACTCAATTTGGACTAAAATGAAATTAACTATAAAGACATGAAATAGAACAAAAGATAATGAGAAAGAACCTGATTTATATTGAGAAAATGAAGTTAATTACAAATTAGACATTTATCCATTTTTTTTTATATATAAGACTCAAGTTATCAAGTAAAGGAGCACAAGACTCAAGCAAGAAAAGATATGGTAGAATAATAAGAAAGACATAACAAAGAAAACAAGATAGACATGAAATAAAAGATGCAAGGACTATGACCAACCCGACTTTGCACAACCTAGGCTTTGATACCAACTGATGTGAACCCTATATATAAAGATGAGAGACCCAAGTACCTTTGTTGCTAGACAACCCTAAGAATGCACCCAATTAGGTTATAATGAGCAAAACCTAACCCCATTGCCTATAAGGATGTAAGAACCAAAGCTACGTTGTAATAGAGTGAAGAACGCCACACCCTATGGGGATTATAAGTTCGGAGACGGCATAAGGGTTGCAATCCTTGATAAGTCATATTTAATTCTTAAAAGAACAAAGGAAGAAAGTCCTCCTAAATTTAGGAACCCTCAAATTATAGTGTAATCTAAAATAAAACTAAACCGACCTTTAAATAGGCTAACACACTACTCCTATCCCTAAAAGGACTCTACTTTTTTGCCACCTAAGGAGAATAAAAACGGACATTACTGGTCTTAAACGTAGAGCCTATACTTGACTTAATTAATTATTTCTAATTATAATTAAGTTAGATATAACAAAATAAGCCCAATATGATTTAAGAGTCCAATCTTGGACTTGGATCGGATTAACAAGTCTTGGATCCCCTTTCTCTCTTAAGATGGAGCCACATAGCTTCCTTGGGCCGTTGGAAGTGTATTCTACCCAACACTCTTGAATCATCCTATATAGAGCTTTTTTAAGCTTCTTAGCACTAGCCTGCATCATTGGACCATCTTTATTATGTAATGGATTAGATCTTGAACTCGTAAACTCACCATCATAGACCTTCCTTGGAGACACCACCTTACTTGGTCCATTTAGCTCGATGGTTTCCATCACTCTCTACCTAATTTCTCTTTAGCTCTCCTTCTCCCCCTCTCTCCCTCTCTCTCACTCTCTCCTTCTCTCTCTATCAATCTCCCTCACTCTCTTTCCCTTCCTCTCCCTCTCTTTTCCTCTCTCCTTTCCTCTTTCTCTTACCTATTTTCCCTCTCTCCCCTTCTCTCCTTTTCCTTCCTTCTACTCTCCCACTCCCTTTTTCTCTTCCTCTTTCTCTCCCTCTCTCTTCCTTTCTCTCCTTACTCTTCCTTTCCCTTTCCCTGTCCATCCCTCACCCTTTCTCTCCCTCTAGCTCCCTTCTTTTTGCTATCTCTCTCCCTTCCTTAGTTTCCCTCTCCCTCTCTTCTTCTCTCTCCTTCTATCTCTCCCTTTCCTACTCTCTCCCTCTCTTTCCATCTCTCTACCTCTCTATCCCATCCTTTATCTCTCTCTCCTTCTCATTTTCCCTCCCTCTCCCTCTTCCTCTTTATCCTTCACCTTCTCTTTCTGTCCTTCTCCCTCTCCCTCTCTGTCTCTCTCTCACTCTCTCTCACCACACACCCTCTTTCCCTCCCTCTCTCCCTCTCTCTCATCCCTCATACTTTTCCTCTCTCTCCTTCTTTATTTTTCTCTCTCCCCTCTCTCCCTCTCTCTTATTCCATCTCCCATTCTCTCTTCCTCTCTCTCTATAACCTTCTCCCTCTCTCTCCTTATCTATCCTTCTCTCCCTCCTTCTATCTATCTTGCTCTCTCTCCTTTCCTCTATCTCTCTCCCTCTCTTTCTCTTTATCTCTCTCCCTTATCTCACTATTTATCCATCTCTCTCTCACCCCCTCTCTACCTCACTCTCTCACCCTCATGTTTCTCCCTCTCTCCCTCCCTCTCTACCTTTTTCTCTCCATCCTTCTCTCCTTGTCTCCCTCTCTCTTCCCTTTTCCTTATCTCCTTCCCTCTCCCTCTCACTCTCTACCCCTATTCTCTCTCTCTCTCTCTATTTCTCTCTCCTATTCTACCTCTTGCTCCCTCTTTCTCTTCCATCTTGCTCTTGATCTCCCTCTTTCTCTCCCTCTCTTTCTTTTTCTCTCTCCTTCATTCTCTCCCTCTCTTTCTTTCTCTCTCTCCTTCATTCTCTCCCTCCTTTTGTTTCTCCTTCCCTCTTCCTCTCTCTCCCTCTCCCTGTCTTCCTCTCTATCCCCCTGTCTTCCTCACTCACTTTCTTTCTCCCTCCTTTTACCCATCTCCTTCTCTCTCTCCCTCTTTTTAGACTCTCTCCCTCTCTCCTCATCTTTCTTCCTCTTGATCTCTTCCTCTCTCCCTTTTCCTTTCCCTTTCCCTCTCCTACTCCCACTCTCTCTAACCCTCTCCTTCTCCATCCCTCTCCCGCTCCCTCTCCCTCCCTCACCCTCTAGCTCTCTCTCCCCCTTTCTTTTTCCTCCTCTCTCTCACTCTATCCCTCTCCATAATCCCTCTCTCCCTCCTCTCCCTCCCTCCTCCTTCTTTCCCTCCCTATCCTTCTCCCTTTCCCTCTCCTTATCTCTTCCCTCTCTCCATCTCATCTTTTATCTATCGCTATGTCTTCCTCTCTCCCTCTCCCTTTCTCTCACACCATCACTCTTCCCCCTCTCTTCTTACCAAACTCCCTCCCTCTCCCTCTCTCTCTCCCTCTCTCTATCTCTCTCTGTCTCTCTTTTTCTCTTCATCTCTCTCTATCTACCTCGATCCCTCCCTCTCTCCCTCTCTCTCCCTCTATTTCTCTCCTTCTCTCTTGCTCTCTCTCTCCCCCTTTCCTTCTCTATAACTTTTCCTCACTCTCACTCTTTCTCCCTATCTCTCCTTCGGTCTCTCTCCCCTTCCCTCCATCTCTCTCCCTCCCTCTCCCTCTCCTCTTATTCTTTCTCTCTCATTCCCCCTCTCTCCCTCACACTCGACTCTCTCCTTCTCCATCCTATCTCTTTCTATTTTCTCCCTCCTGTTCTCCCTCTTTATCTCTCTCCATCTCTCCTCTTCCACTCCCTGTTTTTCCATTTCTCCCTCTTCATCTATCCCTATATGGCCCTCTCTCCTTCTCCCTCTCCCTATCTTTCCATCTCTCTTTTTCTCTCTCCTACTCCCTTCCTTACCACCACTCTCTCCCTCCCTTCCCCTCTCCCTCTCTCTCACTCTATCCATCACTCTCTCCCTCTTTCCCTCACACTCTCTCCCTCCTTATGAATCTTTATTGCCCTTAAGAATCTCTTTTTCTCTCCTCTCACTCTCCCTCTCCCCCTTTCTCCCTTTTTCCCTCGTTCTTAACCTCTCCCTATCGCTTTCGCTCTCTTTCCCTCCCCCTCCCCTCTCTCTCCCTCTATCCCTCCTTATCTCTCTCCTTCTCTTCCTCCCTCTCTATCACTCTCCCCTTTCTTCTCTCCTTACTTTTCTTTCTCCCTCTCCCTCTCCTTCTCTTTACCTTTTTCCCCACTATTTCTCTTTTTCCCTTGCTCTCCCTCTCACTCTTCGTCTCTCTCTCCCTCTCCCTTACACTCTCACCCTTCGTATCAATCTCTCTTCCCTTTAAGAATCTCTCTTTCTCTCCTCTCACTCTCCCTCTCTCTCTCACTCACTCCCTCTCACTCATCTACTCTCCCTCACTCTCTCTCCCTCTCCCTTCCTCTCCCTACTCTCTGTCCCTCTTTCTCCCCTTTCTCTCCCTTGCTCTATCCCTTTCTCTCCCCCTTTCCCCCTTTTTCCCTCTTTCTTAACCTTTCCCTCTCTCTTCTAGTCTTTTTCCCTCCCCCTTCCCCTCTCTCTCCCTCTATCCCTCCTCAACTCTCTCCTTCTCTTCCTCCCTCTTTGTCACTCTCCCCTTTCTTCTCTCCTTACTTCTCTTTCTCCCTTCCTCTATCCTCCTCTCTACCTTTTTCCCCATCTATTTCTCTTTTCCTCTTGTTCTCCCTCTCACTCTCCATCTCTCTCTGTCTCTCCCTCACTCTCTCTCCCTCCTTATAAATCTCTCTTCCCTTTAAGAATCTCTCTTTCTCTCCTCTCACTCTCCCTCTCTCTCTCACTCACTCCCTCTCGGTCATCTACTCTCCCTCACTTTCTTGCCCTCTCCCTTCCTCTCCCTACTCTCTGTCCCTCTCTCTCCCTTTTCTCTCCATTGCTTTATCCTTTTCTCTCCCCTTTTCTCCCTTTTCCCCTCTTTCTTAACCTCTCCTTCCCCCTTCCACTCTCTTTCCCTCCCCCTTCCTTCTCTCTCCCTCTATCCCTCCTTATCTCTCTCCTTCTCTTCCTCCCTCTCTATCACTCTCCCCTTTCTTCTCTCCTTACTTCTCTTTCTCCCTTCCTCTCTCCTCCTCTCTACCTTTTTCCCCATCTATTTCTCTTTTCCCTTGCTCTCCCTCTCACTCTCCATCTCTCTCCCTTTGTTCCTCCCTCACTCTCTCTTCCCCTCTCTTCTAAAATCTCCTCCTCTTCCTCTCATTCTCTCCCATTCTTCCTTTCTCCCTCTCCCTCTCTCCCTCCCTCTCACTCTCTCCCCTTCTCCCTCTTTCCCTCTCCCCCTATCCATCTCTTCCTCTCTCTCTCTCTCTCCCCTTCTCCCTTTTTCTTTCTACCTCCCTCCTTCGTCTTTTGCTTTACCTCTCATTTTCCCTCTCACCCTCTCTCCTTCCCTCTCCTTTAGTCTCTCCCTCTCTTCCTCTCTCTCTCTTCATATCTCTCCTATTCCTTTTATCTCTCCATATCTCTCATTCTCTATCCCTCCCCCTTTCCTTCCCTTTCTTAATTCCTCCCTCTCTCTCTTTGTCTCTCCCTCTCCCTTTATCTCTATCTCCCTCTCTCTACCTCTTTCGTTCCCTCTCTATCTCTCTTTCTCCCTCTCTTTCTCTCTTTTCATCATTCCTTCTTTCTATCTTTGTCCCTCTCTCCCCCTACAGCTCTCTCTTCCCTCTCTCCCTCTCTCTATCCTAATCCCTCCCTTCATCCTCTCCCTCTTTCTCCCTCCCTCTCTCCCTCTCCCCCTCTATCTATCTATCTCTCTTTATCCATCTCTATCCCTCTCTTTCTCTTTCTTTTTCTCTTATGCCCTTATCTTTCTCTCCCCTTGCCTCTATGTCCCTCTCTATCTCTCTCCCTCACTCTCCCTCCCTCTCCCCCTCTCTTTCTCTCAATCTCTTCCCCCTTTATCTCTCCCTGTCTCCATATTTCTCCTCCATCTCTCTCTCCCTCTCACTCCCTCCCTATCTCCCTCTCTCTCCCTCTATCCCCCTCTCTCCATATCTCTTCCCTGTCTCTCACTCCCTCCCTTTTTCTCCCCCTTTTTCCTTATCCCCCCCATTTTTATTCCTCTTTAACTCTTTCTCTCTCTCCCTCTCTCTTTCCTTCTCCTTCCCTCTCAATATTTATCCCTCTCTCTACCACTTTCTCCCTCCTTCTTTCCATCTCTCTTGCTCTCCTTCTCTCTCCATTTCCCTCTCACCTTCTCCCCCTCCCTCCCATCTCTCTCTCCCTTTTGTCTCTCTTTCTCTCTTCATCTCTCTTTATGTTTCCTCTCGCTCTCCCTCTCACTCTCTCCTTCTCTCCCCCTCTTCCTCTCTCTACATCCATTCTCTCCCTCCCTTTCCCTCTCCCTTCCTTTCTCCCTCTCTCCCCCTCCCTGTCTCTCTATCTCACTCTCTCTCCCTCTCTCTCTCAATCTATCCCTTCCTCCCTCTCCTACAATCTCTCCATCTCTATCTCTCCCTTTCTCTCCCTCTCCGTCTTCTCTCTCCCTCTCTCCCTCTCTCTCCCCTAATCTCTTTCCATCTCTCCTTGCTTCTCTTATTCCCAATCTCTCTCCTCCTCTCTATTTCTACCCTTCTCTCTCCCTCTCTCCCTCCATCCCTCTCTCTCCCTCCCCTTCACTCCCCCTCTCTCCCTATTTCTCTCCCTCCCTCCTCTCTTTCTATCCCTCTCACCCTCTTCCTCTCTCTCCCTCCCTCTCCCTCTCTCTCTACTCCCTCTCCCACTCGATCCCTCTCGGTCTCCCTCTCTCCCGCCTACTCTCTCCCTCTCTCTCTCCCTCTTTCCCTTACTCTATCTCTCCCTCTCCCTCTCTCAACCTTTATATCCCTCTATTTCTCTCTCTTTAACTCTATCTCTCTCTTTTCATCCCTCTCAATATCTCCCTCTCTCCCTTCTTTTCTCTCTCCCTCTCCCTCTCGCTCTTAATTTTTTTCTCCCTCACCCTCTCTCCTCTCTCTCTTCATCTCTCCTTCTTTCTCTTTCCTTCACCCTCTCACTCCCACTCACTCATTCTCTCTCTCCCTCTTTCTCACTCACCCTCGTTTTCCCTCTCCCTCTCCCTCTCCCTTAATCTCTCCCTCTTTCTCACTCACCCTCGTTTTCCCTCTCCCTCTCCCTCTCCCTTAATCTCTCCCTCTCTCTCCCCCTCATCCTCTCTCTCTCTTTCCCTTTCTACTTTTTCCCTTTTTTCTCTCTCCCTTTATCACTAGCTCCCTCACCCTCTTTCACTCCCTCTCTCTCTCTCTCTCCCTTTTTATCTCCCTCTCACTCTCTTTTCCCCTACCTCTCTCTCGTTCTCTCTCTCGCACTCCCTCCTAAACTCCCTCCCCTCTCTCCCCCTCCCTCCGTCTTTCTCTCCCTATCCCTCCCTCTTCCTTTCTTCCTCTCTCACTCTCACTCTCTCATCCAATATATATATATATCCATTTACGCCTCCATTTGCTTCTCTCTCCCTCTCTCTGCCTCTATATCTCTTTATCTCTTTCCCAGTCTCCCTCTTTCCATCTCTCTCTTGCACTTTCTATTTACCTCCCACACTCACTCTCTTCCTCCCTACAACCTTCTATCCATCCCTTTTTGCTCTCCCTCTCTCTCCCTTCCTTTCCCTCCCCTTTCACTCCTTTTTTCCCTCTCCCTCTCTATCTATCTTTATTCTCATCTCTTTATCACCCTTTCTCTACCTATCTCTTTATCTCCTACTATCTCTCCCCCTCTCTCTCCTGCTCTTTTTCCCTCCCTTTATTTCTCTCCCCCTCTCCCTCTCCCTTTCTATCACTCTCTCCCCCTAGCTTCCCCTTACTCTGTCTTCCTCTCTCTTTGTCTCCCTCTCTTTAGCTCTCTCTACCGATCTCTCTCCCTCTCTTTGTCTCTTTTTTCCCTCCCTCTAGTACTTTCTCTCTTCCCTCTCTCTCCCCTTTGCTCTTTCTTTTCCTCTCTTTCTCCTACTCTCCCTCTCCTTCTCCCTCCCTCCCCCATCCATCCCGCCCTCTCTTTCTCTCTTTTTCTATCTCTTCCTCCTTTTCTCCCTCTTCCTCTTCTCCCTCTCTCCCCCTCTCACTCTCTCTCCCTATCTTTCTCTTACCTTTTCTCAAGCTTCTATTACTCTCTCTCCCTCTCCCCCTCTCTCCCTTTCTCCATCTCTCTTTTTCCCTCTCCCTCTCCCCCTCTCTCCTTTTCTCTATCTCTCTTTTCCCTCTCTATCTCCCTCTCTCTTCCCCTCTTTAACTCTCTACCTTTCTCCCTCTTTCTCTCTCTCCCTCCCTCTCTTTATGTCTCTTTCTTCTCTCTCCTCTTTTTCCATAACTTTCTCTTTACCTCTCCCTCTCTCCCTCTCACTCTTCATCTCTCTCCCTCCCTCCCTCTCTAACCATTTCTTTCTCTCCCTCCCTCTCTCTCCCTCTCTCTCTCTTATGCTCTCATTTATCTCCTAATCTCTCTCCCTCTCTACCACCTTCCATCCCTCCCTCCCTCTCCCTCCCTTCTCACTCCTTATGTCCCTCTCCTTCTTTATCTCTCTCTCCCTTTCCCTTACCCATCCTCTATCTCTCTTTATCTCTCTCACTCTCTTTCCTTCTCTTTCTATCTCTCCCTCTCTCTATCACTCTCTCCCCCTCTTTTCCTCTCCCTTTCTTGCCCTCTCTCTTGCTCTCCCCCTATCTCTCACTCTTCTTTTTCATTCTCTTTCGCTTCCCTTCTCTCTCTCGTTATCTCTCCGTCTCTCTCTTTCTCTCCCTCCTTCTCTCCCTCTCATTCCCTCTCTCTCACTCCCTCTCTCCCTCTCCCTTTCTCCCTCTTTATCCTACCCTCTCTCACCCTCTCTCTCTCTATCTCCCTATTGCTCCCTCTCTCCCTCACCCTCTCTCTCCCCTCTCACTAGCCACCTTTCTTTCTCTCCATCTCCATCTCTCTACCTCTCTCTCAATTTTTGCCTCCCCCAGCTCTCTCTCTCCCTTCCTCTCATTCCCTCCCATATTATCTCTCCCCTTTCCCTTCTCTCTTTTCTCTCTCTACCTCCCTTTCTTCCTCTTCCTCTCTCTTCTTCTCGCTCTATATCATTTCCTTCTCTCTCTTTCTTCCTCTCTCTGTGTTTCTCCCCGTCCATGTTTCTCCCTCTCTCCCTTCCCTCTCATTCTATCCCTCTCACTTTCCCTTTCTCTCCCACCCTCCCTCTCTTTCCCTCTCTGTCCCCCTTTCTCTATCTCCCTCTTCACCTCTCTTCCTTTCCCTCTATCTCTCCTCCTCTCTCTTTGTTTCTTCATGTGTCCTTCCATCTCCCATTCTCTTTGTAACCCTCGTAAAAAAATCCTTAACCGTAAAGTGATACGTATTAGAATATTTATATATATGCATATATTAAGTGTAAGTATAATTCTCATTACACCAAGAGGAATTAATGCTTGAAATGTGTGATTTATGTTAAATTAAAGTTATTTTTCTTGAGATTAATGGTTTAATTATTAAAGAAATCAAATATGCAAAATCAATGTTTTTAGGACTATCTTCTGTCCGAATTTTGTGTGATTTATTTGAGGCCTTTACGGTTATTATGGGTAAACCTTAAAGACTAAAAGTTGTTCATCTATATGTCTACTAGTTCTTTGTAAAATTTCTTGATTTTTATATCTATGTGAAAAGAGTTATTGCTATTTTAGTATAGACTCGCTTTAGAGGCATCACTTGTTGGAATATTTTTGGGGGAAAGAATTCGAGTTTAAGGCGAGGAATTTCCAAAACAATTGTGAGAGGGAGGGATGCTTAGATACTTGAAATAGATTAGTTAGAGTTTTTAGTTAGTTTAATCAATTATTTAGGACACATAAGCCCCCTTAATTAATGAATTAAGGCCAGCTCACCCTAAATCCATCAAATCCACCACTCTCTCTCTGTCTTGACTCACCAATAGCTTTCCACTCTCCCAAATTAAATTAAGACATTTGCACACTTAATTATACTAAGATTTAAGCATATATATATATATATATATATATATATATATATATATATATATATAGACTAAGTGAGAATGGAAGAAAATTTTAGGCGACCCATAGCTATACAAAAGGGAGAGAAAAACGAGTAAGGAAAGAGAGGAAGAGGAAAGGAAAAGAAAGAAGAAAGAAGAAAGAAAAGAAAGAAGGGGAAAGCCTAAAAAACATTTAGGAAATTCAAGCAAAGTAAGTATGTTCGATTTATAGTTATTTTATGTCTTAATTTATTTTTGTTTAGTGTTTATTTCATGGGTTTGTAATAATTTTCAATGGTTTGCTATGATTGTTTGTGTTGGTGTTAGGGTTTGGTAAATTGTGATGGATCTATGTGTTTATGTTGTGATCCAAAGTTTGTTTGATGTGTTTAAATGTGTGGATGGTTTGGAAAAGAAAAACAAAACACAAGGGTATGGACCAAATTGGTTAGAGCCAAACTAGATTTGGTGAGCATGACATGAAAAGGAAAGGAAAGCACTTCTAGAGTTGCCCTAGGTTAAAACCATTCAGCCAAGTAGAGAAGATTGGAAAGAATGGATCTTTTGGGGAAATTAAGGGCCTAGAATATCATGGTAACTCAATTAGGAATGAGTTAATAGTTTAGGGTGGAAATAAATTCACCTAGAAATGGAAAAACAATTTCTTTCTCATTTGGGACCATCCGGTCTAGAAGAGAAGATGACTACCATTGAATCCTTTTTTGTAATTAGAGATCAAGAATTAAACGAGAACTCAAGTATAGACCAATTACTAGAAGACATATAAATGGAGTAATGGAAAAAGAGAATTCAAGAAAAATCGAGATTAAGACCTAGACCCATTATGAGTCAACCCAACTACTAAGATTAAAGGTTCGGATTAAACAAGAGTTTCTCTTAAGTATGTCACACATGAATCCTTTTGGATTAATCGGTCTTGTAAACTAAGTAATACACCAAAAATTCGAGCCTAGACTTGCTAGGTACACGAGAAGGAAAACTCATAAGTACGAAGTAGAGTTATGCAATGAATGATACCAATGATTGAGATTTATGTTCTTGTTTTTACTACTTTGAATGGTACATGAAACACTTATGAAGTCCCAAGTGTGTGTCGGGACACGAGAATGGACTAAGAAGAAAATGCCGATAGTGTAATTAGTTGAATGTGTTAAACATAATACCATGTGCATCACGTGCATTCGGGAGTGGTATGAAATTGAGAAAAATCATTGAGTTGTGAGATAATACGGTTTGGTAACCGAATTGAATGGAATGGGTAACGAGCATGAAACCATGTGCGTGCTCTATTACTAACACCATTAAGCGAGGGATAATTTGGCTAATCGTGTGCTACAACAAGGGATAATTCCATTGTGAGCGGTAGGTGACAATGAGATCACCGAGAGAGACCAATATAGCGAGTAGGTGATAATACGATCACCAAGAGATGGAACACATGGTCTTGCTAATACCTAAGGTACCTAAATTAAAATGGATGGGTAGAATGGGAAATAGAATTTCATTGCATATCACGTCCATCACCCTACTCATTGAGCTTTGGCTCACCCCATTATTGTTTTCATGTTATGATATGAACGGATAAAAGTAGTAGGGATGCTTGTCGGGTTCTCCAAAAAGGCTCATGTATGACATAAGTGTATTAAAATTTCTTTTGACTCGTAGTTTTGGGGTTAGGGTGTCGATAAACGGTTTGATAGTATTACAAATAAATTTTTGAATTTCTTCCATTGTATTGCTAATATTATGTAAATTATCTTGTACATGTTTCATTGTATGATAAGTCCTTAATGTAAAGCACATATATGTTTGAGGTTAATTTAAAAATTAATCGTGTCGTTGTAACGTGCTCCTTGCCTAGCCACTCCTTTTAGGTATTTAGCTAGTCGATCGGGGAGGGGTGTCACGGGGTGGTATCGGAGTTGTAGTTTAGTTAATTGGATAGAACCTTAAGTGTCACCCGAGCCTAAGGACCGATGTGCTACTCGACGAGTAACAATTTGATTTCTGATTTTTTTTTAATGTGAATGATTATTATATGATTTTCATGTGGGTATATAATTGTGTTCTAGAAACATTAATACTGGTAATTATTATTGTTGTAAATGCCATATTTATTTCGTATACCCTACGCTGCTAGGACACGCCAATAACGGCCCACCCTAGCTACCTAATGGGTTGAACTAAACGAGCTTGAGTATGACTCCAAATTAGGATATAGTAGCCCACATCACTTGGGTGCATGACTCGATTCGGTGAATAACATTCGATGATGCTTTTTTCCAACGAGTACCACGGTATGAATTTCCTACGACCGATATTACGTTGGACTCTTTTACCGAGAGATCAACTGTTGCTCGATAAGGTTAGGGAAAGGTCGATAATTCAATTTTTTTATTGAGATTTGGGCTGCCCACCATAATAGCATCTAAAATAACCCCGAGAAAGCTTCAAGATAGCCCCAAAACACTCCAAAAATACATCCTAAAACTACCCAAAAATCAGACCCAAAATAGCCACCAAGCAGTAGCCCTTACAGACCTCGCAACCATTACCAATAGCCCCAAAAACCCTTACAGAGAAACCTTTTCGGATAGCCCATTTGAGCCATAAAAGAAGCCCCAAAAACACCTCTAAACCAACTTCAAAACCACTTAAAAATGTCCCAAAAAATCTCACCAAAATAGACACACAACCTCTCTCAAAATAACCCCTTGAACACTTTTTTTTAGTTATTGAAATAAGAGTAAAAAAAAAATTATCATTAAGGAGAGCTAAATTTCTTTTTTTATGCTTGGATTATGTTGACGGGAACAACAAACTATTATAGATCTGTATTTGCTCAATTTTTTGATAGGAAAACAAGCTACAAAACTCACTTGGAGCCTTCACTAACTTTGCAAGTTTTGCAACACCTTTGAGTAAAGGAAAATTTTTTCAGCTAGTCGAATGTTCGATTATCATTAAGAACGAAGAGGGTAGGATTGACTCTCGATCAAACATCGATATTTCTTGACTTTGGGGCAAAAAATCCTAAAACCATGACATTTTGGAAAACATAATAAAAGCTTAAAAATAACTAATGTGTTTGGAATGCATTTGAAATTATGATATGTGGCTCCACATTTATGGATTAAATGCGTTTACGTTGAAATATTGCTCGCAATGACCGACATAATATCCTATTTTCCTGTTGTCAAGCCTACCTGTTTAATTGACTCTCCATGATTGATTGCAATGATATAAGGAAGCTACCGGTGACTTTCCACTAATGTGACGAAGCCGTCGGTGATTTCGAAAACATTTTGTATGGTGGTCGATCCTTGTTTTTTTTTTTATTACTATCTTGTTTTTAGGTTTTATTGCTTATTCCGTTAAAATGAAGTTGTGAGTGGCTTCCCACTTATGTGATGAAGCGAGTTGGTGGCCTCTAAGTACTTATTTGCTCCTCACTAGAGCGACATGAAGTTGTTGTTGACTTCTCACTTCGTAATGAAGTTATCGATAACTTCTTAAATGTGTGTATCAAAGTCGTCCGTGGCTTCCCACTCCTGTGAGCAAAGTCACTAGTGACTCATAACTCATGCCAATAAAAAGCTATTTATCTTTAGAAACTCACCCATTTATTAATAATAAGTCATGTTCGCTAATGATTAACCAAAATTCCACCTTTTTTATTTATTTTTCGTCTATTTGGGTAAGGCGTATTGGCCTTGGGCGGATCGGAACACCCAAACTACCCTATTTTACATTTAAATCATTTTGTCTCTTATTTTCAACGGATAAAATCATTTGAATAGGTATAAAATTATAATGAAATAAAAAACCTTGATTTTTATATTCATAGACAAACAATGCAGCTCTGCCTTAGGTAGGACGAGATGGTGGTAACATCATGTCTTTCCTATACGTAACCAACCAGTTGCCTAGATATCCATGTAGACTAGTATGTTAAGGGTTTCCTATTTCTCCCCGATTAGCTAGGTGGTGACTCCTTGTTTCGACCTCGCTACTCATTCGTGGTCTACGTCGATAGAATTGGCGACTCCACTAGGGACCATTAGTTTCATGCTAGGGTCAAGCTTTGAATGTCCGTGCTTTGAATATCTAGTCATTTTTTGTGCCTTTATCCATATATTTTTTTAAGTGAGTAATTTCCATTTATTTGTTTTTTTTTCCCTTATGTGAAAAAAATGTATCCGTATATATGTGTGCTTGCTTGTGTTTGTTTTCCCCGAGCTTTGGTTTAGCCTTTTATTTTACATTTCTAAGACTAGATATGTAGTTATGCCCTACACACTACATTGCATAATTTAACTATCATTCATATTTGCCTCAAGATCTAGGGAGTTAGTAGTGGTGCCTCGAGGGGCTTCACCCTAAGTAAACATTCATGAAACCTCAAGCCTTCTTGCTAGTCGCCATCGATGATGGATAATCAATGATTTTTCATGATTGCTAATGTCACCACGGACGGTCTTACCGACTCTACTAAAGACTTACTAGACCGGGAGTTGCCCCTTTTGAGACCTAGATAGAGCTTACCCACTTATGTAATGGCTAGAACCGGACTTTAGGACCACCTCTCCCTATTTAAGTACACTCGGCCGAGTCAAACATATTTGAAACCTTGACTAAAGTAATTTGATCATGATGTTTTAAGATGGGTGACAAAAGAGTTTAAACCGAGTTCAAGCAAGTGTTTGCCAAAATGTTAAAAGGATACCGATATGAATAATCATATCATTAAACCTACTCGTAAGCAATCTTGTGGATGAAGAAACAAAAAGAAATAACTCTTTTGTCACCCTCCATAAATGACTACTCCATATCTAGTTAAGTTTCTTTGTTTTATGTTAGTATTATTTATGTGGTTGTATTTTGCTATTTACATGAAGAAGCATAAGTCATTCTATCAAAACTTCATTTTTCCTTCAAGAGTTGACAACTTAAGTCGGTGCAAGAATAGATAATAAAGAAAAGGTTGAACTTGAACAAAGCCATTATACCGAGTTAAGTGCTTCAAAAGCGAAATGTCTAGGCTAGGCTATCGTACTTGGGCAAAGACTATAAACTCATGTACCTACTGAAATGCCTTTTTGTTAGGAAATGGATAAGCCATCTACTATCTCCAACGTCTTCAATTCCATATCGATATCCACTAGTAGAATGGCGATTTTTGTGCTACCCTTCTCTACTCCCCACTAAGAGGTCATCGGCATTTTGAATCCAACTAGTCATACCGCACTTGGGGGCATGCATGAATTGGCCCATCCTAAAGTCTCTTGTTCGATTCCATGGTAGCCACATATTTCATAAACTCAAGAAACTCCTATGGTTAATTTGGCTATTAACGAAAAGTTAAAAGAAAAAATGAGCTCGGAGATTGAAGCCGAGAAGTTTAGTGCCATTGAGGATTATCTCATAACTCGTTAAGTGCATGGACAAAAGCTTGATTCCGAATATCATGATTCCTAAGAAATTTAAAGTGCCGAACTCTTTAGTACATTATGCATAGCTGATCCTTTTAAATCTTCATCAAAGAAGAACAACTTTGGTAAAAGGAGATGATATCAATATCCATTAGGTTGGAGAATCCACTTTCAATCCAAACGATCAGTCAATTGAATCATTCTCATATATCATAGACTTTTCCTTGGATGACAATAAGGGTGACAACAAAAAGATAATTTTCAAATTTGTATGTCTTGTTTGTTTGACTAGTTATCTAGTATCGACATTAATAAGTAACCAACCAAGTCTCAAGCTCCTACTCATGTCAAGTCCTTCTACAAGTTCCACAAAGGAAAGGACATGATATTGATGATTGTCATGAATTTTTCAAGAGGTACAAACCATGCCAACTCCGGGCACTTTGAGAGTAGAAAGAAGGGAAAGATATCAAGGAAATCTTCATACATTATTGATTTGTATAGAAAAGACCTAAGTTTGAGCCAACCACCATAGGATATGGTACTGAACATTTTAGGGGTAAAGACGACCAATGCTAAGAACCAAGTCATGCGATCTAAGTCGGTGCTTGATAGTTTAAAAATGATGGTACTTTCTACCAGGTATATTTAAGGATGCCCTTGATGTTGATAAGCTTGTCCACGAGGCTATCCGGGAGAAGGATTTGAATGACTAGTCTAATGAAGAAGGGCCTTTTGCTTCCAAGGGCAAGTAATTTCCTTATCATATTTATCATTCATGCTTTCATATGATGTCAATTTGTAGGATCGTGTAAATTTTCTTCTTAACCTATCACATTTGCTTTCTTTCTTCCATTGTGTTTTGTCCTCATTTTCACCCTACCATTAGGACATTCTATATAATCATATCTCAAAAATAAAAACACAAAGCAATTGTGCAAAAAAAAGAAAAAAGAAAAAGAATGGCCATCATAACTCGATTATAATTTGCATGAGAATGAATGCAAGGAGAATATCCAAAGCTCATTAGAGAAGCATGAATGGATCTTGATTTTATGAATGAAATCTTGTCTCATATTGAATTTTTGAATTTCATTTGCAAAAGTACTATAATTTTCATGGATTGGGTCATTTCTTTGAAAAAAGAAATTCCTAATATCTTGGCATGGTCATAATATTGATTTGAAATCAACATTTATTTGAAAGTATCACTATCATTTTATGTCATCCAAATCAATGTGAATATAATGGCAAGCTCATTCAAAATCTTTCAAAATTGATCAATTTTCAAAGCATGTCATGTAAATACTAGGGGGCATTCCCTCTCTTTTTGAAACAAAAAAGCATTCCTCTCATATTCCCGACAAAACCTTCCAAGAAAGCTTGACTAAGATGATACATCAATGCAAAAAATAATAATAATAATAATAACAAAAATAACAAAAAAAAAATATTGATTCGATGTCTTAAATGATGATGAGTGGTACACATTCAGATCATGATCCCACATTATACTCCTTTTTCTCTAGATTTCAATCATAGTTTTTAAATGAAGCTAGAGCTTATCAACCTGGATAAGATCATATTTGAGATGAAGAAAAGTCATTATTGATACACTCATCTACAAACAAAAACTTATCCTTTGTTGTCTAACTTTGAGCCTAAAGGATTTCTTTCGATAATGACCTAGACTAGGATCACCCTTCACACTAGAGGTGATTTTGAAGTTTGTTAGTAATCAAATATGCTCTCCTAGAAAAACAAGATGAGAAATGATGATGATTGTTCACAAAAAAAAACTTGTCGAGAAAATCCCGGAATGACTTTCGAAAGAAAAAACAAAAGGGAGAAAATGAAAAAACAAAAGTGAAAGCACTAAGATAAAAAGTGCTATCCAAAATGATCCCTCTCATAACTTGGAGTTAGAAATGCCGAGTCGAAATCACAAAACCAAAAAAAAAAAAAAAAGAATGACAAGAGTGAACATGGAAGGAGAGCCGAGATTCGAGGATGAGATCGATTGGCAAGATGAAAAAGTCAAGGCGTCATGCCTAAAATGATCTCTATGAACAACTAAGTGATTCTAGACCTTTAAAATCTCAAACACCATTTGATCCTTTTATATCCTTTCATTCATAAGAAAAGCCATAGCTCGCATTATGTGCCTATGGAAGCCCTTTCTCATCAAAGATAGCTTGTTTGTGTTAATGAGTTCTATTTTCATATGAGAAGAAGAAAAATATTTTTCAATAAAACTTGACTTGTTTGTGCATTACAAATCATTATTTATGACATCAAATCATAAATTTCCATCAATTAGTTGGGGGAAGAAAGAAATAAGCCGAGTTTTTCTAGGCAAGACTACCTATTTGTGCTAAACTTTCTTCATAAAATCTTTTAGTTCCCGAAATTCATCCGAGCATGCCACATTCTAGGACCAAACTTTTGTCAATCACTTATCGGAAAAGACCAATTGTTTCAAAAAATTTTGTGATCCAAACACATTTCGCTCATCTTTGCCTCAAAATAGATCACCATGAGAATTGCATCTCAAAATTACATATGCATTTTGGCTTTTGCTCAAATAAATCAAACACCTTTTTGAATGAGATTACTTTTTTATGAACATCTCAATTATTTCTCTTGAACAATCCAACTTACCTTGATGGGAAATTTTCAAATAGATAGGCTAATCCATGAAGGTCACAATAAATGAAAATGATTTTCTAAAAAATCAAAAAAACAAATCTCTCAAAGACAAGTTCACAAAATCAAGCATAAACACCGAGAGAAGACGAGCAATATGAGCAACAACAATGAAAGGTAGATGAAAAATGGATGTTGACTACTAATGCTTCGAAACATGTTATGTCACACTTATCGCAAATATGTGTTAATACCGGAAGACCAAAACATTTCAACTTCTCTCCTATCTAGAACAACAAAGGGATAATCTGATTTATGGCTAAATAATGATTTGTGCAATCATTTGACTTTGCTTCTTCTATTCTTGATTCCCTCAACATAATATGGTTCATGTTCTTTCGACTCTAAAAAAATCCTTGTTTTCACAAGTATGGTAGTACCTAAAAAAGAAAAAGAAGAGGAAAAAACCTCTTATTTGGTCTCGTGCATGATCTTGCCATTGATGTCATTTATGAAATGTGATAATGCATTGAATTGACATAAGATAATTTGATAAAGATCTTACTTGGATTTGGTCTACAAGAGGTCGACCTTCATGAAATCTGTTACAAGCTTTCTCATGATGAACTATAGACAAGTGGAGACAAAAGGCTATCTTACCTATTTTTAGTCTGGACTCTTGATATGTGGTTACAAAAGCTTGAACAATTAAGGATATTACTAAAGGGGCATATAAAAAAGGTGATCACTTGCTCGATTACAGGAGTAGACACCACTCAAATGACACGAGATAGTAGTTGAGGCAACAATTCCTAATGAATGCAAGAATATGGGGCATAATTAGAAAGGCAAATAGATGAGCTTAATGAAAGTAGCTAGCCTAGAATTTTGAATTTATTCAAGCCAAGCGACACACAAATGAACACAAAAAATAGGGAATCTATGTCTTGACAGGTGATGATTGATGCTTCTCCGAAAACTTCCCATCAATTTATGCCGAATAGTCAATCATATGTTGTCGGAAAACATTATTTGTCATATCGTTTTCGATCAATGTGGTCCGACGCATTAGTCTAGGTCAAAATGGTCATTCAAATCTTGTAAAAAATGTGGTATGCCACATCATTTAAAATTAATATAGTCTAGTACGTTAGTCTAGGTCAAAACGATCAATCATATCTTGTTAAAAAGTGGGGCTTATTACATCGGTTAAAGCCAATGTGGACTGCTACCTTAGTCTAAGTCAAAATAGTCGATCATATCTTATCAAAAAATAGGACTTGTTACATCAATTAAAACCAATGTGGTCTCTCACATTAGTATAGGTCAAAATAGTCGGTCATATCTTGTCAAAAGTATGGTCTATCACATTAGTTAAAATTAATGTGGTCTAGCACATTAGTCTAAGTTAGAATAGTTAGTCATATCTTGTTAAAAAGTAGGGCCTATTACATTAGCTAAAACTAATGTGGCCTCGCCATGTTAATTCGAGCCTAAATGGTTAGTCATATCTTATCAAAAAATATGATCTCTCGAGTTAGTTTAAGTTGAAATAGTGTATCGCATCTTGTAAAAGAAAAGAGGCATGTTTTATCATGTTATTTCAAATAAATATGATCTATCATCGAGTCTAAGCTGGAATGGTCGGTTATATGTTATCAAACAACTTAATCTATCCTATTAATTTAAGTCAAAGTGATATGTCACGTCTTGTAAAAAACATCATGTCTATCACACCTCTCTAAACCAATGTGTTCCATCACATCGACCTAAGTTAGAATGGTCAATCATACCTTAATCAAGTCTATGTGGTCTTTCGCGTCCCTTTAAATTGACATGGTTTGTCACATCCCCATAAAGCCAACATGGTCCGTCATGTCATTATAAATAGATATGGTATGTCATGTCCTTCTAAATTATCGTGGTTTGTCATGTCCCTTCAAATTGACATGTTTTGTCATCTCTTTCAAATTGACGTGGTCTATCATGTCGTTTCAAGCCAACATGGTATGTCACATCCTCCCAAATAGACATAGTCTATCATGTCCTTAGCAAAGTTGACATGGTTTGTCATGTACCTTTAAGTCAACATGGTATGTCACGTCCCTCTAAATTGACATGGTCTATTACATCCATAAAATCAATATGCTCTATAAAATTGATATGATTCATCATATAAGCAAGAATGGTCACACCTTAGCCAAGTCAATGTGGTATGTCATGTCCTTCCAAATAGATATGGCCTATCATGTCTTTCTCGATCAGCATGGTCGATCACATCTTTTTAAATTGACGTTCCCTATCATGTCCCACAAAGCCAATGTGTTCCGTCACATTATTCCAAATAGACATGGTCCGTCATGTCCCTAGCCAAGTCAAAGTGGGCTATCACATCCCGCAAGGTCGAGTGGATTGTCGGGTCTTGTATAGTCAAAGTGGTCTATCACATCCTATAATGTCAAAGTGGTCCGTCACGTCTTACAAAACCAAAGTGGTCCGTCACATCCTACAAGGCCGAGTGGTCTATCATGTCTTGCATAGTTAAAGTGGTCTATCACACCTACAAGGTTGGAGTGGTTTGCCACATCTTGTAAAGTAAAAGTGGCATATCTTATCCCGTAAGGTCGAGTGGTCTACCATATCTTACAAAACCGAGTGGTCCATCACCTCTTACAAGGTCAAAGTGGTCCGTCACATCTTACAAGGTTAGAGTGGTCTTTCATGTTTAATAAAATCGAGCGGTCCGTCATATCTTGTAAGGTCGAGTGGTCCGTCACATCTTACAAAGTTAGTGTGGTCTATTACATCTCGTGAGGTCAAAATGGTCTATCATACCTTATAAAATTAGTGGTTTATCACATCTCGTTGAATTTCAATTTTTGTTTCTTTACAAAGCTTTTTATACAAAGTCAAAAAATAAACTTTCAATGACTTTGTAATGAAAGCATTATAAAGAGGGGGCAACTCGTTGTCACCCAAAATTTCACATTTCATAGCTTTTTCCTTAATTTTTAATTTCGTAAAAAAAAAGATAAAAAACAAAAAAAAAATGGAATGAAAATGAAGAAAAAAAATGATCAATTAGGTTAATAATAAAAAGAAAAAAAGAAGTCTCAATTATTTGGGAGGCTCAAATTAAAAAAAAAGAAGCAAAATCGACCTCAAATTAATACATGGGAAGAAACCAAGGACTAAACGGACATTTAGCAAGAACCCTACACATAAAAGCCACCCATGTGTCTTTTTTTATTAAAAAACACTATTCATTATCACCTTAAGGAGAAGAGAAAAAAACTACTAGCCACCATACCACAATACCCAAGCTCTCTCTCTTACACTAAAGCTCTCTCTCCGACCCCCACTTGTTCCCTCTCTCATTGATAGCCCACAGACAACCCTCTCCAACCTATTACCCCCCACCAAGCTCACACACCTCACATTTTCCAACCCTCTCATCCACAAACCAGCCCTAACCGGTAGCTTTCTTGCCCTCTCTCTATCTACTCGTAATAAGAAACTCTAGATTTGATCTTTCTCTCCTTCATTTGAAAGCCCTTCTCATCGGCCTCACGCTACTACCCACACATGCCATCTCACCGGTCTCATGCTTGCATAAGCCTTCATGCCGCACCAAGCCAACACTCCATAACTCGCAACTCTCATGAAACTCATTAACATAGCTATACGTATTGAAAAAAATTCTATCTACGTCTATTAAGTTTAAATTATGATTTATGTGTCATGTTCTTGTTTAAATTATGTCCCGATACTAACAATGAGAACCCACAAGATGCTTTGAATCGTCCGATAGATATAATGCAACAATAGCAACAAGCAATGCAAGAACAACAACAAACCCACATGGAGCAAATAAGACGACTCCTAGCAATGCAACAAGTAACCTCCGCCCCGACATATGAATGACATAGTGGAGCACTTTCGTAAAATGAATCCTCAAGAGTTTGTCTGGGGTGTTAATCCTCTTGTAGTTGAGGAATGGATCAAGTCCCTTGAGGCCATATTTGAATACCTATAATTCAACAATAATGAGCAAGTGTCATACGTTATCTTTATGTTGACTAAAGATGTTTACGCATGTTGGGGAGGCGTACAACTAATAGTAAACGTGCCGACTTAACCTAGGAAGGGTTTAAGGAGACCTTTTACAATAAGTACTTTACCGTCGATGTAAGGGTTAGGAAAATTCAAGAATTTCTAGAATTAAAATAGGAGGGTATATCCATAGGTGTATATGTGTGAAAGTTTGAACAAATGTGTCGGTTTTTCTCTTTCATAGCGGGGGATGAAAATTTGAAAAAGAATTAATTCCTATGAGGGCTAAGCCCAAGAGTTCGGAGTATGGTGCGAATATCAACCGCTCAAACCTTTCTAGAAATGGTACTTAAGGCTATGTTGGCGGATAAAGATCGGAGGGAGATAGCAAGGGAGATGCGACAAAAGAGGGGAGCATTTAAATTCGAAACCTTTTCATCTAAACTAGTGAGATGAGTCCCACCTAGGAAGTTTACTCAAAGTGGTGGCCTAGGCAATACAAGAGTGACCGGACCGGAACCATAAACATCGAGGCCGCTCATCGGATAATTAGTCGGGATAAACGATGAGTACCGAACCTCGGTGCATTAAGTGTGGGAGGTTTCACACCGGGGAGTGTCGATCGGATGTGAGGATTTGCTATATTTATCATAAGCTAGGGCACATATCCTCCAACTCGTCCACAAGTGTAGAACCAAGACCAAGAAGGGTATCGACTTGGGTGTATACAATGACGCAAGAAAAGGCTAATCGGAGAGATGTGACAATAATTTATGATAATATCTCAATCTTTGGCTTACTTATATTTTGATTGATTCCGATGTTACACATTCATTCATATAAAAAAAATTAGTAAAAAGTCTAGGTGTCAAACCTAAGACATTAGCCATAGGGCATCTTATAGTTGTCCCTTCGAAGAACTTATGGAGTCAACAGGCATAATGAAAGAGTGTCCCGTGCGGATAAAGGATAAGAGTTTAGATGCTGATATGATAGTGTTAGATCTCTAAGGTTTTGATTTGATCTTAGGAATGGATTGACCGATAAGGCATGGTGCCACTATAGATCGTCGAGGTAGACGGATCACTTTTGACTTACTTAGGAATCGGTAATTAGAGTTTAAAGTCGATTCAAAGTTTCGAGCCATACTAACCATCTCGGCTTTAAAGGTTCGAAAGATGCTAGGAAAAGGCTATCCGGGGTACCTAGCATGTGTGATAGATAGCCAGTGTGGAACAAAAGGCAAAGCCGAAAGATATTAAGGTTATGCGACGGTATTTAGATGTATTTCTCAAAAATTTGACTAAGATGCCACCGAGAGAGAGAGAGAATTTGAGATCAATCTAGAGCCGAGCATGACCCCAATTTCAAAGACTTGTTATTAGATGACCTTGGTCGAGTTGAAAGAGTTGAAGACACAACTATAGGACTTACTTGGATAAGGGATTTATATGCCCTAGTTCCTTACCTTGGGGAGCTCTAGTATTATAGGTAAAGAAAACGGAGAGGAGTCGGAGACTATGTATCGACTATAAGGAGTAAAACCGAGTGATGATAAAAAATAAGTATTCGTTACCTCGAATAGATGATTTATTTGATCAATTACAAGGTGCGACGGTGTTCTCTAAAATCAATTTGTAATTGGGGTATCACCAGTCGAGGGTAAGGTCAAAAGATGTAAAGAAAATGGCATTCAAAACACGATATGGCCACTATGAGTTCCTAGTAATGCCGTTTGGATTGACTAACGCCCTGATCGATTTTATGCACATGATGAATCGAGTCTTTAGGAAGTTTATGGATATATTTATGATCTTGTTTATCGATGACATCCTCGTTTATTCTAGAAGTGAAGAGGAGTATGAAAGGCATTTATGAGCTACCTTGCGGACGTTGAGGGAACAACGACTATATGCAAAATTCCTAAAAAGTGTGAGTTTTGGTTGGAACAAGTAGCATTCTAGGCCACGTGATAACAAAGGAAGGCCTTGCAGTGGACCCAAAGAAAATAGAAGCCATTCAACACCGGCCTACTTTGAAGAATGTGTCAAAGGTATGAAGTTTCTTAGGCCTAGCTGGTTACTATCAAAGATTTGTTGAAGCCTTTACTAAGATAGCAAGGCCCTTGACTAACCTAATAAAGAAGAGTATTAAGTTTCAATAGACGAGATGCTTATGAAAAGAGCTTTCAAGAATTGAAATGAAGGTTAACCACAGTGCCCGATACTAACCATTTCGTCCGAAGATGGAAAATTTGTGGTGTATAACGATGCCTCCAAGAATGGATTAGGATTGGTGTTAATGCAAAATTAAAGGCTAGTGGCCTATGCTTCATGACAATTGAAAGAATATGAACAGAATTATCCAATACATGATCCGAAGTTAGTAGCAGTTGTCTTTGCCTTGAAGATTTGACAATATTATTTGTACAGAGCCAAATGTGAGATATATACGGAACCTAAGAGTTTACGAGTATATCTTCATGTAGAAGGAGCTAAATATGATGAAAAGAAGATGGCTAGAGTTGGTGAAAGACTATAATTGAATCATTAACTACCATTCAAAAAAAGCCAATGTCATGGCCAATGTCTTGAGTAGAAAATTGATAGCAACAATGCAAGTGATCCAGGTTATTGATAGTGAGGAATTTACAAAAGCTAGAAATAGAGATCATCCCTATGGGTTATGAGAGCATCATGTCAACTTTGTTAGTCCAACCGACCCTACAAGAAAGAATTCAAGTTAGGCAACAACAAATGAAAGGGTGAAAGAATGGAGGAGAGGTGTAGAGGTCGGGAAGGAGACCGACTTTATGGTAGATGATAAGGGAGTGGTTAGATTTAGAGGAAGATTATGTGTTTCATCGATAGTAGATTTGAAGGAACAAATATTGAGAGAGGCACATGTATCCCCATACTCGATACACCTAGGAAGTACTAAAATGTATCAAGATTTGAGATAGAGTTATTAGTGGTCGAGAATTATGAAAGACGTTATGAACTATTTGCCAAGGTGTCAAACTTGTCAACAAGTGTAAGTAGAGCACCAAAGACCGACATGATCGTTAAAACCTCTAGCAATTTCAGAATTGAAATGGGAGCATATCACGATGGATATCATCATGGGATTACCAAGATCGGAGAAGGGGTCGGATGCTATTTAGGCGATCATGGATCGATTGACTAAATTGGAACACTTTTTTCTAGTTAAGACCACTTATAGTTTGAGCCGATACGCTAAATTGTATCTAAATGAAATTGTGAGGCTACTCGGGGTCCCGGTCTCAATCATGTCAAATCCAAATCCTAGATTCATCACAACCATTTGAAGAGTTTGCATCAAACCATGGGAATAAGGCTAAAATTTAGCACGACTTACCATCCGTAGACCGATGGACAATTTGAACAAGTCATTCGGATTTTCAAAGACATGTTGCAAGCATGCGTACTCGATTAGTTTGGGAGATAGGAGAAATACTTATGCCTTATGGAGTTTACCTATAACAATAGCTATCGGTCATCCATTGGGATGCCTCCTTATGAAGCTTTGTATGGATGATAGTGTAGATCCCCAATGCATTGGGATGAAGTAGGGGAAAGAAAGTTATTGAGGCTAGAATTGGTGTAACAAATGAGTGAGGCAATGGCTAAGATTTGCCAATGAATGAAGACAGACCCAAAGTCGACGGAAAAGCTACACCGACAAGAGGAGAAAGGATCCGGAGTTTGCAATTGGTGATTATTTTTTCTTAAGGATTTTATCGGTGAAAGGCGTACCGGGATTTGGGACAAAAGGAAAATTGAGTCCATGATATATTAGACCGTTTGAGAAACTTGATCGTATAGGCGATAGGGCATATCGATTGTTATTACCGCCATACTTATTAGGAGTACTCGATGCCTTTCATGTGTCTATGTCAAGAAAATGTATTAGAAAGCCTAGCTAGATTCGGAGGTAATGCCATCGAGCTTGACCCTAAACTT
Source organism: Dovyalis caffra (assembly GCA_963924115.1). Taxonomy (NCBI): domain Eukaryota; kingdom Viridiplantae; phylum Streptophyta; class Magnoliopsida; order Malpighiales; family Salicaceae; genus Dovyalis; species Dovyalis caffra. The sequence continues at coordinate 970,056 of CAWUPB010001189.1, forward strand.
AACATATGAGGAAAAACCAATTTAGATCTTAGATACGTGAGTTAAACGCTTAAGGAATAACGACATTATCCTAGTTAAAGTAGGAGAATCATAACCTCGAAGAAATGACCCGGGAACTAGAAAAGGAAATGAAAGAGAAATACCTAGAGTTATTTACGTAAGCCAATTTCAAGGATGAAATTTCTTTTAAGGAGGGGAGAAATGTAACCCTCGTGAAACTCCTTAACCTAGCTATACGTACTAAAAAAAAAAATTCATCTACATCTATAGAATTTAAATTATGATTTATCTGTCATGTTCATGTTTCGTGAGGACATATGGGATTGAAAAAACAAATTATTTTTTTCAGCATCCGTAATGGTGGATTCCCGAGAAAAATATCTCTCGAAAGATCCATAGTTATGTGGGTGTAAATTATGTGACATTTCTTTTATATTTATGGTGTTAGAATATTTAATTTTTATGGAACTATTAATGGGAATAACTTTTTTAGGAATTTAACTAGCCATGATTTATTTTTCCATAATGTTATATTTAAAATGACTATGCATGAAAGAATGTCCTACACAAGGTGCATGGTCAAATTTTTGGGGAACCAAATGATGTAAGGAAGTTAGTTAGTTTAATTAGTTTAATAACCTTTTTAGTTCCCATATTTAGTTAATGATTTGACACCAAATCTACCACCTTTTCCTAAATTGTGACACCTAACCCACTTTGATTTTTAAATTATCAACTTGCCTCCTATTTGTCCCATCATTTGACCTTATTTTACCACAAATTGTTGACACTTGGAATGCTAATAAACGAAGGGAAAAAGCATGATATAAAAAGGTAAGAAAGCTTGAAATCTTGCCATGTTTTTTAGATAAAAACCATAGCTTTCAAGAGAGGAGAGAAACGTTTTGAGAGGGAAAGAAAGAGAGAAAAGAAAGAGAAAAAGAAAGGAAAGAAAGAAAGGAGAAAAAGAAGGAAAAGTCTCGAAAATCTTACGCGAGCATACATCATTGTAAGTATGTTTCATTTTAGCTTTATTTATGCCTTAAGTTCTATTTTAAATGCTCAATGTATGGGTTTTGTTTTATGCTATGTAATATGTTGTCATGGTAGCTTATGTTGATGTTATGTTTTGATATTTTGTGATGGATCTAGTACGGTTGTTTTGATGTGCATTTCATGGTGAACTTTGTGTTGGAATGTGTAAGTATGATGATGGATGTTTATACATATGTGGATGGGTTGGTTTAGTTACAACCATATAGGCTTGGAAAATGTATGTGGATGGGTTGGTTTGGTTAGATTCTAAGAAAAACAAAAATTTTGGTTTAGACTAGGAAACACTCGGTTTAAACTTGACTTTTTACAAATTGAGTCCCAAACACCCAACTCCATAAGAAATGGCCCAAAGAAACCTAAATAAATATAAAATAAAATATGGGATGGTAAGAGTGCAAGACAATCATTAAGACCTATATCCAATAATAAATAAATAAATAAAGTTTAGCTTTTAATGCCTAAATTCGAGTTAGAAAGGAAAACCCAATATAATTATGCCCCAACGCATTCCTAGGACTCAAAAACCAAAATGGATTAACCTTATGAGGCGGTTCTTGAATTCTTTATGTGATCTCGATGGTATGGAATCGACGGGTTTAATACCCACGACTTGGTAGAATGTGGTTCATGATACATCATGTGCATCATATGCATATGGGTAAATTGAGGAAAAAAATTGAGTCAAAAATGATAAGGTTTCGTAATCAAATTTAATTGAATTGGATAGTTTTGGTAACCTAATTGGAATTAAATAGGTATTAGTATTGAAGTCTGTGCGTGCTTTATTCTATGTGACTACTTTGTGTGACTATACCAGTAGGTGATGGATAATCCTGCTAATCGAGGTTACAATGAGGGTTAATTCTATTATTTGCTATAAGTGATTCGACAATCATCAAGATATAAAAATAAAGCAGATTTGCTAATACCTAAGGTACATAAATTAAAAATTGATGAGTCGAATTAAGGGAGTCAAGATATCATTACATATCATGTGCATCACCCTACTTACCGAGTTTTTGCTTACTCTATATGTATTTCATTCTATAATAGGTAAAGGAAATAATAATGCTAATAATGAAGTTGGCGATTCCTCCTAGAAAAGGGCTCATGTGTGACACGTGAACTATAGGGTTCACTTTTGCTTGTAATAATACCTACATTATTTTGTAACTTTTATAATGATATTTAGTACATTATGTATGATGTATGGGAGTAAATTTGAGATGTCATTCTCTAAACCGTGATGCACCTAGCACGCCTTTTAGGTAATTGGCAAGAGAGCTGGCGGCACCGCAACAACCCCCTCGCCCAAGCCAACATGCCACATGCCACTCCGGCCCTCACACTCATTTCGTATTTTAACTATAACTTGGACTACAAACATCCAAATTAAGCCATCTTAAGCTATTTGGAAAGCTAATAGACCGAGATAAAACTATTATGAAGAGTTAAAAGAATAATTTAGAAGATTTGAAAGTCAAAACGAGGCTATAAGTAGAAAGTCGGAATCTATCCAATAGGTTTTTTTAGTAGCGGGGCTCGTTCATTTTAGAGCCCATATCTTGGGCTATAAGAGTCCAATTGATGAAAGGCCAATTGTGTTAGAAAGATAACATCGAGCCCTATAATTCTTATGAAGAAATTAGTTCAAGATTAGATAGTTTTAATGGTCAAAAGGTTGGTTAAGGTGGCCGAACAAATCTCTCATAGGAAGGGAAAGACAAAAATTTCAAAAAGCCTTAAAAATCCTTATAAAAAACCCCTTCGAACAGCCCCTTAAACCAACAAAATAGCTACTAAAAAAAACCTTGAGAAAGCTTTAAGATTTCCTTATAATACTCCCAAAAATGTTCCAAAATGGCCCAAAAATCATACCCAAGATAGCCATTAATAGCAGCCTTTACAACCTTGCAACCATTACCAACATCACCCAAAAATTATTATAGAGAAACCCTTTTGGATAACCCATTTGAACCACCAAAGAAGACCCAAAAAACCTCCAAAAAAGCTTTAAAATAGCTCAAAAAATTCCCTAAAAATCCCACCAAAATAGACATAAAGCCTCCCTCAAAATAGCCCCTTGAACAATTTTTTTGAGTTACCGAAAAAGAGAAAATAAAAGCAAAAATAAATAAATAAAGGAGGGCTAAAATGTTTTTTGTTATGTTGGATTGTGTTGATAGGAACAACGAGACTATTGTAGATCGCATTTACTCAATTTTTTTGATAGGAAGAACTCATTTAGAGCCTTTAGTAACTTTACAAGTTTTGCGGTACCTTTGAGTAAAGGAAGATTTTTTCAGCGATCCTAGTGGTACTCACCCCCATATTACAAACCAGCAATTACCCTCCTTTCTTAACTAGTCGAATGCTTGATTATCATCGAGAACGAAGAGGATAGGATTGACTCTTGATCAAACATCGACATTTCATGACTTTTGGGTAAAAATCTTAAAACCATGACGTTTTGGAAAACATAATAAAAGCTTAAAAATGACTGATATATATGGAAGGAATTTGAAATTATGATGTGTGGCTCCACATTTATGGATTAAATATCTTTAAAATGAAATATCATTGCAATGACCGATAGAATATCCTACTTTCCTATTATCAAGCCTACTTGTTTAAATGCAACATTTGTGTTATTTTTGTGATTTAATTGACTATCCATAATTGATTGCAATGACATACGTAAGTCGTCAATGGCTTCCCATTTATTTTATGAAGTCGTTAGTGATGTCATAATCATTTTGTATGGTGCCCGATCCTTATTTTTCCCGATTTTTGTTTATTGTCTTGTTTTTAGATTTTATTGCTTATTTCATTAAAATGAAGCTTTCGATGGCTTCCCACTAACATGATGTAGCAGTCGGTGGCTTCTTAGTAGTTATCTACTCTTCACTAAAGTGATAAGAAGTTGTCGACAACTTCTCACTTCGTGATGAAGTTATCGATAACTTGTTAAATACGTGACTCGAAGTCGTCGATGGCTTCCCATTCATGTGAGCGAAGTCACAGGGCGACTCATGCCAATAAAAGGCCATTTATCTTTAGAAACTCACATATTCATTGATGATAGGCCGTGTTTGCTAATAATTAGCTAAAATTCCTCCTTTTTTATTTATTTTTCCACTATTTCGATAAGACGTATTGGTGTTGGATCGATCCGAATGCCCAAACTACCCTATTTTACATTTGAATCATTTCATCTCATATTTTCACCAAATAAATTCATTTGAATTGGGATAAAAGTATAACAAAATAAAAAACCAAGATTTTTATATTCATAGATAAACAATGCGACCTACCTTAAGTAGGGCGGGATGGTTGTGACATCATGTCTTCCCCATACATAACTAACCCTTTGCCTAGATATCCATGTGGACCAATATATTTAGGATTTCCTAGTTCTTCTTGATCGAGTAGGTGGCAACTCCTTGTTTCGGCTCCTCCACTCGTTATCGGCCAATGTTGATAATTTTCTTTAAGTTCTATAACCTTCAATATGGTACTCAAGAAAAATTTTCGATTCATTTTCCTAGTAGGTTAGGATCCCATCCTCTAACATGCATTAGCCTTGAATTATCTCAACAAGCAAAACATGAAAGATTAGATAGGTAAGTCCTTACCAATTACATCTAATATAATTCCTAATTCTATTGGTATGACAACTCCTTATCCTTGTCACATTTTATATGAATATCAATCCTTGCTTACAAGTTTATTGATCTTGAGTTATCTCAATAGATTCAACAACTTATTTAAGTTAGACCCAACATTCAAGGACATCGCATGACGCATGATTTGTTTCCCTCGAGGAAGAACCGACCTTGAGTTATCCCAATAAGTCAACAACGACCAAGAGAGTTCTCATCTCATCACGTTAGAAAGCAATTAACTTAATATTTTATTTGAATGATTTAATATGGTTGGTCTCATACTAGCATGCATACTAAACAATAATCACATTATTCCTAATCATGCATACTAACATTTATCTCATCGTATTCATACATCTCATGCATGACTTAAGGATTGGTAAATGGTAATCCATTTCTAGTACTAGGCCCTTGGAGCCACAAAGAGACTAGTGAGTCAATTCCTAGGTGAAAATTATTACAAATTCTTCATGAACATCTTCATTCCTTAGCATCTCCTCCTTATATCTATTCTAATTCCCATTGTCTACTTTTATATTCATTCAAAATTAGAAACCTCAAGTTACAATCGAGGGGAGTAAGATGAGAAAAGAAATACAATAGAGCACTTAAGAAGGCAGTAACACACGAGTCCTATTTATCCAAAAATAACAAGCATTCATTCATAAAACTAGGTCAACTCATCCATACCATTCACCCATGCTTCAATCACATTGATACATGACATACTAATCAAATAATTTCATTCGGAAAATAATTAAAAATCTATAGTTTTGGTCATTTTATAAATTTATCAAAATTTCTCGAAATTTTAATTTTAAAAACTTGTTAGGCCCATAGGCCTTTGAGCCCCGAGGGTTCACGAGGCTTTGAAGCCTAAACCCTTGGGTTTGTGTGCATCCGCCTATAACCACCGGCCTAGCATGAAAGCACTCGGGCAATGGCCCGATACATTGCCCATATGCCTAACACATAGCTAGTCCGGTCGTCATGCGCCCTAGCGTATGGGTTGGTTAGCTAACGACTTGCTCTATCGTGTGCCTTACGCGCCGTTGGCAATAGGGCTTCCACGCGCGTGAGCGTTGACGTCCAAAATCGATCTCGCGTGCTCCTACCGATTTTGACTCAAAATTTCAATTTTATATTTATATAAAACACCAAAAAAATAAGATTTATAATCATGTATAGCTAATTCATGTAGTTAATCACACTTAATTAAACATACAATCAAAGATTCAACAAAGGCTTTGATACTAATTAAAGGATCATGCATCCTATGGATGTGCATAATAAATAAACATTTCCCTCCATCTAAGGCCCCAAAATCAACCCGTTGAATCTACTAGCCATACATACATGAATAATAAGCTATAAGTTAAGGATTACCTTTTGTAGCACAAATCTAAATTTTTTTCTTTGACAAGTCATCCAATTATTCGGCCTTTATTGAAGATCAACGTAGTCCAAGTATCGATAAAGATGTACTCAAAATTAGTAGGGTGCTAGCTTCACTTTTTTTGATTTAGTATTTCCTCTAAAAATCAATTTTGAGTAATTTTTCGATAACCTTAAAAGGGGAAAAAGAGTATGGCCTTTTTTTTAGGGTTTAAGAGAAAAATATTTTCTCCTATATTTTCTCTCTTAGCCATGTGCCCTAGGTAACTTTTAGGGCTGGCCAAAATCTCTAACTTCTCTCTCTTTTTGCTTAGTTGAATCTCTCCTTTTTGGTTGATTCTTTCTTTTCTTTCTCCAACCCATTTATGCTATACCTCTCCTCCTATTTATAGGGGAAGAGTTTCCTTGTACTCCAACAACAAGGAGAGGGGCAGCCATAAGTGTTTTTATGACTCTAGGTTATTGCATCCTTATCCTCTAAGGTTAAGGAATTATTTTATATGTGGACTACTTGATTATTATCTTTCAAAAATTTAATCTTATCCAATAGGGTTAATGTTTATCTTTAAAACATTCAACCTTATCCAATAAGGTTGATGTTTATCCTCTCATCAAAATTATCTCAAAGCTTTTAATTAAATCTAATGGGCCAAAACTATTTTACCCTAATTAATTTATTTGGACTATCCAAGTAAATAATATTAGATTATTTTGATGGGGCCCACATTAGGAAATAATTTTTCAAAATACCTTTTAACCTAAATTAGGAAACTCCTTTCCTTTTAGATTCTTTATTTCCAAATTTGAAATGAACTTCTAAATTAGTAAACTGATTTCTATAATAGAAAACGTTTCATTTTAGAAAACTTTCTATTTTGATAACTCTTTTCAAAATAGGAAATTTTTTATAATTAGAAACTTTATCCAATATCTTTGTTTTTCATTTATAATGTGAATACTTAAACTTATGAGTGTGAATCAAAAGGCTCTTAAATATGTTGGTAATGCATCAAGAATAAAAGACTCCTCTTTTATCTCTTGATACATAAATCAAGATTAGCCTCTAGCAAGGCATCATAACTACTCAATTCTCTAGGATGATTAGTTAATCCATTATTACCTTTTCATGAGCATGGCTATCATATAATTCAGTCCTCATGTCAACTTATTATAGTGTGATCTCAAACTAGGTTATCAGTCTTGTTCAATTATGATCACACAAGTTTTCTTTGATTTCCAAATGTCTTAGCTCTTAGAGTAAACCAACTATCCTCTATTGGTGTGCTCCTACTATGGTCAAAGATTTCTTGAGTAGACATTTATTGAAGTGCAATGTGATGACTCCTTTAGCATATAAGGAATGACATGTCCTATCTTAGTCATATATCTATCTCTATTGGATTACTAGTGCACCCAACAACTCACGCAAGTGTAACCCATTAATGGGTCCATCGAAACGAGTGTCAAAGTGCATAAGTCCTCCAATGAGATAACCATGATGACTTCGAGTCTAAAAACTATTTGTATCCATCTCGTATGAGATTCTCATAGAATAAAACTAAATGGGTTCTCATGAAGAGTCAAGTTTAGTGATATATTCTCTAACATAAATCACCTAAGTGCTTGTTTCGCATCACCATGCTAGTAGGTGTGAGACCTCTTGTCGCTATCACATAGCATGAGCATAATACTCACAAGTCTATTCATATTTTATCAATGTCCATTCTTGATAGTGTTATAACTTATGATATTTAATGATATCATTTATGTGCATTAGTGTTTGTCTCATATCTTTCGATCAATCACTATTATAAATACATATCGTAAGGACTTTTATCTAATTCTACTGAATTTATCAACATTTAAACATACGAATTAACGAAAGAGTTATTTACTATTTTTAAAATAAATGATTCAATAATACACTAACATGAGCCCATTCAAACATGGTTGGATCTTGGACACCAATACTAACAATCTCCCACTTGCACTAGTGTCAACCGACCACGTCCCTTAATCTCGACGATCGAGTGAGGGATAGATGTTTTAGCTATGATAAAGGCTTTCTATCCTTATGGTACCATGACCCTTTTTATATCTATAATCAAGTGATAGCATTGTAGTACATACTTAGACCATTAATGAGACCTTGGTTCCTTAGCTTGGGTTATGGACCTTTTATTATCAATCATTAAGCTTTATGACATTGGAACAAAACTTTCTTTGATTGTTCCATGCTAAACCTTTTAGTATCATGTCATTGTGACTACCTTGGGAGACCTCTCAAATTCCAAGTGTTCTATCTCTATAGATCTATACTCTTAGATTGTAGGTTTCTCCCACATGTAATCCTTAGAAAATTTCTTCTAGATTCCTTAATCCTTCTATTTGCAACATGATAATATTATAGTCGAAGTGTATTTTTTATCAAATAACCATGCTTTAGTAGGCTCCCACTAGCTTCTTATTTGCACAAGATATGTCTTTCCTTTTTGTTGAATAATCAAACTCTTTAATTGTTTCATAAAATGTGGACTTATATTCCTAGAGGCTTGCTTTAGTCTATTAATGGACCTTAGCCTTTTGCAAATCTTATTTGCATGTTCTTGGGAACCATTAGGGTGTGTCAACTATATATCCCTTTTATTTGCCTTTTATAGGAATCAATGCCTAACATTGCCATTTCAAAAGTATTAGCTTCGTCATCCCTTTTAAGGCTCACATCACAATGTGTTAAGACAAAAAGATCATATCCCTTTTTTCTTTTTGATGAATTTGTTTTGAACTTTTGAAATTCTTGTGTTTTTATTTGTGAGAGAGTTATAACACTTTGCAATCAATCTACTTTAGGATTCCTTTATTAAAGTATCAATTTGTGAGTCTACTCAAATCTTATTCGAGTTTGAATTTTCTCTCACTATTTCTAGCATCCATAAATTCCTTCCTAAGGAATATAGTGTGCTTAGTAAGGAACAACTCTTTATTCTAGTGGTAAGATATTGACATCCTAATCTTACTTTAGGATATCTCACAATCTAGCACTTTATTGATTTTAGGCTTTATTTTGTCTTTGTCAAACCCTTTGACATACACTTTATAGCCTTAAATCTTAAGGGAAGATGAATTCATTTTCTTTCCCTTCCCATATCTCATATGTGATCTATTTCAATAGATTTTGAATCCTATTCATCTCAAAGGTTGTAGTAAGGAGTATTCATTCATAATTAGGGCTATTGATTCGACTCATCATGGGCTGATCATGTCTAACATGCGATGTCCATAGAGAATCTCATTCTCTTTTAGGTGATCTAACATTTTAGCATTTAAGTATTTAGCTCCTTGATCTAACCGAGATGCTTTTAAAAAATCTTGCTAGTTTTTCATATGACTTTTCAAGTCTAAACTCGTTAAAAATTTTAAATGTTTTGGACTTATGTCTTATAAACATCACATGATCCATTATCATTAAGGATTATGTGACAAGCATGTTCTTCTCTTCCTTGGGTGAACATATGCCCATATACATCTCTAAGTATAAAGACTATATTGATTAGTAACTCTTTCTCCCTTTCAACTAAAAGGGGATACATGTCTTTTGCCAAGTATCCTTAGACATCTTCAAATGATTCTAAATATTCTATTGTATAAGTAGGTTGGATATGGGATTCTTTCTTATATGACTAAGTTTGATGTTTTCTTACTAATTAATGATTATTTAAATCATTTGAGTCTTTTAGTATTTATATTATATATTTAGGAGTTATGTTTAAAACATATAATCATTATCAAAATATTTTCATAAAAATTCATCCTTAAAAATAACTATTATTGTTAAAAATGAAATACTTATTCAAAATAAAAATAGAAATAAGATCTTTAGTCTCTACTAAAATAATAATTATTGAGTCGGATTACATACCAACATGGTAGTGCTAGCTCATAACTACCTATATCTAATGGTCCAACTCTTTGATCCATTGTTTTTATGTAGATATTCTCCCTTGAAGCTATCTTCCATCCTTTTCTAAGCTCTTGTACATTTCAAAAAATGTAAGCATCACATATAGTATCATATACTTATGAGGTGGAATTTAGAAATAAAATAATGAGCATTAATAACATAACTACCCGAGTTGGTTGTAGAACTCTTCTTTTATACCCTTTACGGGTACTCCTTATAGTTATGCTTCCAATGCCCTTTCTTGTTGCAATGAAAGCAACTAAATCCTTTAGGATATTCCGAGCCTCAACCTTTTTCACTCCTCTAGTAAGTGTAGTTGAAGACTTCTCCTTCTTTTTAGGTTTTTTCTTGCCTTTTACTATGCCTTTTTCCTTATTAACTAGAGCATAGAGCTTTTGTTCTTCTTATTAATTTTGGGCTGAACTTCTCATAGCATGGATAATAACTCTTCAAGAGTCTTTTACATGTGCATAATGTTAAAGTTCGTGAAGAACTCGTCCAAAGCTATTAGGCAACGATTGCAATACTAGGTGGATAATTCAACATCTATTCCAACTTCAAGTTCAACCAGTCAATAGATATAGCCTATCATTTTAGTGACATGCTTCTTGACATTGGATCCCTCATCCATTCTAGCCTTAAAGAGCTTCCTTACTATCTCATAGCACTCATGCCTAGTATTCTCCTTAACTAATCTTTTGAGCTTTGCTATGATATCAAATGCTTATGAGCTTATATGTTGATGCCTATGCTCCAACGTCATAGTAGTAAGCTTGATGCTCTAAGCATTGATTGCATCATGTTTATTTTTGATCCATGCTTCTTAAGCTTTAACTTGAACCGGAGGAGGCTCCTTTGGATGAGCTTTCTCTATCGTATAGAGAATTTTCTCATGTTGGAGGACTATCCTCAAATTCATTTTCTAGTCGAGGAATTTTGTGCCATTAAAGGCATTACTTCCATCAATGATTGATCATATCGATGTGCTGCCAATCATACTCGTACAATCTAACAAGATAGAAAAACATACGATTTGGTTAATTAAATTGCATGAAATTAAAAAAAGCATAAATTAAAGAAGTCAAATCTATATTTTCTCCCACTATTTTCATCAAGTTCTATAACCTTCAATATAGTACTCAAGAAAACTTTTCGATTTGTTTTCCTAATGGGTTAGGATCCCATCCTCTAATATGCATTAGCCTTAAGTTATCTCAACAAGCCATAAATGAAGGATTAGGTAGGTAACTCCTTACCAATTAAATCTAATATAATTCCTAATTATATTGGCATGACAACTCCTTGTCTTTATTACATCTTATGTGAATACCAATCCTTGCTTACAAGTTTATTGGACCTTGAGTTATCTCAATAAATCCAACAATCATTTAAGTTAGACCCAACATTCGGGGACATCGCATGGCCTATGATTTGTTTCCCTCAAGGAAGAAGTGACATTGAGTTATCTCAACAAGCCAACAACAACCAAGAGGGTTCCCACCTCATAACATTAGAAAGCAATTAACTTAATATTTTATTTGAAGGATTTAATATAGTTTTTCTTACCCTAGCATGCATACTAAACAATAATCACATTATTCCTAATCATACATACTAACATTTATCTCATCACATTTGTCATAACCAAAATTTCAGAATTTTTTTATTTTTTATTTTTTATTTATTTTTTAATTAGTTATTTGTTTTCTTTTAATTCATTTTAAGTTTTTTTAATTGTCTTATCTTAATGAGTGTTATTATTTTTATTTATTCCATTTTACTTAATAATTTGCAAAAAAAAAAAAAGAAGGAAAAATACAAAAATACAAAAATAATGTGAATTTAATATTCGGGGATGCAATTGTGTTCAATTCAAAATAATTATAGTAATTCGGGGTATAATCGAATCATTTAAAGTTCAAGAGCCGGATTACATTGGACAAGGATCAAGTTGACCTAATAATAATTTACAGGAATCAAAATTGAAAAATCACAAAAGAAAAAAATCGAGCAAAAAAAATTACGGAGGAGTGGGCGATCGGTTGCCCACTCCCGCCGTAACTAGCTTCGGGATTTTCGAAATCCTATTTCCTCTTGAACCAGCTTCCGGTTCCAAGTTACTACAATCCTATTTCATTGGGAACCAATTTTGGTTTCCAGCTTTAGCTTAGAATTCCAGTTTCAATAGTAATTAATTCCCTCAACTTGCACTGCCAATCTCCCCTCCATAGTCAACAATCTCGACACCCCCTCTACTTCCTTGCCGACCACTTTATCGTTGTAAATTCCAGCAGCTCCATCATCACCCAACTCTCTCCCGCCAGCCACTTTACAAAGCCCAAAATCTCCACCCTCACCAAGGCAATCCCTAGCGAGTCTCACCATTGCCACGACCCATAACCATAGTCCCATCCAACCTCTCCCACTTGACACCCATATCCCGTAGAAAATCCCCCATCATCATACCGGGGAACCAACCAAGCAAACACATTCATATATATATATATATATATATATATATATATGTGTGTGTGTGTGTGTGTGTGTGTGTGTGTGCATAAAAAGGAAGGGGGATTCGATCCAAAAACTAGAGAAGATTAGGCGATCCGAAAATGCAAGAAAAATAATAAAAAAAAGAGAGAATAAATCTGAAAATAAAAAAGAAAAAGAAAAGAGAGACACAAATTCTATCCGAATTAAAGCTGCAAATCCACCACCTTCACCAATTTTTTAGGGTAATTTGTTTTAGTTTCCCCTTTAATTTCATTTTTTTGATAGAATATATGGTGTGTTTGAAATTTTAGGTTTCTTTGTTTTAAGTTGGAATTGAAGTTGGAAAACATGAAATAAACTCAATTTAAGTCAATTCAAGTTTTAATTTGGAGTTAATTGGGGCTGAATTGATTTCAATTAAAACTTAGGGTTCCCGATTTTGTTTTGAAAAATTCATTTAGGGGTTTTCAAAAATTTGAATCCTAAAGGGTTTGAATTCATTTGATTTCAAAAGAAAACGAGTCAATGAGACCCATTTGAACTAAAATTGAAAAAAAAATAAGAAATTAAAAACCTAGGGTTTCGACCAAAATTGGGGAAGAACTATGAAATTTGATTGGGGGTTTTTCAATCTAGAGGAAAGGAAGGGAAATAGGAAGGAAGGAAGGAAGGGGAGAAAATTAGGTGGTCGACCATGGATGAACCTCCACCGGTTCGTTCATGGCAGTCTCGGCCATAAGAGACAAAGAGACGAAGGAGAGAAAAGAGAAAGGGAAGGAAAGAAGAAAGGAAGAAGGGAAAGAAAAGAAAACGAAAAGGAAGAGAAGGAGGGACGAACCAGTTTGGCTTATCCATGGAGGTAGGCGGGAGAGTGAGGAAGAAGAAGAAAGAAAGAAAGAAAAAGAAAGAGGGAGAGATGGGATGAAGAGAGGAGAAAAAAGAAAAGGGTCTTTGATCCAAAATTTAGGAAAAAAAGAAAAAAAGAGGAAGTGTTTGTGGGTTGGCTTTAGTTTTTTTTTAGAGTTGGGTTAGGCTTAGCCCAACCCATTTTCTACTGGTCGGATCGATTTTTAGAGTTGGGTTAGGCTTAGCCCAACCAATTTTCTACTGGTCTGGACCGAATCGATCCAAGTTGAATCAAAATTTTTTTTTCTTCCTTTGAGTTGGATTGATTCTAGCCTAGCCCGAATCAATTTTTTTTTCTTTGGGTCGGATAGATTCCGACCAGACTCGAATTCAAAAAAAAAAAAAAAACAAAAATATGTGTAATAAATTTTAAATTTGATTTTTATGCATGTTATTTTGTTTTTTTATTTAGATGTTAAATGGTCTTTAATTATTTTTAATGTAAAATTAATTTTAGGTTTATTTATGCATGTTAGTTAGTTAGAATTTGTCATTTTAATATTTTGTAATTGTTTTAATTTACCCTTGGATTTATTTTATGCATGCCTATTATTAATTTAAATTTTAATATTTCAATTTTTGTTTATTTTATTTAATTCATGTAGCTTTAATTTATTTGTATTAGGTTCGGTAAGTAATAAGAAGAAGATTGTCAAGTCTTCTAATTTTTTAGAGACCGATAACAATCTTTCACTAAAATAAAAAATAAAATAAAAAACAACAAAAAAGAAAGAAAAATAAAAAATATTATTATAAAAATTTTAACAAAGTCTCCTATCCGATAGGGGCTATTGTTAGCAAAAAGACATTTTTAATAAACAAGTTTTCTCCGACGCACCGAGTTGTGTTGAGACTCAAAAAGTGGATCCGATGTTTGAATCGACATTTCTCCCGATGGAAGGGGTTCGACGAACGTTTCAATACGATGCCACGCTCAAAAATAAAAAAAACTTAATTTGACTTGGAAAATTGGAGTCCCGAAAATCAAAAAATAATTTGGTAAAAAAAAATATACCTTAGGAGATAATTTAAGACTAAGCTAGACGTAGTACCTTTCTTAGGAAAGGGCACTTTTGGGTGATTAATTACCTTCTCATAAGCGTAACCAACTCCTTACCATAGAATCTCTAAAGCGAGTGCCCATCTTAGGTCCTTAGTTCCTTCACTACTAGGTGGCGAGTCCAAACCCTATAAATAATTTTGTAAATAAAAATAAATCTTAAAATAAATAGATGGAAAGATTTTTTTTGTTTTTGGAGTCCCGTCCGACATCGGGTAGTGACGGAATGGCGACTCCACTAGGGACGGATGTCAAACCATAAGTTTAGTCCTTGCAAATTTATTTTCTTCATTTACTTTTGCCATTTATTTTTATGTCTCTTTTATTTTTCAAGTCATTTATTTTCTTGTATTATTTTATTATCTTTAAATTTTCACAATTCATTTCCTTTTAATTTTGTACATAGTTAATGTATTTTGAACTCGGGTTATATTCTTTTTGAACTCGTTGCACACACACCACGAAGGAAACCTACAAAAGCTTTGGACCCGAGCTGAATCCCGTTATGATTTAGATAGAGAGATTTGGAGGCAAGTATGACGAAAGTCTACCGATGCTCTTCTAGACTCTTGTTTGGATTGGAACTCGCCCTTTGCATAGGAAATGGTGGAATAACCTACCCCTACCTCCTAACATATAAGGTCGGAGGTTGGATTACCTCACCGGTAATTTAGACAGTTCAAGAGCTTGAAAAGACTTAGGATTAGACCGGCTTCGCTAAACTATATACGAGCTAGATCCTATCCACTAGTGGTTGACTCGATTAAGACACGAATCATTTTTAAATGATGTAAATACTAACCCTTAGTTCTTGCGAGTGGTCCTTCACATTAAATCATGATCGAAGAAATAAAAAATGACATTGAGAATTATAGGGTCGGATCGAGTGGGCCCAAATCGATGAGGGAGATTGTCCGCCCCCGAGCTTTGTGTCGAAACCGCCCGAGAAAGCAAAACTCATCGACAAGCTACCCAATATGGGACCACTACTTAGTTACCGAGAGATGCTTACTTCTATCGATAGGTTTGACTTTCAAAAGATGTATGGTGATATAGCTCATCTATTTAAGATTAAGATTCGGATCTCGTGCTTCCAAGCCATGATAGGGCATTGGGATCCGAAATACCACTCGCTTCACTTTTGGGAGTGTGGATATGTCACCCACACTAGAAAAGTATGAGGCTTCGCTAGCATTTTCTGAATCAAAGGCAATCTATTTCTATAACCCTCTTGAGCAAGCTCTAGCACACTTCACATGGTTAACTAGAATAGACTCGACCATTACCGATAAGCAAAGAACCTAGAGGGGTCGGACGCATGGATGGTTTTGGAATCTCCTCGAAACGAAATTCACAAAACATCTACATGACAAGCACAATAGCCTCGGACTCGAATACCGGCATTGGGTATATACAGGTTGGTACTATTGCCGTCGGCTTAAGGTATGATTCACTTCAATGCGGTAAATGTGTTCAAGAGTCTAGTATCCCTCAAAATCAACCCTACCGCTGCAATCCTAGTAGAAACACTCTCATCCTTGAATTTTTATCGAAGGAAAGGGGAGGGACATTTGAGGTGTTGTGTCCCACTACTCGTTTGTTTGGACGGTTAGCCACATAGTGACCGTAAAGGCCTCGAGGATCTTTCGCATGCCATAGCACAAACATTCTAAACTCGGAGAACTTTGCTAGACACCCCCTCAATGAGTTGGGAAAAATAGTATGGATAGGTATGTTCTAGAGTTTAGAGAATTCAAAATTTCACTAGAGGGCACAATATGCTTTTTCCGGTTTTACTTGGCTTACTATGGTGACTATCCTAGGGTACCGCTAATTGGAGCACATTGTTATATAAGCTATTGCTCAAATATGTTCCCGAGACAATTAGGTTTTGAGCAATTTATACCAAGAACCATGGATTTAGTTGAGTGCTATGAAGATTTAAAGGTCTCAAGGAAACTTTTGAAAAAAGCAAAGGCTACATGGAGAAATAGAGGGATAGTCACCTCCGAAAGAAGAGTCGATGAAAAAACCACGCTAGGGTATCCTAAATGGCAAAGCACTAGGGGAAAAGGAATCGTGTGCCACCTTTCAAGGGTCCCTCTCGACCGAGGAGTGAGACGATGAAGGACATTCGCCAAGAGATGAATGCCCAACATCAAGTATTTAATGAAATCCTAAATGCTTAAACGATCAAACCGACCCAAAAGAAAAGAAAGTTAGAAGAAACTCTTAGCTTGAAAGACCATGCAATGAGTGCTTTAGAGAGAGAAAACAAGGAGCTTCATCATTGACTTCAATGATCAAAGGGGTTAGTAAGATAGATAAAGGAGGATCATCGGTTCCTCAATGAAAAACATAAGAATGCAACCAAACTCACAGTTTCTCGATGGATGAGTCAACTAATCTTCATGATGAGAAAATGGGTGCCGAGATAGGAAGAGATGTCCCGAGTAGGGAAGTAGCTAAATAGGGAAGTAGGACCATGGAATACCACCCGTAAGCCCGAACGCTAAGAATTATGCCCTACACATGCTACACACCATAGAGGATTTAGCTTATGGTATACATCCGGGAGATGAGAAAGTTCAGCTCTTTTTGAGCGACTCCGAAGGCTTGTAAATGGCATGATCACCTACGAGGGTTTAAGGTTATGGCCGAATCTAAAATAGGTTTTGTAATAGGGATTTTCATGTTTGTAATTTTCTTTTTGGAAAATGGCTCTAAGTCATGTTTAGGACAAGCTAGAAGTTCGAATTTCAATGTATTGAAAATACCCTATGTAATAAGATTACTTTTGCGACCTTTTATTTTGTAATGAAAAATATCTTTATGTCATAATTAAGAATCCACTAGAAGTCCATATTTAAGGTTTTCTTGAGCATGACCTTTCATGCGTGTTATCGTATCACGAGATCAATCGAGTTCGCATGCCGCAATCGAAATAAGGGGGAGATATATCTCTCAAGTCGCCTAAATTATCTATGGGGTCTCGATGCCCTCGGCGAGTATTGAGCTTTGATTTTGCCCATCTTTAATACAAACTCTGTCATGATTTAATATGCAATAAACACAAAAAGGTATCTAACCCAGTTCAAATCATGCACGTACATATTGTATATTCATCATACATATTTTCTTCTAGTTTTTTTCGGGATCGTGAAACATAGGTCGCTCCACCAAAGATCAATCCCCTCCACGCATCCATAACACTAAGTTCGGGGCCCGCCAAATGGAGAACGAAGAAAAGGCAAGACAAGAGCGAGTTGCGTCGGTAAGATGTTGAATTCGGAAGGAGGAAATGACATAATTGAGGGTCTTATTTCAAAAGGTAGTAAGTAGGGGAAGTATCTTGAATTGAGAACAAACACAACCTAAGATATCACCTGCAATTCCATTGCTCGGTCAAGATGGGCCATCCAACACACCCGCAACCAACCAAGATGCTTTTTATGCCGAAACTTCACATGCTACTACGACATACTTGGCGGACCCACAAGTGCCACAAAGGCCACCCCTCCATGCAATGGATCCTATAAGGGAGGAAGCTCATGATTATAAGATAGTTGAAGGTCCAAGTATAGACAAGCTAATGGCTCGAAAGAACATTTGAGAGCCGTTGAGGGAGGAGACATCTATGACCCAATCAAGGCTTTAGAAATGTGCATAGTACTTGACGTGGTAATTTCAAGGAAATTCAATGTCTCGGATTTTGCTAAGTACACTGGAATTCAATGTCCCATGACCCACTCGAGGGCTTACCGTAGCGAAATGGTAGAGGTTGTACATGATGAAAAGCTGCTAATACACTTCTTCCATGAGAGTTTAGGTGGGTCGACGACCGAGCCGATATATGAGGTCGGAAGGATCTAAGTTTAACATGGAGTAGCTCCGAACCGGTCAAACTTATAAGGTAAGGAAAAAAGGGTTAAAGAGAAAGTCAAGGAGTACGCACAAAGGTGGTGCGAAGTGACGACTCGCATTCACCCACCACTACCCGAACTCGAATTAATCTCCATATTCTCGAATACTTTCAAAGCACCCTACTTTGAGTATTTGATTGGCAATGCTTTAAAAAACTTCATATATATAGTGGTCATTGCAGAAAGAGTAGAGCTAGCCATTAAGGATGGAAAGATCTTTAGGGGAGCGAGAAAGAAGGTGAGCATAGGAACCAAGAGAAGGGAAGGGGAAGTCAATCAAGTGGCAACTTACGGACCCCCAAGCCATTGGAACAACTCGAGATAATACACCAATCAAAGTCATTACCAAACACAACCATCATCTTACCCCCAATCACAATATCTAACACATGCCATAGTTTCCACCTTTCCCTCTACCCAAATAAGACCACCGACCCCGAATCAAAACTACCCACCTTACCCGCCAAATTCGCCATCCCAATATCATCCCACTATACCCACTTACCAAAACAATCAATTTCCATGTTAAGTGAGACCACCCATGGTCCTTCGAATTTCAACTAAATACTACTCAATCAGCCCAGTTGTAATTACAACTAAAATAGAGAAGACTATGAACCCTTACCACCCCTTCCATTCTCTCTAAAAAAGTTGTTTCATCAATTGGTCAATATAGGGCAAGTAGTCCCTATTCCTGCAGAGCTCGTGCGACCTTCATTTCCCTCATGGTACAAAAGCAATGAACAATGTGAATACCATAATTGTATCAATGGACACTCCATCAAGGAATGTTTGGCTTGTAGGAGAAAAGTGAAAGAGCTTATCAAGCATAAATGGATAAGTTTTGATGATTCAAGCCCTCCGAATATCAATACTAATCCACTTCCAAGTCATGTTATGGGGGGAAGTAACGTTAGTATGATAACTCTCGAAGGGAAAGAGTTCAATCGAAAGAAGAAGAAGGTGAAGGTATCTATAGACAGAGTTATACATAATGCCATCCCAAACTCGGTTGCCTTAGAAAATCGGTTAACTATCAAGTCAAAGATGATAAGGACCAATATTGTCGGTATCATCGAGTGAAAGGGCATGATATTGATAAATGTGAGGAGTTTCATAAGGAGGTAGAAACTATGATGATTCCAAGGACTCTACGAGTAGAGGAGGCACGGAGGGAGCGGCTTGTAGGCATGGTTTCACCTCGTGGAACCAATCATGATGATTTATGCCGCTACCAATGAACAAGCAATGGGCCTCCGAGGATGATTTTGATAGTGCCGAAGATCCGTTTAGCCCCACCTTACAATACGATCAATCATAACTATTCAATCATGAACATGTTAGCGAGTAGTGATGTAACGGACCTTACTCGAAGTGGACGTTGTTATAAACCCGAAGAGTTAGAAACATCCGAAAAGGCAAAAGGCAAGAAAGTAGTAGACCTCACAAAGGTTGGAGAATTAAACAAGGCTATATATAATGATGAGGCAATTGAATTTCTCAAGGTGATGAAAAGCGAGTGACTATAACGTGGTGGACCAACTAAGAAAAACACCCGCCAAGATCTCCATGTTATCATTAATCATACGTTCGAACCGCATCAAAAAGTGTTACAAAGAGCTTTAAATGAAATATATGTCCCTCAAGAGGTCGTGCCGATGCCATCGAAAATCCGGTGGGTAGAATTCAGTCGCCAACTATTTGTCTTTCTCCAAGGATGAACTAGGTCCCGAAGGCACAAGCCATAATAAGCCACTACACATCACGATCAAATGCAAAGAACATGTGATTGCCAAAGTTCGATCGATAATGAGTCCGCTTCCGAATGTTTTACTAAGTTGGTTTTGGATCGATTACCGGTGGATACATCTCACATGCATCTTAGCGGCATGATGGCTAGAGATTATGATGGGTCTCTAAGACAGGTGATATGAGATATCGATATCAACTTAGATATCGAGCCCAATCAGCTCCTAGTTACTCTACGAGTCATCAATATTCAGCCATCCTATAGCATGCTTCTAGGAAGACCCCGAATTCACTCGACTGGACTCGTGACTTCATCGCTGCACTAAAGATTGAAATATATGGCTAATGACAAACTAGTCACCATGATGGTAGAAGAAGCACTACTTCGCTAAAAAATGTGTTAGTGCCTTAGATTGAGAGTGAAGGAAGTCGAGATGGTAATCCGCATGCATTTGCAATCGTGAATGTAAAGCTGGTGCCGGAGAATACTTTTCAAAGAAGGCTAGAAGTGTCTCTCGGCTACAATGATGGCGATAAAATACTTGATGAAATACGGATTTCCATGGAACTCGTGATCTCAATGTCGGAATATTGGAAGCTATGAATGTTTTGTCGCAAGCCAATTCGGATTACTATTTTGGTCCGGGATTCAAACCCATTAGGAAGGATTATTTGAGGGTTATTGAGCAAAAGAAAGAAAAACGATTGGCTAGAATCAAAGGTCGAGAGCCTAATGAAGGAAGGATTGTGATTCCTTACATTCGAGCTACTTTCCCCTACCTTGTTTGTGTCATCAATCATAATAATGAAGTAGTAAACTTGAGGGCAACGAGTGGTGGATCCGTCCATCAATCACCTAGAGGGGAGTCAAGGAATGAAGAAGTTAATAATCCCGAATTGATAGTGGTTGTTCCTCGGTCCGTGATGCTACCACAACTAATCGTCAACACTTAAGAGGGAATGCCGCCTATTGACTTGCCGATCAAGGAAAGAGCATCGGTTGAGGGGCTTAACAATTGGAAGGAAGAGGAGATTCTACCTACCTATACTATTGAGGATATAGAAAATGATCATCTTCTAAAATTCTAAAATAATTACATCAAGCATGTTTGGCATAAATTTGAGGAGAATTTGATTGCCATGGATGAAGAACAATTTGAGGACAAAGATATGGATGAATTTACTAAGCTTGTTGAGTTATCCGAACAGTGCTATAAAACCACATTAAGAGGAGCTAGAAAATATAAATGTGGGCATCGAAGAAAATAAAAAAGAACTACAAATCGAACCATGATATCAAAAAAAGAAAGAGAAGGTTTGATTGCATTACTACAAGAGTACACGGATGTGTTTACCTAGCCGTATGAGGATATACCCGGTTTAGATACCGGCATAGTGGTACATAAAATCCCTATATTCCACGATCATAAACCGATAAAACAAAAGTTAAGGAGAATGAGGCCAAATGTTTTTATGAAGATCAAAGAAGAAGTCATCAAACAATTTGAAGTTGGATTCCGCTGGGTGATTAAGTATTCAACTTGGGTGTCAAATATTGTGGTAGTCGGCAAGAAAAATGGGAAGATCGGGATGTGCATTGATTTTCGAAACTTAAACAAGGCTAGTCCCAAAGATGATTTCCCCTTGCCACACATTGACATGCTTATAGAAAATGTTGTAGAGAACTCCACCTACTCCTTTATAGATGGCTTCTCGGGATACAACCAAATCAAGATGGCAGAAGAGGACATAGAGAAGATTGCTTTTATCACCCCATGGGGAACCTTTTGTTATAAAGTCATGCCATTTGGTCGGAAAAATGTCGGAGCGACGTATCAATGGGCTATGGTTACCCTTTTTCATGACATGATGCGTAAATAAATAGAGGTGTACATCGATGACATGATTGCTAAGACAAAGCCTCGAAGGGAATCATATATAGACGTTGAGGAAGTTGTTTGAGTGGTCGAGAAAAATACCAGTTAAATTTGAATCCGACCAAGTGCATATTTAGGGTCAAATCAAGAAAACTATTAGGATTTATGCTGACCAATAGAGGGATAGAGGTGGATCCTAAAAAAGCTAAAGCCATCTAAGCAATGCCGGCACCCAATAGTGAAAGGGAAGTCCGAGGCCTTCTAGGCCGCTTGAACTACATAGCTCGATTCATCTCATAACTCATAGTTACATGTGAACTCGTCTTTCAGCTTTTGAGCAAGAACAATCCTAGAACTTAGGATGATGCATACCGATCGACCTTTGACAAGATCAAAGAGTATCTATAAAATCCTCCTCTTCTTGTCCCACCTATGCCCGATCGACCTTTGATTCGTATGTGACAGATCACCGAGTCAGCAATGGGTTATGTTCGGGCCAACATGATGATATCTGGAAGAATGGGGCAAGCCATTTACTTTTTGAGTATGAAATTCACTAATTATGAGTCTCGATACAATCCCTTAGAAAAGTTATGTTGTGGCCTAGTATGGAGCACCCGATGACTTAGACGAGTATATGTTGTACTATAAGACATGGTTGATATCGAAAATAGATCCTCTCAAGTATATCTTCGAGAAGCCATATTTGTCAAGTAGAATTGCAAGATGGCAAGTTTTGTTAGCAGAATGTGATACCGTATACATGACCAAAAAATCGGTGAAAGCAAGCGCAATCGCGTACCATTTCGCGGACAATGCAAGTTGATGATTATGAACAATTGAACTTTGATTTTTTTGATAAGAACATCATGGCATCTAAAATTGAAGCAAGTGGAGTCCGATGTTGAAAAATGGACTATGTACTTCGATGGGGCGAGTGAATGTATCGAGCAATGGTATAGGAGCGATACTAGTCTCTCCAAATAGTAAGCGATATCCAATAGCTATCCGACTTAGGTTCGATCGCACCGACAACATAGCTGAGTATGAAGCTTGCATACATGGTTTAAAGGCAGCTAGAGAAAGAGGGATCACAAATCTTGAAGTATACGACGATTCGATGCTAATAATTTACCAAGTCAAAGGAGAATGAAAAACTAAAGATGAGAAGTTGAAACCTTATCGGGTTTATCTAACCAAACTAGCCGAAGAGTTTGATGAAATTGAGTTTGCTCATCCGGAGAAAGATAAAAATCAATTTGTCGATGCATTAGCAATACTAGCTTCAATGACTTAACTTGATCCGGGGTCGGGATAAAACCCATTTCTATTGAAACCAAGAATTCATCAGCCTACTATTGTGCTATTGAAGAAGAAATAAATGGCAAGCCATGGTACCATGACATCTAGATGTTCATAAAAAATTGAGAGTATCCCTCAAGCATTTCCAAGATGGATCGAAGGCTTTGAGGTTTTATACAAACGAAGTTTTGATGGAACACTTCTTCGATGTTTAAATATGGTAGATGCTAAGAAAATTATTAAGGAGGTCCATGAAGGAATCTATACAACCCATGCAAATGGCCATACTATGACTCACCAAATGCAACGAAGTGGATATTTACGGTTAACGATGGAAAAGGGATTGTATAGAGTATGTCCGTAAATGTTATAAATTTTTAGTTTATAGAGATCGGATCAATGCTCCTCCTGCTCCACTCAACAATATGGTGTCCCCTTGGCCTTTTTCCATGTGGGGATTGGATGTCATTGGCCCTATTAATCCAAAAGTAAGAAATAGTCATCGTTTCATCTTGGTGGCAATTGACTATTTCACTAAATGGGTCGAAGCTCGCTTCTTATGCTCATGTCACTCGGAAAGTAGTCCAGCGGTTTAAAGAGAAAAACTTGGTTTATCGATACGGCTTGCCGTACACCATAGTTACAAACAATGATCGAATTTCAATGGAAAAATGATAGTAGAATTATGCAAACGGTGAAAAATTAAGCATCCGAACTCAACACCATATCAACCTAAGATGAATGGGGCAATCGAAGCTACAAACAAGAATATCAAAAAGATCGTACAAAAAATGGTGGTTACAAATAGAGACCGACATGAAATGCTCTCATATGCTCTACATGCATATCGTACTACCGTAAGAACGTCTACGGGGGGCCACCCTATATTCCTTCGTTTATAGAATAGAGGCGGTGATGCCTTTGGAAGTAGAAATCCCTTCTCTCAAGGTACTCATGGAAACACGAGTTGGAAGAAGCGGAATGGGCTCGAATCGGATGTGAACAGTTGAACATGATCGGTGAAAGGAGGTTGGCGGCTATTTGTCATGCATGAATGTATCGAAGAGAGTGGCCAATGCATACAACAAAAGGATTCGACCAAGGGAATTCCGTGAGGGAGATCCGGTGCTCGAAAAATTCTATCGATACCCGGAGAGAATAGAAGCAAGTGGTCACCTAATTATGAAGGCCCTTATGTAGTAAGGAAGATATTCTCGGGAGGTGCATTTCTTTTGACTAGTATGGATGAGGATGGTATAGTCAAACATGTAAACTCGATGTAGTAAAGAAATACTATGCTTGAGAAATGTCATTTTCTTCTTCCTAAAATAAAGAATGAAATTCATGCCAAACATGTGCTTTGTATTTTATTTTCTTTTATCTCCATATTTCTTCGACCTCAAAAAAAAAAAAAAACTTCGTCTATCATCTCATGATCTCTATTAATATTGTTTATGAATGACATACAAGTTAATTAAGATGTTTTAGCGATATTATATTTAATAGATAGCAAACTAAATCGACCTCAAAAAAAAAAAAAAAGGTCCTAATGAACCCGAAGGGAACTTGGTTTCTATGTGCTTTTTGAAGTTGGTCGGACCATGTTGCATGTGACGAAAATTATTCTTGACTAGACTAAGCAACCAAGATTTTAGTTCGGGGATAATCGCTCGACATTAATTTTGTCTACAATAATAAACGAATGAAATGACAAGCTTGATGAAAAGGAACGAATATATCTTATCAGCACTCTAGACTCATCATTCAAAGGTTATGTGTTAAAGAAAAAAAGGAGAAATAGACAAACATGAAACCAAAGCATAATTGAACCTAAATCTTTTTCATTTGGCCCCGCCCCGAATTGCTTTTGTGGCACCACCCATGATAATGATATAGCACGTGTTTTAAATTACGGGTTCTATCTAAATATTATTCTAATAAAAAAGGGCTAATGAAAATTAAACTTGCGGGTTAGGTACTACTATTGATTGAATGAGGAAAGGCCTTCATTGGAAGTTTATCATACTCAAATTCAAAATTTACCATTTGAAAGACCAATTTTGAGCTTTTATTCCTTTCATGGAACCTAGGCTAGGATCACCCCTCACATGAGGGGCAAATTGATTGTTTAGAATAATGACTTAATAGGCATGTCACCCAAATTACTTGTCTTCATAAAAACTCAATGCTCAAAAAAATAAAAAGATAAAACAAAAAAAAGGGAGTAGCGAAAAAGAGGAAGTCACTACCAAAATTTGGAACGTGAGAGAAATGAAATCATGATCTTTCTAAAATGTATTGACACGAGAAAAAGAAAGAAAGAAGCAAACCACTACACAATTCATACCACTACACAAACCACTCGCATTATGTACCGGTAAAACTCCCTTCTAACTTGAGCACCTATAATTGAATTTTATTAAAAACAGAGAGTCAAAATCGAGACATAAGCTTTGCAAAATCATGGTTGGTGCCAAAGGATAATTCTTGGGGGCAAGCAACATTTTCTACCATCAAACCAATAATTTGATCATTGTTCGAATGTCACGTCCAAACATAAATGCAAAAACACACTAGCCATACTATAACGTTTGCATGACAAGTCTATGAGAGTCGATGGATTTTTGTTTGAACCTCGGAATCAAAATCCCTAAATGAAATCTACATAACTTTCTCCATGAAAGAAGCAATTCATGAAATGCAAATTTGTTAAGCACTTTGAGAGGTATATGGTATCTCAAGTTATCAAGAAAGACACCAAAGCAAAGAAATGAACTCGATACAATATTATGAAATGGGAGAAATCATTCGACGAGTCGATCATGCTTGGGGAATGGCTACATTCATCAATAAAATAGAAATGATCGACTGTCCTTTAAGTAATTGAACGAGTGGATGAGGCAAAGTTCATAAGAAAGGTAAGACTCGGTCGGGAGGCAAGGTCATAAGGCTTAGATGATGGATAACTACCAAGCGTTGGAAACTCGAATAGTCGACAAAGAAAAGTTGAAAAGGGGATTTGAGTCGGCGCGGCCTATGGCTCTTACGAGTACTCCAACTAATCATCATATTAAGTTTTGTTTCGGGTACACTATAACCCTAAAGAAAAAGAAGAAAAACTAGGACAAGTCCTAAGTAACGAACTACCAAGGACACGAAAATTCAAAATTTCTCTCAAATCCTCTCGGGCATGGTCGCCTCATAACAAACCACCCGCAATGCAAAACCCAACGTCCAATGACCAGTTCCACTTTAGGTAAGGTCAATCAACTCAAATCGTCACGACGAGTAAAATTGCCTAGCAATTAATGCATATTTAATTTTTCAAGGTTGGTCACCCTCTAAGTTGACCATGCAATGCATATTTAATTTTTCGAGGCTAACCGCTATTCAAGTTGGCTATGTATCGCATATTTAATTTTTTAGGTTTGGTCGCCCTCCAAGTTTACCATGTAATGCATATTTAATTTTTCGTAGTGGCCGCCTTTTAAGTTGGCTATGTACTCGTATATTTATTCTTTCGGGGTTGGTTGCTCTCCAAGTTGACCGTATAATGCATATTTAATTTTTCGTAGCTGCCCGCCCTTCAAGTTAGTCTGTGTCTTGCATATTTATTCTTTCGGGATTGATCACCCTCTAACTTGACCATGTAATGCGTATCTAATTTTTCGAGGTCGGTCGCCCTTCAAGTTGGTCGTGTAATGGATATTTAATTTTTCAAGGTTGGCCGCCCTCCAAATTTCTCTTGTATTGCACACTTAATTTTCGAGTAGGTTGCCCTTAAAAACAAGGTCGTTGCACTCTGTTTTCATAAGTCGTTGCACTCCTGCATGACATTCCATCCTCGACTAGGTTATTTTAGTAGATTTTAATTTATTTTTCTCATATTTTCTTCTTTGCAAGCTCACTAAACAAACTTAACTTGAAATTTATATTTCGGTTAATGTTTGCACCATAAACATTACAAAGAGGGGCAACTGTCATAACCAAAATTTCAAAAAACATTTATTTTTTATTTTTTAATTGGTTATTTTTTTCTTTTATTTCATTTTAAGTTTTTTTCATTGTCTTATCTTAATCGGTGTTATTATTTTTATTTATTCCATTTTACTTAATAATTTGCAAACAAAAAAAAAGAAGGAAAAATACAAAAATACAAAAATAATGTGAATTTAATATTTAGGGATGCGATTGTGTTCAATTCAAAATAATTATAGTAATTGAGGGTACAATCGAATCATTTAAAGTTCAAGAGCCAGATTACATTGAACAAGGACCAAGTTGACCTAATAATAATTTACAAGGACCAAAATTGCAAAATCAAAAAAAAAATCGGAGCAAAGAAAAATTACAAAATTGCGAGAGGAGTGGGTGATCTGGTTGCCCACTCCGCCTGTAACTAGCTTCGGGATTTTGGAAATCCTATTTGCTCTTGAATCATTTACGGTTCCGATTCATCGCAATCTTATTTCATCGGGAACCAATTTTGGTTCCTAGTTTCAGCCTTGAATTCCGGTTCTAGCGGCAATTAATTCCCTCGACTTGTAGTCGCCAATCTCCCCTCCATGGTCAACAATCTCGACACCCCCTACTGCACCTCGCCGGCCACCCTACTGCTTGTAAATTTCGAAGCTCCATCATCACCCAAGTCTCTCCCGCCGACCACCTCGCACGACCCATAATCTCCACCCTCACAAAATCAATCCATAGCAGTCTCACCACCGCCACGACCCACAACCACGGTCCCATTCAACCTCTTCCACTTGACACTCATATCCTACGAGAAAATCCCCCACCATCATAGTGGGGGAACCAACCAAGCAAATACATTCATATATATATATATATATATATATATATGGACAAAAAGGAAGGGGGATTTAGTCCAAAAATTAGAGAAGATTAGGCGAGTTCGAAAATTCAAGAAAAATAATAAAAAAAGAGATAGAATAAATCCGAAAATAAAAAAGAAAGAAAGAAAAGAGAGACATAAATTCTACCTGAATTGAAGCTGCAAATCCACCACCTTCACCAATTTTTTAGGGTAATTTCTTTTAGTTTCCCCTTTAATGTCTTTTTTTTTGACAAAATATATGGTGTGTTCGAAATTTAGGTTTCTTTGTTTTGAGTTGGAATTGAAGTTGGAAAACACGAATCAAACTCAATTTAAGTCAATTGAAGTTTTAATTTGGGGTTAATTGGGGCTGAATTGATTTCAATTAAAACTTAGCGTTCTCGATTTTGTTTTGAAAAATTGATTTAGGGGTTTTCAAAATTTTGAATCCTAAAGGGTTTGAATTCATTTGATTTGGAGAGAAATCAAGTCAATTAGACCCATTTGAACAAAAATTGAAAAACAATTAAGAAATTGAAAACCTAGGGTTTCGGGCAAAATTGGTGAAGAACTTTGAAATTTGATTGGGGGTTTAGCTTTGAAATTTGATTGGGGGTTTTTCAATCTAGAGGAAAGGAAGGGAAATAAGAAGGAAGGAAGGAAGGGGAGAAAATTAGGTGGCCGGTCATGGACGAACCTCCATTGGTTCATCCATGGCAGTCTCGACCATAGGAGAGAAAGAGATGAAGGAGAGAAAAGAGAAAGGGAAGGAAAGAAGAAAGGAAGAAGGGAAAGAGGAAAGGAAGAGAAGAAGGGCCAAACTAGTTTGGTTCATCCATGGAGGTAGGCGGGAGAGTGAGGAAGAAGAAGAAAGTAAGAAAGAAAAAGAAAGAGGGAGAGATGGGATGAAGAGAGGAGAAAAAAGAAAAGGGTCTTTGATTCGAAATTTAGGAAGAAAAAAAAAGAGGAAGTGTTTGTGGGTTGGCTTTAGTTTTTTTTTTTAGGGTTGGGATGGGCTTAGCCCAACTCATTTTTGGATTCGATCCACTCGAATCAAATTTTGTTTTGCTTTCTTTGAAGTCGGATTGATTCCAACCCAGACTCAAATTCAAAAAACAAATAAATTGTGTAATAAATTTT
Source organism: Dovyalis caffra (assembly GCA_963924115.1). Classification (NCBI taxonomy): domain Eukaryota; kingdom Viridiplantae; phylum Streptophyta; class Magnoliopsida; order Malpighiales; family Salicaceae; genus Dovyalis; species Dovyalis caffra. Next base: position 999,417 of record CAWUPB010001189.1, read on the forward strand.
AAAATTTATTTTTATGCATGTTATTCTATTTTTTTATTTAGATGTTAAATGGTCTTTAATTCTTTTTAATTGAAATTTAATTTTAGGTTTATTTATGCATGTTAGTTAGTTAGAACTTGTCATTTTAATATTTTGTAATTTTTTTAATTTACCCTTGAATTTATTTTATGCATGCCTATTATTAATTTAAATTTCAATATTTGAATTTTTGTTTCTTTTATTTAATTCATGTAGCTTTAATTTATTTGTATTAGGTTCGGTAAGTAATAAGTAGAAGATTGTCAAGTCTTCTAATTTTTTAGGGACCGATGACAATCTTTCACTAAAAAAAATAAAAATAAAAAAAACAACAAAGAAAGAAAAATAAAAATATTATTATAAATTTTTTAACAAATTCTCCTATCCGATATGGATTGTTGTTAGCAAAAAGGCATTTTTAATAAACAAGTGTTCTTCGACACACCGGTTGTGTCGAGACTCAAAAAGTGGATTTGATGCTTGAATCGAAGTATCTCCCGACGAAAGGGGTCCGACGATTGTTTCAATACGATGTCATGCTCAAAAATAAAATAACTTAATTTGACTTGGAAAATGGGAGCCCCAAAAATCGAAAAATAATTTGGCAAAAAATAAAATAAAATACCTTAGGAGATAATTTAGGACTAAGCTAGACGTGGTACCTTTCGTAGGAAAGGGCCCTTTTGGGTGATTAATTACCTTTCCATAAGCGTAATGAACTCCTTACCATAGAAACTACGAACCGAGTGCCCATCTTAGTTCCTTCAATACTAGGTGGCAACTCCAAACTTTGTAAATAATTTTATAAATAAAAATAAATCTTAAAATAAATAGATGAAAAGATTTTTTTTTTTTTTTTTAGAGTTCCGTTCAACGTCGGGTAGCGACAACATGGATACATCTCATGTATGACTCAAGCACTAGTGAATGGTAATAAATTTCTAGTACTTTCCCCTTTGAGCCATAAAGAGATTAGTGAGTACGTTTTTTGGGTGAAAAATTATTGCAAATTCTTCACGAATGTCTTCATTCCTTGGCGTCTTCTCCTTGTATCTATTCTAATTCCTATCTTCTACTTTAACATTCTTTCAAAATGGGAAACCTCAAGTTACAATCGAGGGGAGTAAGATGAGAAGAGAAAAACAATAGAATAATAGAAAAGATAGGACACACAAGTCCTATTTATCCAAAAATAACAAGTATTCATTAGTAAAACTTGGTTGACTTATCCACACCATTCACCCATGCTTTAATCGGATTGATACATGGCATACTAATGAAATAATTTCATTCATAAAATGATTGTAAATTTATATAGTTTTGTTCATTTTATAAATCAAAATTTCTTTAAATTTTAATTTTAAAAACGTTTTAGGCCATAGGCCTATAGGCTTTAGGCCTTGAGGGTTCACGAGTTTCGAAGCTCAAACCCTTGGGTTTGTGTGCATTTATCTACGGCCATCGGCCTAGCACGAAAGCGTCGGCCAATGGCTCGTTGCCTTGCCCGCACGTCCGGCGCCCAAGCTAGCGAGGCCTATCCGTCATGTGCCTAATGCGCGAGCCGGCCGGCCGGCATGCCTAGCGTGCACACGCATCATGAGTTGCCTAGCTTATGCACCTAGCGCACGGCCTAGCAAGCTAGCGAGGTTGCCAGTCGTGTGCTTAGTGCATTGCTAGAAGTAGGGCTGCCACGCACGTGAGCATTGACATCCAATGTCGACCTCTATGCTCCTATTGATTTTGACCCAAAATTTTAGTTTTATATTTATATAAAACACCAAAAAAATTAGTTTTATAATTAGACATGGCTAATTTATGCATTTAATCACAAATAACCAAACATACAATCAAATATTCAACGGAGGTTTTGATGCTAATCGAAGGATTATGCATCCTATGGAGGTGCAAAATAAACAAAAATGTTTCTCCATATAACGCCCCAAGATCAACTCACTAACCTTACATACCTTAATATAATAAGCTATAAGTTAAGGATTACCTCTTGTAACGTAGATCTAAATTCCTTTTCTTTAATAAGCCGTCTAGTTATCCGACCTCTATTGATGATCCACGCGATCTAAGTATCCACAAAGAAATACTCAAAATTAGTGGGGTGCTAACTCCACCTTTTCCGATTTAGTATTTCCTCTAGAAATCAATTCTATACAATTTTATGATAACCTTAAAAGGGAAATAAGAGTATGGCCTTTTTTTAGTGTTTACGAGAGAACTATTTTCTCCTATATTTTCTCTCTTGGCCGTTGGCCTTAGGTAAGTTTTAGAGTCTGGTAAAAAATCTTCCACTTTCTCTCTATTTTTGCTTGCTTGAATCTCTCCCTTTTGGTTGATTCTTTCTTTTCTTTTTCAAACCCATTTATGTCACACCTCTCCTCCTATTTATAGGGGAAGAGTTTCCTTGTCCTTTAAGGATAAGGAGAGGGGCGACCACAAGTCTTTTAGGACTCTAGGTTATTGGGTCATTATCCTCCAAGGTTAAGAAATTATTTTATGTATGGAGTACTTGATTATTATCTTTAAAACATTCAACCTTATCCAATAAGGTTAATGTTTATCTTTAAAACATTCAACCTTATCCAATAAGGTTGATGTTTATCCTCTCACCAAAATTATCTCAAAGCTTTTGATTAAATCTAATGGGCCAAAACTATTTTAGCCCAATTAATTTATTTGAAATATCCAAATAAATATTCTTAGATTAGTTTTATGGGGTCCACATTAGGAAACAATTTCTCGAAATACCCTTTAACCTAAATTTAGAAACTCCTTTCCTTTTAGGTTCTTAATTTCCAAATTTGAAACTAACTTTCAAATTAGCAAACCGATTTCTAAAATAAAAAACTTTTCATTTTGGAAACTCTTTCCAAAATAGAAAACTTTTAATAATTGGAAATGTTTTCCAATATCCGTGCTTCTAATTTATAATGTGAATACTTAAACTTATGCTTGTGACTCAATAGGCTCCTAGATATGTTGGCAATATATCAAGAATAAAAGACTCCTCTTTTATCGCCGGATACATAAATTAAGATTGGCCTCTAGCAAGGCATCATGACTACCCAATTCTCTAGGAGGATTAGTTAATCCATTATTACCTTTCACGAGCATGGTTACCATATAATTTAGCCCTCATGTCAACTTATCACAATATGACCTCGAACTTGGTTATGAATCTTGTTCGATTATGATTTTACAAGTTTTCTTCGATTTTTAAATGTCTTAGCTCTTAAACTAAACCAACTATGCTATATTGGTGTACTCCTACTATGGCCATAGATTTCTTGAGCGGACATTTATCGAAGTGTAATGTTATAAGTCCTTTAGCATACAAGAAATGACATGTCCTATATTAGTCATACACCTATCTCTATTAGATTCCTAGGGCACCAAATGAATCGCCCACGTGCAACCCATTAATGGGTTTATCGAAATGAGTGTCAAAGTGTATAAGTCTTCCAATGAAATAATCGTGATGACTTCAAGTCTAAGAACCATTTGTACCCATCTCGTATGAGATTCCTATAGACTAAAACCCAATGGGTTCTCATGGTGAGTCAAGTCCAATGATATGTTCTCTAACATAAATCACCTAAGTGCTTGCTTTGGCATCACCATGCCAATAGGTGTGAGATCTCTTACTTGCTATCATATAGCATGAGCATAGCACTCACAAGCGTATCTGCATATTGTAAATGTCCATTCTTGACAATGCTATGACTTAGGACATTTAATGATATCATTTATGTGCATTAGTGTTTGTCTCACATGTTTCGATCAATCACTATTGCAAATGCATATCATTAGGACTTCTATCTAATTCTACTGAATTTATCAACATGTAAACATAAGAATTAATAGAAAGACTTTTTTATTATTGTTAAAATAAATGATGCAATAATATATTAGCATGAGCTTATCTAAACATAGTTGGATCTTGGGCACCGAGACTAACAAGAGGAAGAGGGAGAGAGAAAGGGTTCGAGACCTAGAGATAGTGAGAGATAGAGGAAGGAAGGAGTGGGGGAGAGGGAGAGAGGGAGTGGGAGAGAGGGAGAGGGGGAGAGAGTGGGGAGAGATAGAGCGGGGGAATAAGAGATTGAGAGAGAGTTTGATAGTAGGGAAGAGAAGGGAAAAGAGGTAGAGAGGGAGATAGGCAGGGAGAGAGAGGGAGAGAGGGGAGATTGAGAGGGAAAAGGGAAGGGAGAACGAGGGAGGGAAACGAGAGGTTGAGAGGGAGAGAGAGAGAAAGGATGAGAGGGAGAGGGAGAAAGAAGGAGAGAGAGGATTAGAGGGAGAAAGAAGAGAGAGAGAGAGAGATAAAGTGAAAGAGAGGGAGAGAGTCGAAAAGAGGGGAAGGCATAGGTAGATGGAGAGATAGAGGGGGATGGGGAGAGAGAGGGGGAGCATGAGCTAGAGGGAGTGAGAGAGAGGGAGAAAGAGAGTGGGATAGAGGGAGAGGGGGAGAGTGAGGGAGTGGGAGAGAGATAGGGAGAGAGAGCGGGGGAATAAGAGTTTGAGAGAGAGAGGGGAGGGAGATAGTGGGGGAGAAAGAGGGAGAGAGGAAGGGAGAAAGTGAGAGCGAGGGAGAGAGGTAGAGAGGGAGAAGTGGGAGAGAGAGAGGGAGAGGAAGAGGGCGAGAGCGAGGGGAAGGAGAACGAGGGGAGGAGAAAAGAGAGAGGGAGATAGTAAGGAGAGGGAGGGAGGGAGAGCGAGGAAGAGAGATAGGGAGATAGAGGAAGAGAGGGAGAGGTAGGGAGAGAGGCAGAGAGGGAGAGAGGGAGAGTGAGGGGGATAAAGAAAGGGAGAGAGAGTGAGAGAAGGGGAAAGAGTGTTAGTGAGAAGAGAGTAAGAGAGCAAGAGAAAAGGAGAGATAAAGAGGGAGAGGTAAAGGGATAAAGAGGGGAGAGAGCAAGAATGGTATAGTGAGGGAGTGAGAGAGGTACGAGTGAGAGACTGATAGGCGAGAGGGAGAAAAGGAGAGCGAGAGAAAGGGAGAGAGAGAGAGTAAGAAAGAGAGGGTAAGAGAGAGTGAGAAAGAATAAGATAGAGGGGTAAGAGTAAGAGGGAAGAAAAGAGAAAAGAGGGAGAGAGAGAGAGAGAGGGAGAGGGAGATTGAGAGATGAAGGAAGAGCAAGGGAATGAGAGAGTGAGAGAGAGGTAAAGTAGGGGAGAGGGAGAGAGACAAGGAGAGGAAGGAGAGAGAAAGAGAGAGGGAGAAGGAGATGGAAAGAGGGAGGGAGAGAGAGAGAGAGGGAGAGGTGGAGAGAGATAGAGAGAGTTGAAGAGATGGACAAAGGGTAGGAGAGAGAGGGAGAGGGACGAGAGGGTGTCGGATAAAAAAGGAGTTAGAGAGAGAGATTTAGGGAGAGGGAGAGAGAAATTAAGGGAGAGGGAGAGAGAGGGGAGGGAGAGAAGGAGAGAGATAGATAGAGAGAGTGTGAGAGAGAGAGAGGGACGGAGGGAGGGAGGGAAAATGGGACGGGGAGGAGAAAGATAGAGAGAGGGGGAAGGACAAGAGAGGGAGAGAGGAGGAGAGAGAGAGGAAGAAGCGAGGGAGTTAGAGAGGGATTAAGGAGAAGAGAAAGAGAGTGGGGAATGTGAGAGGGAAAGAGACAGCGAGAGCGAGGTGGAGAGAGGAGAGGGAGGGTTAAAGAGAGGATGGGAGAGAGAGGACAAGGGAGAGTGAAAGAGGGATAGAGAGAGAGAGAGTGGAAGTGAGAGAGAGAAAGGGTGAGGGAGAGATTGGGAGAGAGAGGGAGTAGAAAGGGAGAGATTAAAAGAGGGATGGAGTGGGAGAGGGATAGAGAGAGAGGAGTAGGAAAGGGAAAGATTAAAAGAGGGATGGAGTGGGAGAGGGATACGGAGAGAGGGAGAGGGAAATAGAGGTAAAGGGAGAGAAAGGGAGAGGGAGAGAGAGGGAGGGACGGAGCGTGAGAGAGGGAGAGATAGAGAGGGGAAAAAGAGAAAGGGAGAGAGGAAGAGAGAGAAAGAGAGTGAGAGGGAGAGAAAGAGCAAGAGAGAGGAAGAGGGAGAGAGTAGAAGAGGAGAAGAGTGAGAGAGAGAGAGAGAGGGAGAGGGATTACAAGATAATGAGAGGTAGAGGCAAGATAGAGGAGGAAAGAAAAGAAGAGAGAGAGGGAGAGAGGGAGAGAGAGAGAAAGAGAGGGGCAAGTAAAAAAGCTAGAGTAAAATGAGAGAGAAAGAGAGAGGAAGAGGGAGAGAGAGAGGGATAGGGAGAGAAATAGAGCGAGAGCAAGAAAGAGAGAGATAGTAAGCAAGAGAGAGGGAGAGGGAGAGGGAGAGAAGGAGGTTAGGAGGGAGACAAAATAGGGAGAGGGAGGGACAAAAGGGGAGATAGAGAGGAAGAGTGAAAGAGAGAGGTAGCTAGAGGGAAGAGGAGAGAGAGGAAAAGAGGGAGAGAGAGTTAGAGAGTGGGAGAGTGGCATAACGAAAGAGAGAGAGAGAAATTGAGAGAGGGGGAGAGGGAGAGAGGTAGAGAGAGGAAGAAGGAGAGGGAGAGAGATGAAGTGAGAAAGAGGGAGAAAGAGAAATAGGGAGGGGAAGAGAGGGCGGAGAGAGCTAGAGGGAGTGTAAGAGATTAGAGGGAGAGGAAGAGAGAAAAAGAGATGAAGGGTGAGAGAGAGTAAGAGAAAAAGAGAAAGATGGAGACGGGGAGAGTGAGAGAGAAGGAGAGATAGAGAAAAAGGGTGAGAAGGGAGAGAGAGAACTAGAGGGAGGGGGAGAGGGAGTGAGAGAGTGAGAGAGAGATTGAGAGAGAAATAGAGAGAGATAAAGGAAGAGAGAGGGAGAGGGAGAGAGAGATAGAGTGAGAGATAGGGGAGAAAGAGAGAGTGGGAGATAGGGGAGAAAGAGTGAGGGAGAGATAGCTAAAAGGAGTGCGAGAGAATAGAGAGAGGGAGAGAGAAGAAGAGAGAGAATAAGAGAAAGAGGCGAGGGTGAGGGAGGGAGGAAGGGAGAGAAGGAGAGAGAGGGAGAGAGAGAGTTAGAAAGAGAGAGGGGGTAAGAAGGGGAGAGAGATGGAGTGATTTGAGGAGAGTGAAAGATTGAGAATTAGAGGGAAGGATAGAGAGAGGGAGAAAGGGGGAGAGGAGGAGAGAGAGATAGAGAAAGGTAGAGAGGGGGAGAGGGAGAGGGAGAAAGAAGGAGAGAGACAAATAAAAAGAGTGAGAGAGGGAGAGGGGGAGAGAGGGAGAGGAGGGGGAGAGAGGGAGGAGAGATGAAAAGGGAGAGGGGGAGAGAGAGAATTAGAGAGGGAGGGAGAGATGGAGAGAGAGAGTGGGAGCAATAAAGAAAGAGAGGGAGAGAGAAGGAGAGAGAAATAAAGGGGGAGAGAGGGAGAGACAAAGTGAGAGAAAAAGAGAGAGTTAGTAAGAGAGAGGGAGAGGAAGAGAGAGAGGGAGAGATAGAGAAGGAGAGGGATAGGGATAGAGAGGGAATGAGAAAGGAAGAGAGAGTGAGATTGGAAGAGGGACAAAGGGACAAAGGGAGAGGGAGAGAGGAAGAGAGTGAGTGAGAGAGAGAGGGGAGAGAGAAGGGACGAGAGAGCTACATAGACGGAGATGGATAGAGGGAGAAAGAGAGAGGGAAAGAGATAATGAGAGAGAGGTAGAAAGAGGAAGAGGGAGAGAGATAGAGAGGGAAGAGAGAGAGGTAGAGGGAGGCAAAGAGAGAAAGAGAGGGATAGAGGGATAGAGTGGTATAGGGAGAGACAGGTGGGGAGAGAGGGAGAGGGTGAGAGAGTAGAGAAGGGAGAGGGATAGAGAGAAATAAAGGGGCGAGAGAGAGAAATAGAGAGAAGGCGAGAAATGGAGAATGGGGAGAGAGAGTGAGAAAAAGAAAGAAGAAGAGGGGAAGAGAGAGAGGGTAGGAAGGAGAGAGGGAGAGGGAGATCGAGAGGTATGAGGAAGGGAGAGAGTGACGAGAGAGAGGTAGTAGGAGAGAGAGAGAGAAATGAGAGAGAAGGAGAGAGAGTGGGAGGGTGAGTGAGAGAGAGGGGAGAGAGAGAGTGGGAGAAAAAAGGAGAAAGGGAGAGAGAACAAAGGAGAGAAAGGAGGAGGGGGAAGAAGAGCGTAGAGAGGGAGAGTGAGAGAGATGGCAAGGGAGAGTAAGAGTTGGAGAGAGGGAGATAAAGAGAAGGAAAGAGAGAGAGCGAAGGGGAGAGGGAGAGGGAGATGGAGAGGGAGAGATTGAGAGATAAGGAGAGGGGAGAGGGAAAGGGAGGGGGAGAGAGAGACGGAGAGGGAGTGGGAGAAAGAAGGAAAGGGAGATTGAGAGAGAAGGAAAGGATGAGAGGGAAAGAGGGAGAGTGGGAGAGAGTAGAGGGAAATGTGGAGAGAGATAAAGAGAGGAAAAGGGAGAGATGGAAGAGAGTGATAGAGGGAGGAGAGAAGGGAGAGAGAGACAAAGAGAATGAGAGGGAGATGAAGGAAGAGGAATAGGGAGGAAAGGATACGAGAGAGAGGGAGAAAGGGAGAGGGAGAGAGATAGAGAGAGATATATAGAGATGGGGAGCGAGTGTGAGAGGCGAGAGGGAGAGAGAGCTAGAAGGAAGGAAAGAGAAAAGGATAGAGGGACCCAAAGGATGGGAGAGAGAGGAAGAGAGTAAGAGAGAGAGAGGGAGAGGGAAAGAGGGAGAACTTTAAGAATTTAGAGTAGGAGAGAAACACAAGGAGAGAGAGGTAGATAGGGAGAGACTAAAAAGAGAAAGAGAGTGGGAGAGGAGAGAGATATAAAGAGAGAAGGAGTGCAAGAGAGGGAAGGGAAAAAAGAGGGGGAAGAGAGAGAGAGATGAATGAAGAGAGATAGAGGGAGGCAAAAAGAGGGAGAGAGATAAGGATAAGGAGAGAGAAAGATATGGAGAAGGGGTGCAAGAGCTAGAAGTAGTGTAAATGAGTGGGAGAGAGGGAAGGGATAGATGGGAGTGCGAGAGCTAGAGGTAGTGTAAGAGAGGGAGAGAGAGAAAGACTAGGAGCGATGGTGAGGGAGAGAGAGATTTAGAGAGAGATAAAGAGAGGGAGAAAGAGGAAGAGAAGTAGAAGGAGAGAGGGAGATAGAGAGAGAAAGAGAGAGAAAGAGAGGGAGAAAGAGGAAGAGAAGTAGAAGGAGAGAGGGAGATAGAGAGAAAAAGAGAGAGAAAGAGAGGGATAGATTAGGAGATGGAGAGAGGGGAGAGGGAGAGGGATGGAGGGAGGGAGGGATAGAGGGAGAGGGATGGAGGGAGGGAGGGATAGAGGGAGAGAGAGAGATATATAGGGAAAGGGAGTGGGAGAAATAGGTGAGGGGTGAGAGGGGAAAGAGAGGAAAAGAGAAGGAGGGGAGATGAAGGAAGAGAGAAAGGAAAGGAGGGATGGAGAGACAAAAGGAGAAAGGGAGAGGAGGGAGATAAAGGGAGAGATAGAAGGTGAGTGAGTAAGAGAGAGAAGGAGAGAGAGCTAGAAGGAAAAGAGAAAGGGAGAGAAAGACCTATAGGATGGGAGAGAGAGAGAGAAGCAAGAGAGAAAAAAGGAGAGGGAAGGAGGGAGGGAGAGAAGCGGATGAGGAGCCGGAGAGGAAGGGGAAGAGAGAAGGGGAAAGAGAGAGAGAGAGCTAGAGGAAGGGAGAAAGAGGGAAAGAGTGAGAGAGATAGAGGGGGAGAGAGATGAATGAAGAGAAAGGGAGAGAGGTAGAAAGAGGGAAAAGGATAGAGAGAGAGAGAAAGAGAGGAGATAGGGGGTAAGAGAGAGGGAAAGGGAGAGAGAAGGGGGTAAGAGAGAGGGAAAGGGAGAGAGAAGGGGGTAAGAGAGAGGGAAAGGGAGAGAGAAGGGGGAGAGTGAGGGAGAATGGAAGAGAGGGAGATGGAGAGTAGGGGAATAAAGATTAAGAGAGAGTTGGAGGAAGACTATAAAGGAGAAAGGGGGAGAGGGAGAAAGAGAGGGAGAGAGAGAGTTAGATAGGGAGAGGGAGAGGGAGAGAGAGAGAGGAGAGAAAAGAAGGATGAGGTAGAGGGAGAGAAAGAGGGAGAGAGAGGAAGAGAGTGGGATAGAGGGAAAGAGAGGGAAATGGAGGAAGAGAGGGAGATGAAGAGAAAGAGAGATATTGGGATGTGAGAGAGAGGGAGAGAGAGGGATAGAGGGAAAGGGAGGGATAGAGGGAAAAGGAGGGAAATAGAGGAAGAGAGAGAGATGGAGAGAGCGAGAGAGATATTGGGATGAGAGAGAGGGAGAGAAAAGGTGTGGGAGAGAGGGAGGAAGTGATATAGAGATAGGAGAGAAGGAGGGAGAGATAGAGAGAGGAAGAGGGAGAGAGAGGGAGGGAGAGGGGGAGGTAGAGTAAGAGAAGGACGAGAGAAAGAGAGGAGGGGGAAAGACTCTCCTTTTCCATCTCTCCCTCCCTTTACCCCTCTCCTTCTCTCCAACTCTCTATCTTCCTCTTCTCCCTCTCTCTTTCACTCCCTTTATCTCTCCCTCTCTCTCTCTTTCTCTCTTTCCCTCTCTCCCTCTCCCTCTCTCTCCCTTCTTTATCTCTCTCCTTCTATCTGTCTCCCCCTCTCTCTCCCTCTCTCTCCTCCTCTTTCTCTCCCCTTCCCTTTCTCCCAATCTCTCCCTCTCTCTTTTTTTGTCTCCCTATCCCTCTCCCCCTCTTCGTCTCTAACCCTCTCTCCCTTTCTCCCCTTCTCTCTGTCCCTCTCTATCTTTCTCCCTCTCACTCTTTCCCTCCTTCTTTCCTTTTGTCTCTCCCCCTCTCGTTTCCCCCTCTCTCTCTCGACCCTCTCTATTTCTCTCCTCTCCCTCTCTTTCCTTCTCTATCTCTCTCCCCCTTCCTTTCTCTCCCTCTCCTTCCCTCTCCCTCTCTCTTCATCTCTTTCTCTCTACCTATGCCTTTTGCCCTCCCTCTCCCTCTCCATATCTCTCCATATCTCCCTTTCTCTTTCTCTTCCTCTCTCTATTTTTCTATTTCTCTCTCTTTATATTTCTCTCTTTCTCTCTCCCCCTCTCACTCACCATCTCTCCCTCCCTTACTCTTTCTCCCTCTCCCTTTCTATCTCTCTCTCCTTCCTTATTTCTATCTCTCTCCCGACCTTTATATTTCTCTTGCTCTCTCTCCCTCTCTATCTCTCCTTCTCTCTCTTTTGCTCTCCCATCTCATCCTCTCTCTCTCTTCCCCCTCTCTCTCCCTCTCTCCCAATCCTCTCCCTCTCTCTCTTCCTCTCTCTCCTCTCTCTCCCCCTTTCTCTCTCTCTCTTCCTCTCTCACTCCCCTTTTCTCTCTATCTCTCTTTCTCTCCCTCTCTCACCCTCTCTTTTTCTATCTCCCTCTCTTCCTCTCTCCCACCCTCTCCCTTTCTCCCTCTCCCACCTCTCTCCCTCACCCCTCTCCCTATCTATTCCTCTCTCTCTCCTTCTCTCTACCCCTCTCTCCCTCTCTCCCTCTATCTCTCTCCTTCTCTCTCTCTTTCTTAGTCTCTTTATTTTTCTCCCTTTTTTCTCTCCCTCTCTCCCCTCTCTCTCTCTCTCCCTCTCTCTCCCTTCCCTTCCCTTGTTAGTGTATACACTAGAAGCTAATCATAATTTGATTATACTAGCATACACTTATCATGTTATTATATATATAAGGCATTCAATTTATTATGTTTATTTATTCCTAAATTTTATTAAATAAACATGATAAAGTTGCAATAATATTATTATTCTTAAATGTTCCTAGTTAAGTGTTTTATTATTGATATAGTAAAGGGGCAACGATAAAGTGTAGAGACTGGTATGTGTAATGACTAATAACAATGTGTTATGGATATGAGATATCAAGTTGACACATGGGTACATGTGTGGAGAACATGTACTTGCATCGACCCACCATGAGATCACTATGTTGATCATTATATAAGTTTCATAAGTTGGTCCGATTATGATTGGGGTGTACATGGTCCTTCAACTTGAAGTCATTAGGGTTCCTTACATGAAAATTTGTATATTTTCATATCATCAAACGTCATCTATAACGGGATGGACAATAAATTTATTTGTTGGATATACCATAAATCATGCGAGAGGGATGTGAGTGATGTAGATAGGATTTTTCCCTCCTATATAAAAAGAGTGATGTCTATGGGCCCCTTAATTGAGTGAGATTTTGAAATGCATGGCCATGCTCAAATGAATCGATATGAGATATCTCATTTGTTTAGAGCAATCAACTCATGGATCAAGACATGCTAAGATTAAACTATATAAGGATGAACATTTCATGTCTTATGTTTAAATCTAGGCACTAGGACAATGGGACTAGAATACATGGTAACATACGTCACAAACAAGGTTATTCGAATCATTGACATTCTTATTACTTGGGTATTAGTGATGCATTGCTAAATGCCACTCACTATTTGTGATTCTAAATTGTGATGTTAAGATCAGTACCAACATAATAAGAACCTATAGGGTCACACACAAAGAGTAACTCAAAATTGGAGTATGACTAGAAGTCTTAATTGGATTAGGTTTCCTAGTTAGGTTAAGATTCCCAATGGGATTAGGATTCTTAGTCGAGTTAAGATTCTTAGTGAGACTAGGATATATTTTATTATTATTGTATTTAATTACACTAATGAGCTAGTTCGATTAAGACATATAAAATAGGCTTAATGAAGTCCAAGTCCAAGGTCGTTGGATATAAATTTTTCAAAATAATCAGCCCATAATTTTCTCTCTCCTTAAGGTTAAGAAATTAGTTTCTTCATAGGAATATAGCTTATACACATTTTGATTCTTATAAAATACAACTAGCACATAATATTTATTTATATAAGTATAACTATGAGATAGAAACCCTAGTAACATGAAGATAGAAACCCTATCAACTTTGAGAGGAAACCTTAGCCGCTTTGAGTGGAAGAGTGATCCAACCTTCAAACACCATAACTCATAGCTAGCACTTCAACTTGAGGTGACTCCATTCTAGAATTATTCTAGTGGTCAAGATGTTTGTATGGATATCGATAAAGGTGTAGTTCATAGATCCATGCTCATGATTCAAGCATCCCTTATGCAAGAGACGTGATTTGCACTATAAGAGAGGCACGGTTTGTAGATATGTGCTCATGATTCGGGCATCCCTCACACAAGAGACATGATTTATGCTATATGAGGTAATGATCTTATCCTCTAACTTTGTAGTTTTTGCATGGATCTTATGGTGTTTCGAAGAAAATTTTTTATATATGATATAATTTTCACTACATCATTTTGTTTTATGTTGCTTCGAATATCTACATCTCTCTCTTTCTCTCTTCTTCTCTCTCTCCCTCTCTCTATCCCTCTCCCACCTTTTCTTTAGGTCTCTCTCCCTCTCCCATCTCTCTCCATCTCTTTCTCCCTCTCTTCCTTTCTCTTTCTTTCTCTTTCTCCTAGTATCTCTCACCCTATCCCTCCTCCCCCTCTCTCCCTATTTCCCTTCATCTTTCTCTCCCTCTCACTCCCTTCCTCACCCTCTTTCTCTCTCCCTCTATCTATCTCTCTCTTTTTCTCTTTCTTCCTTCCTCTCTCCCTTTCTCTCTCCCTCTCTCTCCTTTTTTCTCTCTTTCTTCCCCTCTCTTGCTCTCTCTACCTCTCTTCTTTTTCTCTCTACACATCTCTCTCTCTCTCCCTTTCTAACTTTCTCTACCTCTCTTGCTCACTCTATTTCCCCTTCCCTCTCTCCCCCTCTCTTTCTATCTCTCCCTCTCTCTATCTCTCTCTTTCCTTTTAGCTCTCTCTCTCTCCTTCTCTCTCTCCCTTACCTAATCTCTCTCACCCTCTCTACTACTTTCTTTCTCTCCCTCTCCCTCTTTCTCCCATACCATCTATCTCCCTCTCTTTTTCTCTCTCTTACTAGCTCTCTCTCCTTTTTTCCTCCCTCACTTTCTCTCCCTCTCTCTCTCACACTCTCTTGCTCTCTACCACTCTCTTCCCTCCTCTCTCCCTATCTCTCCCTCTTTCTTCCTCTCTTTTTTCAATTCTATCTCCCTTTTTTCTCTCTCTCTCCCTGTCTCCCTCTCTCTCCCCCTCTCTCTCTCTCTATCCCTCTCTACCACTTTATCTCTCTCTCCCTCTCTCCCTAACCCTCTCTCTATCCCACTATCTCCCATTTTTCTCTCTTTTTCCCTCTCTTCATCTCCCTCTCCTTCTCCCTTTCCTTCTCCCTCTCTCTCTGCTCTCTCTCTCCCTCTCCCTTGAACAATAATGCATCTCATGGAGTTATGGAATAAAACACAAATTTTCCTCTATCTAAGGCTACCAAGATCGATCGTTGAATCAACGAATCATGCATACATGAATTAAAAGTATAAGTAAAAGATTACCTCTTATAGCATAGATTTAGCTTTTGTAGAAAGGAGCCATTCATGTGTTTGATCTCTTTCAATAATCCATGCAGCTTAGACACCCATAAATGAAGCCATAAGAATCGGAGAGTGCTAGTTCTAATCTTTTTGTAGAGTTAATTTTCTTTCTAAATAAATGAGTTAGGGTTTCTTATAGCAATCAAGCTTTTAAGGAGGAATACGACAACTTAGTCTTTTTATGAAGAGAAATGCTTTTGCACTTTTTTTTTTAATCATGTGTGTGTGTTTTTATTAACCTCCTTCTTATCACCTCTCTCCTTTTTTATTTATATAAGGGGTGGCAACCTTGTCGTCCATAGACAAGGGCTTGTTTGATATTATCCTTATAAACCTTGAGCCTTATCCAAAAGGGCTCAAGTTTATCTTTCCATCAAAATATCTTGTAGATTTCTAAATTAAGTCTATTGGCCTAAACTCTTCTGGCCCAATTAATTACCAATTAATTTAGACTATTCAAATAAATTAGGTTAGATATTTTTTAGAAAGCCCACATTAGGAAAAAATTTCCAAAATACCATTAAACCTAAATTAGGAAACTAATTTCCTTTTTAGGTAACTTACTTCCAAATTTGGAACTGACTTCTATGTTCGAAAACTAATTTCTAAAACAAGAAAATTTTCATTTTAGGAAACGTTTTCCAAAATAGGAAACTTTCCAAAATAAGAAACTTTTTCCAAAGTAGGAAACTTTCAAAATTGAAAATCATTTTCAAAATCTTTACTTCTCTTTTATTATGTGAATGTTTAAACATATACATATGACTTAATAGGCTCCTAGATTTGTTGGCAATGTATCAAGAATAAAAGACACCTCTTTTATCTCTTGATACATAAATCGAGATTGGCCTTTAGTAAGGCATCATGGCTACCAAATTCTCTATTAGGATTACTTAATTAATCTACAGTTACCTTTCATGAGCATGGTTACCATATAATCCTCATGTCAATTTATCATAGTGTGATCTCAAACTTGGTTTATAGTCTATTCAATTATGATCACATAAGTTTTCTTTAATTCCCAAATGTCTTAGCTTTAGAGGAAATCAATCGTGCTCTATTGGTATTCTCCCATTATGGCCATAGATTCCTTGAGCAAATATATATAGAAGTACAATGTGATAACTCCTTTAGCATACAAGAAATGATATGACATATTTTAGTCATCCACATATCTCCATTAGATTCCTAGTGCACCTAACAAATTCCCTATATGCAGCTCTTGGCTGAGCCCATCGAAATGAGTGTCAAAATACATAAGTCTTCTAATGAGATAACCATGATGACTTCAAGTCAAAGGACCAATTGTACCCATCCTATATGAGATTCTTATATACTAAACCAAATGGGGTCTCATTGCAAGTCATGTCCAATAACTTATTCTTTAACATTAATCACCTAAGTACTTGCTCCATGCCAATAGATGTGAGATCCCATACTATTCTCTAACATTAATCATAAGTCTTGTCACATATAATTTATGTCTATTCTTGACAATGCTATGAGTTAGAATGTTAATGATATCATTTAAGTGCATTAATATTTATCTCACATCTTTTGATCAATCATTAAACCAAATCATATCATATGAATTTCTATCTAATTTTATCAAAATATAAATGATAAGAATTAACAAAAACACTCCTTTAATGAGTCAAACAATCCAAACAAGATTGGATCTTCAGCACCTACACTAACATCCCTCTTTCTCCCTCTCTTTCTTTGTCTCTTTCACTCTCCCTCTTTGTCTCTCTCTTCCTATTTCTCTCTCTCCCCTCTCTCCCTCACCCTTTCTCCCAATCCCTCTCCCTCTCTCTCTTCCTCTATCTTCACTCTCACTCTCTCCCTTCCTCTCTCTTTCTCTCCCTCCCTCTTCTTTTCTTTCTACTTATCTCTCTCACTTCCTCTCTCCTTTTCTCTCTCCTCATCTCCACTGTCTCCCTCTCACTTCCTCTCTTCCTCTCTTTCTCCCTCTCTCCCTTCCCCATCCATCTCTCTCCCCCTCCCATTCCCTTTCCCCTCTCCCTCTCTCTTTCTCTCCCTCTTTCTCCTTGTCTCTCTCCCTAATTCTCTCTCTCTCTTCTTTTGTCTCCCTCCCTCTCTCCCCCACTCTCTTTTTGTCTCATCCTCCCTCTCCCTCTCTCCTTAATTCTCTCTTTCTCTACCTCTCTCTTTCTCTCTCCTTTTCCTTCTCTTTCCCTCTTCCTCCTTCTTTCTCCCTCTCCCCTGTCTCTCTTTTAATGTCTCTCCCACCCTATCTCTCCCTCTCGGCCCTTTCCCTCTCTTTCTCTCCACTTGTTTCTCTCCATTCACCTCTTTTTCTCCCCTATCTCTCCACAGTCACCTCTCTTTCTCCCCCTTTCTCTTCCTCTATCCCCTTCTATCTCTATATCTCCCACAATCTCCCTCTCTATCTCCTCCTCCCTCTCTTTTCTCCCTCACTCCTTTCTCTCTCTTTCTCTCCTTTTTTCCCTCTCCATGTCGCTTCCTCTCCCTCTCCCTCTCCTTCTTTCTCTCTTTCACTTTCCATCTCTCTCTCACTCTTCCCTCTCTATCTCCCTTCCTCTCTCACTCTCTCCCCTTCATCCTTTTCTTTCTCCCTCTCCTTCTCTCTCCCTATCCCTTCTCCCTCTCCCTCTCCCTCTCCCTATGTCTCCCTTTTCTTTTTTCCTTCTCTCTCACTCCCTCTCTCTCCCCCTCCCTCCGTCTCTCTCACTCTCTCTTCCTTTTTATTGCTTCCTCTCTTCCTCTTGCTCTTACTCTCTCCTTTTATCCCTCCCTTACCCTCCCTCTCTCTCCTCTCTCCCTCTCCCTATCTCTCTTCCTCAATCACCATCTCTCTCTTACTCTCTCTCTCTCTCCTCTCTGTCCCATTCTCTTTCTTTCTCTCTACCTCTCTTACTTTATCTCCCTCTCTCTATGCCTCTCTCTCCCTCTCTCTCCTTCCTCTCTCTTTATCTATCTTACCCTCTCTCTCTCCCCTTTATCTCTCTCTCCCCTTCTCTCCCTCTCTCTCCTTCCCCTCCTCCTCTCTCTCCTTCCTCTCCTCCTCCCTCTCCCTCCCTCTCCTCCCTCTCCTCATCCCTCTCCCTTTCTCCCCTTTCCTTCCTCTCCTAACCTCTATCTCTCTATCTCTCTCTCCCTCTCTTTTGCTTTCTTTCTTTGTCTTCCTCTTTCACTCTATCTCCTTCTCTCTACCTCTCTCCCTCCCTCTCTCCCTCCTCTCTTCTACTTCCTCTCTCTCCATCTCTTGCTCTCCCTTCCTCTCTCCTCTTATCTCCCCCTCTCTATCTCCCTTCCTTTTACTCTATGCCCCTTTCTCCCTCTCTCTCCCTTGCACTTTCTCCATCTCCTTCTATCTCCCTCTCTCTCCTCTCTATCTCTTTATGTTTCTTCGCATTTCTCTATCTCTCTCTCTTTCATTTTCTCTCTATCCTTCTTACCCTCTCTCTATCCTTTTGTCTCTCTCCCTCTCTCCTTCTCTCTTTCCCTTTCCCACCCTCTTTGTTCCTTCCTCCCTCCCTCTCCCCGCCTCATCCTCTCTCCATCTCTTTCACTATCTTTCTTTCTCTTCCTCTCTCTCCCTTTCTCACTCTATCTCCCTCTCTCTCCTCTTTGCTATCACCCTCCCTCCTACTCTCTCCCCCTCTCCCACTCCCTCCCTCCCTTTCTCTCCCTCTCCCTCTCTCTCCCTTACTCTCTCTTTCCTTCTTTCTTTCTTTTCTCTTTCCTTCTCCTTCTCTCCCTTTACTTTTGTCTCCTTCTCGCTTTCCTTCCATCTCTCTCGCTCTCTCTCTCACTCTCCCTATCTATCTCCATATGTCCCTCTCTCTATTTGTCCTTCTCTCTTTTCCCCTTTCTCCCCCTCTCCCTCTTACTGCCTCTCATTCTCACTCTCTTTATCTTCTAGAACCTTTAACCCTCTCTCTCCTACTCTCTCCCCTCTCATTCTCTCTCTCACCCTCTCTTCCTCTCTTAACCCTACTCTCTCCCTATACTTCTCTCCTTTTCTCCCTATCTCTCTCCCCCTTTCTCCTTTTTTCTTTTCTCTCTATTGCTCCATCTCATTTGTTTTATCTCCCCCTCTCTCTCCCTCTCTTTCTCTCTCCATCTCCCTTACTCTCTCCCACCCTCGCTCTCCCTCTATCTTTCCCTCTCTTGCTCCCTCTCCCTAGCTTCTCTCACTCTCAAACTCTCCTACTCTTTCTCTCCTTCTTTTTTCTCTCTATCTCTCCCTCTCTCTCCCTCTCTATCTCTCTACCCTTCTATCTTTTCCCCCTCTCTTTTTATCTCTTACTCTTTCTCCCCTTCTCTATCTCTCCTTCTCTCTTCCTTTCTCTCTCTCCTTCTCTCCCCTTTGCTCTCTTTCTCTCTCCCTCTATCTTTGCTTCTTTCTATCCCTCTATCTCCCTCTCCTTATCTCTCTCCCCTTTTCTATCCTTTTCTCTTGCTCTCCCTTGCCCCCTCTCTTTCTCTCCTGCCTTTTCTCTCCCTCCCTTTCTCCCTCTCTCTGTCTCTTTATCTCTCTTTCCTTACTCTCTCATTCAAGATTATGTGGCACCCCCTCCACGGTCCACTTGCCAATTACCCAAAAGGAGTGGCTAAGTGAGGAGCGCATCATGCTGACATGACCAATTCTTGACTTAACCTCAAACACGTATGTGCTCATACATGAAGGATTTATCAAACAATGAAATTCGTATAAGACAATTTACATAATATTAACAAATACGAGAGGAGGAAATTACATAATTTATTTACAATACCATCAAAATGTTTATCGACACCCTAACTCCAAAAATTACAATCAAAAGAAATTTCGGTACACTTATGTCACGGGTGAGCCCTTTTGGAGGACCCGATAGCATCCTTACTACTTTGACTCTTTCCTAGCATAACACGAAAATAACAATGGGGTGAGCCAAAAATCAATAAGTAGGGTGATGCACGTGATATGTAATAAAGTTTTGTTTCTTATTTTACCCATCCATTTTAATCCGGTACCTTAAGTATTAGCAAGACCGTGCGCTCTATCTCTCGGCGATCGTGTTATAACCTACTCGCTCCGTTACTCTCTCTCGGTGATCCCATTATCACCTATTGCTCACAATAAAATTATCCCTTGTTGTAGCACACGGTTAGTAAAATTATCCCTCGCTTAACGGTGTTAGTAATAGAGCATGCACATGGTTTCATGCTCGTTACCCATTCCATTCAATTCGGTTACCACACCGCATTAACTCATGACTCAATGATTTTTACGGATTTCATACCACCCCCGAATACACGTGATGCTCATGGTATTATGTTTAACACATTCAACTAATTACACTATCAACATTTTCTTTTCGGACCATTCCTATGTCCCAACGCACACTCGAAACTTCACGGGTGTTTAGGGTATCATTCAAAGTATTCAAAATGAGAATACAAATTCCATTTATTAGTATCATTCATTGCATAAATCTACTTTATACTTATGAGTTTTTTCCCTCTCATGTACCTAGCAAGTCTAGGCTCGGATTTCTAATGTATTGCTTAGTTTACAAGATCGATTAAACCTAAGGATTTATTTGTGACACACACGAGCTAAACTCTTGTTTAATCTAAACCTTTAATCTTAGTAGTCGAAGTTGACTCGTAATGGGTCTAGGTCTTAATTCCATTTTTTCTTAAATTCTCTTTTTCCCTAACTTCATTTATATATATTATAGTACAAACTAAATCTCTACACATAAGGTTGGAATAGGATTCCTTTTTCTAACCCTAGTTTTGGTATTCATGATCGAATTTAAGTCTTTAATGGGCCTAGGTCTCTTTTTGGTTTTTCCTTGGGTTCTCACCCCTTCAATATTTCATTTTACATTTGTTGAAATGTACTTTAACCCTTAGTTACAAAATCAAAAGGTGAGAACCTAAATCCCTAAAATTTATAGGTCTAGGTCGAATGTGTCCTTAAGTGGTTAAAGGTTTCCCCATTTAATCTAACTTACTAATTGGTTTCTACTTGAGTTCATATTTAATTCTCGATTTTTAATACCACAAAAGGATTCAATGTTAGTCATTTTCTCTCCTAGGCCTAATGGTCTCAAATGAGCAAGAAATTGTTTTTCCATCTCTAGGTCAATTCCTTTTATACCAACTTACCAAACCGTACTTAGAATGGTTACAAAGGAGATCTAGACCTTAAGGTCCATAAAGGAAAAAGATTTAGCCATCAAGTATCCAATTTATTTAATGAAACCCAAAACCCTATTTTTCTTCTAGTTGGGCTGATTGGGTTTTGAGATGGCCATGGATTGCTTTTTATTTCTAGTAAATTTATTTCCACCCTAAACTATTAACCCATTCCTAATGGGTCACCATGATATCTTAGGCCATTAATTTCCCAAAAAGATCCATTCTTTCCCAATTTTCCCCACTTGGTCGAATGGTTTTATCCTAAGGAAACTCTAGAAGTGTATTTCTTTCATTTTCAAGTCAAGCTCACCAAATCTAGTTTAGCTTCAATCAATTTGGTCCATACCCTTTTTTCCTTTTCTTTTTTTCTAAACCATCCACAAATTTAAACACATCAAACAACTTTGCATCACACACAAACTCATAGGTCTATCACAATTTATCAAACCCTAACACCAACACAAACAACCAAAGCAACCCATTGCAAAAATTGTTACAAACCCATGAAATAAACACTTGGAAAGATAACTTAAAACATAAAATAAACTAAGAAAGGAGCCTACTTAATTTACTTTAACTTCCTAAAGGTTTTTTAGGCTTTCTCTTTTTTTTTTCTCTTTTCTTTCTTCTTTTTTTTTCCTTTCCTCTTTTCTTGTGTTCACTTTTTCTCACTTTGATTTTCTCTCTTGTTTTTTAGGCTACGATTTGGACTAAAAATAGCAGCCATATACTCCAATTATATATATATATATATATATATATACTTCATTTCCTTGTAATTAATAGTTATAAAAATGTCTTAAAATGATATGGCAAAGTGTAAAGTGATGGGTGATAAAAAGGGAGCAAGTGGCAGGTTTAGCTAGTCAAAGTGTGTGCTGGCTTTTAACTCATTAATTAGGGTGCTTAGGTGTCCTAACTAGTTACTAACTAGATAATTAACCTAAATAATACCCTTAAAATATTTTTTTCCATTGAGAAAGTCCCTTAAGGTACTTTAGTTCAAGTAACAAACTTACACATTAAATCTGGTTGTACCACATACATGACGGGGTAGCCTCTTATCAAAGAGCAACGTCCCACTTCTGGACACCATTAAATCATATTCTTTTTACATGAGAAACTAGATATATTAAGGTACAATATATTCAAAAATTAGGTGAAAACACCCAACACATAAGTCACAACGAAATTTTAAAGTTTAAGGATCAATTTGTCTAGTAGTATTGTGTCTAGAACAATATGTACTAAAATAGGAATAACTTTTTATATATAAACCTAATAATCAAAATATTTTATAGAGCGTTATTTGAGAAATATATAAAAGACTTTTATTCTTTAAGTTTCACCTAGAAATCACTCTAAGGTCCATGAATAAGCCACACAAAATTCGGACAAAATCTATTTCTCAAGAACACTAATTTTGCATACTTAATTCCCCTAATAATTAAACCATCAATATCAAGTAAAATTGCTTTAATTTAACACAAATCATATATTTCACACATTAATTTATCGTGGTGTAATTGTCCAAGATTTCATTCCATAATATATATAATTAAGGATTTTCATGGGGGTTACGGATTACCCATAAGAATTTGCCTTATCAATAAAGTCAAGTCGAACATTTGTTGCTCCAAACTAGAGATGCTAACTTCATTTACCCTTTTTGATGCATGATCAATCCCCACACCAAACTTTCTTTGAATTGGTAGCCATTTTTTATATTAATTCTTTCATTACATCATGTTTTTTATCCACTAATAGCTTCTATCATGCTCCTCTTCAAAAAGAGCCAACCCTTATAGAAATATACAATTAGTAAGCTGATCTAAAATCCGATTGTATGGGCAGCATGAACATAACTTCTTGAATCGCTCTTAATACTCATACAACATCTCTCTAGTGAATTGTCTAAACCCATACATTTTATTTCTTATACTCATGGCTCTTACGGTGGGGAAATATTTTATCAAGAAGGCTTGCTTCATTCTATTCCATGAGTCAATTGATCCTATAGGGAAATCAAATAGCCAATCCTTATCATCCTCATCCAACAAAAAAGGGAATGCCCTCAATTTGATTTGCTTATTTGATATTCTTTGTTGTCTTATGGTTGACCGGACCATATGGAACTCCTTTAAATGCTTATGGGGATCTTCTCTAGCTAGACCTCAAAATTTAGGCAATAAGTGTACCGAGTCTCAATTTGAGTTCAAACACCACTTCAAGATTAGGGACCTCGATAAACATGGGCTGTTGATTAAATTCAAGAGTAGCCAACACCTTTAGAGTACGATTAGCCCTATTTGCGGCATGATTTATCCTTCGAGTGAAGGATAATGCATCCTATGGAGGTGTGGAATAAACAAAAATTTTCCTCCATCTAAGAGCCCAAGATCAAGCCACTAAATCTACTAACTGTATATACATTAATATTAAGCTATAAGTAAAGGATTAGCTCTTATAGTACGATTTAAATGCCTTTTTCAAAAAAACTATCAAAGTGTTTGACCTTTATTGATGATCCACGCAATCCAAATATCCATAAAGAAGCACTCAAAATTAATGGGGTGCTAGCTCCATCTTTTCTCATTTAGTATTTCTTATAAAAATCAATCCCGGGTAATTTTATGACAACCTTAAAAGAGAAAAAGACTTTTGGTTGCTAGGGTTTTAGAGAAAACTATTTTCTCCTATTTTTCTTCGCTTAGCCGTGTGCCCTAGTTTAGTTTTTAGGGCTAATCGAATTTTTCTCTCTCTTATTTTTTTATGCCGTATCTCTCCTCTTATTTATAGGGGGAGAGTTTCCTTGTCCTCTAAGGATAAGGAGAGAGGCGACAAATAAGTCCTAATTGGACATATTGTTGTTGCTTCCTTATCCTCCAAGGATGATGAGTTATTTTGCATGTGGAATTTTGATCATTATCTTTAAAACATTTATCCTTATCCAATAAGGTTGATGTTTATCTTCAAAACATTCATCCTTATCTAATAAGGTTGATGTTTATCCTCCCATCAAAATCTCTTAAGGCTTTTAATTAAACCTAATGGTTCAAAACCATTTTTAGCCTAATTAATTTATTTGGACTATCCATTATTACTTTTCGGGAGCATGGTTACTATACAATTCAATCTTCATGTCAAATTATCACAATATGACCTTGAACTTTGTTATAAGTTTTGTTCGCTTATGATCACACAAATTTTTTTCGATTCCCAATTGTGTTAGCATTTAGAGTAAACCAACTATGCTCTATTGGTGTACTCCTATTATGGTCATAGATTTCTTGAGCGAGACATTTATCAAGCTGTAATGTGATAACTCCTTTAGCATACAAGGAATGAAATGTCCTATCTTAGTCATACAACTACCTTCATTAGATTCCTAATGCACCTAAGGAATCGTCTATGTACAACCCTTCAATGGGTCAATCGAAAAGAGTGTCAAAGTGCATAAGTCCTTTAATGAGACAACCGTGATGGCTTTAAGTCTAAAGACTATTTGTACCAATATCGTATGAGATTCCCATAGATTAAAACCAAATGGGTTCTCATGGTGAGTCATGTCCATTGATATGTTCTCTAACATGAATCATCTAAGTGCTTACTTTGGCATCACATGTCAATAGGTATGAGATCTCCTATTGCTATCATATAACATGAGCATAGCACTCATAAGTCTATCCATATATTGTCGATGTCCATTCTTGATAATGCTATGACTTAGGATGTTTAATGATAGCATTTTATATTCATTAGTGTTTGTATCATATCTTTAATCAATCACTATTGCAAACGCATATCATAAGGACCTCTATCTAATTCTACATAAAACATAAGAATTAATATAATGATTTCTTTATTATTATTAAAATAAATAATGCAATAATACATTAACTCAAGCCCATCCGAATATGGTTAATCTTGGGTACTTACACTAACAACTGAGTCACTCGACAATAAAAACTCAAGAACCATGGTTATCTTGGTGAAATCACTCTTTTGGATGATTCAATTCTTTCTATCGAAGGCGACCTAGCTTCTCTTCTCAATTTGCTCACTTCTCTCTCCGAGTTTAAGGTTGAAAAGCAAATTAGTTTAGGGTTGAAAAGCAAATCCCCTAGTTGTGACCTAGTCATAAACCAACAAAATAGAAACACAAGAACAATCAACAATAGCAAAACAATAAACTTTAGATGCGATCTTTGACAACGATGCCAAAATTTAATGATGTGTCATCCCACCAATAAATTAGTAATTTGTATTTATCCTTATAGAGATATCAATTATGATTATGTAATTAGGGCAAGTAAGGGTCGAACCCATAGGAAAAATAGGCTCGATTGATCGTTTCTTTTGATTGAGTGTTCTTGTAGCGTAAAGCGGGGTTTTGTATATGAAGTGTTTGGAAGCAATTTAAAGTAATAAGAAATAACAATATTAAAGATGCCTTGGTTAAACTTTAATATCCACTTTCGGTTTAGTCACCGATCATCGATTAAATAATTAACTTATCCTAAATATTAATATTCATTGTAAGACAACAACATGTATATCGTTCCTAGTCTTTCCTTGGTCATCAAGCGAGTATACGCTACCTAATTAATTCCCTAGCTGTTGAACAACCTACTAAGTGCTAGATAAATTTAATCTAATAGTAACATTAATCACAAAAAGACAAGTAAAGCTAAGCCACCTTCTTAATCGTTAGAGAAGATGTAACCTAATTCTATGTTTTCTAAAGGATTGAATGAAAACATGAAAAATAATCATCAACCCCTAGTTAATACCTTAGGGAGAAGGAGAGAGGGATAGGGAGAGAGAGGAAGGGATAGAGAGAGGGAGAGGGAAAGGGAGAGGAAAAAAGAGAAAAGGTAGAGAGAAGGAGAGGGAGGGAGGGAGGGAGAGAGGGAGAGAGATAGAGAGGTAGAGTGGGATGGAGATAGATAGAGAAAATAGGAAAAATGAGAGAGAGAGAGAGAAAGAGTGAGAGAAGGGGGAGGGAGGGAGGGAGAGAGGGATATGGAGGCAAAGAGAGAGGGAAGAGAGAGGGAGAATGAGAGAGAGTGGTAGTGAGGGGGAGACGGGGAGGGAGAGAGAGAAAGGGAGAGAGGGAAAGGGGAGAGAGAGAGAGAGTGAGCGAGCAAGAGAGAGGGAGAGAGAGTGAGAGGGAGAGGGAGAGAAGGGGAGAGAGATGAAGAAGAAGAGAGAGAGAGGGATAGAGAGGGAGAAAGAGTGGGGGAAGAGTGAGGGAGTAAGGGAGAGGGAGAGAGAGTGGGGGAAGAGTGAGGGAGTAAGGGAGAGAGAGAGAGGGTGTGAGAGATGAATAAGGAGAGTGAAAGAGTGAAGAGATGGAGAAAAAGGTTAAGGGAGGAAGGAAGGAAGAGAGAGGCAAAGATAGAGGGAGACAAGGGGAGGAGAGGGAGGGAGAGGTTAAGATAGAGGGAGACGAGAGGGAGGGAGAGGGAGGGATAAAGAAAGAAGTAGAGAGGGAAGTGAGAGGAAGAAAGAGAGAGTAAGAGTGAAGGAGAGAGAGAGAGAGAGGGAGAAAGAGAGAAAAGGAGAGAGTGGGGGAGTGAAGGGGGAGAGAGAGAGAGCCGGGGAGTGAGGGAGAGGGGAGTGAGAGAGAGGGAGAGAGAGATGGAAAGAAAGAGGGGAAAGGAGAGAGAGGATGAGGGAGAAAGGGAGTGGGATGGAGAGGGAGAGGGAGAGAGAGAGGGAGAAAGAGGTTGACGGGGAGAGAGAGAGAGGGAGAGGGAGGGAGGGAGGGAGGGAGAGCGGGATAGAGAGCGAGAGGGTGAGATGGATTGAGAGTGAGTGAGGGATAGGGAGATATAAAGGGGAGGAGAGAGCGCGAGAGAGAGAAGGAGTGTAAGGGAGAAGGGGAAAGGGGGAGGGAGAGAGAGGGATAGATGGTTGATGTTGGTCCCCAAGGTCCAACTATGTTTGGATGGGCTCATGTTAATGTATGAGTGCATAATTTATTTTAATAATAATAAAGAAGTCATTCTATTAATACTTATACTTACATGTTGATAAATTCGGTAGAATTAGATACAATTCCTTATGATACGCATTTGCAATAGTGTTTGATCAAAAGAAGCGAGACAAATACTAATGCATATAAATGATATCATTAAATGTCCCATGTCGTAGCATTGTCAAGAATGGACATTGACAATATACGAGATAGACTTGTGAGTGTTATGCTCATACTATATCATAGCGAGTAGGAGATCTCAAACCTATTGGCATGGTGATGCCAAAGCAAGCACTTAGATGATTTATGTTAGAGAACATATCACTAGACTTGACTCATCATGAGAACTCATTTGGTTTCAATCTATGGGAATCTCATATGAGATGGGTATAAAGGGTCTATAGACTAGAGGTTATCATGGTTATCTTATTAGAGGACGTATGCACTTTGTGTTATGTCTATTATTTATATATTATTTTGGGAGTTTTATGTTAATTTTTATAGAATAATGCTAGGTTTGTAGTAAGTTTTTATTTTATTTGCTTATTGCTTTCATATTATCTTAATAGTATTTTAAGTCATTATTTTTAGTATATTTTTAAGGTTATAAATACATTTTGATCCGACTTAAATTATGATTTATTTAGGTCTAGGACCAAATTGGAAACAAAGAAGGGCAATTAAGCATGAAGGAAAGTGACTCAAAAGCCATGGCCATGACTTTAAATGGGAAAGAAAAAGTTCATGGTCAAAGCCATGGTCAAGTTTAAGAAATGATGCATAATTCACGCCGTGACAAGCTTAGTCATGGGCATGACCTTCATCAAGTCATGGCGGTGGCTTGA
The DNA here is from genome assembly GCA_963924115.1 of Dovyalis caffra. Classification (NCBI taxonomy): domain Eukaryota; kingdom Viridiplantae; phylum Streptophyta; class Magnoliopsida; order Malpighiales; family Salicaceae; genus Dovyalis; species Dovyalis caffra. Next base: position 1,026,834 of record CAWUPB010001189.1, read on the forward strand.
TTCACATGGCCATGACTCTTAAAAGGGTCACGACAATGACCAACTTAGTCATGGTAGTGGCTTGATTCGCTCGGGCATGACAAGCCGATTTTCCTATTCTTTAGGATTACGGAGTGAATTATGCGGATTTTTAGCAAAAAAAAAAAAAAAAGCAAAGATTGTGGAGATTTTGAGCGAATATAATTTTGGAAGTAAGAGCTATATATAGAAAACGATGCGATCGAATACCCCATTCGATAATAGACAATTTGGCCTCCATTAAACATTCTCTCCAAAACCTTAGACTTTCTAGCGACCACCTATTCTCTTGATAGCCATTAAAGATAGAAAAAAGAGGCTTGGTAAGGACTCATGCTTAAGCCGAACGGAGACCAACCTTAGGTCGAAGTAAAGCCAAACCAGATTTCTTCTAAATCTCTAATTTTATTACTTTCAATTGTTGATTATGAAAATATGGAATTTATTTTGATTAAATTAGTGGATGTTTTCCTTTCAATTATGAGCTAAATTCTATCTTAAGAATTAACGAATCCTTTTATTGAATATGTTTAATTAAATTTTTTATTTAGTTGTTCTTGCCATTCGTTCTGTGATTTTGGAATTATTTATGAGTGTTTGGCCAATAGTAATATATCCGTGGTATTGAGTTGAGGTGGATCGATAAAATTCAATACTAGGCTAAAGGATTATAGACATTAGGTTATCAATGAGAAATCTAGTAACCTAGTGAAGAAAGATTAATAAAAGGATTACTTAATTTAATCAAGCTTTAGACTTTACGATTACGAAAGTTATGAAGGTATTCGACTAATTAAATTAATATCCGATTACTAATTTACGTAAGAATAATTATTTAAGGAATTTTAATCAAACATAGGATTTAATTGGTGAAGTTAATTTCTCAATAATTTTCTCATCTTGATTTCTATTCCCGGTTTTGTTACGATTACATTAATTGCTTGCATTTTTTTTAATTGATAATTTTTAAATCATAATCTGGTTAAAGTGTTTAGGATTTTACTTTATTGTTCTTGTTCGCAATCGGGATTAAATTATTTTATGCTAATAACATCTCCTTGAGAATACGACCTTGGAGTGACTCACTAGTACTATAATTACCTCATACACTTGCGAGTATTTGCTACTAATTTTTAATACATTTTTGGGCATAACAAGATTTTGGCGCCATTGCGAGGCGGTGTAATGCACTATAGTTTAATTTAATTCTAGTTGCTATGGTATTTTATTCTAATCTTCGGTATTTCTTTTGTTTACTTACTATTCCAAAAAAAAAAAGAATCGTCAATATTTATGGTTTAAGCATCTTTTGATTAATTTCATTTAATTTGTTATTTTTTATTTTCTTTTCTTCCTTTACATGCATGGTAGGTGCTCTCAAGGAAACACATTGGCTTCCTTCATCGATAATATACAAAGAACCTAGAGGGACCAAGGACTTAGAGAGGAAGGAAGTGATCTAGAGGAGTAAATTAACAAAGAGGTAGTGAGATAAGGGGAGAGGAAGAAGGAAAGAGAGAGGGGAGTGGAGAGAGGCAGAGAGAGAAAAGGACGGGGAGAGGGTGAGAGATAGAGAGGGGGAGGTAGAAAATGAGAAAGGAAGGGAGAGAGAGGGAGAGGGAGGGAGAGAAGGAGATAAAGAGGGGAGAGAGAGTGGAAGAAAGAGTAAGAGGGAGGAGGAGAGAGAGGGAGAAAGCAAGATGGAGAGGAAGAGTGGGAGCAAGAGAGAAGAAGAGAGAGGGAGAGCGAGAGGAAAAGAGCGAGAAAAGGAAAGAGAGAGGGAGAGCGAGAGGAAGGGAAGTCGAGAGAGAGGGAGATAGGTAGAGAGGGGGAGAAGGAGAGAGAAAAAGAGGAAAGAGGAAGAGAGGGAGGGAGGTAGATAGTAAGATAGAGGAAGAGAGGGAGATGGAGAGAGGGAGGGGGAGAAAGGGGGAGGGGGAGGGGGAGGGAGAGGGAGGGAGAGAAGGAGAGGGAGGGATAAAGAGGGGGAGGGAGAGGGAAGGAGAGGTCAAGAGGAGGAATAGAGAGTGAGAGAGTGAGAGAGACGGATAGAGAGGGAGATAAGGAAAGAGTAGGAAAGAAGAGAGGAAGAATGAGGGAGGTAGAGAGAGGCGAGAGTGAGAGTGAGCAAGAGAGGAAGAAAGAGAGTAGGAAAGAGATTAGAAGAGAAGGAGAGAGAGGGAGAAGGAGGGAGAGAGGGAAAGGGAGTAAGAGAGAGAGAAAGAGAAAGAAAAAAGGGAGAGAGTGAGGGAAAAACAAAAAGAGAGAGAGAGGAAGAGGAAGAGAGAGAGAGAGGGAGTGGAAGAGGGAAAGTGTGAGGAAGAGAGTGGGAGAGAGAGAGAGAGGGAGGAAAGGAGAGGGAGGGGAACGAGAGGGAGGGGCGAGAGAGAGTTGGGAAATAGATGGAAGTAGAGAGAAGGAGAAGGAAAGGGAGAGATAGTAGGGAGAGAGAGTGAGTGAGAGAGGGAGAGGATGAGTGGGTAGAAGAGAGGGGAGAGCAAGAGAGATAGAGAAGGGGGTAAGGGAGATGGTAAGAGAGGGAGAGGGAGAGAGAGGGAGAGCAATAATGAGCAAGAGGGAGAAAATGAAAGGGAGAGTGGGAGAAGGAGAGAGGGGAAGAGAGAGTAAGAGTGAGAGAGGTAAAGGGAGGGAGATAGAGAGGGAGAGAGAGGTATGAGACGAGAAAGAGTGAAAGAGAAGGGAGAGAGAGAGGAGAGAGGAAGGGCGTGAGAGATAGAGAGAGAGAGGAAAGAGGAGAGATAGAGAGAAGGAAAGGAAAAGAGAGGGAGAGTGAGGGAGTTAGAGAGGAGAGGAGATAGAAAGAGGAGAGGGTGTGGGAAAGAGGGAGATAGAAAGATAAGGAGAGAGTTAGAGAGGGAGAGAGAGAAAGAGAGGGAGAGGAAGAGAGGGGAAGAGGAAGAGAGGGGGAGAAAGAGAAAAAGAGAGAAAGAGTGAGAGTGGATACGAGAGGAAGGGAGGAAGAGAGGTAGAGGGAGAGAGAGATGGGAGAGATATGAAGGGAAAAAGAAATAGAAGAAGAAAGAGAGGGAGAGGGAGGGATGACGCAAGAGATGGAGAGAGAGATATAGGGAACATATGGGAGAATGAGAGGAAGAGTGAGAGCTAATGGGTGAGGGAGAGAGAAAGTAAGAGGGAGAGAGAAGTTATAGAGAGGGAGGAAGAGAGAAATAAAAGAGAGAGAAGGATAGAGGGTTAGTGGGAGAAAGGGAGAGGAAGAGATGGAGATTGGGAGAGAGGGAGAGAGTGATATAGGTAAAGAGGGAGGGAGAGAGTGATAGGGGTAAAGAGGGAGGGAGAGGGAGAAAGAGAGTTGTAGAGAGAGGAAGGGAAAGAGAGAGAGCTAGAGAGAAAAAGAGAGATAGATGGAGAGGGAGGGAAGGAGAGGGAGAGACAAAGATGGTGAAAAAGAGAGAGAGGAAGGGAGGGAGGGAATGATACAAAGGGAGGGGAGAGAGGGTGAGATAGATAGAGAGGAAGAGGGGAAGAGAGGGGAGAGAGATAAGGGAGAGAGGGAGAGACGAAGGAATGAAAGAGAGGTAGACAAAAGGGAGAGAAAGAGGAGAGATGAAGAGAGAGAGGTAGAGAGGGTGAGAGAGAGGGTGAGAGAGAGGGAGAGATAGAGAGTAGGAGAGACGGAGAGGGAGGAAGAGAAGGTGAGAGGGAATGGGAGAGGGTAAGAGGGGGAGAGAGAGAGAGGAAGAGATAAAAGAAGAGAAAGAGAGATAGGGTAAAGGAGAGAGAAAGGGATGGAGAGGGAGATGGGGAGAGGGAGTGAGGGGGAGAGGGAGATGGAGTGAGAGAAGGGGAGAAAGAGAAAAAGAGAGAGGGTGGGAGGGAGAAGGATAGAGGGGGACAGAGAGAGGAAGAGTAAGAGAGAAAGCAAGAGGGAGAGAGGGTGAGGGAAAGAGCGAGGTAGAGAGGAAAGGAGAGGGAGAGAAAGGTGGAAAGGGTGAGAAAGGTAGAGAGAGGTAGAGAGGGAGCGAGGGAGGAATAAAGGGAGAGAAAGAGGTAGAGAAAAAGAGGGATAGAGAAGGGAGTGAGTTGGATAGAGAGAGGAAGAGAGGGATAGAGAAGGAGGGATGAAGGGATGGAGAGAGATGAGGAGAGAGGGAGAGAAGGAAAGGGAGAGAAAAAAAGAGCGAGAGGGTAAGAGAGAACGAGAGAAGAGAGAGAGAGAGGAAAGAAGGAGATAGAGTGCAAGAATGAGAGAGAGAGAGAGAAAAGAGAAGGAGATAGAAAGGGAAGGAGAGATAGAGTGATAGAGAGATGGAGATAGAGGGAGAGAGTGAGTGATAGAGAAAGGGATGGAGAGAGAGAGCAAGTGAGGGATGGAGAGAGAGGGTAAGAGATGCGAGAGAGAGAAAGAGGGAGAGAGAAAAGGAGAGAGGGGAATAGAGGCGGAGTGGGAGATAGGGAGAGGGAGGTAGGGTGAGAGGGAGAGAGTGGGAGAGAGAGTCGGAGAAAGGGGAAAAGAGGTAGAGAGAAGGAAAGAAAGAGGGAGAGATGGGGAGGGATAGAGGGAGAGGAACAAATAAAGAGAGAAAGAGAGGGAAAGAGAGGAGGTGAGGTAGAGGGAGAGAGAGGGATATAGAGAGAGGTAGAGAAAGGGAGGAAGTGAGAGGTAGAGAATAAAAGAGGGAAAAGAGACGGAGAGGAAAGAAGACGAGAGGGGAGAAAAAGAGAGGGAGCAAGAGGTTTAAAGAGGGAGGGACATAGAGAGTGAGAGAGAGAGATGAAGAGGGGGAGAAAGAGGGAGAGAGATAGAATGAAAGAAGGAAAAAGATGGAGAGAGAGGAATAGTGAGAGAGTGGTAGAGGTAGAGAGAAAAGGAGATTAACGGAGAAAGAGGGCCGGGGAGGGAGGGCAAAGGTCTAGGATAGAGAAAAGACAGGAGGGAGTAGGGGAGGGAGAGATGGAGAGAGAGAGGGAGTAAGTGAAGGAGAAAGAGAGGGAGAGGGAGAGGGGAAGAGAGGGGAAGATATAGAGAGGGAGAAAGTGAGAAAGAAAATGAGAGAGAGGGGGAGGTAAGGAGAGAGGGAGAGGGAGGGAGGGAGAGAGAGTGATGGAGAAACGAGAGCAAGGGAGAGGGAGGGAGAGAGGGAGAGAGCAATAGGGAAGGGGAGGGAAAGGGAGAGGGATATAAAGATGGTAAAAGATGAAGAGGGTATGAGAGGGAGAGACGGAGAGCGGGAGAAGTGGGCGGAAAGGGAGCGACAAAAAGAGAGAGTGAGGAAGAGAGAGGGAGAGAGTAAGAGAATGAGAGAGGTAAAGGCCGAAGAAGAGGCTGTGGGAGAGGAGAGAGAGGGAGAGAGAGGAGGGAGAAAGAGTGAAACGAGAGGAAGAGAGGGAGATGGAGAGAGAGATAAAGAGATAGGGGGAAAGGGAAGGAAAGAGAGAGAGAGAGAAAGAGGAAGGGAAAGAGAGGGAGAGAGGGAAAGGGCTAGAGAGAGGTAAAAGGAGAAGGAGAGAGATGGATAGAGAGATGGAGAGTTTGAGGGATAGAAAGGGATAGAAAGGGGGAGAGACAGGGAGAGGGGTAGAGGAAGAAAAAAGAATTTAGAAGAGAGAGGGAGAGGAAAGAGAGGAATGGAGAGAGAGAGGGAGAGGGAGAGGGAGGGAGAGAGGGAAGACAAAGAGATAGAGATGGGAGGAGCAAGGGAGAGAGAGAGGGATAGATACATAGATTGTAACCCCTGTGAAAATATTTAATGATATATATATAGATATAGATATATGCCGGAATATTTTTGTAAATGGACATTAAGTACGAGTGCAATTGTAGGTGTCATTTTACCTGTTTGGTGATGATAATTATTTAGCACTTATATGAGAATTTTGGGGTGAAGTTTCAAAAAAAATAATTAATTACCACTCATTATTTATTTAAGTACTTGGGACATATTATACAAGTGAAATCGAGGTGTGTATAAAATTTTGGAAATGTAGGAATATTTTCCTTGGAAATATCATAATGAAAAGGAAAGGAATTTTTGAATTTTAGAGGGGAAATTTTTGAAGCTTTATGAAGGAAAATATGTTTAGTTACTTGAACTAGAATGGTTAGGGTGTTTAGTTACTCTAACCAATTAATTAGGACACCTAAAGCCCCCAATTAATGAATTAAAACTAGCTCACCCTAAACCTCTCAAACCCGACACCCTCTCTCTCATGACTCACCTATAGCTTCCCACTCCCCCAAATAAAATTAAGACATTTTTACACTTAATTGATGCTAAGATTTTAAGCATGTATATATATAGAATAAGTGATAATGGAAGAAAAATTTTAGGCAGCCCATAGCTACATAAACAAGAGAAAAAAAACGACAAGGAAAGAGAGGAAGAGAAAGGAAAGAAAAAAAAAGAAACGAAAGGGAAAGGAGAAAAGGAAAGCAAAGCCAAGGAAATTCTAGCCATACCTAAGCTAGGTAATTGGGTTTTCTTTGGTGATTTATGCTATGCAATTGATGTTATTGTAATTGGTTAAGTTTGTGCTAATGTTGTGATATGTTTGTTGGCTTGATTTTATTGGCTAGGTTATTTTATCATTGGTAATTGTTATGATCTGAATGTAATGGTTAGTTGTGTGATTAATTATTAAGTTTTGAAAGTTTTGTATCTAGTTAGATCCATGTATGGATAGGTGTGGCTAATGGATTTGGTTGACCAAACCATGGTGAGTGAATTTGGGACTTGTATCGACTTGATAAAATGGTAAGTGAATTAGGGTTCTTCTTGAGTAAACTTTTGGGTCGGAAAGTTACACGGCCTCCCATATGGGTGTGTCCTTACTCGTGTAATGGAGAAATGTATTTTTCTTCAAGTCATAGAGTTACACGACCTCCCACATGGGTGTGTCCTTGCTCGTGTAAAGAAGAAATGTATATTTCTCGAAGTCGAGAGTTACATGACCTCCCACACGGGTGTGTCCTTGCCCATGTAATGAAAAAATATATTTTTCTCAAAGTCGGGGAGTTACACGGCCTCCCGCACGAGCGTGTCCTTGCCCGTGTAATGAAGAAAGGTGTTTTTCTTTAGTCGGACGGTTACACGACTTCCCACACGGGTGTGTCTTTTCCCGTGTAATTCACTTGGTCACTCAAAATTCACTACTTTTGCTTCATACTTGCTTGGTCTCCGTTCCTTTTCACCAAGATAACGTACTTAATGGTCAATTAGGCTCAAATAGATATAAAATGAAAATAGAAAAATATACCTTAAAATGAGTAAAAATGGGTTCAAATGCTCATAATTATTCAAGTCATAGTGGGACAAATTAATGATTAGAATTGTGATAGGAAACAAAAGGAAAGTACCCACATACATAATTAGACCCATGACTAAATCAATACCATTCATCGGTCTTTAATTCTAACAAAGGGAAACATGATGATAAGGGTTACGAGTGTGCCCGAAACCCTGTATGGGTTGGACCTATGAAAATATATGAAGTCGGATCTCGTATGGGTTTGATATATGTAACAAGATACCGTAATTATGCTATCACGTGCATCACATACATCAATAGGAAAGAAATTGGAAAAAAATCAATTAATTGAGAATTGAGTTGTATGAATAGGTTTGATAACCTAATCGAATAAAAAAGGGTTATTAGTCCACCTATGTGTGTACTCTAAGTCGTGTGCTCGCACTATTAGGCGATTGATTCTCGCCGAGTAGTGGCTACAACGAGGGATAATTCTATTTTTTGGCATTCGGTGATTCGATAATCACCTATAGAGTAGACCACTAATACCTAGGGTACTCGAAATTAAAAATTAGTGAGAATGATGGGACGTCGGAAAACCATTGCATATCACATGCATCACCCCACTTACCGAGCTTTAGCTCACCCTATTGTTAGTTGGATGTTATGACGAGTAGCGGTTACTATAGTATAAATAAGGACGATGCCGGATCCTCCAAAAGGGCTCAAGGGTAACATACACTTTAGGAGATTTTGTTTTGTTCGTAAATTTTATGGTTGGGGTGTCAATGAATATTTTGATGGTATTGTAAATAAATTTTATAATTTCTTCCATTCTATTGTTAATACTATGTAAATTGTTTTGGATGCGTTTCATTGTATGATAAGTCCTTAACATATGAGTACATACGTGTTTAAGGTTAATTTGGAAATTGGTCATGTCGGCGTGACGCACCTCGCCAAGTTACTCTTATTTGGGTAGTAGAGAGTAAACCGGGGTGGGGGCGTTACGGGGTGGTATCAAAGCTATGGTTTAGTTACCTAGGTAGAACCTTAAGTGTCACTCGAGCTCGAGGACCGGTGTGTTACTTGACGAGTAACAATTTGATTTCAAAATTTTTTTTTATGAATGATTATTAAATGATTTTCATGTTAGTATTTAATTGTGTTCTAAAAATGTTAATACTGGTAATTATTATTGGTATAGTTGCCATATTTAATTCGCACACCCTACGCTGCTAGGACGTGCCAACAACGGGCCACCCTAGCTACTTATCGGGCTAAGCCGAACACCTTGACCATGACCTCGGATCAAGATATAGTAGCCCATGTCACTCGGATGCATGAATTGATTCGGTGAATAATATTCATCGATGCTTCTTTTTAGTAGTACCACGGTATGGATTTCCTACGGTCGACTCTGTATTGGACTTTTTACCAAGAGATCGGTTATTGCTCGATGAGGTTGGGGACGGGTTGATAGATCGATTTTGTTATCGAAACCTAGTCCGAGCTTTCCTTTCGGTACGAGTTAGGTGAACTCGTACTCGGTTGATGTACGGCTAGGGTCTACCGTTACCCCTCGCTTACGAGATAATACATATTGCATTAAATGATGTTATTAACGTATGGAGGTCGAGCATTTCTTCCCACGATGCGTTCGATATGTTGGTTGGACATAATATATAGTAATTCTAACGGATGATGTAGTACTTGCTATGCAATACCTAATGTAAATAAGTACACTTTTGATTGTAAATATAGTAGAAAAAAACTTTTAGAAGGTTGAAGTGCTTGTAAATACCTATTGGGTGTGAAATGTTTAATATATATATATATATATATATATATATATATATATCGATACTTTCACATGTAAGTGAATGATTTACATTAAATGTTAAAATCTGTACCAAAACTAATTTGAACTTAATGTGTATGTAAAGATAAACCATGTCGTCAAGAAAGAACCCCGCACGAGTAGGAGGTGAAGGGACCTCTAATGATAATAACCAAAATTAACAAGAAACATTGAACCGAATGATGGAAACCATGCTCTGCAGCGAGCAACGGACACTACAATAGCAATAACATGTTCATGCTTGAATAAATGAGGAAACTTTTAGCTACACAACAACGACCTTCACCTCGACGATAGGAATGATGCAATAGAAAGATTTCATAAAATGAACTCTCAAGAGTTCTGTCGGGAGAGTGAACCTAATGATAGGCGAGGAGTGGATTAAGTCCTTGAAGGCAATATTCGAATACCTATAGTTTTCCAACCATGAGCGAGTGTGATGTGCCATTTTTTTTGTTAACTAAGGATACCCACACCTGGTGGGAGAGCACACGACTAACTATAGATGTATCGACTTTGACTTACGAAGGATTTAAGGAGGTCTTTTATAACAAATACTTCATCACAAATGTGAGGGCTAAAAAGATATAGGATTTTCTAGAACTAAAGCAAGATAGAATGTCGATGGGTGAATATGTATGGAAGTTTGAACAAGGGTGTAGGGTTATCCCATTCATTATCGGGGATGAAAATTTAAAAAGGAATAGATTCTCGATAGGGTTAAATCCAAGGATACAAAGTATGATATGGATATCAATCACTAATACCTTTTCGAAATGGTGGATAAGGCGATGATAGCTAATGAGGATCGAAGGAGATTACAAGGGAAGTGCGGTAGAAGAGGCGGTGTTTAGATCGGGAGCCTCCTCGTCCGGTCCAATAAGGCGAGGATTGCCTAGGACTTACAACCGAAGTGGTGGCCAAGGGAATACTAGAGCCATAAGACCGGTACCTTCTATTCCGAGACCACCGCCAAGCGACCAACGAGAGATCAATCATGGGCAATCCACCCCGATGTAATAAATGTGGAAGGTTTTATGCTAGGGAATGGAAATTAGATGTCGGGATATGTTATGTGTGTCAAAAGCCAAGACATATGTCCTAAAATTGTCCCTAAGTGTAGAAACCGAGACCGGGAAGAGTACCTACTTGGATGCACACTATGACCCGGGAAGAGGCGGATAAGAGGAATCAAATAGTAATTTGCGATAATGTCTCAATCCTTAGCTTGATTGCATATGTTTTGATTGATTTCGGTGCTACACATTCCTTTATATCAAATACGTTAGTAAAAAACCTAGGAGTTAAACTTGAAGCATTAGCCGTAGGATATCTTATAATGGTTCCTTCTAGTGGAACTATGGAATCAACGAGCATGGTTAAAAAGTGTACGATACGGATTAAAGATAGGAAATTAGAAGCCGATTTGATGGTGTTGGACCTCCGGGAGTTTGATTTGATCCTAGGGATGGATCGGCTAACGAAGCATGGTGTCAACATAGATCGTCAAGAAAAAAGGATAACTTTTGATCTACTTAAAAGTTGATAGTTAGAGTTTAAGGCTAATTTGAAGCTTCAAGCTGCACCAATCATTTCGGTCGTCAAAGCTCGAAAGATGCTAGGAAAGAGGTATATGGGGACCTAACGCATATGGTGTATAGCCAAGCGGAACAAAAGTTGAAGCGAGAGATATAGAGATTATACGAGAGTATTTAGATGTATTCTCGGAAAGTCCGATGATGTTATCCCTAGAGAGAGAAATGGAATTTGAAATCGAATTACGAGTCGGGCATAACTTCGATTTCTAAAACTCGTTATAGGATGGTACCGAGTTGAGTTGAAAAAGTTGAAGGTGGTCGTTATAGGATGGTACCGAGTTGAGTTGAAAAGGTTGAAGGTGCGACTACGGGACTTACTAAATAAGGGATTCATATGCTCTAGCTCCTCACCTTAGGGAGCTCTCGTACTATTCATGCAAAAGAAGCATGGTAGTCTATGGCTATGCATTGATTATTGAGAATTGAACTAGGTGACTATTAAAAATAAGTACCCATTACCCCAGATTGATGATTTGTTCGATCAATTACAAGGTACGATGGTGTTCTCTAAAATAGATCTACAATCGGGATACCGCTAGGCGAGGATAAAATCAAAGGATGTGAAGATGGTGGTGTTCGGGATGAGATACGACCACTACGAATTCTTAGTGATGCCATTTGGGTTGACTAATGTTCTAGCCGCTTTCATGGACTTCATGAATCGATTCTTTAAAAAGTTCTTGGATAAATTCATCATCATATTTATAAATGATATTTTGGTTTACTCTCGGAGTAAAAAGTAGCATGAAGGGCATCTAAGAGCTACCTTGTAGACGCTAGGAGAAAAATAAGCGTACGTCAAATTCAAGAAATATGAATTTTTGCTGGAACAAGTAGCTTTTCTAGTTCACGTAGTGAAGAAGGAGGGTATAGCGGTAGATCCAAATAAAGTAGAGGCTATTGTGAATTGGTCTACCGTGAAGAGTATGATAGAGGTATAGAGTTTCTTAGGGTCTGGCCGGTTACTATTGGAGATTCATCGAAGGCTTCTCCAAACTAGCAATGCCTCTCACTAATTTAATGAGGAAAAGTGTCAAGTTCCGGTAGACGGATGCTTGTGAGAAAAGTTTCCAAGAGCTGAAACGTAGGTTAGTCACGACTCCAATACTAACCATTCCTTCCGAGGATGGAACTTTCGTAGTTTATACTAACGCCTCTAAAAATCGGCTAAGAACAATGTTGATGCAAAATGGGAGAGTAATAGCTTATGCATCATGGAAATTAAAGGAGTACGAGTAGAATTAATTGACACATGACCTAGAATTAGCGAGTTGTAGTCTTTGCCACGAATATCCGGAGGCATTATTTATATAAGGTAAAGTGTGAAATATATATGGATCATAAAAGCTTATAGTATATCTTCACACAAAAAGAGTTGAACATAAGCCAAAGGAGGTGGTTAGAATTGGTTAACGACTATGATTGTATAATCAATTATCACACAGGCAAAGCCAATGTTATTGCCAATGCCACGAGCGAGAAATCAATCGTTGTGATACGGGTAACTTAGATGTCGATGGTGAGAGATCTACAAAAGTCAAAATTGGAGATAGTTCCTATAGGGCACAAGAGCGTGCTATCGGCGCTATTAATCCGACTAATGCTACAAGAAAGAATTCAAATGGGGCGGGAAATGGATAAAAAGATAAAGAAATTAAAGAAAAGTATAAAGGTTGGAAAAGAGTCTAATTTTGATGATGGATGACAAAGGAATAATTAGATTTAAGGGAAGGTCTGCGTGTCCCGTGATGAAGGATGTAAAAGATAAGATGCTGAAGGAAGCACACACAACCTCATATTCTATACACCCGGGAGGTACAATCGGGACTTGCGATAGTGTTATTGGTGGTTAGGAAGAAAGAAGGATATAGTTGACTTTGTGGCGAGGTGTCAAATTTACCAACGAGTGAAGGTGGAGCACCAAAGACCCTTGGGAATCTTAAAACCATTAGCGATTCCTTAGTGGAAATAGGAATATATAACAATGGATTTCTTTATAGGATTGCCAAGATCAAAAGAGAGTCAAACGCCATCCGTGTAGTCATAGACGAGTCGACCAAATCAACGCACTTTCTTCTAGTTAAAACGACCAAAAGTTTAAATCGGTATGCCAAGTTATACTTTGATGAAATTGTAAGATTACATGTGATTTTGATATCAATTGTGTTCGATCGAGACCTTAGGTTCACCTCTGCATTTTGAAAAAGTCTACATAAAGCTATGGGCACCAAGCTAAATTTTAGCATGGCTTATCATTCGCAAACGAAAAAGTCTACATAAAGCCATGGACATTTCGAATGCATAATCCAAATTCTTAAAGATATGCTACGAGCCTACGTTCTAGAATGGTCTTGAAAGTAGGAGAAATACATATGCTTAGTTGAATTAGCGTATAACAATTGCTACCAAGATTCAATTGGAATGACCCCTTATGAAGCCTTGTATGGGGATGATGTAGATCTCTCGTGCATTGGGATGAAATAGGAGAAAGATGGTTACCGGGACCGGAACTTGTGCGACGGACGGCTAAAGTGGTGGACCAAATTTGCCATCGGATGAAAGCGACTCAAAGTAAACAAAAAGTTATGCCAATAAAATGAGGAAGGTTCTAGAGTTCATGGTGGGTGATTATGTATTTCTAAGAGTCTCATTAATGAAGGGCTTACTACGATTTGGGAAAAAAGGAAAGTTAAGCTCGCGATACATAGGACTATTCGAGATACTAGATCGGATAAGAGATAAAGCATATCACTTGTTGCTACCACCCTCCTTAGCGAGGAGTACATAATGTATTTCATGTGACTATGCTAAAGAAGTTCGTTGGAGAGCCTAGTTAAATCTTGAATATAGAACTGCCAAATCTTACTCCGGATTTAACGTATAAAGAAAGACCGATCCAGATTCATAATAGATAGGTCAAACAATTGAAAAATAAGGAGATCGGGTTAGTTAAGGTTTTGTGGGAAAATCATAACCTCAAAAAAATGACTTGGGAATGAGAGGAAGAAATGAGAGATAAATACCCCAAGTTATTCAAATAGGGTAATTTCGAGGATGAAATTCTTTTGAGGGGTAGAGAAATATAACCCCTGTGAAAATCTTTAATGAGATATATATATATATATGTCGGAATATTAGTGTAAATGTATATTAAGTACGAGTTCAATTATAGGTGTCAATTTACCTGTTTGGTGATGATAATTATTTAGCACTTATGTGAGAATTTTGGGGTGAAGCTTCGGACAAATTAATTAATTGCCACTCATTATATATTAAGTACTTCGGACATATTATACAAGTGAAATAGGGGTGTGCATAAAATTTTGGAAATGTAGGAATATTTTCGTTGGAAATATTAGAATGAAAGGGAAAGGAATTTTTGAATTTTAGAGGGGAAATTTAAAAAGATTTATGAAGGAAAATATGTTTAGTTACTTGAAATAGATTCATTAGGGTGTTTAGTTACTCTAATGAATTAACTAGGACACCTAAACCCCCTAATTAATCAATTAAAACCAGCTCACCCTAAATTTCTCAAACCTGCCACCCTCTCTCTTATGACTCACCTATAGCTTTCCACTCTCCCATATAAAATTAAGACATTTGTACACTTAATTGATGTTGAGATTTTAAGCATGTATATATATAGAATAAGTGAGAATGGAAAAAAATTTGAGGAAGCCATGGATACACAAACAAGAGAAAAAAATGTCAAGGAAAGAGAGGAAGAGAAAGGAAAGAAAAAAAAACAAAAAAAACAAAAAATAAAAGAAAGGGAAAGGAGAAATGGAAGCCAAGAAAAATTCTAGCCATAACTAAGCTAGGTAAGTGGGTTTTCTTTAGTGCTTTATGCCATGCAATTGATGTTATTGTAATTGGTTAAGTTTGTGCTTATGTTGTTATATGCTTGTTGGCTTGATTTTATTAGTTAGTTTATTTTATCATTGGTAATTGGTATGATCTGAATGTAATGGTTAGTTGTGTGATTAATTGTTAAGTTTTGAAAGTTTTGTATCTAATTAGATCCATGTATGGATAAGTGTGGCTAATGGATTTGGTTGACCAAACCATGGTAAGTGAATTTAGGACTTGTATAGACTTGAATAAAATAGAGTAGGAAGGAAAGAAAAATGCAATTTTAGGGTTCTTCTTGAGTAAACTTTCGGGCCGGAGAGTTACACGGCCTCTCACATGGGTGTGTCCTTACCCATGTAATGAAGAATTCTATTTTGCTTCAAGTCGGAGAGTTACACGGCCTCCCACACGAGTGTGTCCTTGGCCATGTAATGAAGAAATGTACTTTTCTTCAAGTTAGAGAGTTAGATGGCCTCTCACACGGGTATGACCTTCCTCATGTAATGAAGAAATGTATTTTTCTCAAAGTTAGAGAGTTACATGACCTCCCGCACGGGCGTGTCCTTACCCGTGTAATAAAGAAAGGCATTTTTCTTTAGTCGGATAGTTACACGACCTCCCACAAGGGCGTTTCTTTTCTCATGTAATTCAATGGTCACTCAAAATTCACTACTTTACTACATACTTACTCGATCTCCATTCCTTTTCACCCGGATAATGTATTTAATGGTCAATTAGGCTCAAATAGATATAAAATGAAAATAGAAAAATATACCTTAAAATGATTGGAAATGGGTTCAAATGCTAATAATTATTCAAGTCATAGTGGGACAAATTAATGATTAGAATTATGATAGGAAACAAAAGGAAAGTACCGACAAACACAATTAGACCCATGACTAAATCAATACCATTCACCGTTCTTTAATTTTAAAAAAGGGAAACATGATGATAAGGGGTATGAGTGTGCCCAAAACCCTATGTTGGTTGGACCTATAAAAATATATGAAGTCAAATCCTGTATGGGTTTGATATGTGTAATATGATATCGTGATTATGGTATCACATGCATCACATGCATCAATAGGAAAGAAATGGGAACAAAATCAATTAATTGAGAATCAAGTTGTATGAATAGGTTTGATAACTTCGATTGAATAAAAAAGGCTTAGTAGTTCGGCTATGTGCATACTCTAAGTTGTGTGCACTGTACTTGTTAGGTGATGGATTCCCGTCGGTAGTGGCTACAACGATACATAATTTCATTGTTAGCATTTGGTGATTTGGTAATCACCTATAGAGTAGACCACTAATACCCGGGGTACCTAGAATTAAAAAGTGGTGAGAATGATGGGATGTTAGAAAAGCATTGCATATCATGTGCATCACCCTACTTACGAGCTTCGGCTCACCCCATTGTTATTTGCACGTTATGACGAGTAGCGGTGATCTGTAGTACTAATAAGGACATTGCTGAATCCTCCAAAAGGGCTCGGGGGTAACATAAACTTTAGGGGATTTTATTTTATTTGAAAATTTTATGGTTGGGTGTCAATGAACATTTTGATGGTATTGTAAATAAATTTTGTAATTTCTTCCACTATATTGTTAATATTATATAAATTTTCTTGGATGCATTTCATTGTATGGTAAGTCCTTAATGTATAAGCACGTATGTGTTTAAGGTTAATTTGGAAATTGGTCATGTCGGCGTGACGCATCTCGCCTTGCCTAGTTACTCGCTATTTGGGTAATAGAGAGTGAATTAGGGTGGGGGTGTTACATAGATAGAGAGAGGGAGAGGGAGAAGGAGAGAGACAGAAAGAGGGAGAGAGAGGGAGAAAGAGAAGGAGGGAGAAGAGTGAGAGGGGATAGGCTGGAGGAGGACGAGAGGGAGGAATAGAGGGATAGAGGGAAGAATAGAGGGAGAGAGAAGGAGAAAGGGGGAGGGAGTTGAATAGAGAGTTGAAGAGAGGGACAAGAATGGTGAGAGGAAGGGATAGAGAGAGATGGGGAGAGGGATAGAGGGAAAAGGAGAGAGAAGAGGGGGAGAGGGGGAGAGAGAATAAGAGAGAGAGGTAAGGAGAGGGGCAGAGTGCAAGAGGGGGAGAGAGAGAGACGAAAGGGAGTGAGAGAGGGAGTGGTAATGAGAGGGAGATAGAGGGAGAGAAGGAGTGATAGAAAGAGGGATGGAGAGTGAGAGCGATAAAGGAATGGAGAGAGAGGGCAAGAGATGGGGATAGAGAAAGAAGGAGAGAGAGGGAATGAGGGGGTAAGAGATAGAGGGTGAGAGAGGGAGAGAGGGAGAGGGAGGTAGGGCAAGAGGAAGGTAGTAGGAAAGAGAGTGATAGGGAGAGAGGGAGAGAGATAGAGAGAAGGAGATAAAAAAGGAGAGAGAGGGAGAGTAAGAACAAGGGATAGAAGGAGAGGGAGAGGGTAAAGAAGGAGAGAAATAGATAAAGAGAGAAGGAGAGAGGGAGAGGGGGATATGGAGGGAGAGGGAGTGAGGCGAGAGGGAAAAGAGGGGTATAGAGAGAGAGGTAGAGAGAGGGAGGAAATGAGAGATAAAGAATGAGAGAGGAAATGAGAGAGAAAGAATAAGAGAGGAAATGAGAGAGTGGGTGAGAAGGAGAGAAAAGGAGAGAGAGGTTGAGAGAGGGGGAGGGAGATAAAGAGGGAGAGAGAGGGAGAGAGATATAGAGAAAGAAGGAAAAAGATAGAGGGAGAGGAATAGTAAGAGAGTGAGAGAGGTAGAGAGAGAGAAAAGGAGGTTGAGAGAGAGAGAGAGAGGGGTAGGGATGGAGAGAGAGTGACAGAGAGAGAAGAGAAAGGGACGGATGGAGAGAGAAGGAGGGAGAGGGAGGTAGAGAGCGAGGGTGTGGCACCCCCTCTTTGACCCACTTGCTAATTACCCAAAAGGAGTGGCTAGTCAAAGAGCGAGTCACTCGACATGACAAATTCCCGACTTAATCCCCTACACGTTTGTGCTCATACAATAAGGACTTATCATATAATCAAATGCATACAAGAAAATTTACATAACATTAACAAAGAAAGCAAAAGAAATTATAAAATTTATTTATAATACCATCGGAATGTCTATTGATGGCCCAACCCAAATTTACAATCAAAATAAAGTTTGGTATGTTTGTGTCACATATGAGCCCTTTCGAAGGATTCGGCATCGTCCTTACCAGTACTACAATCATCACTACTCGTCATAACATGCAAATAACAATGAGGTGAGCCGAAGCTTAGTAAGTGAGGTGATGCACATGATATGAAATAATGTTCTATTTCCCATGTTTCCCATTCATTTTATCCAGGTACCCTAGGTATTAGCAAGTCACGTGCGTTCTATCTCTCGATGATCATGTTATCACCTATTATTCTATTACTCTATCTCAATGATCTCATTATCACCTACTATTTGTAATAGAATTATCCCTTGTTGCAGCATACGGTTAGCAAAATTATCCTTCGCTTAACGATGTTAGTAATAGAGCATGCACATGGTTTCTTGCAATTACCCATTTCATCAAATTCGATTTCCAAACTGCATCATTGCTCGACTTAATATTTTTCTCAATTCATTTTCATCCCCAATGCACATGATGCACGTGATGCCACTTTTATCCTATTACACATACAATTGATACTAACCCTTACACTATTAGTTCATTCTTGAGATCCAACACATATAGGATTTGATTTGATATATTTTCATAGGTCCAACCCACACGGGGTTTCAAGCATACTCATACCCCTTACAATCATAAAATATTTTCATAGGTCCAACCCACACGGGGTTTCGGGCATACTCATACCCCTTATCATCATGTGTCCCCCTCGTTAGAATTACATATGATCAATGGTATTGATTTAGTCATAGGTCTAATTATGTATGTGAATACTTTCCTTTTCCTTCCTTTAGAAATTCTAATGGTTAAATCATTCCACACTTGAATTACATAATTCTTAGCATTTGAACTAAGTTTCAATCATCTTAAGCTATCATTTTATTTGCTAGTGATCTTCCAACTTTTAGACTGAATTTAGGTCATAAGGAAACATCTTTATGTCTTGGCAAACGTTTCTAATTTCACTTTTATTCGTATTTGGACCTAATTAAACCATGAAGCATCAATTGAATTTAATGAAACCCAAAACCTCATTTTTTTCTAAGTTTGGCCCACATGGGTCTCTTAATTTAACAAGGCATGTTCTTTGCTCCTATGTCAAGTTTCTTTTTTTGTTCAACATGCCTAATCAAACCTAATATGTTCACCATTAAAAATTAAGTCCTTAAGTATCCAAAAAGGTTCTATCTTTCCTATTTTGGCCAAAATTCAACTTAGGAAGCACCTTAAAATGTAATTTCCCTTCCTTCCTATTTTACCTTATCTAACTTCATATTAATCCTAGTTTAGTCCACCAAGTTTCGGTCCAGTCTTCCTTCCTTTAATCACACCCATCAACACACAAACTTAACCATGCACAAGGTTTTCCAAGCTTTAACAAATCACACCCACCATCCTTACATATTCCATAATAACAAACAATCATATGCCAACCAAGCATAACAATATCAACACCAAACAAAACACAACATAATTGGAAGCTTAACTAAGTACATCGCTTTTCATGGAAGAATGAAATAAATGGCATAAATAAAACCCACTTATTTAGTTTAGGTTTGGTAAATATTTCCCTATATTTTTCCTTCCTTTTTCTCCTTTCTTTCTTTCTTCTTTTTTCTCTATTTCTTTACCTTGTTTCTCTCCCTCTTAATGGCGTCTTTCTCTTCCTTTGGGTGAGCTATGGGTTTCACTCTAAAAAAATGGCTAAGTTTCATCTTTTTCTTATATATATACTCCATTTTCCTTTCTTATTAATTATGCCACATGTCCTAAATCAACTTGGCCAAGTATTAAGCCAAGGAAAGGTTTGGAAGGCAAGGTTGCGTTTTGGAAGTCAAAGGTGATGAGTTAGCTTCCATGCATTTAATTAACGTGCTTAGGTGTCCTAAATAAGTACTTAAGCTAACTAATCTCTTAAAATAAATTATTTAATGTAGTAATTAAAATAACTAGGTCTCTAAACTAGTTTGGTTCTAGTTACACACACACACACCTCAAATCTGTTGATAGGAGTCGTCTTATAGGCCGGCCTCTTCTTAAGCAACAACTTCCCCCTTTTGGACACAATTAAATCCTATGCTTTTTATATGTGAAAATAGACATATTTAGGTAAAAAATATCCAAAAAATTAGGTTAAAATACCCAACTCATGAGTCACAACATAATTTTGAAGTTTAAGGATCAATCATGTCCAGCAGTAGTTCATCTAGAATAGTATATACTAAAATGGCCATAACGTTTTCTATATAAACTTAATAATAATAATATTTTATATATAGTTAGGAAATAAATATATAAACAACTTTTGTTCTTTAAGGTTCACCCAAAAAGCACTCTAAGGTCCATGAATAGGCCACATACAATTCGAACAGAATTTAATTTGCAAGAACACCGATTTTGCATACTTGATTCCTTTAATAATTCAACCATAAATCTCAATTAATATTTCTTTAATTTAACATACATCATACATTTTAAGCATCATTTTCTCATGGTGTAATTATCCAAAATTTCATCCCATAAATCCTCACCTAAACACCTAACATGTTGCCATCCCAAAATACTCAAATGGCACACATACACAATCATACCTTCACTTATTTGAATATTCCAACCTATATATCTATATAGATAATTAAGGATTGTCAAGGGGGTTACATTTCTCTCCCCCTTAAAAGAACTTTTTTTCTATAAATTTGGCTTATACGAATAGTTTTGGGTATATATCCCTCATTTCTTCCTCTCGCTCCCATGTGACTTCCTCTAAATTGTGATTCACCCACAAGACTTTAACTAAGGCAATCTCCTTATTCCTTAGTTGTCTAAACTGTCTATCTAGAATCCGAACCGGTCTTTCCTCATAGGTTAAGTCCGGGCTCGAGTTTGGCGATTTTGTCTCCATGAAATACATTTGGCGATAGCGATAGATAATATGCCTTATCATCTACTCGATCGAGTATCTCGAATGGTCTAATATATCGTGGACTTAATTTGTATTTCTTTCCAAATTGTAGTACGCCTTTCATCATTGAATCTTTTAGGAATACATATTCATTGACTATAAAATCCAAATCCTTCCTCCTCTTCTTAGCATAACTTTTCTATCTACTTTGAGTTGTCTTCATTTGTTGGCGGATCTTATCTACCACTTAAGCCGTTTGTTGCACCGGCTACGGTCCTAGCAATTTTTTTCCCCTATTTCATCCCAATGCATGAGAGATCTACATCGCCACCCATATAAAGCTTCATAAGAAGCCATCCTAATTGAAGCTTGGTAGCTATTGTTATATGTAAATTCAGCTAAACGTATTTTCTAGACCAATCCGGGACACATGATCGCGAGCATATCTTCAAGAATCTAGATCACTCATTTGGATTATCCTATGAAACTTTGTACCTTCGATATGTTTTTCAAAGTAGGCAAGTTTTGGATAGCCTCGACTTTCTTTGGATCTACCGCTAGGCCTTCCTTTGTTACTACATGGCCTAGAAAAGCCACTTGCTTTAGCCAAAATTCGCATTTCTTGAATTTGGCGGACAATTGTTGCTTCCTCAATGTCTATAAGGTTGTTCTCAAATGTTTCTTATGCTCCTCCTCGCTTGGAGAATAGACTAGGATATCATCAATGAACATAATGATAAACTTGTCCAAGAACTCCTTGAAGACTTGATTCATCAAGTCCATAAAAGCGACTGGGGTGTTAGTAAGCCCAAACGACATTACTAGAAACTCCTAGTATCCGTATCTTCTTCTAAATGCTCGTTTTCTTCACATCTTTGATCTCACCCTCAACTCGATGAGTTACAAGTCTATTTTGGAAAACACTACTCGCTCCTTGCAATTGATTGAATAAATCATCAATATGAGGTAACGGATACTTATCCTTAATTATCACTCAATTCAACTTCGGTGGTCAATACACGGCCTTAGACTACCGTCATTTTTTTCATGAACGAGTACTTAGAGCTCCCCAAGGTGAGGAACTAGGGCATATGAATCCTTTAACCAATAAGTCCTATAGTTACACCTTCATCTCGTTCAACTCAACAGGGGCCATTCTATAGGGAGTCTTAGCAATTAGAGTGGTGCTCGACTCTAGATCAATCTCAAATTCTATCTCCCTCTATGGTGGTAACATAGTCAAACTTTTTAGGAATACATCTAAATACTCCCTTACTACTTCTATATCTCCCGGTTTTAACTTTTGTTCCACCTAACTATCCACCATGTGTGCTAAGTACCCTGTGCATCCATTTTCCGAGCATCTTTTGAGCCTTTATGGTCGAAATGACTATTAGGACTCGAAACTTCGTATTAACCTTAACCTCTCATTGTTGATTTCTAGGTAGGTCAAATACTACCCTCCGACCTCGACGAGTTGATGATGGCACCATGTCTCATTAACCAGTCCATTCCCAAAATTAAATAAAAATCATGGAGGTCTAATACCATCAAGTCGGCCTCCAAACTCCTATCCCCAATCCGTACTAGACACTACTTGACTAGGCTCGTCGACTCCATAAATTCTCCGAAGGGACTATTATCAAGTATCCTTTTTACCAATGCCACGGGTTTCACACCTAGGCTTTCTACTAATGTTTTTGATAAGAATGAATGGGTGGCACCGGAATCAATTAAAACATTAGCAATTAAGCTAAGGATGTAGACATTAGCATATATTACTATCGTGTCCCTCTTTTCGGCCTCCTCTTAAGTCATTGTATAAACCCGTGTGGTACTATTTTTTATGCTAGTTTCGTATCCGAGGATAGTTAGGGACTATGTGCCCTTACTTGTGATAAATATAACAAATCCCTAAATCTATTCGACACTCCCCTATGTGGAATCTTCAACATTTATTACTTCGAGATTGGTTACCCATCGTTGGCCTTGATCGATTCCTTGATAATGGCCACGAGGGATAAGGTGATGGTCCGGCAACCCGTGCATTCCCTGGACCACCGGTTCGATTGAGATTTCTAGGCAAAGCTCATATTTGCCTCTTCTGCTGGACTTCCTTTGCAATTTCCTTTTGATCCTCATCTCCCAACATAGCTTTATCTATAATTTCGAAAAAACATTGGCGGTAGATATTCATACCATGATTCAAACTCTTAAGCTCGACTACGTTAAAAATTGATTCTTTTTCAAGTTGTCATCCCTTATCATGAATGGGACGAATCGACATCCTTGCTCAAATCCTTATACGTATTCACCTACGGACATCCCATCTTACTTTAGTTCTAGGAAATCTTGAATTTTCTTAGCCCTTATATGTGCGGTAAAGTATTTATTTTAAAAGACTTTCTTAAATCCTTCCGAAGTCAAGGTAGGTACGTCTATAGTCGGTCATGCGCTCTCCCACCATGTGAGGGCATCCTTAGTCGGCATAAAGATGGCACACGATACTCGCTCAATATTGATAAATTATAAGTATTCGAATATTGCCTCTAAAGAATTAATCCATTCCTCTATTACCATTAGGTTAACACCCTTGATGAATTCTTGAGGATTCATTTTCCAAAACCTCTCCACTACATCATTCCTATGCGAGAGGCGGCAGAGGTGGAAGCTATTAATGCATAACCGGGAGTCGTCTTATTTGCTCCGTATGGTCATGTTGCTATTGTTGTTGCTACATCATGTCCATCATACGATTTAAAGTGTCTCGTTGATTTCTATTGGGATCATTGGAGGTTCCTTCACCTCCTGTTCGTGTTGGCTCCTTTCTTGGCATGCTTTGACTTTGTACATGCCATGTTATCCTCACGTTAGTTTTGGTATCGAAATCAACATATAATGTAAATCATCTAGGTACGTACAAGATTATCCATATGTCTCATATATATATTAAGCATGTCATACAAAATAAGCATTTACAAGCACTTCCCTTCCTAAGGGTTTTCGTACATATTGACAACCAAAAAGGTGCTCCTATCTACATCAAAAATCATATGGAAGCTACTACATTGCGCATTATATCTTCCTTGTCGTACATCTAATGTGATAAGTTAACATATCGGATGCGTCGTGGAAAGGAGTGCTCGACCCTTCACCGATTAATAATGTTATCCGATGCCATGCGTACTATCTCGTGAGTGAGGGGCAACGGTAGCCCCGGTTGTACATCAATCGATTACAAGTTTGCCTAATCTATATCGGAATGAAGGCTTGGACTATGTTTTGATAACAAAATTGATCTATCAACCCTTCCCAAACCTCATCGAGCAAATGTTGATCTTTCGATAAGAGAGTCCGACGTAAAGTCAATCGTAGGAAATCCACACTCGCGGTATTGCTATAAAAAAGCATCAACAAATGTTATTCATTCAATCGAGTCATACACTCAAATGGCATGGGCTAGTATACCTTGATCCGAGGTCGAGTCGGGTTGTTCAACTCAACCTAGTAGGTAGTTAAGGTGGCTCGTTGTTGACGTGTCCTAGCAGCGCGAGGTGTATGAAATAAATATGACATCTTCAGCAATAATGTTTACTAGTATTACTAGAATATAATTATATATCAACATGAAATCATATCATCATAGTCATACACATTTAAAAGAAAAATCGGGAATCAAATTGTTACCCGTCGAGTAGCACATTGGTCCTCAAGCATAGGTGACACCGAGGGTTCTACCTAATTAACTAAACCATAGCTCGATACCACCCCGTGGCGACCACTCTTCGACCCACTCGCTAATTACCCAAAAGGAGTGGCTAGGCGAGGAGCGCGTCATACCGACACGATCAATTCCCGACTTAATCCCCCTACACGTATATGCTCGGACGGTAAGGACTTATCATATAATGAAACGTGTACAAGACAATTTACATAACATTAATAAATATAGTGGAACAAATTATAAAATTTATTTACAATACCATCGGAATGTCTATTGATACCCCAACCCAAATTTACAATCAAAATAAACTTTGGTATGTTTGTGTCATGTATCGGTCCTTTTGGAGGATCCAACAACATCCTTATCGGTACTACGATCATGGCTACCTTTCATAACATGTAAATAACAATAAGGTGAGTCGAAGCTCGGTAAGTGGAGTGATGCACATAATATGCAATTATTTTATGTTTCCTATGTTTCCCATCCATTTTATCTAGGTACCCTAGGTATTAGCAAGTCCGTGCGTTCTATCTCTTAGTGATCGTGTTATCACCTACTACTCATTACTCTTTCTCAATGATCTCATTATCACCAATTGCTTGCGAGTGGAATTATCCCTTATTACAGCACACGATTAGCGAAATTATCCTTCACTTAATGGTGTTAGTAATAGAGCACGCACATGGTTTCTTGCTATTACCCATTTCATCAAATTCGGTTTCCAAACCGCATCATTGCTCGACTCTATGATTTTTCTGAATTCATTTCCATCCCCAATGCACATGATGCACGTGATGTAAGTTTTATTGTATTAAACATACGATGGGTACTAACCCTTATACTATTAGTTCATTCTCGATATCCAACCCATACAAGATTCGATTTCATATATTTTCATAGGTCTAACCCATACAGGATTTTGGTCATACTCATACCCCTTATAATTAAGAAATATTTTCATAGGTCTAACTCACACGGGGTTTTGGGCATCCTCATACCGTTTCTCATCATGTGTCCCCCTCATTAGAATTACATACTTGATGAATGGTATTGATTTAGTTGTGGGTCCGATTATGTATGTGAATACTTCTCTTTTCTTTCCTTTAGTAATTCTAATGGTTAAATCATTCCACACTTGAATTACATAATTCTTATCATTTGAACTAATTTCCAATCATCTTAAGGTATCATTTTATTTTCTAGCCGATTTTATAACTTTTAGATCGAATTTAGGTCTTCGGTGTCTTGGTAAGCTTACCTTTCTAATTTCATTTTTATTCCCATTTGGACCTAATTAAACCATGAAGCATCAATTTAATTTAATGGAACCCAAAACCATATTTTTTTCTAAGTTTGGGCCGAATGGGTCTCTTAATTTTACAAGGCATGTTCTTTGCTCTTATGTGAAGTTTCCTTTTTGTTCAACATGCCTAACCAAACCTAATATGTTCACCATTAAAACTTAAGTCCTTAAGTATCCAAAAAGGTTCTATCTTTCCCATTTTGGCCGAAATTCACCTTAGGAAGAACCCTAAAATGTAATTTCCCTTTCTTTCGATTTTACCTTGTCTAACTTCATATTAATCCTAGTTTAGTCCACCAAGTTTCGGTCAAGTCTCCCTTCCTTTAATCACACCCATCAACACACAAACTTAACCACACACAAGGTTTTCATAGCTTTAACAAATCACACCCACCATCCTTACATATTCCATAATAACAAACAATCATATGCCGACCAAGCATAACAATATCAACACAAAACAAAACACAACATAATTGGAAGCTTAATTAAGTACATCACTTTTCATGGAAGAATCAAATAAATGGCATAAATACAAACCCACTTACTTTGTTTAGGTTGGGTAAAGATTTCCCTAGCTTTTTCCCTCCTTTTTCTCATTTCTTTCTTCCTCTATTTCCTCTCTTTCTTTACCTTGTTTCTCTCCCTCTCAATGGCGTCTTTCTCTTCCTTTGGGTGAGCTACGGGTTTCACTCCAACAAAATGACTAAGTTTCATCTTTTACTTATATATATATATACTCCATTTGCCTTCCTTATTAAGTATGCCATATGTCCTAAATTAACTTGGCCAAGTATAAAGCCAAGGAAAGGTTTCGAAGGCAAGGTGGCATTTTTGGAAGTCAAAGGTGAAGAGTTAGCTTCCATGCATTTAATTTAGGTGCTTAGGTGTCCTAATTAAATAGTTAAGATAAATAAGCTCTTAAAATAACTTAGTTCATGTAGTAATTAAGGTAACTAGGTCCCTAAACTAGTTTGGTTCCGAGTTACACGGACACACACCTCAAATCTGTTTGCTAAAAATGTCTTATAGGCCAGCCTCTTCTCAAGCAACAACTTCCCACTTATGGACACAATTAAATCCTATGATTTTTAGATGAGAAACTAGGCATACTTAGGTAACACACATCCAAAAATTAGGTTAAAATACCCAACACACGAGTCACAACATAATTTTGAAGTTTAAGGATCAATCTATCCAACAATAGTTCATCTAGAATAGTATATACTAAAACGGGCATAACATTTTCTATATAAACTTAATAGTCAAAATATTTTCCAGATGATTAGGCAAGACATATATAAAAAACTTTTATTCTTTAAGATTCACCCAGAAATCACTCTAACATCCATGAATAGGCCACACAAAATTCGGATAGAATCTAATTCGCAAGAACACTCGGTTTTGCATACTTGATTCCTCTAATAATTAAACCATCAATATCAATTAAAATTTCTTTAATTAAACTCATATCATAAATTTTAAGCATTAATTTCTCATGGTGTAATTAACCATAATTTCATCCTATAAATCCTCACCTAAACAACTAGCATATTGTCATCCCTAAATACTCAAATGGCACACATACACAATTATACCTTCACTTATTTGAATATTCCAACCTACATATAGATAATTAAGGATTTTCATGGGGCTTACAAGGGGAGAGGGATAAAAAAGGAAGTGAGGGGGAGAGAGAGAGAGGGAGCGAGTGAAAGAGAGGGAGAGGGAGGGAGAGGGAGAGATAAAGAGAGGGAGAGAGTGATAAAGAGAAAAGAAGACGGAACAGAGAGGGAGGAGAGAGTGGATGGTAGAGAGAGGGAGAGGAAGGTAGTGAGGGAGAGAGAGAGAGGGAGGGAGACGGGGAGAGGGTGATAGGGAAGGATCGAGAGGAGGGAGAGGGATATAGAGATGGTAAAAGATGAAGAAGGAGAGGGAGGGAGAGACGAGTTGGAGAAATAGGAAGAAAAGGAGCAATGAAGAGAGATAGTTAGGGAGAGAGAGGGAGAGGGAGAGAGGGAAGGAGAAGGAGTGGGAGAGGGAGAGAGGGAAGGAGAAGGAGTGGGAGAGGGAGAGAGAGGTATCGAGTGACAAAGAGAGAAAGAGATGAAGGGAAAGTGAGAGAGAGGGGGAAAGAGAGGGAGAGGGAGGGAGAGAGGGAGATAGAGAGAGCGAGAGAGGGAGGTAGAAACGAAGAGAGAGGAGGAAAGAGGGAAAGAGTGGGATAGGAAGAGGGAGAGAGAGAGAGGGAGAGAGAGGTAGAAAGGGAAAGAGAGAGAGAGGGAGATGGAGGGATAGAAGGGGATAAAGAGGGGGAGTGAGAGAGGGAGAGGGAGAGAGGATGGAGAAAGAATTTAGAAGAGGGAGGGAGATGAGAGAGAAGAAGGGGAAAGGGAGGGATATGGAGGGGAGGTTAAGTAAGAGAGGAGGACCCATAGAGAGAGATGGGGAGAGAAAAGAGCGACGAGAGAAAGGAGTGGATATCGGAGAATAGAAGAGAGAAAAGGAAGGGAGAGAGGGGAGAGAGATAGAGAGAGGGAGATGAAGTGAGAAAGAAGGAGGGGGAGAGGGAGGGATGTAGAGATGGATAGAGAGAGATAGATAGAAGAGGGAGAGAGAGGGAGATGAAGGTAGAAAGAAGGAGGGGGAGAGGGATGGAGAAATGATAGAGAGAGAAAGAGAAGAGGGAGAAAGAGGGAGAGAGAAATAGAGAGGGGGAGAGAGATATAGAGAGATGAGGAAAGAAAGGGGGAGAGAGATAGAGAGATAGGGAAAGAAAGGGAGGAGAGAGATATAGATACATAAATAGAGAAGGGAGAGGGAGAAGGAGAGGGAGAGGGAGAGGGAGAGGGAGTGGGAGAGAGGGAGAGGTAGGGCGAGAGAGCGATAGGGAGAAAGAGAGGGAGGGTAGAGAGCTATAGGGAGAGAGATGGAGGGAGATGGAGAGAGAGGAGAAAGAGAGGGAGGAAGAGGGAGAGAGAGGGAGAAAGAGAGGAAAGGATGGGAGCAATGGGGAGAGAGAGGGAGGGAAGAGAGTAAAGAAGAGAGAGACAAAGAAAGATAGGGTGAGAGAATGGGAGAGAGGGAGAGATAGAGAGGGAGGGAGAGGGAGAGAGAGGGAGAGGGAGACTATGCGAGGGAGAGAGAGGGAGAGGGAGGAAGGAGAGAGAGGGCGAGGAAGATGTTTAGAGAGAAAGAGAGAGAGAGGTTGAGGAAGATAAAAGGAGGGAATAAGAGATAGAGGGAAGAAGGGGAAGAGAGGGAGTGAGAGAGAGAGGGGACAATAAGGAAGAGAAGCCGAGAGAGGTATGGAAGTAGAAAGAGGGAAGGAAGGAGAGAAAGGGAGTGAGAGCGAGAGATAGAGAGATGGTAGGGATAGTGAGGGAGAGAGGAAAAGAGACCAAGAAGGCAGAGGGAGAGGAGGAGAGGGAGAGAGAGAGGGAGAGAAGGAGAGAGATAGGGAGGAAGGAGAGAGATTGATGAGAGAGAGAAAGAAAAGGAGAAAGCGAGAGAGAGAGCGAGAGAGAGTTTGGGATAAAGGGAGATGGGGAGAGGTAAAGGGAGAGATCGAGAGGGACGAAAGGAGGGAAAGAGAGAGAGAGAGGGGATAGGTGGGGAGGGAGAGAGGGAAAGAAAGAGAGAGAGAGAGATGAAGAGTAAGGGAGGAAGAAGAAGGGAGGGAGAGATGGGGTGTAACCCCATGAAAATTCTTAATCATATAAAAATACATACCGAAATATTCATAAATCTATATATTAAGTGTGGGTGTAATTTATATGGCATTTTAATATTTTATGGTGCAATTGGGAGAGGGAAAAACGAGAAAAAGAAAAAGAGGAAAGAAAGAAAGAAGGAAGGAGAATAAAAGACTAAGGAATTTTCTAGCATACTTGAACTAAGTAAGTAGGTTTTGTTTCATGCCATCAAGTCTATTTCTAAGTGTTTAAATTATGTGATTGTCTTGGGTTATTCATTATGTTGTTATGGGTTACTTGAGTTGGCATTGTGTTTGTTGGTTTGACATGCATCTAATGGCTGGTATGGTGTACATGATAAATTTTTGGTATGTGTATTCATAAATGTTTGTGTACGTTCAAGTATTATTGTTGGGTTTGGTTAGTAAATGAATGGGCTTGGTCAAAATTTTGGTTGACGTGAACTTGGAAGAAACAATTTAGAACAAGGTAGAGAATGAGTTCCTAAGGTTTTCCCTAAGGAAACCTATTCGGCCTACTTGCTAAAATGGGTAAGGTTTTGATATTATCATGTAATTAATGTCCTCAAAATTAATTGTAACCAAATTATGTATGGATTAGTAATTAAGGATAATCAAAGAAAATGTCTTGAAATCCATAAGTCACATTCGGCCTAAACCCTAATTTTTTGGATTTGAATTCCACTCATCCAACTCTAGAATTGATACTTAAAGTGTACTTAAATAATCATAATTTAAAGCATAGAAAGTTCAAACTTGAAGAAAATGTGAAATTAGGACCTAAAACTTTAAGAGCCAATTTCAACCACTAGGGCTAAAATTCGAGTTAAATGAGAAATTTCACCTTTAATTTATTTTAATTTACTCATTAGGACTAATGTTAATGTAAGTTAAGTGATAGGATGAAATATATGATAAGACTTACTAATTATACGAAAGGAGGATACTCACGTACGAAGTGAAATTCATGAATTGATTAATACTAATTAGTGGTAATTGATTTCCTTGGGTGAATACTATGTAAGATATATGAAATCCTATATGTGGATTGGATTTCAACAATGGTTTGAGACTCGTAGGGTTTGATACCCATGACTTGGATGGATGTGGTAATTAAAACATCATGTGCATCATATACATTTGGGGGTGGATTGAATTGAGAGAAATCATTGGATTGAGAATTGATGAGGTTTGGTAATCGAATTAGATTAAATGGGTATTAACAATGAAGTCTGTGTGCATGCTCTATTCTTTGATTATACCACTAAGCGATGGATAATCACGCTAATCGTGTGCTATGATGAGGGATAATTCCATTATTAGTAGTAGGTGATTTGGCAATGGGAACTTGGAAAGTACTGCATATGATGAAGATAGAGCAAACTTGCTAATACTAGGGTACCTAAACAAAAATTAATGAGGGACGATAGAGTAATAGGAAAGTATTGCATATCACATGCATCACCCTACTTACCGAGCTTTAGCTCACTCTATTGTTGTAAATGTGTGGTGTAATAGGTAAGGGAAAAGATAATTCGATCGAGGATGCTACCGAGTTCTCACTAAGAAGGGGTTCATGTGTTACATAAAAATATAAGAATCTCTTTTGATTGTAAATAGGGGATACGATGCCTATTTGTGAGTAAATGGCAACTTAGATATATTGTACTTCCCGGAGTTGTATTTCTTAATGTTACGTAAATTTTATTGTATGCACTTCATTACTTAATATTTTGTTTCTTTATGGAAACGTAAATATAATGATTAGTCGAATTTTGGTCATCTCGAAGCATAACGAACCTAGTCACTCCTATTTGGGTAATAGTAAGTAAACTAAGGGCATTAAAAGGTGGTATCGAGCCTAGGTTTAGTTAATCGGGTAGAGTCTTAACCGTCACTTAAGCTTAAGAACCGATGCACTACTCAACAAGTAAAATCCAATTCTTTATCTTTAGTGCATATGTGTGTTTATTGTGTGCTTTTATATAGTAGATAGCCATTTCTTGGAAATCTTATTGATTATAAATGCTATCGTTGTAGATGTTGTACGTATGTTGAGTTCTCTAAGTTGCTAAGACCTATCGATAGAGGGCCTCCCTAGTTGCGTATTGGGCTGAACTAAATAGTCTTACTATGACAACGGACTAGGAGCTAGTGGCACACATTATTAGAATGCATGATTTGATCCAATGAATAGTGTTTGTCGACACCTCAATTGGTCAATATCATAGCATGGATTTTATGAGGATGACATTACGTCGGACTCTTCTACCATGGGATCAATAATTATTGGATGAGGTATGGGAGAATGAGGTGGATCATAATTCTTACCAAGACTTGATTCAAGCCTTTTACCGACACGAAGTTAGGCGAACCCTCATTAGATTGATGTATAACTAGGGCCTACCCTTATGTCTCGCTCGTGTGATAGTACATTTTGCATCGGTTGAGGTCATTGATTGGTGGAGAGTAGAGTATTCCTTTCCCTGTCGAGTCCGTTATGTTAATCCGACACATTAGACGTACTATAAAAAAAGTATTATACGATGTAGTAACTTTGTGTGCCTTTTGGTGTGAATAGAAGCACCTTTTGATTGTAAATATGGCATGGAAACCTTTGGATGTAAATGTGCTTGTCAATGTGAATGCATGTTTTGTATGATATGCTTATATACGTTTATGTAATTGTATATGTACATGAAAGTCTTATATTATGCATCGCATGTGATAACGAAAGGATTTTGATATCAAAACTAACTCGAACGTAACATGAGATGTACAAAGTCAAACCATGGCAAGGAAAAATCATGTACGAGCAAGAGGAGAAGGGACCTTAAAAAATGATAGCGATAATCAACAAGAAGCTTTGAATCGTATGATAGAGATAATGTACCAACAATAGCAAGTGATGCAACAACAACAACAAACCCATGTAGAGTGAATGAGGCGACTCTTAGCTATTCAATAGCGACCTCCACTCGAACATAGGAAAGACGCGATGGAAAGATTTCAAAAAATGAATCCCCAAGAGTTTAGCAGGGGTATTAATCCAATGGTAGCCGAGGAATGGATTAAATCCCTAGAGGTGATATTTGAGTATCTACAATTCACCAATAATGAGTTAGTGTCATGTGCTATTTTTATGCTAACCGGAAACGCCCCCACATGGTGGAAAAGTGCACGGTTAATGATCAACTTACCTACTTTAACCTAGGAAGGATTTAAGGAAGTCCTCTACAATAAATACTTCACTCGCAAATGTGAAGGCTAGGAAGACTCGGGAGTTCTTGGAATTGAAATAGGATAGGATGTCCATAGGTGAATATGTGTAGATATTTGAACAAGGATGTAGATTTGGCTCGTTCATTATGGGGGATGAAAATTTTAAAAAGAATCGATTCTTAATAGGGCTAGACCCAAGAGTTCGGAGCATGGTGAGGATCTCAACCGTCAACACTTTTCCGGAAATAGTCAATACGGCAATGTTGGCGAGTGAAGATCGAAGGAAATTGCAAATGCGAGTACAGCAAAAGTGGTAAGCATTTAAGTGGGGAGCCTCTTCATCTAGGCCGATAAGGCGAGCCCCGGCTAGGAATTTTATCAAGGTAATGGGCAAGGAAATGCACAAGTCGCCGGACTAGCACTATACGTTCCAAGGTCGCTGTTTGGTAATTAGCCATGATCGATGATGGGTAACCAACATCGATGCAATAAATGTGGGAGGTTCCATATAGGGGACTGTCGACTCGACTTGAGAACTTGTTATGTTTGTCACAAGCAAGGACACGTATCCTACAATCGCCCTCAAGTGTAGAAACCAAGATCGAGAAGGATACCTACTCAAGTTTACACGATGATGCGATAGGAGGTCGACGGAGGGATATAGTAGTAATTTATGGTAATGTCTCAATCCTTGGATTAATTACTTATGTTTTGATTGATTATGGTGCTACACATTCATTCATATCAAAAACATCGGTGAAAAGCCTAAAAGTTAAACTTGAGACATTAGTTGTAGGGTATCTTATAGTCGTCCCTTCGGAGAATTTATGGACTCGACAAGTATAGTCAAAGAGTATCCAATGCGGGTTGAGGATAGAAGTTTAGAGGCCAATTTGATAGGTTGGATCTTCAAAAGTTTGATTTGATTTTAGGAATGGATTGGTCGACAAGGAACGATACCAATATAGATTGTTGAGGTAGAAGGGTAGTTTTTGATCTACTTGGAAATCAATCATTAGAGTTTAAGGTCGATTTGGAGCTTCAAGCCATATCGGTCATCTTGGCCTTAAAAGCTTGAAAGATGTTAGGAAAAGGATATATGAGGTACACGTTAGATATACATGCCCAAGAGCCATATATATTATGTGATATGTAAATAATAATCCCTATATGGCAATAAAATATATATTCATTATATAAAAGTTGTTTTTATTTTGAATATAGTCCTTAAGTATATTGTTAGAATATCTATTCTAAAAGATGTCTAGAATATGAATGAGCGATATTTACGAAACAAAATACATTAAAGAGTTCATAGTCATGGGATACCCGATTG
Organism: Dovyalis caffra; assembly: GCA_963924115.1. Lineage (NCBI taxonomy): Eukaryota > Viridiplantae > Streptophyta > Magnoliopsida > Malpighiales > Salicaceae > Dovyalis > Dovyalis caffra. Next base: position 1,060,735 of record CAWUPB010001189.1, read on the forward strand.
GGTATCAATTATCTAGAAGACTATCACCTCTATTTGTTTATGATAGTGAGTCTCATGCTATAAGATATGTGATATCGGAACAAATATGTGGACACTCATCATGGGTAGGTTGAACAACGACATTAGATTATGATAACATGAAGTTCTAAACTACTTGTCAATAATTCATCATCTAGATTATAATAGTGCATATAATCCCTTGACCTAAGGTGACATTGTTATCTCACACCTAGGTGATTAGTGTTTGTTACTCGCTTACATATCTATACTAGTCATGTATGGGTATATGGCGTGTGATGGCCTTAGTTAGTTAAGTGTAGGACATAAGTGTTTGGCCAAGAGGAATTCGTTACCTTAAGTAGCCAAGGATAAGATCCTATGCTATCCGGTTATTCTTGATAAATAAAGTTGTTGGCCGGGATAGAAAGATTCACTACAAAAAAGAGTTTCTTGTAGGAGTCTTATAATATCAAGAAATAAAACAAAGATGACGACATAGCATTTAAGCAATTAGGGTTTGACATTAACATGACCCTAGCTAAAATCGAGATCTTGTAATGAAGGGATTTGAGTGCACGGTAATTATGATGATTGGTTTTGTGGAATGTAATTAATCAGTTTAACACATTCATTTCTAATTTGGTAGTTAGGATATGTAATGCTAGGCGTCACTCATGACTTATGCGACTAAGGACATATTGAAAGATCCTTGAATTAAGAAAAAGTTCTCATAATATCCAAGAGTTGATATCATATTCCCATTACTAATTGGACATGAACCTAGAAAGGCACACACAATAGAGATTTTATCGAATGAGCAATTATTGTTTTAATTATTAATTAAAATGTTTAATTAGTTAATTAAAAACAGTAGGATTAAACTTGTAATTAAATTTACAAGGTCTCTAGCATGTCCTAAAGTTTAATCCAACAAGGGTAAATCATAATATGACTTAATTTATATGAGATATAAATGACAAGTCATTGAGCGTAAGTCAATTAATGAATTAATCAAAATAATCTTAGTAGAAGATTAACATAATCTTAGTGGAAGATTAACATAATCTTAGTGGAAGATTATGTGTTTTGATTAATGCATGCATGCAAACTCCTCCACTCAAGATATGTTAGTGGAAAGTGTAAAGAATTTATGCATGCATTATTTACATGTGTAATCAAAAAGTGTCTTGATTGTTTCATGCATGAATGACATATGTCATGAAGGATAGATGCATGATTGAAAAATGTCTTTATGAAAGACATTTCTTATCTCTCATGCATGTAAGTATCTCCACCCAACATAAGTTAGTAGAGAGTGTAAAGAATTAAAAACATGCATGATTGACATTTGTCATGGAGGTTACATGCATAATTGAAAAATGTCTTTGTGAAAGACATTTGTTATCTTTCATGCATACAAGTCTCTCCACCCACCATAAGTTAGTGGAGAGTATAAAGAATTACAAGAAGAAGAAAAAGATGAGAGAATGGAGATAGCCTTGTATGGTCACTCATCTTAAACACTAAAAAGTATTAGCCACTTGACTTAAGCAAAAATAAAGATTAACTCGAGACTACTTCAAGCTAAATTACTTAGTGAGCTAAAGATTAATTCTAGACATTTGAGAGACAAGACCATACTAGCAAACCAAGTCATAAATCGAAGGCTTAATCATGTAAAGCTCGTGTGGACTGGACTAGTGGCTTCACAATTAGGGAGCTATAGGCTGAGAACAATCTTTGTCCTGCACTTTAAGAGGTATGAATTTAATTTGATGTTTTTATACCTTTCATGTGTGTTCTAAATATTCTTTAGCTGATTCTTGAGTTATGGGCCATGAGACATCTACTTGTGATGTGATGAGATCACACCTATTATCTTGTTTTTGTAATTTTTGAAATTCCACACACTTCCATTACGCCCCTTACCATTCCTTTAAAGTGGTATCGAGCCACCTAAATGATATTTAGAATCCATGTTTGTGTTGTCTAGATTTTGATTATTGTTATGGCTAATGGTTAGATTGATTGTTGTTTGATTGGATCAAAAAACGTGCATGTTGTTTTTCAAGAGATTGGATTGTAGCAGACTTGTGGTAAAAATATCATAACTTTTAAACGACTACTCGGAATTGAGTGAATTTTTTTTAAATAAAACTATAGTTCTGTATCTTTCTATCACAACTTGAATTGCTTTAAAAGAAAGTTTTTAGGGAGAGTTATACTTGTTCTATCTCATGGCCTAGGCAAGACTCGATTCTGGATAGCTTCTCTTTTCAACAATTTTGATTGTTTTAAGAGTTTTATTCAAGTTTTAAGCATGAATCAAACATGTTTTTTTTTATGTTCTCTAGAATATGTGATATTCTAGAATATTTATTTTAATTATGCCATAATTAGAATAATCACAAATAGTCTAAGTTTACTTGAATATGTAATATTTGAGTAGTTTATGGAATTGTTCTATAGTTAACACATATTATAATATGGTTGCATGAGTTGTTTAAATTTATATTTTTTGTTGAATGAATGAATGGTATAATTGATGATCATGGACTTAGGAAACCAATTTGTGATTGTATTAAGTGGGAATGTAATAATTAATTTTAAGGTGTTGTTATATTTTCTATTGAGCCTATTGAGCTCTTTGGTTTGTAATCTCACCTTGGTATGCCAAGGATGTTTATGTAATTATGAAGACATGGACAAGCAAGATCAAAGGAGGTTCAACCCATCATAATGCCTAGTGGGAGCATAAAGTTCAAGAGTTGAAGAGCATGCTTGGAAAATTAACCCTAAGCCCCACTCTATTCCTTATGGCTAGGAATTGGGTCCATAGATAGTCCATGATCATACCTTTTACATTATCTATGCATATATGTGATGTATGTGATGTGTATGAGATGCTTATGATAAAATGGTTAATGTGCAAAGTATTTTAGGTCTTACTTTGAACCCGAGGTTTAAAAGATCTTCTAGTCATTATTGTTAAGCATGAGATGTAGTAGACATATGGATACATTATTTACTAAGAATGGCATTTTGAACCCGAGGTTTCTAATGTTCAAATCCATTTATTTACTGGTTCAATGGTTTATGGACTTAACTAGTGTAAAGGGCTAAGAACGGCATTGTGAACCCGATGTCCATAGCATTAAGAGCTAGATCGATTAAACCTCACATGAGATGTGATGAACAAGAGTTTTTCACTCATAAGATATTAATGTTCTAAGAATGGCATTGTGACCTTGGGGGATTTTAATATTTTTATAAGAATATTAATCACTTACTAGAAGTTCTCCAACGAGCATCCGTTTTCTACTTAGAAGTGTAGAATTCACCAAATTAGTGAGAGGACCATATTTGATTAAAGACCAGATCATTATGGTAATTACTTATCATGTAAACTAATTAATCTTGTTAATTTTTATAGATTATCTCTAAAAATAAAACCCACCAACCCACTCGCCGAGCATACTTGATGCTAATAGGCTTATAAGGCTTAACTTTTAGACTCGGTTAAGAAACCTTAAAATATTCCTTGCTTTAGAGCGCATATCATATGTGCTCAACACACCAATTCTCGACCTTTACCCGAAGGGGCCTCCGATGAGGAACAAGCTACACTTGAGAAGTGGAAGCTTGATGATTTGCAACCATGCTTGCTTCTATGACCAATGAGTTACGGAGGCAACATGAAAAGATGAATGATTCCCATTCTATTCTTCTTCACTTATAAGAGTTGTATGGTGAGCACAAAAGAATTGCTAGATATGAGATATCAAAATAGTTATTTCGTTCAAAGATGCATGAGGGTACCGATGTTGGAGTTCATGTCCATAAGATGATAAGTGCTATTGAGCAACTAAAGGGTCTAGACTTAATTATGGACTACAACCTTTAAACGGATTTGATCCTTCTAAATCTTTCTCTCAATTCATTATGAATTTTCACATGAATAAATTGGAATGCATGCTTATTGAGTTATTAAACATGTTAATAACAACTCAAAAATCTATGATGAAAGGGAAAGAGGTTGTTGTTGTTGCCTATTCTTCTAGTAAGACTAAGAAGAAAAAAGTAAAGGAAAGGCTTCCAACCTCAAGCCCAAAGGTAAGGTATCCAAGGACAAGGCCAAAAGAAGGTGGATGAGGGCAGAGGAAATTTTTTCCATTGTGAACAAGTTGGACATTGGAAGCTTAATGGCCCAAAGTACTTGGAGTCTTTAAAGGGTAAGGCGAAGGAAAACCCTTCTAAAGGTATGTCTTTATCATGTTACTTAAGTTCCATTAGTTCAAATGGTTCATCAAATGCTTGGATTCTTGATACGGGTGCAAGTTCTCATATTTGTGCCTCTATGCAAGAACTAGCAAGTAGTGAGAGCTTGGAGAATGATGAGCTAACCCTAAAGCTTAGAGATGGAGCAAGTGTTGTCGCCAAGGCTATTGGATCAACCTCTATTGATCTTAATGATCATGTTTTGCTATTAAAAGATATTTTGTATTTACCTAATGCTTTTAAGAACATTATCTCTCGTTTTTAGTATGACTAAGAGGGGTTATGAATTCCTTTTTAAAAGAGATGTTTGTTTAATATATTATGATGATAATATTATTGGAAAAGGTTATATGCTTGATGGTTTTTATTAGTTGGATAATAACAATAACAAAATAACTCTAAGTGGATATGAAGTAAATGCTATGATAATCAACGATTATAATCAAAAACATCTTTAGCACTTGAGACTAGGTCATATTGTAGAAGACAGAATAACTAAGTTACAAAAAATGAGGATTTTGTATCCTCTTGGTAATATACCAACTTCAACATATGAATCTTGTCTACAAGGTAAAATGACTAGATGACCTTTTGTTGGACAAGGGGTAAGAGCTAAAGAAGTTTTAGAAATTATGCATAGTGATGTATGTGGTCCATTTACTATAATGGCTAGAGGTGGTTTTTCCTATTACATTACATTTAATGATGATCTATCAAGGTATGGATATGTATATGTAATGAGACATAAGAATGAATCCTTTGAAAAGTTCAAAGAATTCAAATGTGAAGTGGAAAAAAAAAGGGAAAAGTATTAAAGCTCTTCGATCCGATCGAGGAGGTGAATACTTAAGTACCAAGTTCCTTGAATTTCTTAAAGAACATGGCATAATTTCACAACTCACCCCTCCCGGAACACCACAGTTGAATGGTGTATCGGAAAGGAGAAACCACACCTTATTAGATATGGTGAGATATATGATGAACTACACTGATTTGCCTATTTTCTTATGGGCATTTGCACTTCAAACTCGTTTGTTATATCCTTAACGAGTTCCTTCCAAATCTATCCTAACTACCCCATATGAGATATGGAGTAACAAGATACCAAGCCTTAAACAAGTTAAGATTTAGGGTTGTCCAACTTTTGTTAAAAGGTTAAAAACCGATAAGTTGGAAGCTAAATCTATAAAGGGTAGGTTTGTTGGATATCTTAAAGGTTGTTCGGGGTATTATCTCTATCTCCCCGTAGAACAAATAATTGTTGTTTGCAAGGACGTCATTTTTCTTGAAAAAAAGTTTATTCATGAAGGTGGAAAAGGAAGGAAGATAGAATTGGATGAAGGGTCATCCAAAGTGATCCAACAAGATGATCAAATGCAAATTGATCAACCCTATGATAAACCCGATACCATTGATGAAGTCACCACAATAACACCTCGAAGTTCTAGTAGAACATCTCACCCACTAAAGAGATATGGTTTTCTTTTTCACAAACAAGAGTTGTTTGTTATTGGAGAGACTGATCATGGAGATGATCCTAGTACATATAAGGAAGCTATATCGGATATAGATTCTTCAAAATGGCTAGAAGCTATGAAATCCGAAATGGATTCCATGTATACTAACCAAGTCCGGGAACTTGTTGATCCACTCGAAGGTCTTGTACCTATAGGGAACAAATGGATTTTTAAGAGAAAGATTGGTGCAAATGGAAAGGTAGAGACTTTTAAAGCAAGGCTAGTAGCTAAAGGGTTTAGCCAAAGACAAGGGATTGACTATGAGGAAACCTTCTCACCAATAGCCATGCTTAAATCCATTAGGATATTATTAGCTTTAGCCGCACACTATGATTATGAAATTTGGCAAATGGATGTCAAAAATGCCTTCCTTAATGGTTCCATTGAGGAAAATATTTTCATGGTACAACCTAAGGGTTTTGAATCCAAAGATGGTACCAAGGTTTGCAAACTTAAGAGATCCATTTATGGTCTTAAGCAAGCTTCAAGGAGTTCGAATCATCATTTTGATTAAGCCATTAAATCTTTTTGATTTATCAAAAATGAAGATGAGTCCCGCGTTTACAAGAAGGTTAGTGGGAGTGCACTCACTTTCCTTGTCTTGTATATGGATGATATTTTATTGATAGGAAATGACATTGGTATGCTAACCACTATAAAAGTCTCGGTTGTCCAAGTACTTTTTTATGAAAGATTTAGGAGATACAACCTATATTCTTAGTATTCGTATCTATAGAGATAGATCAAAGAGAATAATAGGACTCTCTCAAAGTCTATACTTGGAAAAGGTGTTGAAGAGGTTCAACATGCTTGATTCCAAGAAAGGATTGTTGCTCGTGAGGCACGGTATTCATATATCTAAATGGATGTCTTCGAAACACTCGAAGATAGAGACAAAATGGCAAAGATTCCTTATGCTTTGGCTATTGGAAGTCTTATGTATGCCATGTTGTGTACTAGGCTAGATATTGCATATGCTCGTTAGCATGACTAGCGATTTCAATCCAATGCAGGTTTGGAACACTGGAATGTAGTCAAAGCCATCCTAAAGTACTTGAGAAGAACTAAGGATCTTATTTTGACATATGGAGGTGGTGACTTAAGATTGGATGGTTTTACTGATTTTGATTTTTAATCGGATATTGATGATAGAAAGTCTATCTCTAGGTTTATGTTTGTTTGTAATGGAAGTGCAGTATGTTGGAAGAGTTCCAAACAGAGTACTACTGCAGACTCTACTACCGAGGCCGAGTACATTCGTCGCATCGGATGCTATAAAAGAAGTCGTTTGGGTTAAGAAGTTTATGAAAGAACTTGGGATTTTTCCTACCATTAAGTTACCAGTTTCTCTCTACTCGTGACAACACCGGTGTTATAGCTCAAGCAAAGGAACCAAGGTCTCATTAGAAATCCAAACACATAGAAAGGTGTTATCATATTATTAAAGAGATTGTTGGAAGAGGCGATGTAGCCTTGCGAGAAAATAGCATCAGCTCGAAAACCTCGCCGATCCACTAACAAAGGCCATGACATAATAGCGAGTTAGACTATCATCTTGATAAGATGGGTCTTAGATACTCTAGTGAATGACTTTAGTGCAAGTGGGAGATTGTTAGATATGTATGCCCAAAAGGCATATATATTATGTGATATGTAAATAATAATCCCTATATGGCAATAAAATATATACTCATTATATGAAAGTTGTTTTTATTTTGAATATAGTCCTTAAGTATATTATTAGAATATCTATTCTAAAAGATGTTTAGAATATGAATGATAGATATTTCGAGAACAAAATATATTAAAGATTCATAGTCACAGGATACTTGATTGGGCATCAATTATCCGGAAGACTATCACCTCTATTTGTCTATGATAGTGAGTCTCATGCTATAAGATATGTGATATCGTAACAAATATGTGGACAATCATTATAGGTAGGTTGAATAGTGACATTAGATTATGATAACATGAAGTTCTAACTACTTGTCAATAATTCATCATCTAGATTATAATAGTGCATATAATCCCTTAACCTAAGGTGACACCGTTATCTCACATATAGGTAATTAGGGTTTGTTATTACTTACATATATATACTAGTCATGTATGGGTATATGGCGTGTGATGGCCTTAATTAGTTAAGTGTAGGAGGTAAGTGTTTAGCCAAGAGGAATTCATTACCTTGAGTAGCCAAGGATAAGATCCTATGCTATCCGGTTATTCTTGATAAATAAAGTTCCCGGCCAGGATAAAAGATTCACTAGAAAAGAGTTTCTAGTAAGAGTCTTATAATATCAAGAAATAAAATCGAGATGAGGACATACCATTTAAGCAATTAGGGTTTGACATTAAGATGACCCCGTGTAAAATCGAAATCTTATAATGAAGGGATTCAAGTGCACGGTAATTATGATTATTCGTTTCGTGGAATGTAATTAATCAGTTTAATACATTCATTTCTAATTAGGTAGTTATGATATGCAATGCTAGGCGTCACTCATGACTTATGGGAGTAAGGACATATTGAAAGATTCTTGAATTAAGAAAAGAGTTTTCTCATAATATCAAAGAGTTGATATCATATTCCTAGTGCTAATTGGACATGAATCTAGAAAGTCACACACAATAGAGATTTTATCAAATGAGCAATTATTGTTTTAATTATTAATTAAAGTATTTAAGTAGTTAATTAAAAACAATAGGATTAAACATGTAATTAAATTTACAAGGTCTCTAGCATGTCCCGAAGTTTTATCCAACTAAAGGTAAATTAAAATATGACTTAATTTATATGAGATTAAATGACAAGTCATTGAGCTTAAGTCAATTAATGAATTAATCAAAATAATCTTAGTAGAAGATTAACATAATCTTAGTGGAAGATTATGTGTTTTGATTAATGCATGCATGCAAACTCCTCCACCCAAGATATGCTAGTGGAAAGTGTAGAGAATTTATGCATGCATTATTTACATGTGTAATAAAAAAGTGTCTTGATTGTTTCATGCATGAATGACATATTTCATGAAGTATGCATGCATGATTGAAAAATGTCTTTATGAAAGACATTTGTTATCTCTCATGCATGTAAGTCTCTCCACCCAACATAAGTTAGTGGAGAGTGTGGAGAATTAAAAACAAGCATGATTGGCATTTGTCATGGAGGTTGCATGCAAGATCGACAAATGTCTTTGTGGAAGACATTTGTTATCTCTCATGTATGTAAGTCTCTCCACCCAACATAAGTTAGTTGAGAGTGTAGAGAATGAAAAAAAGAAGAAAAAGATGAGAGAATGGAGATAGTCTTGTATGGTCACTCATCTTAAACACTAAAAAGTGTTAAACACTTGACTTAAGCAAAAATAAAGATTAACTCTTAGACTACTTCAAGCTAGATTACCCGGTGAGCTAAAGATTAATTCTAGGCATTTGAGAGACAAGATCATACTAGCAAACCAAGTCATAGACCGAAGGCTCAATCGTGTAAAGCTCGAGTGGATGGACTAGAGGCTTCACAATTGGGGAGCTATAGGTCGAGAACAATCTTTGTGCCGCACTTCAAGAGGTATGAATTTAATTTGATGTTTTTATACCTTACATGTGTGTTCTAAATATCCTATAGCTGATTCTTGAGTTATGGGCTATGAAACATCTACTTGTGGTGTGATGAGGTCACAACAATTTAAGTATCCGTTACCTAAAATTGATGATTTACTTGATCGGCTATAAGGCATGATGGTGTTTTCGAAGATAGACTCGTAATTAGGGTATCACTAATTGAGGATAAGGTCGAAGATGTAAAGAAAACGACGTTTAGAATGAGATACTGGTCACTATAAGTTATTGGTGATACCATTTGGGTTGACTAATGCCCTAACTCGCTTTTATGGACTCGATGATTCGAGTCTTTAAAGAATTCTTGCATAAATTTATCATCGTGTTCATCGATGATATTCTAGTTTATTCTCGAAGTGAGGAGGAACATAAGGGACACTTAAGAGCTACTTTGCAGGCATTAAGGGAGTAGCAGCTTGTTTGTAAAGTTTAAGAAGTGTGAATTATGGCTAGAATAATCAGCTTTTCTAGGCCAAGTAGTAACGAAGGAAGGCATGATAGTGGATCTAAAGAAGATAAAAGCCATTCAAAATCGGCCTACCATGAAGAATGTGTCAAAGGAATGAAGTTTCTTAGGTCCGGTCGGTTATTATTAGAGATTTGTTAAGGGCTTCTCTAGGATAGCAATGCATCTTACTAACTCGATGAAGAAAAGAGTTAAATTTCAGTGGACGGATGCTTGTGAGAAAAGCTTCCAAGAATTGAAACGAAGGTTAATCACGACACCGGTATTAATCATTCCGTCCAAAGATGGGGGCTTTGTGGTGTATAGTGATGCTTCCCGAATGGGTTAGGAGCGATGTTAATGCGGAATGGAAGGGTGACGGCCTATACTTCATAACAATTTAAAGAATATGAGCAAAATTATCCAACACATGATTTGGAATTAGCGAGTATTAGTCTATGTCTTGAAAATTTAGAGGCATTGTTTATATGGATCAAGATGTGAGATATATATGGACCATAAAATTTTACGGTGTATCTTCACATAAAAAGAGTTAAATATGAGGAAAAAGAGATGGTTGGAGTTTATGAAAGACTATGATTGCATAATCAACTATCACCTAAGAAAAGCCAATATCGTTACCGATGCTTTAAGTAAAAAATCCATGGCAGAGATGCAAACAATCAATTGCTAATATTAAGGGATTTACAAAGGTTAGAGTTAGAGATAATCTCAACGAGTCACAAAAGCACTTTGTCGACCTTGTTACTCCAGCCAACCTTGTAAGAAAGAGTTCAAATGAGACAACAAATGGACAAAAGGCTAAGGGGTTGAAAAAAGTATAGAGATGGGAAAGGAAATAGGTTTTGTTATTGATGATAAAGGGGTAGTTAGATTTAAGGGAAGGCTATGTGTCCCATCGATGGAAGATTTGAAGGAAGAGATACTAAAAGAGGCACACACAATCCCATACTCAATACATCCGGGGGTATGAAAATGTATCCCGACTTGAGTTGGTGTTATTGGTGGCTAAGAATGAAGAAAGACGTGGCTAATTATGTGGTAAGGTGTCGGATGTGTCAACAAGTGAAATTAGAACATCAAAGACCCTCGAGAACATTAAAACCATTGGCAATTCTAGAATGGAAGTGGGAGCATCTAACTATGGATTTTGTTATAGGCTTGCTAAGATCCCGAAGGGGACGAGATGCCATCCGGGTAATTGTGGATAGGTTAACGAAGTCAATGTATTTTCTCCCGAGTCAAGACCACTTACGACCTAAACCAATACGCCCAATTGTATATTAACGAAATTGTAAGGTTGCATGGGATTCTAGTCTTAATTATATTAGATCGAGATCCTAGATTTACCTCGACATTCTAAAAAGGATTGCATAGAACCATAGGTATGAGGTTAAACTTCGAATGACTTACCATCAATAGATCGACCGACAATCCGAACGGGTCATTTAGATTCTTGAAGACATGTTATGAACGTACATTCTAGTTTGGTATGAGAAATGGGAAAAATGTTTACGACTAGTGGAGTTTGCATATAATAATAGCTATCAATTACCAATTAGGATAGCTCCTTATGAAGCCTTATATGGACGGCGGTGTAGATCCTCAGACTACTCGGATGAAATAGGGGAAAGAAAATTGTTAGGGCCAAAATTGGTGTAACAAACGTTTGAGGTAGTAGATAAAATCCACCAATAAATGAAAATGGCTCAAAGTAGACGGAAGAGCTATGCCAACAAAAGGAGGAAGAATTTGGAATTTATAGTCGACGATTATATTTTCTTAAAGGTTGCACAAATGAAAGGTGTATTGCGGTTTGGAAAGAAGGGGAAGTTGAGTCCACTATACATTGGACCATTTGAGATACTTGATCGGGTAGGCAATAAGGCATATCATCAATTGCTACCGGCCTCGCTATCGGGAGTTTATAATGTATTTTATGTGTCCATGTTAAGAAAATGTATTTGAGAGCCTAGCTAGGTCTTGCGGACAACACCACCAAACTTGACCACAAATTTAACATATGAGGAAACACCACTCTAGATTTTGGATTGACAAGTCAAACAATTAAGGAATAAGAAAATTTTCTTAATCAAGGTGTTGTGGCAAAATCACAACCTCGAATAGTGGATGTGGGAACGAGAGAAAGAAATGAAAGATAAATACCCGAATTATTCGAATGAGTCAATTTTGAGGATGAAATTTCTTTTAAGGAGGGGAGAAATGTAACCCCCGTGAAAATTCTGAATCATATAAAAATACATACCGAAATATTCATACATCTATATATTAAGTGTGGGTATAATTTATGTGACATTTTAATAATTTATGGTGTTAATATAGTTGGTGTTTAAGTGAGTATTTATGGGAATAAATTTCGGATAACTTAGTTAGTTAGCAATTATTTCCCTTAACACTCCTTTAGAATATGCTCGTGCAAGTGAGAAAAATTACCTAAAGATTAGGAGAATGCTGAAATTTTGGGGAAATGCCAAATTTCTTGAACCAAATTCCTGTAGAATTACTTTCATTCTCATTACCCATCTTTTAGTTACAAATTGACACCTAAGCTTCCAAACTTTTCCCATTAGTTTCCACCTCAACTCCTTTGACTTCTAAACTTGCCACCTAGCTTTCCAAAACCTTCCACCACTTTCCACATTATAAGCTTAACTTAAGACACTTGTCATGTTAATTAATCAAGGAAGAAATTTAGACATATATGTAAGAGAGAGCTAAATGGTTGGCCATTTATTAGAAAATTTAGCTCACTAAAAAGAGAGGAAACCGAATTGGGAGAAGGATAACGGGAAAAGAAAAATAGGAAAGAAAGAAAGAAGAAGGAGAAGAAAAGACTAAGGAATTTTCTAGAAAACTTGAACTTAGCAAGTAGGTTTTATTTCACGCCATAAAGTCTATTTCTAAGTGTTTAAATTATGTGATTGACTTAGGCTATTGATTATATTGATACGAGTTACTTGAGTTGGCATTGTGTTTGTTGGTTTGACATGCATCTAATGGTTGGTATGGTGTATATGATAAATTATTGGTATATGTATTCATAAAGTTTTGTGTATGTTCAAGTATTATTATTGGGTCCGGTTAGGAAATGAATGGGCTTGGCTAAAATTTTTGTTGATGTGAACATGGAAGAAACAATTTAGAACAAGGTAGAGAATGAGTTCCTAAGGTTTTCCTGAAGGAAACCTATTCGGCCTAATTGCTAAAATGGGTAAGGTTTTGATATTTTCATGTAATTAATGTCCTCAAAATTAATTGTAACCAAATTATGTATGGATTAGTAGGTAAGGATGAAAAGAAACTTCACATCAATCGAAGAAAATGTCTTGAAATCCCTAAGTCACATTCGACCTAAACCCTAATTTTTAGGGTTTGAATTCCCTCATCCAACTCTAGAATTGATGCTTCAAGTGTACTTAAATCAGCATAATTTAAAGCATAGAAAGGTGAAACTTCAAGAGCCAATTTCGGCCAATAGGGCTAAAATTTGGGCTAGAAGAGAAATTTGAAGTTTAATATGTTTTAATTTACTCATTAGGACTAATGTTAATGTAAGTTAAGTGGTAGGATGAAATCTAGGATAAGACTTATTAATTATACGAAAGGAGGATACTCACATACGAAGTGAAGTTTATGAATTGATTAATACTAATTAGTGGTAATTAATTTTCTTGGGTGAATACTACGTAAGACATGAAATCCTATGTGTGGATTGGATTTCAAGAATGGTTTGAGAATGTAGGGTTTGGTACCCATGATCTGGATGGATGTGGTAATTAAAACATCATATGCATCATATGCATTTGGGGGTGGTTTGAATGGAGAGAAATTATTGGATTGAGAATTGATGAGGTTTGATAACTAAATTGGATTAAATGAGTATTAGTAATGAAGGCTGTGTGCGTGCTTTATTATTTGACTACACCGTTAGATGATGGATAATTCCGCTAATCATGTGCTACAACGAGGGATAATTCGTTATTAGCAGTAGGTGATTTGACAATCATCAAGAGATGAAACTAGATCAAAGTTGCTAATACCTAGGGTAATTGAACAAAAATTAATGAGGGAAGATAGAGTAATCGGAAAGCACTACATATCATATGCATCACCCTACTTACCGAGCTTTGGCTCACTCTATTATTGTAAATGTGTGGTGTAACATGTAAGGGCAAAGATAATTCAGTCGAGGATGCTTTTGGTTCTCACTAAGAAGGGGCTCATGTGTTACACAAAAATATAGGAATCTCTTTTGATTCTAAATAAGGGATGCGGTACCTATTTATGGGTAAATGGCATCTTAGATATGTTGAACTTCCTAGAGCTGTATTTCTTAATGTTATGCAAATTTTATTATACTCACTTCATTACTTAATAATTTATTTCTTTATAAGAAAACATAAATATAGGGATTAGTCGAATTTTTTCTCATATCGACGTAATGAACCTAGCCACTCCGATTTGGGTAATAGTAAGTCAACTAGGGGTGTTACATGGGGGATAGAAGAAGAGAGGGGAGAGAGGTTGATAAGGAGGAAGAGAGAGAAAGTATGAGGGAGAGGGAGAGGGAGAGGGAGAGAGGGAGAGGAAGAGAAAGGGAGAGAGAGGGAGGGAGGGAGGTAAAAGGATGGAGCAAGGGAGAGGGAGAGAGATTGAGAAAGGGAGAGAAAGGGAGAGAGAGGGACGAGGGAAGGAGAGAGGGAGAGGGAAGGAGAGAGGGGGAGAGAGAGGAAGAGAAAGTGGGAGAGAAGGAGTGAGGGAGAGAGGGAAAAAAGAGAGAGGGAGGGAGAGAGAGGGGGAGACAAAGAGAGAAATAGAGAGAGGGAGAGATAGAGGAGATGAAGGAAGGGAGAGAGCAAAGGTGGGAAAGATAGATGAAGGAAGAGAGTGAGAGGGAGAGAGTGGGAGAGAGAGGGAAGGAGTAAAGGAGGGAGGAGGAGGGATAGAAGGGAGAGAGAGAGAGGGAAGGAAGGAGAGAGATTGATGAGAGAGGGAAAGAAACGAAGCGAGGAGGAGAGAGAGTAAGAGAGTCTTTGGAAGAGACGGAGATGGGGAGAGGGATGAAAGGAAGGAGAAGGAGAGAGAGGGAGGGAGTGAGAGAAGATGGGGGATAGGTAGGGAGAGAGAGAGAGAAAGAGAGAGATAGAGAGTGAGAGAGGGAGAGGGAGAGAAAGAGGGAGGGAGATTGATAGGAGAAAGAGAGAGAAAGTATGAGGGAGAGGATGAGGGAGAGGATAAGGGAGGGAGAGGGAAAGAGATGGAGGGAGGGAGGTAAAGAGAGGGAGGAAGAGAGAGAGAGACCGAGAAGAGAGAGAGCGAAGAGAGAGAGGGAAGGAGAGATAGGGAAGGTAGAGAGGGAGAAGAAGAGGCGGGAGAGGGAGTGAGAGAGAGGGAGAGAGAGGGGGAGATGGAGAAGGTGAGAGGGTGAGGGAGAGAGAGAGAGAGGGTGAAGGAGAGGGAGGGAGAGAGGATGAGGGAGAGGGAGAGGGAGAAGGGAAAGAGAGAGAGGGGAGAGGAACATGCATAAAGGGAGAGGGAGAGATAGAGATTTAGAGAGTGAGATGGAGAGATAGGGATTTAGGGAGGGAGAGAGGGAGTGGGGGAGAACAAGGAGGAGAGAGGGGAGACGAGTAGAGAGACGAAGGAGAGATCGAGTGTAAGGGAGAAAGGAAGGGAGAGAGAGCGAGGGAGAGAGAGGGAGAGAGGGGAAGGGAGTGAGAGAGGGGGAGAGAGAGGGAGGGATTAAGATAGAAGGAGAGAGAGTGAGGGATTGAGAGAGGAAGAGGAAGAGAGAGGGAGAGAAGGGGAGGGAAGAAGAGAGAGAGGGAGAGTGTGATGGGGAGGGAGGGAGAGGGATGGGGAGAGAGAGTGGGAGTGAGGGAGGAAGAAAGGCATGTAGAGAGAGGGAGCGAGGTGATAGGGAGAGAGGAGGAGAGGGAAAGAAAGAAAGCGAGAGAGAGATACGAGAGAGGGAAAAAGAGAGATCATAGAGAGAGAAAGAGATTAAGAGAGTGAGAGAGAAAGAGAGGGAGAGAGGGAGAGGGAAAGGGGGAGTGGTGGAGAGAGAGGGAGAGGGGGAAAGAAAGAGAGGGAGAGAGGAAGGGAGAGAGATGGAGAGAGAGATTGACATGGGAGAGAGAAAGAGGGAGAGAGAGGGAGAGTAGGGGAGAGAGAAAGAGAGGAAGGGAGTGAGAGATGGAGAGAGAGTGAGAGAGAAGGAGATAGAGATAGGGAAGTAGAGAGAGGGATTGGGAGGGAAAAAGTAGAGGGAGAGATGGAGAGAGGGGGAGAAAAAAGGGTAGAAGAGAGAGTTACATAGTGGGAAAGGGAGAGAGAAAGAGAAGGAGGGAGAGAGAAAGAGAAGGAGGGAGAGAGGGCGAGAGAGGTAAGGAAGGGGAGAGAAAGAGGGAAAGTGAGAGAGGAGGGAGAGAGGGGAAGAGAGGGATAGGGAGTGGGGGGAAGGGATATGGAGAGAAAATGATGGAAGAGGGCGAGAGAGAGGGAGAGAGGGAGAGGGAGAGGGAGAGGGATAAAGGGTGAGAAGGGGAGAGAGAGGGACAGAGAAGGATAAAGAGAAAGGGAGAAAGGGAAAGCAATAGAGAGGGAGTGATAGAGAAAGGGAGAGAGAGGTGGAGATGAATGGAGGGGGAGAGAGGGATGGATAGGAAGAGAGGGAAAAGAGAAAGTGATAGATAGAGAGAGGGAATCAAGAGAGGGAGAGAGGGGGACAGAGGGAGGGAGGAAGGGAGAGAGGGAATTAGAGAAAAAGAGATAAAAAGAGGGAGGGAGAGAGGGAGAGAAGGGGAGTGAGAGAATGAAAAGGAGAGAGAGGGGAAGGGAGTTAGGGATAGAGAGAGGGATAGAGAGAAGGAGAGAGATAGAAGGAGAAAGGGAGAAGGAGTGGGAGAGAAAGGTAGAGAAGGAGTGGAGAGAGAGAGGGAGAGAGAGGGAGAGAGAAATAGAGGGAGGGAAGGAGGGAAAGGGAAGGAGGGAGAGATAGGGAGAGGAAAGAGAGAGGAGTGGGGAGAGGGGGAGAGAGGGAGGGAGATTGGGTGATAAAGAGAGGAAGAGAGAGGGAGAGAGGGGGAGAGAGGGCAAAAAGAGGGAGTGAGAGAGAGAGAGAGAGAGAGAGGGGGATGGAGAAGTAGAGGGGCAAAGAGAGAGAGAGAGGTAGGGAGGAATGGAGTGGGGGGAGAGAAAGGGGGAGAGAGGGAGGTGGGACAGAGGGAAAGAGAGAGAGGAAAAGAGGGAGAGAGATTAGGAGGGAAAGGAGAGAGAGGAGGAGAGAGAGAAGGGAAAGGGAGAGAGGGAGTGATGGTGATAGTGGGAGAAGGAGAGATGGAGAAAGGGAGAGATGAAGAGAGAAGGGAGAGAGGTTGAGAGGGAGAGACCAGGGGAGGGAGAAAGACAAAGTGGGAGAGAGAGGGTGAGGGGGAGGGATAGGGAGGGAGGGGAGAGAGAGATAAACGGAAAGAGGTAGAGAGGGAGAATTAGGGAGAGGTAGAGTGGAAGAGAGAGGGAGAGTAAGAGAATGAGGGGGAGAGAGTGGAAAAAAGAGAAGGAGGGAGAGAGCGAGGGGAAGAGAGAAAAAAGTGAGAGAGGGGGAGAGAGAGAGATACCAAGAGGGAGGGAGAGAAGGGAGAGAGAAGGAAATAGAGAGGGGGAGTGAGAAAGGGAGAGGGAGGGGATAGAAAAGAGAGCAAGGGAGAGAGAGGGAGGAAGAGAGTGGTAGGGAGAGAGAGTGGGTGGGAGAGGTAGAAAGAGAGAAATGAAAGAAGAGGTAGTGAGAGAGAGAGGGAGGGAGTAATTGAGAGAGGGAAGAGAGGGAGGGAGAGAGGGAGAGGTAGAGAGGGATATAGGAAAGAAGGGGGAGAGAGAGAGAGGGAGATGAGAGAGAGAAAGAGATTGAGATAGAGGAAAATGGAAGGGATAAGGAGAGAGGGAGAAAAGGAGGGGGAGAGAGAGAAGTAGGGAGAGGGAGAGAGGGATAAAAAGACACAAAGAGAAAGATAGAGAGTGGGGAAGAGATAGAAAAATGGAAGGGAAAGAGAGATGGAGAGATTTAGAGTTGGAAAGGGAGAGAGAGAAAGAGAGGAAGGGAGAGAGAGAGGAGAGAGAGGGAGAGAGGGAGATCGATGAGAGAGGAGGATGGAGAGAGAGAGGGAGAGAGAAGAAGAGTGGGATGGAGAGTGGGGGAGAGGGATGGAGCGAGAGAAAGGAATGGGAGAGAGGGACAAAGAGGGAGGGAGAGGGGAAGAGGGAGGAGGAGAGAGGAGAGACAGAGGGAGAAAGAGAAGGAGAGGTGGAGAGAAGGAAAGGAAGAGGGGGAGAGGGAGAGAGTGTAACCCCCATGAAAATCCTTATATATATATATATATATATATGTTGGAATATTCAAATAAGTAAAGGTGTGATTGTGTATATGTGCCATTTGAGTATTTTGAGTATTTTGGGATGACAACATGCTAGGTGTTTAGGTGAGGATTTAAAGAATGAAAATTTTGACAATTACACCATGAGAAATTAATTCTTGAAATGTATGATCTTTATTAAATTAAAACAATTTTACTTGAGATTGATGGTTTAATTATTAGAGAAATCACGTATGCAAAATCGGTGTTCTTGAGAATTAGATTCTGTCCGAATTTTGTGTGGGCTATTCCTGGACCTTAGAGTGATTTCTAGGTGAACCTTACAAAATAAATGTTTTTTTATCTATTTCTTGAATAACTCTGTAAAATATTTTGATTATTAGGTTTATATAAGAAACATTATGCCCGTTTTAGTAAATACTATTATAGATGAACTATTCGTTGGATAGATTGATCCTTAAACATCAAAATTATGTTATTAGTTGTGTGATTGGTATTTTACCCTAAATTTTGAATATATTTTGAATTAATAAATCTAGTTTCTAGTATAAAAATTATAGGAATTAATTATGTCCAGAAATGGGATGTTGTTGCTCGATAAGGGGCCGCCTTATAATACAGACTACTACAATCAAATTTGAGGTGTATGTGTATGACTAGAACTAAACTAGCTTAAGGGACTTTTTCACTGGAACCAAATTAACTTGAAGACTTAGTTATCCTAATTATCTAGTTGGTTGACTATTAGACACCTAAGCATTTTAATTAAATGCTTGGAAGCCAACTCACCCCTAAACCCGATCAAACCCGCCACTTGTCCCATGACTCATCCAATCACCTTACACTTTGTTAAATTGGTTTAAGACACTTGTAAACTTGATTTATGGGAAAGAAAAGCAAGTATATATTTCATTAAAATGGGAAGATGGCTGAAAATTTTAAGCCAAAACCATAGCACCCAAAGGAAGAGAGAAAAACCAATGGTGAGAAAAGGGAGAGAAAGTTACAGCAAGGAAAGAGAGAAAAAGGAAAAGAAAGGAAATGAAGAAAAGAAAAAGGGGAAAAATCTAGGGAAAAATCCTAATCAAATCTATCTAAGTAAGTGGGTTTCTTTAGTTCTTTATGCAATTTAATTGATGTTACTATAATTGGTTAAGCTTGTGTTTATGTTGTGATGCATTTTGTTGGCTTGATTATGTTGGTTAGGTTTTTCCATGATTGGTAATTGCTATGGTTTGATTGTGATGGTTAGTTGTGTGGTTATTTGTTAAAGTTTTGGAAGTTTTGTATCTAGCTAGATCTATGTATGGATGGGTGTGGCTAATGGAACTTGGTTGACCAAAACTTGGTGGGTGAATTTGGGATTTGTATGGACTTGAATAAAATGGAGTACGAAAGAAAGAAAAAAAATTTTAGGTTTTTCCTAGAGTCATATTCGACCAAGAATGGTGAAAATGGACTTCCATTGGTACTTAAGACTTGGTTTAGTTATTTTTTCAAAAAGAAAGGAAAAGAAAAGTCATATAAAAACAAAGACAAATTCCTTGCCAATTTAGGGACCATTCGGCCAAGCTTGGGAAAAATGAGGGTTTTGGGTTTCAATAAATAAATTGGGTAAGTAATAATTCAATTAGGCCCCAAATAAGGATAAAAATAAATAAATAAATAAATTATGTTAGAAAGGTAAGATTACGAAGAGAAATTGAAAATTCGACTTAACATTATTAGGAGCCTAACTCACCCAAAAAGTGTTAACTTCGAGAGAAAAAGGTAAGTTACACCATAACATGTTTTAATTAATTTAAAATGTCAAAAACCACATACCTCAAACGTAGATCAAATTAATAACGAAACATACCAAATTAAGCAAAAGAAAAATACCTTCGTGTGAATTTAATTTCATAGCTCAACAAATATCAACCGTCGGCGTTTAAACTTAATTAGTTGAACATTGAGATGAAGTGAACATATGACTCCGTGTGGGTTAAATATTGGGGATGGAATAATGATATAGGGTTTGGTACCTCGGTATCCTTATTACGGTAATCATAGCATCATGTGCATCGGCTTACATGTATCGGGGATGGACCGAGAAAGAATCCATTGGTTGAAAAGTGAGTTGTATGAATAGGTCCGGTAACCTAACAAGAATAAATGGGTATTAGCGGTCCAGCTATGTGCATACTCTAAGCTATGTGCCTACACTATTAGACAATGGACTCCCGATAATAGTTGTTACAATGAGGGATAATTCCGTTGTTTGTAGAAGTTGATTCAATAATCACCTAGATTAAAAATAGAGTAGACTTGCTAATTCCCAAGGTACTTGGAATTAAAATTGATGAGTATGGTGGGAAGTCGAAAAGCATTGCATATCACGTGCATCACCCCACTTACTAAGCTTCAACTCACCTCATTATTATTTGCATGTTATGATAGGTAGCGATGACTATAGTACCGATAAGGATGTCTGTCGGATCCTCTAAAAGGGCTCATATGTGACACCAACCTAGGGGATGTTATTTTGATTGTAATTTTGGTGTTGGGGTATCTATAGATAGTTAAATGGCATTGTAAATAAATTATAATTTCTTCCAAGTGTGAATATTCTTGTCATCTAATTTGTATTGTACATATTTCAATATGTAATATGTTGTTACTGGTACCGGTATGTACATAGTAGGGTTTAAGTTAGGTTGGACGTGTCGCCGTGACGTACTCCTCGCCCGGCCATTTTGTTTTACGTAGTTAGCAAGTGGGTCGGGGAGGGAGCGCCATAAGGTGGTATCGCAGCTATGGTTTAGTTAACTAGGTAGAACCTTAAGTGTCGCCCGAGCTCGAGGATCGGTATGCTACTCGACAAGTAACAATTTTATTCCCGATTTTTTTTTAAGATGTGTGTGATTGTTATTATGTGATTTTCATGTCGGTATATAATTATGTTCTATAAATATTAATACCGATAAATATTGTTGCTCGTAGATTTCATATTTTTTTCGTACACCCTACGCCGCTAGGATGCACCAACAACGGGCCAACCTAGCTACCTAATGAGCCGAGTTGAACGACTCGACTTTGACCCCGGATCGGGATATAGTAGCTAATGTCACATGGGTGCATGACTCGATTCAACAAATAACATTCGCCGATGCTTCTTTCGAGCTATACTACAACAAGGATTTCCCGTGATCGACTCTACATTGAACTCTCTTATCGAGAGATCGGTAGTTGCTCGATGAGGTTTGGGAAGGGTTGATAAATCGATTTGGTTATCGAAACCCGGCCCGAGCCTTCCTTTTGATACAAGTTAGACGGATTTTTAACCGATTGATGTACAGTTGGGGTCTACCATTACCCCTCACTCACGAGACGAGTAAGTATTGCATTGGATGACATTATTGATCGGTGGAGGTCCAAGCACTCCTTCCCACGACGCATCCGATATGTTGGTTGGACATAATAGATAGGAACTTTATCATATGATGTAATACTTGTTGTGTATTTCCCGATGTAATTAAGTACACTTTTGATTGTAAATATAGCACAAAAATGTTTAGAAGGTAGAAATTCTTGCAAATACTTGTTATGTATGAACGTAAGCATAACATGGCATGTACAAAGTCGAAACATGCCAAAAACGTATCCAAGTACGGACGGGAGGTGAAGGGACCTCTAACAACAATAATTACACTCAAGAAGACCCCTTAAATCATATGATGGGTGTGATGCAACATCAGTAACAAGTAATGCAACAACAAGCAAGAAGTTCATGCAGAGTAGATGAGATAGCTTCTTGTCGTGCATCAACAACCCCCACCTCTACCGCCCTAGCAAAGGAATGATGTGGTGGAGAGGTTTCATAAAATGAATCCTAAAGAATTCTCTCGGGGCCGTTAACCCAATGATAGCGGAGGAATGGATTAAGCCTTCAAAAGCGATATTTGAACACTTGCAATTCACCAACAATGAGCGAGTATTGTGTGCCATTTTTATACTAACTAAGCATGCCTACACATGGTGGGAGAGCAAATGACTCACAGTCGACATGCCTACCTTAACATAGGAAGGATTTAAGTATGTCTTCTACAACAAATACTTTATTGTAGATGTAAGGGCTAAGAAGATTCAAGACTTCCTAAAACTAAAGCAAGATGAAATGTCGGTGGGTGAATATGTATGAAAATTTGAACAAGGGTAGAGGTTCGCCGCATTCATCGCTAAGGATGAAATTTTGAAAAGAATTCGATTCTTTGCGGGGTTAAGCCTAAAAGAACGAGCATGGTATAGATGTCTACCGCCCACACCTTTTCGAAATGATGGATAAGGCGGTGTTGGCAAATGAAGATCAAAAGGAGTTTACCAAAGAGTTGTAACAATAGAGGTAAGCATCCGGTCGACTAAGACGATTTCCACCTAGAAATTTTAATCGGGGTGGTGGATCAAGAGATGTACGAACCGCCAAACCCGCACCATATGCTCTAATACTAGTACCGAATAGTTAATTGAGACCGAGTGATGGGCAATCAACCATGGCCGGTGATGGGTAATCATCCCCGATGCAATAGATGTGGTAGATTTCATACCGAGGAATATCGATCGGATGTAAGAGCTTGCTTTGAATGCCATAAGCCAAGACACATATCCTTGGCTCGATCGCTTATATTTTGTTTGATTCCGGTACGACACACTCATTTATATCAAACACATTAGTAAAAAGCCTAGGTGTCAAACTTAAAACAATGACGAGTAGGATATCTAATATTAGTCCCTTCTAGAGAACCGATGGAATCGATGAGCCTAGTCAAGCAATGTCCCTTACGGATTAAGGATAGGGGCTTGGAGGCCGACTTGATAGTATTGGACCTAGATTTTGATGTAATTCTAGGAATGGACTCGGTTAATGAGGCATGGTGTCATCATCGATTGTCGAGGTCGAGGGTAGTATTTGACCTACTTGGAAATCAACCATTAGAGTTTAAGGCTAATATGAAGTTTCAAGCCATACAAGTCATTTTGGCCATAAAGGCTTGAAAGATGATAGAAAAAGGGTATAGGGGATACTTAGCACACGTGGTGGATAGTCGGGTGGAACAAAAGTTAAAACCAAGAGATATAAAAGTAGTAAGAGAGTATTTAGACGTATTTCTAGAAAGTTTAACTATGTTACCACCAAAGAGGGAGATAGATTTTAAGATTGATCTAGAGTCGGGCATGACTCCGATTTCAAAAACTCCTTATCGGATGTCACTAGTTGAGTTGAAAGAGTCGAAGGTGTAACTACGGAACTTATCAAAAAAGGGATTCATATGCCCTAGTTTCTCACCTTGGGGAGTTCCGGAATCGTTCATGAAAAAGAAGGACGATATTCTAAGGCTATTTATTGACTACCGAGAGTTGAATTGAGTGACGATTAAGAATAAGTACCCGTTACCTCAAATTGATGATTTATTTGATCAATTACAGGGAGCGAGTAGTGTTTTCCAAAATAGACTTGTAATTAGAGTATCATCGGTTGAAGGTGAGATCGAATGATATGAATAAAATGGCATTCGTAATAAGATACGGACACTATGAGTTCCTAGTAATGCTCGTTTGGGTTGACCAACACCCTAGCCGCTTTTATGGACTTGATGAATCGAGTCTTTAAGGAGTTCTTGGATAAGTTTATCATCATGTTCATTGATGATATCCTAATCTATTCTCGAAGCAAGGAGGAGCATAAAGGACATTTGAGAACAACCTTACGGACATTGAGGGAACAATAGTTGTATGCCAAATTCAAGAAATATGAATTTTAGCTAGAGGAAGTGGCTTTTCTAGGCCATGTAGTAACGAAGGAAGTTATTTCGATAGATCCAAAGAAAGTAGAGGCTATTTAAAATTGGCCTACCTCGAAAAACATGTCGAAGGGATGAAGCTTCTTAGGGCTAATTAGTTATTATCAAAGATCTATGGAGGGCTTCTCGAAGATAGCTAAGCCTCTTACTAACTTGATGAAAAAGAGCATTAAGTTCTAATGGACGGATGCTTATGAAAAGAGCTTCTAAGAACCGAAACGAAGGTTAGTCATGGCCTCGGTGGTGATTGTTCATACATCATGGCAATTGAAGGAATATGAACGAAATTATCCAACGCATGATATAGAACTAATGACGGTAGTCTTTGCCCTAAAAATCCGGAGACACTATTTATATGGGGCTAAGTGTGAGACATATACGGATCATAAAAGCTTATGATATATCTCACCTAAAAGGAGCTAAACATGAGATAAAAAAGTTGGTTAGAGTCGGTGAAGAATTATGATCGTGGCGCCCCCTCCCTAGCCCACTTGCTAGTAACCTAAAAAAGAGTGGCTAGGCGAGGAATGAGACACGCCGACACATCCAACCCGACTTAAACCCTACTATGTACATGCTAGTATCATAACAATATATTACATATTGAAATATGTACAATACAAATTACATGATAAGAATATTCACGTGAAAGAACTTATAATTTATTTACATTTCTATTTAAATATCTACGGATACCCCAACACTAGAATTACAATCAAAATAACATCCCTTTAGGTTTATGTCACATATGAGCCTTTTTGGAAGATCCAACGGCGTCCTTATCGGTACTATAGCCACCACTACTCGTCATAACATGAAAATAACAACGAGGTGAGCCAAAGCTTAATAAGTGGGGTGATGCACGTGATATGCAATGCTTTTATGACTTTCCACCATACTCTTCAATTTTTAATTCAAGGTACCCCGGGTATTAGCAAGTCTACTCTATTTTTAATTTAGGTGATTACTAAATCACCTTCTGCTAAGAACGAATTATCCCTCGTTGTAGCCAATATTAATGGGCTTCCATCATCTAACAGTGCGAGGCACACGACTTAGAGTACGAACACGACTAGACCGCTAATACCTATTTATTCCTGTTAGGTTACCAAACCTATTCATACAACCCGCTTTTCGACCAATTGATTATTTCTCGGTTCATCCTCAAAACATGTACGTGATGCATGTGATGCTATGATTACTCGTATTAAGGATACTCGGAGTACTCGAAACCTACACCATTATTCCATCCTCGATATCTAACCCACATAGGGTCAAACGTTCACTTCATCGCAATGTTCACCTAATTAGGTTTAAACACCGATGGTTGATATTTGTCGAGTTGTGAATTTAATTCGCATAAAGATATTTTTCTTCTACTTAATTTGGTATGTTTAGATATTATTTCATTCTTCATTTGAGGTATGTGGTTTTTGACATTTTGAATTGATTAACATGTTATGGTATAACTTACCGTTTTCTCTCAAATTTAACACTTTTTGGGCGAATTAGGCTTCCATTAATGTTAAGTTCAATTTTCAGTTTCTCTTCACGATCCTACCTTTCTAATGTTATTTTTATCCTTATTTGGGCCCTAATTGAATTATTACTTACCCAATTGATTTAGTGAAACCCAAACCCACCATTTTTCCCAAGCTTGGCTGAATGGTCCCTAAATTGGTAAAGAAGTTATCCTTGTTTTTATATAACTTTTCTTTTCCTTTCTTTTTGAAAAACTAACAAAACCAAGTTTTAAGTACCAAAGGAAGTCCATTTTCACCATTCTTGGCCGAATATGACTCTTGGAAAACCCTAAGATTTCATTTTTCTTTCCTTCCTAGTCCGTTTTATTCAAGTCCATAGAAATCCTAAATTCACCCACCAAGTTTTCGTCAACCAAGTTCCATTAGCCACACCTATCCATACATGGATCTAGCTAGATACAAAAATTTTAAAAATTTAACAAATAAACACACAACTAACCATCATAATCAAACCATAGAAATTACCAATCATGGAACAACCTAACCAACATAATCAAGCCAACAAAACACATCACAACATAAACACAAGCTTAACCAATTACAATACCATGAATTAAATGGCATAAAGAACTAAAGAAACCCACTTACATTGATAGATTTGATTAGGATTTTTCTGTAGCTTTTCCACTTTTTCTTTCCTTCATTTCCTTTCTTTTCTTTTTCTCTCTTTCCTTGCCGTGACTTTCTATCCCTTTTCTCACAATTGGTTTTTCTCTCTTCGTTTAGGTGCTACAATTTTGGCTAAAATTTTCAGCCATCTTCCCATTTTACTAACATGTATACTTGCTTTTCTTTCCCATGAATTAAGGTTACAAGTGTCTCAACCCAATTTAACAAAGTGTAAAGAAATTGGGTGAGTCATGGGACAAGTGGCGGGTTTGATTGGGTTTAAGGTGAGTTGGCTTCCAAGCATTTAATTAAGGTGCTTAGGTGTCTAATGGTCAACCAACTAGATAATTAGGCTAACTAAGTCTTCAAATTAATTTGGTTCTGGTGAAAAGGTCCCTTAAGCTAGTTTAGTTCCAGATCATACACATACACCTCAAATATGTTTGTAAAACATGCATTATAGGGCAGCCTCTTATCAAGTAGCAACGTCCCACTTCTGGACACAATTAAATCCTATAATTTTTATATTAGAAACTAGATATATTAATTCAAAAGATATCCAAAAAATAGGCTAAAATACAAAAAAAATGTGTAATAACATAATTTTGATTTTTTTGACTCAATCTATCCAACGAGTAGTTCATCCACAATAGTATGTACTAAAATGGGAATAACTTTTTATATATAATCCTAATAAGAAAAATATTTTACAGATGGATATTTGAGATATATATAAACAACATTTATTCTTTAAGCTTCACCCAAAAATCAACCTAAGGTCCTTGAATAGGCGAAACAAAATTCGAATGTAATCTAATTCTCAATAACACCGATTTTCCATACTTGATTCCTCTAATAATTAAAACATCAATCTCAAGTAAACTTGCTTTAATTTTTTAAAAAACATAGATTTCAAGTATTAATTTCTCATGGTGTAATTTTCCAAAATTTCATTCTATAAATACTCAAATGGCACGCATACACAATCACACCTTCACTTATTTGAATATTCCGACCTATATATATATATATATATATATATAATTAATTAATTAAATATTTTCATGGAGATTACATTTCTCTCCCCTTAAAAGCAATTTCATCATTGAAATTGACCTATTCGA
This sequence comes from Dovyalis caffra, assembly GCA_963924115.1. Lineage (NCBI taxonomy): Eukaryota > Viridiplantae > Streptophyta > Magnoliopsida > Malpighiales > Salicaceae > Dovyalis > Dovyalis caffra. Next base: position 1,088,124 of record CAWUPB010001189.1, read on the forward strand.
ATAAATTTGAGCATTTATCTCTCATTTCCTCCTCCGACTCCCAAGTCATTTCCTTGAGGTTATGATGTTCCCAAAAAATTTAACTACACTAATCTCCTTACTCCTTAACCGTTTGACTCGCCTATCAAGAATCCAGATTGATCTTTCTTCATACGTTAAATCCAAAGTGAGATTTGGTGGTTTTGTCTATAGAGTTTGACTAGGCTTTCTAATGCACTTTCTTAGCATGGACACATGGAACACATTATGTACTCCTACTAAGGATGGTGGTAGTAACAGGTGATAGGCCTTATCGCCTACTCGATCCAAGTATTTCAAATGGTCTTATGTATCATGGACTTAACTTTTCTTTTTTCCCAAATCATAGTACGCCCTTCATTTGGTGAAACTTTTAGGAATACATAGTCACCTGGCTATAAACTCTAAATCCTTCTTTTCACCACTTCGGTCGTTTGCTACACCAACTTCGGTCCCAACAACTTCCTTTCCGCTATCCGATCCTAACGCACGGGAGATCTATATCACCACTCATACAAAGCTTCATAGGGAGCCATCCCAATTGGAGCTTGGTAGCTATTGTTAGATGCAAATTCAGCTAGGCGTACGTGTCTCTTCCATTTTTGGGACCAATCTAGAATGCATGCTTGTAGCATATCTTCTAGAATTTGGATCACTCATTTGGATTGTTCGTAAGTTTATGGATGATAAGCGGTGCTGAAGTTTAGCTTTGTCCCCATGGCCTTGTGTAGACTCTTTCAAATGCGAGAGGTGAACATAGGATCTTGATCCGACATAATTGAGATCGAATCCCATGTAGTCTTACAATTTCATCAAGATACAATTGGGCGTACTTGGTTCGGATTATAGGTGGTTCGACTCGGAAGAAAATGCACCGATTTGGTCGGCCTATCCACAATCACTTAAATGGCATCCAACCCCTTTCGATCTTGGTAATTCTATGATGAAATCCATCGTGATATGCTCCCACTTCCATTCTAGAATTGCCAAGGGTTTTAACATTTTTTAGGGTCTTTGATTTTCTCGCCTTTACTCGTTGACAAATCCGACACTTGGCCATAAAATTAGCTACATCCTTCTTCATTCCAAGTCACCAATAACTTTGTCGTAAGTCCCGATACATCTTCGTGCCTCCTAGGTGTATCAAATACGGAGTTACATACGCTTCGTTAGTATTTATTCTTTTACATCTTCCACCAAAAGAACACACAACCTTCCTTTAAATCTAATTATGTCTTTATCATCAACTGTAAAATCAAATTTCTTCCCGACTTTTACGTTTTTCTTCAATTCACTCGGCTTTTCATATGTTTGTTGCCCTAGTTGAATTCTTTCCTATAGAGTGGGATGGACTACCAAAACCGATAAAATTCTCTCATGACCTACTAGACTTATCTCTAGTTCTAGCTTTTGTAGATCTCTCACTATCGACGTACTGGATTACCTATATCATTGCTACTAATTTTCTACTTAAGACATTGGCAATAACATTAGCTTGGCCTAGGTGATAATTGATGATACAGTCATAATCCTTCACCAACTCTAACCACCTTCTTTGTCTTATGTTTAGCTCTTTTTATGTGAAGATATATCGTAAGCATTTATGATCCATATATATTTCACATTTGGCCCCATATAAATAGAGTCTTTAGATTTTTAGGGCTACCTGCGACTAGTTCTAGATCATGCATTGGATAATTTCATTCATATTCCTTCAATTATTGTGACACACAAGCAACTACCTTCCCATTTTGCAGACAACATCACTCCTAACCCATTTTTAGAAGTGTCAATATACACCATAAAGTTTCCAGACCTCGGACGAAATAGTCAACACTAGGGTTGTGACTAACCTTTGTTTTAGCTCTTGGAAGCTCTCCTCATAAGCATCCATCTACTAAAAATTAATTCTTTTTTTCATCAAGTTAGTAAGAGGCTTGGCTATCTTCGAGAAGTCCTCCACAAATCTCTAATAATAATTGACTAGCCCAAAGAAGCTTCATACCTCCGACATGTTTTTCAAGGTAGGCCGGTTCCGGATAGCCTCTACTTTCTTTGGATCTATCACAATGCCTTCTTTTGTTACTACATGGACTAGAAAAGCCACTTGATCTAGCCAAAATTCACATTTCTTGAATTTGGCATACAACTACTCGCTCCCTAAACGTTTGTAAGGTTGTTCTCAAATGTTCCTCATGCTCCTCCTTGCTTCGAGAATAGACTATGATATCATCAATGAACATGATGATAAACTTATCTAAAAACTCTTTGAAAACTCGATTCATCAATTTCATAAAAGTGACTCGGGGCATTGGTCAACCCAAATGGCATTACTAGGAACTCATAGTGTTCGTATCTTGTTCGAATGTTTTTTTTTCACATCTTTCGACCTCACTCTCAACTAATGATACCCCAATTGCAAGTTTATTTTGGAAAACACTATCGCTCCTTGTAATTGATCGAATAAATCATCAATCCGGGATAACGGTTACTTATTCTTAATCGTCACCCGATTCAACTTCGGTTGTCAATACATAGCCTTAAGCTACCATCCTTCTTTTTCACGAATAGTATTGGAGCTCCCCAAGGTGAGGAACTAGGGGGTATGAATCCCTTGTCCGAGTAAGTCCTATAGTTGCACCTTCAACTCTTTCAACTCAACTAGTGCCATCCTATAGGGAGTTTTAGAAATTGAAGTCGTGCCCGACTCCGGATCAATCTCAAATTCTATCTCCCTCTCCGATGGTAACGTTCTTAAAATTTTTGAAAATACGTCTAAATACTCCCTTGCTACTTCTATATCTCTTGGTTTTGACTTTTGTTCCACTTGACTATACACCACGTGTGCTAAGTACCCCTTACACCCTTTTTCCAACATCTTCGAGCCTTTATGGCCGAAATGACTGGTACAACTTAAAACTTTGTATCGACCTTAAATTCTAACAGCTGATTTCTAGGTAGGTCAAATACTACCCTTCGAACTCGATAATCGATGGTGGCATCATGCCTCGTTAACCAATGCATTCCCAAAATTACATCAAAATCTTAGAGGTCTAATACTATCAAGTCGGCCTCCAAGCCCCTATCCTCAATCCGTATGGGACACCGCTTGACTAGGCTCGTTTTCTCTATAAGGGACTACTATCGGATATCCTACTCGTCAATGTTTTAGGTTTGACACCTAGGGTTTTTACTAATATGTTTGATATAAATGAGTGCGTGGCACTAGAATCGATCAAAACATAAGAAGTCAAGCCAAGGATTGGGATATTATTGTAAATTACTATTATGTCCCTCCTATCGCCTTCCTCTTGGGTCATTGTGTAAACTCGAGTAGGTACCTTCCCGAACTTGATTTCTATACCCGGAGGTAATTGTAGGATATGTGTCTTGGCTTATGGCATACAAAGCAATTTCTTACATTCAATCGACATTCCCCAATATGAAATCTCCCACATCTATTACATCGGGGTTGATTACCCATCACTGGCCCCGGTTGATTGCCCATCATTGGTCTTGGTTGACTATTCGGTACTAGTCTTGAAGCATATGGTGTAGGTCCGTCGGTTCGTGAATCTCTTGATCCACCACCTCGATTAAAATTTCTAGGTGGAAATTGTCTTAGTGGTCTAGATGAGAGGCTCCCATTTTAAATGCTTGTTTCTTTTGTTGCAACTTCTTAGTAATCTCCTTTTGATCTTCATCTGCCAACATCGCCTTATCCACCATTTCTAGAAAGGTGTGGGTGGCGTACATCGATACCATTCTGCGTACTATTGGGTTTAACACTACTAACAATCGATTTCTTTTCAAATTTTCATCCCCGAGTGATGAATGGGGCGAATCTACACTCTTGTTCAAATTTTTTTACTAATTCGCCCACCGACATCCCATCTTGCTTTAAGCCTAGAAAGTCTTGAATCTTCTTAGCCCTCACATATATAATAAAGTATTTATTATAGAAGACTTCCTTAAATCCTTCCCAAGTTAAGGTAGGCATGTCCATTATCGATCATGCACTCTCCCACCATGTTCGGGCATCCTTAGTCGGCATAAAAATGGCACACGATACTCGCTCATTGTTGGTGAATTGCAAGTATTCAAATATTGCTTCTAAAGACTAAATCCATTCTTTTACTATCATTGGGTTAACACCCTCGGAGAATTCTTGATGGTTCATTTTATGAAACCTCTCCACCGCATCATTCCTTTGCGGGGCGGTGAAAGTAGGGGTTGTTGATGCATGGTGAAGAGTCGTCTCATTTGCTATGCATAGATTTTTTACTCGTTGTTGTATTACTTATTGCTTGCTATTGCATCATGTCCATCATACGATTTAAAGAGTCTTGTTGATTACGATTATTGTCGTTGGAGGTCCCTTCATCTCCCGTCCATAGTGGATACTTTTTTGGCATGTTTTGACTTTGTACATGCCATGTTATGCTCATGTTAGTTGGTATTGAAAACAACATATAATGTAAATCATCCACTTATGTGCAAAATTATAGATACATATATATGAAACATTTCATACACAATAGGTATTTACAAGCACTTCTACCTTCTAAAAGTTTTTATGCTCTATTTACAATAAAAAGCATACTTATTTACATTAGAAAATGCACAACAAGTACTACACCACATGATAAAGTTACTATCTATTATGTCTAACAACATATCGAACACATTGTAGGAAGGAGTGCTTGACCCTCCATCAATCAATAATGTCATCCGATGCAATCCGTACTATCTTGGGAGCGAGGGGAAATGATAAACCCTAGTTGTATATCAACTCGGTATGGGTCCTCCTAAACCTGTACCGAAAGAAGGCTCGGACCGGGTTTTGATAACAAATCAATCTATCAACCCTTCCCAAACCTCATCGAGCAACTACCGATCTCTCGGTAAGAGAGTCCAACGTAGAGTCGGTAGCGGGAAATCCATACTATGGTACTATTGGAAAGAAGCATCGGCGAATGTTATTCGTTGAATCGAGTCATGTACCCGAGTGACATAGGCTACTATATCCCGATTCGAGGTCATAGTCAGTCGTTCAGCTCGGCCTAGTAAGTAGCTAGGGTGGTTGGTTGTTGGCGCATCCTAGCATGTAGGGTGTACGAAATAAATACGGAATCTATAATAACATTATTTACCAATATTAATATTTCCATAGCATAATTACATAATGACATGAAATTCATATAATAATAATCATACACACTTTAAAAAAAAATCGGGAATCAAATTGTTACCCGTCGAGTAGCACATCCGTCCTCAAGCTCGGGTGACACTTAGGGTTATACCCGATTAACTAAACCATAGCTCTAATACCACCTTGTGGCACTCCCTCCTCAGCCCACTTGCTAACTACTTAAAAAGGATGGTTAGGCGAGGAGCTCATCACGCCGACATGTCCAACCCGACTTAAACCTTACTACATACATGCCGGTACCATAAAAATATCTTACATATTGAAATATGTACAATACAAATTACATGACAAGAATATTCACAACGGAAGAACTTACAATTTATTTACATAGCCATTTAAATATCTATAGACACCCTAACACCGAATTATAATCAAAATAACATCCCCTTAGGTTTACGTCACATATGAGCTTTTTTGGAGAATCCGATAGCGTCCTTATCGATACTATAATCATCACTACCTATCATAACATGCAAATAACAATAAGGTAAGATGAAGCTCGGTAAGTGGGGTAATGCACGTGATATGTAATGCTTTTCTAAGTTCCTACCATACTCATCAATTTTGAATTCGGGTACCCTAGGTATTAGCAAGTCTACTATATTTTTAATCCAGAGTTATTACCAAATCCCCGTATGCTAACAATGGAATTATCCCTCATTGTAGCCACTATTAGCGGGATTCCATCATCTAACGAGTGTAGGCACACAACTCGGAGTATGCACACAATCTGGACCACTAATAGTCATTTATTCCTATTAGGTTACCACACCTATTCATACAACCAACCTTTCAACCAATTGATTCTTTCTCATTTCGTTCCCAACATATGTATGTGATGCATGTGATGCTATGATTACCATATTAAGGATACTGGGGTACCAAACCTTACACCATTATTTCATCCTTGATATCTAACCCACACAAGGTAATACGTTCACTTCATCATAACATTCACTTAATTAGGTTTAAACGTCGAGGGTTGATATTTGTCGATCTATGAATTAAATTTGCACGAAGGTATTTCTCTTCCGCTTAATTTGGTATATTTAGATATTATTTCATTTTACATTCGAGGTATGTGGTTTTTGACATTTTGAATTAATTAACATGTTATGGTATAACTTACCCTTTTCTCTCGAATTTAGCACTTTTTGGGCGAATTAGACTCCTATTAATGTTAGGTTGAATTTTCGGTTTCTCTTAGCAATCTTACCTTCCTAATGTTATTTTTATCCTTATTTGGGGCCTAATTGAATTAGTACTTAAGCAATTGATTTATTGAAACCCAAAACCCTCATTTTTCCGAAGCTTGGCCGAATGGTCCTTGAATTGGCAAGGAATTTGTCTTTGTTTTTATATGACTTTTCTTTTCCTTTCTTTTGAAAAACTAACTAAACCAAGTCTTAAGTACCAAAGGAAGTCCATTTTCACCATGCTTGGCCGAATATGACTCTAGGAAAATCCTTTTTTTTTCTTTCTTTCCTACTCCATTTTATTCAAGTCCATACAAATCCCAAATTCACCCACCAAGTTTCGATCAACCAAGTTCCATTAGCCACACCCATCCATACATGGATCTAGCTAGATACAAAACTTCCAAAACTTTAACAAATAACCACACAACTAACCAGCACAATCAAACCATAGCATTTACCAATCATGGAACAACCTAACCAACACAATCAAGCTAACAAAACACATCACAACATAAACGAAGCTTAACCAATTACAATAACATCAATTAAATGGCATAAAGAACTATAGAAACCAACTTACATAGATAGATTTGATTAGGAGTTTTCCCTAGCTTTTTCCCGCATTGTTTCCTTCTTTTCCTTTGTTTTTTTTCTCTCTTTCCTTGTCATGACTTTCTCTCCCTTTTCTCACGATTTGTTTTTCTCTCTTCTTTTCGGTGCTACGATTTTAGATAAAATTTTCAGCCTTCTTCCTATTTTACTAGCATATATACTTGCTTTTCTTTCCCATAAATTAAGGTTACAAGTGTCTCAAACCAATTTAACAAAGTATAAAGCAATTGGATGAGTCATGGGACAAGTGGCGGGTTTGATTCGGTTTAGGGGTGAGTTGGCTTCCAAGCATTTAATTAAGGTGCTTAGGTGTTTAATGGTCAATCAACTAAATAATTAGGCTAACTAATACTTCAAACTAATTTGGTTCCAGTGACAAGGTCCCTTAAGCTAGTTTAGTTCTAGTCATACACATACACCTCAAATTTGTTTGTAGAAGATACATTGCGAGGCGACCTCTTATCAAGTAGCAACGTACCACTTCGGACACAATTAAATCCTATAATTTTGATATTAGAAACTAGATATATTTATTCAAAAAATCTCTAAAAATTAGGCTAAAATACCAAACATGCAATAATAACATAATTTTGAATTTTTTGACTCAATCTTTCAAGCGAGTAATTCATCCAGAACAATATGTACTAAAATAGGAATAACTTTTTGTATATAATCCTAATAAGAAAAATATTTTGCAAAAGTGTATTTTAGACATATATAAACAACATTTATGCTTTAAGCTTCATCCATAAATCAACCTAAGGTCCTTGAATAGGCCACACAAAATATTGATAGAATCTAATTCTCAAGAACACCGATTTTGCATACTTGATTCCTCTAATAATTAAACCATCAATCTCAAGTAAAATTGCTTTAATTCAACACAAATCATACATTTCAAGCATTTCTCATGGTGTAATTGTCTAAAATGTCATTCCATAAATACTCAAATGGCACACATACGCAATCACACCTTCACTTCTTTGAATATTCTAGCATATATATATATATATATATAGGATTTTCATGAGGGTTACAATGATCTGTATAATCAATTATCATTCGGGAAAAGCTAATGTTGTTGTCGATGCCTTAAGTAGAAAATCGGTAGCAACGATGCGGGTAATCCCGCCGTCAATAGTGAGAGACCTAAAAAAGCTAGAACTGGAGATAATTCGGCGAGGTCATGAGAGCATTTTATCATTTTTGGTAGTCCGACCACTTTGCGAAAAGAATTTAGATGGGGTAGCGAACGGATGAAAAGCTGAGTGAATTGAAGAAAAACATAAAGAGCTGGGAAGGAATCCAATTCGCAGTGGATGACAAAGACATAATTAGATTTAAAGGAAGGTTATGTGTTCCCTCGATGGGAGACGTGAACAAGGAAATACTAGAAAAATGCACGCAACTCCCTATTCTATACACACGGGAGGAACGAAGATGTACTAGGACTTACGAAAAAGTTATTGGTGGCCTAGAATGAAGAAGGACGTAGCTAATTTTGTGGCCAAGTGTCGGATTTGTCAATAGGTAATGGTAGAACACCAACGGCCCTCGGGAACATTAAAACCATTGGTGATTCCCAAATGGAACCGGTAGCATATAACTATGGATTTCTTCATGGGATTACCAAGATCGAAAAGGGAGTCGGATGCCATTTGGGTGCTTGTGGACGAGTCGACCAAATCAACTCACTTTCTTCCGATCAAAACCACCTACAATCCGAACTAGTACGCCCGAGTTGTACATTGACAAAATTGTAAAATTACATGGGATTCCAATCTCAATTGTGTTAGATTGAGATCCCGCATTCACCTTCGTATTTTGGAAGAGTTTACATAAGGCTATGGGTACGAAGCTAAGCTTCGAGCATAGCTTATCATCGTAAACCGATGGACAATTTGAACGAGTGATCCATATTCTGAAAGATATGCTATGAGCATGCATTCTGGATTGGTCTAAAAAATGAGAGAGATCCGTACCATTAGCTGAATTTACATATAACAATAGCCATCGAGCTTCGATTAGGATGGCTCCCTATGAAGCTTTGTATGGGAGGCGATGTAAATCTCCCGTGCATTGGGATGAGATAGGGGAAAGGAAGTTGCTAGGACTAGAGCTGGTGTAGCAAACGACTAAAGTGGTGGAAAAGGTCTACCAAGGAATGAAAACAACTCAAAGCAGATAGAAAAGCTACACCGAAAGAGGAGGAAGGATCTAGAGTTTATAGTTGGTGACTATGTATTCTTAAAAGTTTCACCGATGAAAGGCATACTACTATTTGGGAAAAAAGGAAGTTAAGTCCGTGATACATTGGACCATTTGAAATATCTGGACCGAGTAGGAAATAAGGCTTATTGCCAATTGCTACCATCATCATTAGTGGGAGTACATAATGTATTTCATGTGTCCATGCCGAGGAACTGCATTAGAGAGCTTAGTCGGATTTTGGAGACAAAACCACCAAACCCGACCCCGAAATAACCTATTAGGAAAGAATAGTTCGGATTCTAGATAGAAAGGTTAGACAATTAAGGAATAAGGAGATTGCCTTAGTTAAAGTCTTATAGGAGAATCACAATTTAGAGGAAGTCACGTGGGAGCAAGAGGAAGAAATAAGGGATAAATACATGAAACTATTCAAATAAGCAAATTTCATGGATAAAATTTGCTTATTTGAATAGTTTCGGTATTTATCCCTTATTTCTTCTCCTCGCTCCCACGTGGATGAAATTTCTTTTAATGAGGAGAGAAATGTAACCCCCATGAAAATATTTAATTATATATATATATATATATATATATATATGGGCTGGAATATTCAAATAAGTGAAGGTGTGATTTTGTATATGTGCCATTTGAGTATTTTGGGATGACAACATGCTAGGTGGTTAGGTGAGGATTTATGGAATCAAATTTTGGACAATTACACCATGAGAAATTAATGCTTGAAATGTATGATTTGTGTTAAATTAAAGCAATTTTACTTGAGATTGATGGTTTAATTATTAGAGGAATCACATATGTAAAATCGGTGTTCTTGAGAATTGGATTTTGTCCAAATTTTGTATGGCCTATTCGTGGACCTTAGAGTGATTTATGGGTGAACCTTATGGAATAAAAGATTTTTTTATCTATGTCTTGAATAACTCTTTGTAAAATATTTTGATTATTAGGTTTATATAGAAAACGTTATGTCTATTTTAGTAAATATTGTTTTAGATGAACTACTACTAGATAGATTGATCCTTAAACTTCAAAATTATTTTATTAATCATGTGACCGGTATTTTATCCTAAAATTTTGATATTTTTTTAATTAATATATCTTTTTTATAATATAAAAATTATAGGATTTAATTATGTCTAGAAATGGGATGTTGTTGCTTGATAAGGGGCTACCCTGTAATACCGCTACTATAATCGGATTTGAGGTGTATGTGTATGATCGGAACTAAACTAGCTTAAAGGACTTTTTCACTGGAAAAAGATTAATTTGAAGACTCAGTTAGCCTAATTATCTAGTTGGTTGACCATTGGACACCTAAGCACCTTAATGAAATGATTGGAAGCCAACTCACCCCTAAACCCAATCAAACCCACCACTTGTCCCATGACTCATCCAATTACCTTACACTTTGTTAAATTGGTTTGAGACACTTGTAACCTTGATTTATGGGGAAAAAAGCAAGTATATATGTTAGTAAAATGGGAAGATAGTTGAAAATTTTAGGCCAAATCAGCAGCACCCAAAGGAAGAGAGAAAAACCAATTGTGAGAAAAGGGAGAGAAAGTCATGGCAAGGAAAGAGAGAAAAAAAGGAAAAATCTAGGGAAAAATCCTAATCAAATCTATCTAAGTAAGTGGGTTTCTTTAGTTCTTTATTCCATTTAATTAATGTTATTGTAATTGGTTAAGCTTGTGTCTATGTTGTGATGTGTTTTGTTGGCTTGATTGTGTTGGTTAGGTTGTTTCATGATTGGTAATTGCTATGGTTCGATTGTGATGGTTAGTTGTGTGGTTATTTGTTAAATTTTTAAAGTTTTGTATCTAGCTAGATCCATGTATGGATGGGTGTGGCTAATAGAACTTGGTTGACCGAAACTTGGTGGGTGAATTTGGGATTTGTATGGACTTGAATAAAATGGAGTAGGAAGGAAAGGAAAAAAAGAAGTTTTAGGGTTTTCCTAGAGTCATATTCGACCAAGAATGGTGAAAATGGACTTCCTTTGGTACTTAAGACTTGGTTTAGTTAGTTTTTCAAAAAGAAAGGAAAAGAAAAGTCATATGGAAACAAAGAAAAATTCCTTGCCAATTTAGGGACCAATTGGCCAAGCTTGGGAAAAATGGGGGTTTTGGGTTTCACTAAATCCATTGGATAAGTACTAATTCAATTAGACCCCAAATAAGGATAAAAATAAATAAATAAATAACGTTAGAAAGGTAAGATCACAAAGAAAAATAAAAAATTAGACTTAACATGATTAGGAGCCTAACTTGCCCAAAAAATGTTAAATTTGAGAGAAAAGGGTAAATTACACGATAACATGTTTTAATTAGTTTAAAATGTCCAAAATCACATGCATACCTCGAATGTAGAATGAATTAATATCAAAAACTACTAAATTAAATGAAAGAAAAATACCTTTGTGTGAATTAATTTCACGACTCAACAAATATCAACTGTCGACGTTTAAACTCGATTAAGTGAAGTTGCGATGAAGTGAATGTATGACCTCGTGTGGGTTAGATATCAAGAATAGAATAATGGTGTAGGGTTTGGTACCCTAGTATCCTTAATCCGGTAATCATAGCATCACGTTCATCATGTACATGTGTTGGGGACGGATCGAGAAAGAATCCATTGGTTGAAAAGTGGGTTGTATGAATAGATTTGGTAACCTAACGAGAATAAATGGGTATTAATGATTTAGTCGTGTGCATACATTGTTAGATGGTGGACTCCCACTAACGGCGACTATAATGAGGGATAATTTCATTGTTAGCAAAAGGTGATTTTGTAATCACCTGCATTAAAAATAGAGTAGACTGCTAATACTTAGGGTAACCGAATTAAAATTGATGAGTATAGTAGGAAGTCAAAAAAGTATTGCATATCACGTGCATCACCTCACTTATTGAGCTTTAACTAACTTTGTTGTTATTTGCATGTTATGGTAGGTAGCGGTGATCTGTATTATCGATTAGGACGTTGTCGAATCCTCCAAAAGGGCTCATATGTGATGCAAACCTAAGGGGATGTTATTTTGATTATAATTTTAAGGTTGGGGTGTCCGTAGATAGTTAAATGGCATGGTAAATAAATTGTAATTTCACTATGAATATTCTTATCATGCAATTTGTATTGTACATATTTCAATATGTAATATGTTGTTATGGTACCGGTATGTGCATAGTAGGGTATAAGTTGAGTTAGATATGTCGGCATGATGCCCTACTCACCTAGCCACTCCGTTTTAGGTAGTTAGCAAGTGGGGCTGGAGAGGGGTGCCACAGAGAGGGACGAGAGAGAAGGAGAGGAAGAGGGGGAGATATAGAGAGAAAGAGGGAGACAGAGTAGGCAAGGGAGGGATAGAGAGACCGTGAGGGAAAGTGAGAGAGAAAAGGAAAGAGGGAGAGGGAGAGAGGAGAGCGAAAGGGAAATAGAGAGTAAGAGACAATGGGAGGAAGGAAGAGAGAGGGGGAGAGAGAGGAAGGGGAGAGAGAGGAAGTGGATAAAGAGAGATGAGGGGAGAGAGAGAGATTGAGTGAGGGGGGATGAAAAGGAAATAAGAGGGAAAGAGTTAGGGAGAGAGAGGGAAAGGGAGTGAGATAGAGAGATTAAGAGAGAGAGGACAGAGAAAGAGATAAAAAGAGAGAAAGAAAGGGGAGAGAGAGGGAGAAAGGGTAAGGGTAGGAGAGAGAGACCGAGAAGGACAGAGAGAGATAGAAAGGGGTAGTGGGGAAAAGAGACGGAGGGATTGAGAGAAGAAGAGGGAGGGAAAGAAATAGATTAGGGGAGAGAAAGGGAGAGAGGGAGGGTGAGAGAGGGAGAGAGAAAAAGAGAGGGAGAGAGGGAGAGACAGGGAGAAATGGAGAGAGAGGGGAAGAGGGAGAGAGAGCAAGAGAGAGAGGGTGAGAGAGGGAGAGAGATAAATAGAGGGAGAGCAAAGGAGAGAGGGACGTAGAGGGAGGGAGTCAAAGAGAGGGATAGAGTAAGAGGAGGGAGCAAGGGAGGGAGGGAGGGAGAGTGAGAGAGAGAGAGATGGAGGGAGGAAGATAAAGAGGATAAGAGAAGGGGGAGAGAGAGGGCGAGAGGGATAGAGGAAGAGAGTTGGGAAAAGAGGCAAAAGGAGAGGGAGAGAGAGGGAAATGGAGAGGGAGAGGTAGGGAGATAAAAGGGGAGAGGGAATGAAGTTAGAAGGGGGAGAGAGGGGGGATGAAGAGAGAGAAAGGGAGAGAGATGGAAAGAGAGGGATGAATGGAGAGAGAGAGAAAGGAATAGAGGAAGGGATAAAAGGAGAGGGGTAGCGAGAGCAAAGGGAGTAGGAAGGAGAGATAGAGGGAAGGAGAGAGGGAGGGAGAAAGGAAGAGAGAGTGAAAGGTAGGGGGAGAGAGAGGGGGATTGAAGAGAGAGAGAGAATATGAGAGAGAGAGGGGGAAAGGGGAGAGGGAAAAAGAGGGAATGAGGGAGAAAAAGAGAGAGGGTGGGAGACGAGAGGGAGGAAGTAGGAGAAAGGGGGAGAGAGGGAGGCGGATAAAAAGGGAGAGAGTGAGAGGGAGAGAGGAAAGAGAGAGAGAGAAAAAGTGATAGAGAGATTGGAGAGGGAGGGAGGAGAATAGGGTAAAAAAGGGAAAGAGGTAGAGAGAGGAAGGGAGAAAAATAGAGATTGGGAGCTAGAGGGAGAGGGAGAGAGGGAGAGAGAGAGGGAGGAGAGAAGGATATTTCAAGAAAGGGGGGAGAGAGAGGGAGTGAGGGAGATTAGGAGAGATAGAAAGGGATAGAGGGTGAAAAAGAGAGAGGGAGAGGGAGTGAAAGAGGTAGAGAGGGATAGAGAGATAAGAGAGTGGGAGAGGGATAGAGAGATAAGAGAGTGGGAGAGGGAGAGAGAGGAGAAAGGGGGATAGAGAGAGGGAGAGGGAAGGGAGAGGGAGAGGGAGAGGGAGAAAGAGAAAGAGAGAGGGAGATAAGGAGAGAAGTAGCAATAGGGGAGAGAGGAAGAGGCGGAAAGAGTAGGATAAAGGGGTAGAGGGAAAAAAAGGTATAGAGGAAGAGAGAGAGGGAGAGAGAAGAGGATAGAGAGAGGAGGAAAGAGAGGAAGAGATGAAATGAGAAATGGAGAGAGAGGAAAAAAGATAGGGATGGAGAGAAAGAGAGAGCGAGGAAGAGAGATAGAGGTCGAGAAGGATAATGAGAGAGGGGAGGAATGGAAAGAAAGAGAAGAGGAAAGGAGAGAGAGGGAGAGAGAAGGAGGGGAGAGAGACGAAAGAGAGAGGGGGAGGGAGAGGGGGAGAGAGAGGGAAGGGAAAGGGAAAAAAGGGGAGAAGGGAGATGAAGAGGGAGAGAGAGAAAGAGCAAGGGAGATGGAGCGAGAGGGAGGGAGGTGGGATAGAGAGAGGGAGATGGCGAGAGGGAGATAGAGAGAGAGGAAAGGAGAGAGAGATGTGTAGAGATAGGGAGGGGGAGAGGGAGAGGGAAAGGGGGAGGGGGATAGAGAGGGAGAGAGTGAGGTAGAGAAATAGAGGAAGGTGGAGAGAGGGAGAAAGAGAGGGAGATATAGAGACAATGAGAGTGAGAGAGAGAAGGAGAGGGAGAGAGAGAAAGAGGGAGAGAGAGAGTGAATGAAAGGGAGTGAGAGAGGAAGGGGTGAGAGAGGGATATGGAGGGAGGGAGAGAAGAAGAGATGGATGGAGAGAGAAAGGGTAGGAGAGAATGAGAGATGGGGAGAGATAGAGAGAGTGAGAGAGAAAGGGAGAGGGAGAGAGATGGAGAGAGGAGCAAAGAAGGGAAGAGAGCAAGAGGGAAATAGAGATGAAGAGAGAGAGGGAGTAGAGAGAGACAAGGATAGACGGGGTGAAAGGTAGAGGGAGAAAGGGAAGGGAGGAAGAGATGAGGGATAGATAAGAGAATGGGTGACAAAGAGAGAGAGATAAAGAAGAAGGGAGGTGGGGAGAGGGGAAGGGAAAGAAAGGGAAAAAAGAGAGGGAGAGGAGGAGAGAGAAAGATGGACGGAGAGAGTGAGAAAAGGAGAGTGGGAGGGAGAGAGAGAGAGGTAAGAGAGAGGGAGGAAAAGGAAGAGAGATAGAGAGAGAGATAAAGGAAGAGGGGAGAGAGAGGGGAAGGGAAAGGGAAAAAAGGGGAGAAGGGAGATGGAGAGGGAGAGAGAGAAAGAGGAAGGGAGATGAAGAGAGAGGGAGAGAGGTGGGATAAAGAGAGGGAGATGGCAAGAGGGAGATACGAGAGAGGAAAGGAGAGAGAGATGTGGAGAGATAGGGAGGGAGAGAGGGAGAGGGAAAGAGGGAGGGGGATAGAGAAAGAGGGAGGGATAGGTATGGGATAGAGAGGGAGAGAGTGAGGTAGAGAAATAGAGGGAGGTGGAGAAAGGGAGAAAGAGAGGGAGATATGGAGATAGTGAGAGTGAGAGAGTGAAGGGGAGAGTGAAGGAGAGAGAGAGAGGGAGAGAGAGAAAGAAAAAGAGGGTGGGAGAGAGTGAACGAGAGGGAGTGAGAGAGGAAGGGAGAGAGAGGGATATGGAGGGAAGGGAGAGAAGAAGAGAGGGATGGAGAGAGAAAGGGTAGGAGAGAGCGAGAGGGGGAGAGATAGAGAGAGTGAGAGAGAGAGAGAGGGAGAGGGAGAGAAATGGAGAGAGGGGCGAGAGAGGGGGAAGAGAGCAAAAGGGAAAGAGAGATGGAGAAAGAGAGGGAGTATAGAGAGACAAGGATAGACAAGGTGAAAGGTAGAGGGAGAAAGGGGAGGGACAAAGAGAGGAGGGATAGATAAGAGAATGGGTGAGAAGAGAGAGATAAAGAAGAAAGGAGGTGGGGAGAGGGGGAGAGAGGGGGAAGGGAAAGAAGGGGAAAAAGGGAGAGGGAAAGGAGGAGAGAAAAAGAGGGAGGGAGAGGGAGAGAGAAAGAGAGAGGGAGGGAGAGAGAGAGGAAGAAAAAAGGAAGAGAGATAGAGACGAGATAAAGGAAGAGAGGGAGAGTGAGGAAGGGCGAGAGAGTGGGAGAGGGGGTGAACAAGAGAGCGAGAGAGAGATAAAGAAAATGAGAGAGAGAGAGAAAGAAAGAGAGTGAAATAAGGGATAGGGAGAGAGAAGAAGAGGGAGAGAGAAAGGGAGATAGAGCGAGCAAGGGAGAGGGAGAGGGAAAAGGAGAGAGGGAAGGAGAAAGAGGGAGAGAGGGAGGGCGAGAGGGAAAGGGAAAGCGGGGAGAGAGAGGAAAGGAGAGGGAGAGGGAGTGGGAGAGAGGGATAAAGAGAGGGAGAGGAGGGAGAGAGATAGGGATAGAGAGATAAGGAGAGAGAGGGGGCGTAAGAGGGAGAGGGAGAGAGCATAGGATAAAGAAGGAGGGAGAGGGAGGGAAGGTTGAGTGAGAGGGAGAGAGGGAGATTGAGAGATGGGGAGGTAGAGAGACTAATAAAAGGAGGGATGGAGAGGCAGAAAGAGGAAGGAGAGAGATAAAGAGAGAGGAGAGCGAAGGGGAGAAAGAGAGAGGAAAGTGAGAGAGAAAAAATAGAGAGACAAAGAGGGAGAGAATGTGGGATAGGGGGAGAGAGGAGAGAGAGGGAGCAAGAGGGAAAGGGGTAGGAGAGAGAGAAGGATAGACAAAAAGAGAGACGAGAGGGAGATGGAGGAGAGAGAGGAAGAGAGAGGGACGGAGAGAGGGGGAGTGTAAGGGAGAGGGAGATCAAGAGAGAGGAAGAGAAAGGGAGAACGAGGGAGGGGGAGGGAGAAGAAGACAGGAAAGGAGAGAGAAGAGGAGAGAGAGAGATGGGGAGGGAGAGAGTGATAAAGAGAAGAGGAGAGGAGAGGAGAGAGAGTTTAATAAGGAGGGAGAGGGGGAGGGATAGGGAGGAGAGAGAGAGCGGGAGAGATATAAACACAAGAAGAGGGAAATGAGAGAGAGAGGGAAAGTCGAAGGGAGAGAGAGGGAGAGAGGGGGAGGGATAGAGTGATAAAGAGAAAAAGAGAGGAAGACGGAGAGAGAGTTTGATAGGGAGGGAGAGGGGGAGGGATAGGGAGGAGAGAGAGTAGGAGAGATATAGAGAGAGGGAGGGGTAGAAAGTGAGAGAGAGGGAAAGAGAGGGAGGTAGAGAGGGAGAGAGAGGGAAAGAGAGGGAGGTGGAGAGGGAGAGAGAGGGAGAGATAGGGAGGAAGAAGGAGAAAGAGACAGAGAGATGGAGAGAGATAAGGAGAAAGATGGGGAGAAAAGAGAGAGGAAGAGAGAAAAAGGGAGAACGAGGAGGTAAAGAAGAGTGAAAAAGAGGTGAGAGAATGAGAGGAGGGAGAGAGAAGGGAGAGGGAGAGAGAGGGAGGAGCGGGGAGAGAGGTAGAGAAAGGGACCGGGAGAGAGGGAGAGGGAGAGAGGAAGGGAAGGAGAAGGAGAAAATGAGTAGGGGAGAGAGGAAGAGGGTTAGCGGAAGGAAAAGAGAGGGAGTGAGAGGGAAAAGAAATATGGGTTCGAGAGAGAAAGGGTAGAGGGAGGGAGAAGGTTGGGAGGAGAGATGGATAGAGGGAAAGGGAAAGGGAAAGGGGTGGTAGAGAGAGGGTGAGGGAGAGAGGAAGGGAGTGGGGGAGAGAGCGAGGGTGAGGGAGAGGGAGAGAGAGATAGAGAGTGAGAGAGAGAGGGAGAGGGATAAAGAGAGAAGAAGAGAGGGAGAGTGAGAGAGCAAGAGGGAGATCAAGGGAGGGAGAGATAGAGATAGGGTAAGGGAGAGATAGAGGGAGAGAGGGAGAGAGGGAGTTAATGGGGGAGAGAGAGGGGAAGAAAGAGAGAGAGATGAAGGAAGAAAGATAGAGAGGGTTAGAGAGAAGTAGAGGGGAAATTGAAAAAATGACATTGAGAGAGGTTGAGAGGGATATTGAGAGAGGGAGGAAATGAGGGAGGGAGAGCGGGTAAAGGGAGAGAGAGCGAGAGATAGAGGAAGGGAGAGAGAGGGGAAAGGGGGAAGGAGAACGAGACTTGGACGAATAAGGAGGGAGAAGAGTGGGAAGGAGAGAGAGAGGGAGGGGGAGAGAGGGAGGCGAAGAGTGAGAGAGAGATGGAGAAAGTAGGAGGGAGGGATGGGGAGAGATGGAGAAGGAAGGAGAGAGTGGGAGAGATAGTGATAGGGGAGAGGGAGAGAAAGAGATGGGGAGAGAAATAGGGAGAGGGAGAGATAGGAAAAGAGAGAGGGAGGGGAAGAGTGAGAGAAAGAGGGGGACGAGAGAGAGATAGAGGGGGAGAGAGAGAGGGAGGGGGAGAGTGAGAGAAAGAGGGGGATGAGAGAGAGATAGAGGGAGAGAGAGAGAGGGAGGGGGATGAGAGAGAGATAGAAGGAGAGAGAGAGAGGGAGAGGGAGGGAGAGAGAGGGAGAGGGATAGAGATGGAAAAAAGGGAGGGAGAGAGGGAAAAAGAGAAGATAGAGAGTTGGAAAGAGAGAGGGAGAGAGAGGTAGAGGGTGAGAGAGTGAGGGGAGAGAGAAATAGAGGGAGGGAGGGTAAGGGAGAGAGAAGGAGAAGAGGGAGAGGGAGAGTGAGAGAGATGGGGAGAACAAGGGAGAGGGAGTGAGAAAGAGAGTATGAGGTAGGGAGAAAGAGAGTTCAAAAGAGAGAGGAAAAGAGAGAGAGGGAGCAAAAAGGGAGAGAGACTAAGAGAGGGAGGGATAAGTAGAGGGGAATAGAGAGAGGGAGAGAGTGGGAGAGAGAGAAATAAAGGGAGAGAGATGAAGAGAAGAAAAAAGAAAGGGAGAAAGAGAAAAACAAAGGGCAAGGGAGATGGAGACAGAGGGAGAGAGGGATAAAAGAAGAGAGAGAGAGAGAGAATAGGAGGGAGGTAGGGAGAGGAGAGAGAAAGAGAGAGAAGTAGAGAGGGGGAGATGGGGAAAGACTAGGTGAAAGAGGGAGAGGAAGAGAGGGAGAGAAAGGATGGGAGAGAGGTAGGAGGGAGAGATAGGGAAAAAGGGAGTAAGAGAGAGGAAAATAAAGGGAGAGAGAGGTAGCACAAGATAGAAGGACAGAATGGGAGGGAGGGAGAGGAGATAGGGAAAGGGGGAGAGAGAAGAGAGGGAAAGTGAGAGAGGGAGAGAGAGATAGAGAGATAGTTAAGGAGAAAGAAAAAGTGAGAGTTGGAGAGGGAGGGAGAGAAATTGAGGGAGTGGGAGAGGGAGAGATAGGGAGAGATGATGAGTGAGAGAGTGAGTGAGAGGGAAAAGAGGGTAGAAGTAGGGTAGAGAGGGAGAGACAATGATGGATAGGGGAGAGAGCAAAAGAGGGAGACGAGAGGGATAAAAAGCAAGAGGGAGAGAAAGAGGAAGGGAGAGAGAGATGGAGATGGATAGAGAAAGAAATGGAGGGAGGGAGAGGGAGAGATAGGGAGAGAGAGAGGGGACAGAGAGAAAGCAAGAGGGAGAGGGAGGAGGAGAAAGGGAGAGATAGAGAGACATATGGAGATAGGGATTGAGAGAGATAGAAGGAGATAAAGAGAGAGAGTGGAAGAGAGAGGGAAAGAGAGAGGGCATGATAGAGAGGAAGAGAGAGTGAGAGGGAAACGAGAGATGGAGAGATAGAGGGAGAAGGAAAGAGAGGGCGATAGAGTGAGGTAGAGAGTAGGAGAAAGAGGGAGAGAAAGATAGGAAAGAGGGAAGGAGGGGGAGAAAGGGGGAGGAGTAGAGAGGGGAGAGAGAGATAGAGAGATAGTTAAGGAGAAAGAAAAAGTGAGAGTTGGAGAGGGAGGGAGAGAAATTGAGGGAGTGGGAGAGGGAGAGATAGGGAGAGATGATGAGTGAGAGAGTGAGTGAGAG
Source organism: Dovyalis caffra (assembly GCA_963924115.1). Classification (NCBI taxonomy): domain Eukaryota; kingdom Viridiplantae; phylum Streptophyta; class Magnoliopsida; order Malpighiales; family Salicaceae; genus Dovyalis; species Dovyalis caffra. The sequence continues at coordinate 1,108,167 of CAWUPB010001189.1, forward strand.
GGAAAAAGAGGGTAGAAGTAGGGTAGAGAGGGAGAGACAATGATGGATAGGGGAGAGAGCAAAAGAGGGAGACAGAGGGATAAAAAGCAAGAGGGAGAGAAAGATAGGAAAGAGGGAAGGAGGGGAGAAAGGGGGAGGAGTAGAGAGTGGGAGGGAGAAGGTGAGATAGAGAGAGAGAGTGAGGGGGAGGGAAAAGAGAGAGAGAGATGGAGAAGGAGAGAAAGAAAAAGGTAGTAGGAGATAGAGCTTGGAAGAGGAAAAAAGAGGGTGAGAGCAAGAGAGAGGGGGAGGGAAAGGGAAAGATGGTGAGAGTAAGAGAAAGGGGGATGGAAAGGCAAAGAGAGAGAGAGATTATGAGCTGGAGGCAAAGGGAGAGAGAAGGATAGGGATAGAGAGAGTGTGGGATAGAGGAAGACAAGAAGAGGAAGAGAGAGGGAGAGAGAGGGTGAGAGAGAGAGTGGGGGAGCGAGAGAGAGGGAGAGTGAGAGAGAGGGATTGGGAAGGAGAGAGATAGAGAGAGCGATAAAGAGAGTTAGGGAGGGTGATTGAGAGAGAAAGAGAAGGAAAAGGAGAGAAAGAGTAAGAGAGAGAAAGGTGAAAGATGGAAAGACGAAAATGATAGGCGAAAGAAAGAGAGGGAGATAGACGGAAGGGGAGAAAGGGAGAGGGAGAGAGAAGGACGGATGGAAAGAGAGTGAGGGAGAGGGAAAAAAGGGAGAGAGGGAGAAGGAGAGAAAAAGAGAGGGAGAAGGAGAGGAAGAGAACGTGTGAAAGGGAGGGAGAGGGAAAGTAAGAGGGAAGGAAAGGGAAAGGGAAAGGGGAGAGAGAGGGAGAGAGAGATGGAGGTTGAGGGAGAGGAAGGGAGAGAGGAACAGAGAGGGAAAGGGATAGAGGGGAGTGAGGGATAGAGAATGACATGGAAAGAGAGAGAAGGGGAGAAAGGAAATGAAGGAGAGAGAGGGAGTGAGAATGGGAGAGCTAGAGAGAGGAAAAGAGGGAGAGATAAAGAAATAAGGAGTGATAAAGGGAGAGAAGGAGAAAGATAGAGAGAGGGAGTGTGAGATAGAGAGAGAAAGGTAGACAAAGAAAGGGAAAGAAAGAGAGAGGGAGGGAGGGAGAAAGGAAAAAATGAGAGGGAGAGAGTGAAAGGAGAGAGGGAAAGAAGGAGATGCGAGAGAGAAGGAGGGAATAAGAGGGAGAAAAGGAGAGAGGGCGAAAGAGAGAGAGAGAATCGAAAGGGGAGAGAGAAAAGGAGAGAGGAGGAGGGAGAGAGGAAAAAAGGAGAGGGAGGGAGAGAGAAAGAGATAGGGGAGAGAGAGGAAGAGAGGAAGGAGAGAGAGTGAAGGAGAGAGGGAAGAAAATGTAGAGAGGGAGAGACGCATAGAGATTCATTGAATGACGGAGAGAGATTAGGAAGAGAGGAATAGAGGGAATGAGGTAGAAGGATAGATGAAGACGGATAAAGAGAGGGTGAGGGAGAGAGGGAGAGAGAGAGAGAGAGGAGCGTGGAGATAGAGAAGAGATGGAGAGAGAGAGAGGGAAAAGGATAACGTAGTTATCTTGGTGAAAAGGAACACGGATTGAGCAAGTATGAAGTACAAGTAGTGAATTTTGAGTGACCGAGTGAATTACAAGGGAAAATACACGCCTATGTGGGAGGCCATGTAGAGAGAGAGAGAGAGGGAGGTAGAGTTATAGAGAAAAAGAGAGAGGGAGGGAGTTGGATAGAGAGAAGAAGAGAGGGAGAGGGAAAGAGAGAGGTAAATGGAGAGAGAAGAAGGGGGATTAAGGGAGAGAGAACGAGCGAGAGAGAGAGAGGAAAGAGAGGGAGACGAGTATGGGTGGGGGAGAGAGACAAAGAGAGAAGGAGAAAGAAAGGGAGGGAGAGTGGGAGGTAGGGGAGAGAGGGAGTGACAAAGAGGGATAGAGAGAGAGGCCAAGAGAGGCAGAGAAAGAAAGAAGGTGAGAGAGGGAGAGAGAGGTAAATAGGTCGAAATAGTGTGGGTTAGAGAGAGAGAAGGAGTAGGAGAGGGAGGGAGAGAGGTAGAGAGGAATAAAAAGAGGGAGAGAGGGTAAGGGATAGAGGGAGATGGGGAGAGGGAGAGGGAAAGAGGGTGGGGAGCGAATGAAGAGAGAGAAAGGGAAGAGGGAGAGTGGGAGGGAGGGAGTGAGGTAGAAGGAGATAGAGGAAAAGAGTGAGAGAAAATGAGAGATGGAAAAGGATAAAGAGAAAGGCAGAGAGGAGGAGAAGGAGAGAGGGAGAGAGAGATGTAATGGGAGATACATAAAGAGAAAAGAGGAGAAAGATAAAGAGGAAAGAACGAGTGAGAGAGTGTGACGGGTAGAGAGAGAAGAAGAGTGAGAGAGAGAGAGAGGGGTAGGGATGGAAGGAGGGAGGGAGAGTGTGGGAGAGGGAGGGAGAGAGAGTGGGAGAGGGATAAAGAAACGGAGTGAGGTAGGGAGTGAGAAAGAGAAAGGGAGAGACGTAAGGAATGAGAAAGAGAAAGGGAGAGAGGTAGGGAGAGGGAGAGAGAGGGAGAGGGAGGGGGAGAGGGGAGGTAAAGAGAGGGAGAAAGAGGGGGAAGGAGAGGTACAAAGAGAGGGAGAGGGAGAGATGGAAGGAGAGTGATAGAGAGAGGGAGTGAAGGAGAGGAAGGGAGAGAGGAAGAGGGCGGTAGGGAAGGAGAGGGAGTGGGAAAGGGATATAAAGATGGAAAAAGATAAAGGAGAGGGAGAGACATAGTGGGAAAAATTAGGAGCAAGGGAGCGAGGAAGAGAGAACAAGAGGGAGAGAGAGAGAGGGAGAGGGTGGGAGAGGGAGAGAGGGAAGGAGAGGGAGTAGGAGAGGGAGTGTGGGGGGAGTGAAAAGAGAGAATAAGAGAGGGAGGGAGTGTGAGAGAAAGGGAGGGAAAGTGAGAGGAGAAAAGAGAGGGAGAGGGAGGGAGAGAGAGAGAGGAAGAGAGGGAGGGAGGGAGAGAGGGAGGGAGAGTGGGAGAGAGAGGGAAGGAGGGGGAGAGGAAGAGGGAGAGAGAGTGGAAGAGAGAGGGGAGAGAGAGAATGAGAGGGAAAGAGGGAAGGAGAGAGAAAAAGGAGATAGAGAGTGGGAGAGAGAGAGAAGAGAGGGAGAAGAAGAGGGAGAGAGAGTGGAAGAGAGAAGGAGAGAGAGAGAAAGAGAGGGAAAAAGGGAGGAAAGAGAAAAGGAGATGGAGAGTGGGAGAGAGAGGGAGAGAATGAGAGGGAGATAGAGATAGAGGGAGTGAGAAAGGGAAAGGGATGTATAGAAAGGGATAGAGAGAGAGAGGGAAAGAGAGAGAGAAAGGAGAGAGAATTCAAAAGAAGTGGAGATAATTTTAAAGAGGGAGGGAGATGGAGAGTCGAAGAGAGAATGAGAGAATGAGAGGGAGATAGAGATAGAGGGAGAGAGAAAAGGGGAGAGGGAGTGATAGAAAAGGATAGATAGGGAGAGAGGAAGGAGAGAGAATTCAAAAGCATGAGAGAGAGGGAAAGGGAGGGGAGAGAATTTGAAGGAAGGGAGAGAATTCAAAAGCCTTTCTCTCCCTTCCCCTCCCTTTCCCCTCTTAATCCCTCCCTCTACCTCTCCCTCTCCCTCTATCCCTCCCTCTATCTCTCTCCCCTCTTTTTGCCACCCTTTTTCTCTCTCCCTTTCCCTCTCTCATCCCTCTTTTTTCTCTCTCTCCCTCCATCTATCTATCCCTTTCTCTCCCTCCTTCTCCCACTCTCTCCCCTCTCACTTTCACTCACTCTTTTCTCTCTCTTTCTCTCTATCTCTCTATCCCTTCTTCCCTCTCCCTCTCTCCCTCTTCCTTTCTCTCTTCCTCTCTCCATCTCTTTCACTTCACCTCTCACTTTCTCTCCCTTTCACTCCTTCTATCCCTCTCTTTCTCTCTCCCTCCCTCCATCTCTCTCCCCCTCTCTTCCTACCCTTTCTATCTCTCCCTCTCCTTATCTCTTCCCTTTTTCTCTCTCTCCCTCTATCCGTCCCTTTCTCTTCCTCCTTCTCTCACTCTCTCCCCCATTTGACTCACTCTCTTTCTCTCTCTTTCACTCTCTTTATCTCTTCTTCCCTCTCCTTTTCTCCCCTTCCTTACTCCCTCCCTCTTTCTCTCTCTCTCACTTCAACTCTCACTTTCTCTCCTTTTCACTCCTTCTCTCTCCCTCCCTCTCCCCTTCTCTCCCTCCCCCTTTATCTCTCTCGTCTCCCTCCCTCCTTCCGTCTCCCCGCCTCGCTCTTTCTCAAACTCTCTCTCTCTCCCTCTCTCTTTCTTTCCCTTCCATTTATCTCTCTCTCCCTCCCTCCCTCTCCCTCCCTCCCTCTCTTTCTCTCTATTTCTTTCCCACTCAATTTATCTCTCTCTCCCTCCCTCCCTCTCCCTTCCTTTCTCAATCCCTTAATGTCTCTCTCACCGTCTCTCTCTTCCTCCCTCTCCCTCTCTCCCTCTTCCTCTCTCTCCCTCTTTCTCTCTCTCCGTCCTACCAACTCCCTCTCCCTCTCCCTCTCCCACCATGTCCCTCTCTCTCCCTCTCTACCTTTTATCTCTCTCCTTCTCTCTCCCTCACTATATTTCCCTCTCCTCCCTCCCTTCATATCTCTCTCGTTCCCTCCCTCCCACTCCCACCATGTCCCTCTCTCTCCCTCCATCCTTATGTCTCCCCCACCCTCTCTCCCTCTCTCCCCTCTCTTTCCCTCTCCTTCCTCACCACTCCCTCTCACTCCCTCCTTTTTTCTCTCACTCTTTCCCTCTCTCACACTCCATCTCTCTCATTCTCTCTTGCCCTCTCTTATCCTTAGTCTCTCATACCCCTTTGCCTCTCTCTCACTCTCCCTCTCCCTCTTGCTCCTTCCCTCTCTCCCTTTCTTTTACTTTTCCTCTTTCTCTTTCTCTCCTTCTCTCTCTTTCTCACTCCATCTATTTCCCTCTATAACTCCTTATCTCTCTTTTTCTCTCTTTTTCTCTCTCCATCTTTTTCCTCACTCCCTCTCTACCTCTCTCCCTCTCTACCTCACCCTCTCTCCCTCTCTAACTCCTTCCCTCTCTACCTCACCCTCTCTCCCTTCTTTTTCTCTTTCTCTCTCTACTCTCTCTTCCCCACTCTTTCTTTTTCCCTCTTTCACTCCTTGTCTCTCTCCTTTTCTCCCTTTCCCTCATCTTTTCTCTCTCCCCCTCTCATTTTCTACCTCTCTCCCCTCTCTCTCTCCCTCTCTCTCCCTCCCTCCATCTCTTTCTCTCCTCCTTCTTCTCTCTCCTACTCTCTCTCACTCTCCCTCTCTCTACCATGATCTCTTTCCCTCTCTCTCCCCCTCTTTCCTTTCTCTCCCTCGGTCACTCTTTCCCTCATGCCCTCCTTCCTTTTCCCTCCATCTCTCTCCCTCCCTCCCTCTCTATCCCCCTTCTCTCTCTTTCTCTCTCTCCTCCTCCTTTCTTTTTCTCCCTCGGTCACTCCTTCCCTCATGCTCTCCTTCCTTCTCCCTCTATCTCTCTCCCTCCCTTCCTCTCTATCCCCCTTCTCTCTTTTTCTCTCTCTCCCTTTCTCCTTTTCACTCCCTCATGCTTTTTTTCTCACTCTTTCTCCCTTATGATTTCTCCTCTCTCACCCCCTCGCCTCTCCTCCACTCTCTCCCACTCATTTCTTCTCTCTCTCACCCTCTCCTTCAATCTTATTCCCTCTCCCTTACTCTCTATTCTCACCCCTTCTCTCTCCCTTTCTCTCTCCCTCTCTTACTCTTGCTTTCCCTCTCTCTCCCTCTTTCTCCCTTAATCTCTCTCTCCTCCTCTCTCCCCCTATCCCTTTCTCACTCTCTCTCACTCTCCCTCTAGCTAACTCTCTCTCTCCTTCTCTCCCTATCTCTCTCCCTCTTTCTTTTTCTTCCCCTTTTCTCTCCATTCCTCTCCTTGACCTTCCTTTTCTCTCCCTCTCTCCCACTCTCTCATTCTCTCTCTCATTATCTCTCCTCCTTGCTCCCTCTCTCTTTCTCTCTCTCCCTCACTCCCTCTCTTCCTCTCTCTCCCTCTCTATCTCTCTCCATTTCTCACTCCTTCTCTCGGTCCCATTCCCTCTGTTTCTCTCATTCCCTTTCTCTCCCTCCCTCTTCCTCTCCTCTTCTCTCACTCTCTCCTACTCTCTATCTCTCCACCTCCCCCTCTCTCCCTATCCCCTTATCCCCTCTCTCTCTCTTATGGCCTCTCGCTCTCTCTCCCTTACCTTCTCATTCTTTCCCCTCTCTCTCCTCTTCCCTCTCTCACTCTCCCTTTCCCTCTCTTACCTACTCTATCTCACCGTCCCTCCCTTTCTCCCTATCTTTTTCCCTCTCCCAATCTCTATCCCCCCTCTCTATCTCTCATTCCCTCTTTACCTCTCTCTCCATCACTCATCCTCCCTCTTTCCCTCTCTTTCTCCCTTATTCTCCCTCTCTTCCTCTGTCTCTCCCCTTCCTCCCTCTCTCTCCCTCTCCTTCCCTCTCTACCTCTCCCTCCCTTCCTCTCTCCAACTCTCCCTAACACATTCCGACTCTCTCCTATCTCTCTTTCTCTTCCTTGCCATCTTCCCCTTCCTCTTAATCTACTCCTCTCTCTCTTTCTCCCTCTTACTTTTCCCCTCTCCCCCTCTCTCCCTCCCATTCCCTCCCTCTCCCCCTCTCTCCCTCCCACTCCCTCCCTCTCTCCTCTTTATCTCCCTCTCTCCCTCCCTCCTTTTCTTTATCTCTCTCACTCCCTTCCCCTCTCCCTATCTTTACCTTCCTTCATTCCCTCTCTCATTCTCTTTTGCCCTCCCTCTTTCTCATTGTCCACCTCTCTCTCTTTCTCTCTCCCGGTCTCTTTCTCCCTTTCCCTTGCTACCCCTCTCTCCCATTGTCCCTACATCTCCCTCTCTCCATCTCTCTTCTCCATCATTCCCTCTTTCCCACTCACCCTTCCTCTCTTATCTCTCCCTCTTTCTTATTCCTTCTCTCTCCTTTCCCTCTCTCTGTCCCTCTCTCCTCCCCTCTTCCTCTCTTACTCTCTCTCCCACTCTCTTCCTTCCCCACTCCTTTTATCCATCTTTCTCTCCTTTCTTTTTTCTTCCCCTCTCTCTCTTTCTATATCTTTCTCCCACTTCCTCCTACTCCCTCTCTCGCTAATATGGCCCTTTCTCTCTCTCATCCCTCTCTCCCTCTCTCTTCGTCTCTCCATCTATCTCTTACCCTCTCTCCTTCCTCTCCTTCTCTTCCTCCCTCTCTCCCTTCCTCTCTCACTCTTCCTCTCCCCCTTCTCTATCTCCCTCTCTCCCCTCCCTCTCTTTGTCTCTCCCCTTCCCTCCTTTTCTCTTCATCTCTATATTCCTTCATTCCCTCTACTCTTCTCTCTTGCTCTCCCTCTCTCTCCTATCCCCTCTCCCTCTTACGTTATTGCTCCTTCCCTTATTTCCTTTTCTTCTTCTCTCTCCCTCTATCTCCCTAACTCTCCTCTCTCTCCCTCTCCCTCTCCATCCCTGTCTCCCTCTCTTTCTTTCTATCTTTATCCTTGTCTATGTATCTCTTCCTCTCTCTATCTCTCTCTCCCTCTCTTCCTCTCTCATTCCCTCTCTTCGTATATCTCTCTCCCTATCTTACCCTCTTTTTCTATCTCCATCTTTTTTCTCCCACTCTCTATCTCTCTCTCTCTTTATCTCGTATTTTTCTCTCATTTTCCCTCTCTCCCTATAATTCTCTCTCCCCTATCTCCCTTCCTCCTTCTCTCTCATCCTCTCACTCTCCCTCTCCCCTCTCTCTATAACTCTGTCTCCCCTCCCTCTCTCCCTCTCCCTTTCTCTATCCACTCTCTCTCTCTTTCTCTATCTTCCTCTCTCTCTCTCCTTTGTTCCCTTTCTCTCTCCCCCTCACTCTCTCTCCTTCTCTCGCTATCTCTATCTCCCTCTCTCCTCTTCCCTTTTCTTTCTCCCCTTCCTTTTTTCCCTTCCTCTGTCTCTCTCCCTCTTCCTCTCCCCTCTCTCACTATCTCTCTCTCTCATTCCATCTCTTTCATTTCTCTCTCTTATTCTTCCATTCTCCCTCTCTCTCCCTTTCTTCATTCCCCTCTCTTTTCCCCCTCTCTCCCTCTCTCCTTCTCTCTCACTCACTCGTTATTCCTTCTCTCTCCCTCCCTCTATCTCCCTCCCTCTATCTCCCTTTGTCTCTTTCTCTCCCTCCCCTTATTTATCTCTCCTTCTCTCTCCTTTTCTCTCCCTATCTCTCCCTTAACCTCTCTTTTGCTCCCATTCCTTCTCTATATCTCCCTCTTTCTCACTCTCCATACCTTTCTCCCCCTCCCTCTCAATCTCCTCATCTCTCTTCCTTCATCCATGCTCTCCTTCTCTCTCTTTCTCTATTTCTCTCCCAATCTCTCTCTCTCCCTCTCACAACCCCTCTCTCATTTCTCCCCCATGCTTTCTCCCTTGCTCTTGCCCTCCCTATCCCTACCTCTCCCTCTCCCTATTTCTCTCTTCCTTCATTCCCTCTCTCTCGCTTTTTCTTTCTCACTCTTTCTCACTCTCTCCCTCTCTCCTAATCTCTCCCTCTCTCTCGTTCTCTTTCTCCCTCCCTTTCTTCCCTAATCTCTCTCCCTCTCTCTCTCCCCTACCTCTCTCCCTCACCTCCTCCTCACTCCTTCTTTCTTGTCCCTCCATCTCCCTCTCTCTCTCTACCTCCTTTTTCCTCTCCCCCTTTCTATCCCTCATTCCCTCTCTCTTAGTCTCTCTCTCCCTCTCCCTCACTCTCCCCCTATCTCTTTCTCTTTATCTCTTCCTCCCTCACTCTCTTTCCCTTCCTCTCCCCTCTCTACCTTACTCTCTACCTCTCTCTCCCACATTCTCACTCTATCCCTCTCTCTTTCATTTCCTCTCTCTCCCTTCTCTCTTTATCTCCTTTCTTTTTTCTTCCCCTCTCTCTCTTTCTATATCTTTCTCCCACTTCCTCCTACTCCCTCTCTCGCTAATATGGCCCTTTCTCTCTCTCATCCCTCTCTCCCTCTCTCTTCGTCTCTCCATCTATCTCTCACCCTCTCTCCTTCCTCTCCTTCTCTTTCTCCCTCTCTCCCTTCCTCTCTCACTCTTCCTCTCCCCCTTCTCTATCTCCCTCTACCTCCCTCACCCCTTCTCTATCTCTTATTCCCTCTCTCCCCCTCTCCCTTTCTCTCTCTCTCCTTCTCCCTCTATCCAGCCTCTCTCCCTCCCTCTAATGAACTATCCGCCTCTCGCTCTTACCCTCTCTCTCTTCCCCCCACTCCTCCCCTTCTTCTCCCTCTCTCCTCTCTCATTCCTTCTCTCTCCCTACACTCTCCGACCTCTCACTTAATCCCTCTCCCTCTCCCTATCTATCTCTTCCTTTATTCCTTCTCTCTCCTTATCCCTCTCTTGCCTTCTCCCTCTCTCTCCCTCTCGTTCTTCCCCTTTCTCTTTTCCCCCTCTTCCCCTCCTTCTCTATGTCCCCTCTCTCTCATTCCCTTTCTCTTCCTACCCCTCTCCTAACTCTTGCTACGTCCCTTTCTTTCCCACACTCTCTCTTCCTCTCTCTCTCTCTATATCTCTTCTTCTTTTTTCATCCCTTTCCCTCCTCTCCCTCTACCTCTCCCTCTCCCTCTCCTCCCCCTCTCTCCCTCTCTCTCCACCTTTTTGCCTCTCTCTCCATTTCTCACTCCCTCTTTCTCCCTCTCTCTCCTTTGCTCTCTTGCTCTTCCTCTCTCTCTATCTCTCCCTCCCTCTCACTCTCTCTCACACCCTTCCCTCTCTCCCCCTCTCTCTCCCTATCTCTCTCTCTTCCTCACACCTCTCTCTCCCTATCTCTCTCTCTTCCTCACACCTCTCTCTTCCCCTTTTCCTCTCCCTCTCTCTTTATCTCCCTCTTTCTCCTTTCCTCTCTATCCCTCTCTCTCCCTATCGCTCTTTATCCTATTTTTTTCTATATCTCTCCCTCTCTCCCTCTTATCAGCTCTCTCCCTCCCTCTACCACTCTCTTTCCCCTCTCTTTTTCTAGGTCCTTCTTACACTTCCCCTATTCTCTCTCCCTCTCTCCTTCCCTTTCTCTCTCTCTCCATATCTCTTTCCTCCTTCATTCCTACTTTCGTTCTCCCTACCTCTCCCATCTCTTTCTATCCCTCCCTCTCTCTCATCTCCCTCACTCTCCCTCTTCCTTCATCCCTCTACCTCTCTCCCTCTACTTCTTTCTCACTCTCTTCATCTCTCCCTCCTTCTCTCTCTCTCGTCTATACCCCTTGCTCTCTCCCTCCCTTTCCCTCTCTCTTCCTCTCCCCCTCTTGATCTCTCATTTTCTGTCTCCCTCTCCCTCTCCCTCACTCTCTCCTTTCCTTTCTCACACTCTCTCTTTCTCTCTCCTCCCTCTCTCTTGCTTTCCCTCTCTCTCTCCCCTTTCTCTTTTTCCTTCTTTCTCTTCTCCTTGTCCCCCTATCTCACCCTCTCCCTCTCTACCTCTCATTCTTTATCTCTCTCCCTCCGGATCTCTCCCTCTCCCTTTTTCCCTCTCTCTCACACTATCTCCCTTTTTCCTCCCTATCTCACTCTCCCTTCCTCTTTCTCTTTCTCTCCCTCTCTCTCACTCTTTTCCACTCTCTCCCTCATACTTTCTCCCTCCCATTTCCTCTATCTTTCACCCTTGATCTCTTCCTTCCTCTTACCCTCTCTCTTTCTCCTTTTCCCTCTCCCCATCTTTCTCTTTCTTTATTTCCTATCTCTCTTTCCCTCTCTCTCCCTCTCCCTCTCTCTCCATCTCCTTTTATATCTCTCCCGGTCGCTCCCTTTATCTCTCTCCCTCTCTCTTGCTCACCCTCCCAATCTCTCCCTCTTTCTATACCTCTCTCTCCCTCTCCCTCTCCCTCTTTCTCCCTCTCTCTCCCTCACCTTTCTATACCACTTTCTCTCTCCCACCATCTCTCCTTCTCTCTCTCCCTCTCTCTTCCTCCATATCCCTCTCTTCCTATCTCCCTCCCTCCCTCTCTATCTTGCCCTCTCATTCACTCCCTCTCTCTCTCCTCTCACTCCCTATCCTTCTCTCCCTTTCTCTCCCTCACTCCCTCTTACTCCCCTCTCTCTCTCTCTTTGTAACTCTTTCATCCATTCCCACACTTCCTAACTCTCCCACTCCCTCTTTCCTTCTCTCATATTTGTCTCTCTCTCCCCCTCCATCCCTCTCCCTCTCTCTCCCCATCACTCTCACTTTCTCCATCTCTCTCTCCCACCCTCTCCCTACCCCTCTTAATCCATCCCTCTCTCCTTTCTCTCCTACTCTCCTCTCTATTTATCCCTCTCTCCCTCCCTTCCTCACTTTCTCTCTAGCTCCCTCCCTCTTTCTCTCTCACACTCTCAATCTCTCCCCTTCCTCTCTCTCTCTAACTCTTCCTCTCCCACACTCTATCATTTTTTCCTATCTTCCACTCTCTCCCTCCCTCTCCCTTTCCCTCTCTCCCTTTCCCTCTTACTCACACTCTCTATATTTCCCTATCCCTCCCTCCCTCATTCTCTTTATCTCTCCCTTGCTCTCTCTCCCTCTCTCTCCTATCTTCTCCCTCTCCCTTCACTCTCTCTCTCCCATTCTATCTCTCTCCCTCTTTCTCTTTCTCTCCCATCCTTTCGCTCATTTTCCCATTCTCTACCCCCTCTCCTCTCTCACTCTCATACTCTATCTCTATCTCTCTCTATCAATCCCTCTCCCTCCACCTCTATCCCTCTCTCTATCTCTCTCTCCCCTCTTCGTTTCCTTTTTTCCCTTTATCTCCCTCCCTTTCTCTCCATCTCACTCTCTCTCCCTCTCTCCCTCTCTCCCAATCTCTACCTCTCTGTCCCCTCTCTCCCCCACACTTTCTCCCTCCCTCTTCCTCTTTCTCTCCCCCTCTATCCCTCCCTTTATTTCCCTCTCCCTATCTCTCTTCCTTCATTCCTTCTCCCCATCTCCCTCTCCTCTATCTTTCCTTCTCTTCCCCACTCCCCTTACTTCTTTCCCTCTGTCTCTCTATTTCCCTCTTTCTTGCTCTCTCTCCACTCTCCCTCTCGCCTCTCTTTTTTCCTTCTCTAAAGAGTAAAGGAGAGAGAGGGAGATAAAAAAGGAGAAAGGGTAAGATAGGGAAGAAGAGGCAGAGAGAGGGAGCGGGAGAGATAGGAGGGAAAGAAAGGGAGAGAGGGAGGGAGATGGAGAAAATGAAGGATAGGGACAGAGAGAATGGGAGAGAAAACATCGAGAAAGGGAGATGATAAGGGAGAGAGGAAGAGAGAGAGGGAGAGAGAGGGAATGGGAGAGAAAGAAATAGAGGCAGAGAGAGGAAGAAAGATAAGGAGTAAGATAGTAGGAGAGAGAACTAGAGACGAGGGAGAGGATAAGGAAGAAGAGAAAGAGAGGGAGAGAGGGAGAGAGGGAGAGAGGGAGAGAGAGGGAATGAGAGAGAAAAAATAGAGGTAGAGAGAGGAAAGAGATAGGGAGAGAGAGATAGTGAGAGGTAAGGAGAGAAGAAGAAAGAGAGGGATAGAGAGAGGGAAAGATAAGGAGAAGGAGGTTAAGTGGGAGAAGGGAGAAGGGAGAGAGAGAGAGAGAGAGGGAGAGAGGGAAGGAGATAGAAGAGGGAGGTAGAGAGTGAGAGAGGGGGATGAAATAAGGAAGGGAGGGGGATAGAGAGAGGGAGAGGGAGGGGGAGAGGCTAAGGGAGGGGGAGGGAAAGGGAGAGGGAGAGGGAAAGGGAGAGAGAGTGAGAGGGAGAGAGGATGAGGGAGGGATAGGGATAGGTGGAGAGAGAGGGAGGGAGAGGAAGAGAGAAGGATAGAGAGATGAAAAGAGAGAGTAAGGAAGAGAAAGAGGTAAGGAGAAGATGAGAGAGAGGGAGAGGGAAAGAGAGAGAGGAAGAGAGAGGAATAGAGTGAGAGAAAAAAAGGGATAAAGATGGGGAGAGAAGGAGAGAAAAGGAGAGGGAGAGAAAGGAAAAGAGGAAAATAGAGAAACTAAGAGAGGGAGAGGGGAGGGAGAAATGGAAAGAGGAAGGAGAGGGAGAGAATGAGAGTGAGAGCGAAAGGGAGGGAGGTAGACTACGAGGAGGAGTGAGAGAAAAAGTGAGTGCAAGAGAGAAAGAGAGGGAGAGAGAGGAAGAAAGAGTGAGAGAGTGGGAGAGAGCAATAGAGAAGGAGAGGGAGAGAAGGAGAGAGCGAGAGAGAGCGAGAGGGAGATGGGTAAAGAGAGAGCAAGTAAGAGAGAACGAGAGAGGAGTGAAGTGGAGAGAGGGACAAAAAGAAGGATGAGTGCAAAAAGGAGTGAAGGAGGGAAGGAGGGAGATGGAGGGAGAGAGGGAGCGAGGGAGAGAGAAGAGGAGAAAGAGAAAAGGAGAAAGAGGGAGGGAGAGTGTGAGGCATAAAAAGAGAGGGATATAGATGGAGAGAGGGAGAAAGAGTGATACGGAGAGAGGGAGTGCAAAGGAGCTAGAGAGGGAGGAAGAGAGTGATAGATCGGGAGAGAGAGAGAGAGAGGCAAGAAAATGAGAGATGGGGAGACAAAAAGAGATATGGTGGAAAAGGGAGAGATGGAGGAAGAAAGAAGGATAAAGGAGGGGGAGATGACGAGAGAGGGAGAGAGGGATAGGGAGAGAGAGGAAAGAGAGAGGTAGAGAAAGAGGGTGTAGTGCCCCTAGCTCCCTTACCAATTCCCTAAAAGGTGTGGCTAGGTTTGCTACGTTAAGACTAAATTCCGACTAATTCCTATAACACATAATCATAAATAAACAAATTATTAAGTAATGGAGTGCATACAATAAAATTTACATAACATTGATAACTATGGCCATAGGAATTACAAAATATTTAAAATGCCATTTGCCCACAAATAGACATCATACCCCTTAATTATAAACAAAAGAGATTTCTACATTCTCGGGTGACACATGAGCCTCTTTTTAGTAAGAACTCCGTAGCATCCTCAACTAAAGTATCTTTGCTCTTAGTCGTTACACCACACATTTACAACAAAAGAATGAGCCAAAGCTCGGTAAGTAGGGTGATGCACATGATATACGAGTGCTTTCTTATTACTCTGCCTTCCCATATCAATTTTAATTTGGGTACCCTAAGTATTAGTAAGTCTAGTCTATTTCCATCTCTTAGAGATTGTCGAATCACCTACCGCTAGCAATGGAATTATCCCTCATTGTAGTACATGATTAGTGAAATTATCCATCGCCTAACGGTGTAATCAATAAAGCACGAACACATCTTCATTACTAATACTCCTATTAATCCAATTCAGTTACCAAGCCCCATCAATTCTCCATCCAAGGATTTTCTCAATTCAATCTACCCCCGAATGCACATGATGCACATGATGTTTTAGTTATCACATTCAACGAATCGAGGTACCAAACCCTACATTTTCTTACCATTCTTGAAATTCGATTCACATATAGGAAATTTCATATGTATTTTGTATACATTACACAAGGTTCACTTATGGGAATCAATTACCACCATGTGGCAATGAGCACCCAATGCGTTTTACTTCACTCATAATTTACTTTCCTTTTGTGTTGTTGGTGACTATTATCGTAGGCTTCATCCTATACATTAGTATCGCTTAGTTAACATATATATTAACCCTAGGAACACATCTAAGGTGATTTCTTTACCCAAATCTCTAATTTGGCATTAATGGCTAAATTGAGCCCCTCATAAGTGTAAGCCATAAATTCTGATTTTTTTTTTTTTTTGGTAATTGGTCTGAAATTTCTTTTTATCCCTCATTACTATCCACACAAAACGAGTTACCATTAAGTTCTAGGGCATTGATTATATAAAAATACCAAAACCTTTCCTTTTCTACCACTTGGCCAAATGGGTTTCCTTAGAGGAAACCCTAGGAACTCATTCCCTTCTTCTCTTCCAATTTGTTTGTTCCAAGCCCACATCACCCATAAGTGATTCCTACTAAATTTTGGCCAATCCCTTTCATTCCTAACCAAACCCAACCATAATTATTTAAACAAACACAAAGCTTTATAAGCCCGATTGAATATACACACTCACCATTCCTCATATACTCCATACCAACAAACAAATACATGCCAAGCCAACCAAAAACAATTTCAAGAGTTTAAATTAACCACATTACGTAAATACTTGGAAGCAAAATTTATGGCATCAAATAAACCTACTTACGTAGTTTAAGTTTGCTAAAGATTTCCTAGCTTTTTCCCTTTTTCCTTCCTTCTTTCTTTCTTTTTCTTTCTTTTTCATTTTTCTCCCTTTATCTCAATTTCGTTTCTTTTCTTTTAGTGAGCTACGGTTTTTTTTTTCTAAAAAAATATCCAACCATGTAACTCTCTCTCACACTAATATACTCCACCTTTCCTCTCATTAATTAGTATAACATGTGTCTTAAGTTAACTTGCAAGGTGTAAAGTGATGGAGAAAAATTGGAAGCAAGGTGGCGGGTTCAATGGTCAAAGCTTGCTAGGTGTCAACAAATAGAATAATGGAGAAGCTTAGGTGCCCAACTTATAACTAAAATGGGTAACTAGACTAACCAAATTTCTAAGGTAGTTTGGTTACAATAATTTGGTGTTTCCTCTAAAAAATTTTGGCATTTCCTAAATGTTAAATTACTTTTTCTCACTTGTATGATATATTCTAAATATTTGTTAAGGGAAATAATTGATGACTACCAAATTACTCAAATATTTAATCCCAAAAGTGCTCACTTAAATGCCAATTATATTATTAATATCACATAAATTTACACTTGCATCTAGTATATATAATTATAGATATGCCAATATATATATAGGGTTAAAAATTTTGGCGAGAGTTACATTTCTCTCCCCTTAAAAGAAATTTCATCCTCAAAATTGGCTCATTCGAATAAATTCGGGTATTTATTTTTCATTTCTTCCTCTCGTTCCTAGGTCATTTCTTTAAGGTTGTGATTTTCTCACAAAACCTTAGCTAAGGTAATTTTTTTATTCCTTGGTTGTTTGACTTGTCTATCTAGAATCCGAATTGGTCTTTCCTCATATGTTAAATTTGGGGTCGGGTCGATGATGCTATCTCCAGAATCCGGCTAGGCTCTCCTATACATTTCCTTAACATGGACACATGAAATACATTATGTACTCCCGTCAAGGATGGCGGTAGTAATAGTCGATACGCCTTATCGCCTATTCAATCAAGTTATGTCAAACGATCTAATATATCGCATACTCAATTTTCCTTTTGTTCCAAATCATAGTATGCCTTTCGTTGGTGAAACCCTTAAGAAAACATAGTCACTAACTCGCAAAGTTCGGATTCTTTCTCCTCTTGTTGTCGTAGCTTTTCCGTCTACTTTGGGCCGTCTTCATCCATTAGCAAATCTTATCCGAGCACCTTAGTCATTTATTGCACCAATTCTAGCCCTAATAACTTTTTGTCCCCTACTTCATCCTAGTGTATTAGGGATCTACATCATCGTCCATACAAAGCTTCATAAGGAGTCATCCCGATTGATGATTGATACCTATTGTTATATGCAAACTCTACTAGTCGTAAATATTTCTCCCATTTCTCGGACCAATCTAGAACACACACTTGCAACATGTCTTCAAGAATCTAAATGATCCATTCGGATTATCCATCAATTTATGGATGGTAAGTCGTGTTGAAGTTTAGCATTGTTCCCACGACCCTATGTAAACTCTTCCGGAATATTAAGGTGAATCTAGGATCTTGATCCGACATGATTGAGATCGGGACCTCATGTAACCTCATAATTTCATCAATATACAACCGAGCATATTGGCTCGAGCTATAAGTAGTGTTAACTAGAAGGAAATGTGCCAATTTAGTCAATCTATCTATGATCACCCAAATAGCATCGACCCCTTTTCCGATCTTGGTAACCCCATGAAAAAAACCTTAGTTATATGCTCCCATTTCCATTCTAGAATTGCCAATTGTTTTAACCCTCCTATAGGTCTTTGATGCTCTTCCTTCAGCTTGTTCACGGATCCGACACCTCGCCACATAGCTCGCCACATCTTTCTTCATTCCTAACCACCAATAACATTGTTTTAAATCCTAATACATTTTAGTGCTCCCTCAATGTATTGAGTATGGGGACTTGTGTGACTCTCTCAATATTTCTTCCTTCAAGTCTACTTCCAAACGAACACATAATCTTTCCCTAAATTTGATCACTCCCTTTTCATCAATAACAAGGTTAGACTCCTTCCCAACCTCCACATTTTTCTTCCATTCCTTCGACCTTTCGTACGTTTGTTACCCTATTTAAACTCTTTCTTATAGAATCGGTTAGACTAATAAAGCCGACATGATGCTCCCATAGCCTAAGGTATTACCTCTAATTCTAGCTTCTATAAATCCCTTACTATCGGTAATTGAATTACTCGCATCATTGCTATCGATTTTTTACTTAAAGCATCAGCAACGACATTAGCCTTTCTCGGGTGGTAGTTGATTATGAAATTGTAGTCTTTCACCAACTTTAACCACCTTATTTGCCTCATGTTTAGCTCCTTCTATGTAAAGATATACCATAAACTATTATGGCCCATGTATATCTCACATTTTGCTCCATATAAACAATGTCTCTAGATTTTCAAGGGAAAGACTACCGCCACTAACTCTAGATCATGCATTGGATAATTCTGTTTGTGTTCCTTTAGTTGTCGTGAAGCATAGGCTATTACTCTTCCATTCTACATTAACATCGCTCCTAGTCCATTTTTAGAGGCATCACTATATACCATGAAGTTTTCAACTTCGGACGGAATGGTTAGTATTGGGGTCGTGACTAACATTCGTTTTAATTCTTGGAAGCTCTCCTCATAAACATCGTCCATTGAAACTTGATATTCTTTCTCATCGATTAGTAAGAGCCATTGCTATGTTAGAAAAGCCCTCAACAAATCTTTGATAATAATCGACCGGACCTAAGAAGCTTTGCACCTCTAACACATTCTTCAAGTTAGGTCAATTTTGAATAGCTTCTACCTTCTTTAGGTCCACTACTATTCCTTCCTTTGTCACCATTTGGCCTAAAAAGCTACTTGTTCTAGCCAAAAGTCACACTTCTTGAATTTTGCATACAATTGTTCTTCCCTTAGCATTTATAAAGTAGCTCTTAAATTCCTCTTATACTCCTCTTTACTTCTAGAATAAACTAAGATACCATCAATAAACACGATGAATAATTTATCCATAAACACTCTAAAGACTCGATACATCGAGTCTATAAGAGCATCTAGGGCGTTAGTCGACCTAAATGGCATTACTAGGAACTCATAGTGGTCATATCTTGTTCCGAATGCTATTTTCTTTGCATCTTTTGACCTTACCCTTAGTTGGTGATACCCCGATTGCAAATCTATTTTGGAGAATACTATCACACCATGCCATTGGTCAAATAAATCATCAATCTAGGGTAGTAGATACTTATTTTTTACTATTACCTAGTTCAAGTCTCGATAGTCAATACATAGCCTCGGACTACCATCTTTCCTCTTTACAAATAATACCGGAGCTCCCCAAGGTGAGGAACTAGGGCATATGAATCCCTTATCAAGTAAGTCCTATAACTCGCACCTTTAATTCTTTCAACTCAACTCGGGGCCATTTTGTAGGGAATCTTAGAAATCGACGTCGTGCCCCGTTCTAGATCAATCTTAAATTCTATCTCCCTTCTCGACGATAACTTTGTTAAGTCTTCTAGGAATACATCTAAGTACTCTCGCATTATCTCTATAACTTTCAGTTTCAAATTTTGTTCTACCTAGTTATCCACCACATGCGCTAGGTATCCATACATCCTTTTTCTAGCATCTCTCGAGCCTTTAAAGTTAAGATGGTCGGTACGGCTTGAAACTTCGAATCAACCTTAAATTATAACTATTGATTCCCGTGTAGTTCAAAAATTACCCTTCTACCTCGATAGTTTATAGTGGCACCATGCCTTGCGACCCAATCCATCCCTAAGATCGAATAAAAATCTTGAAGATCCAACACTATCGGATTAACCTCTAGACTTCTATCCTCAATCCGTATTGGACACTCTTTAACTATACATGTTGACTCCATAACTTCTTTAGAAGGGACAACTATAAGATACCCTACAGTTAATGTCTCGGGTTTGGCGCCTAGGCTTTTTACTAATGTTTTTGATATGAATGAATGTGTAGCACCGGAATCCATAAAAAAATTATTAATCAAGTCGAGATTGAGACATTACCGTAAATCACTCTCGTGTCTCTTCGGTTAGCCTTCTCTTGCATCATTGTATAAACTCAAGTAGGTACCCCTCCTAGTCCTAGTCTTTACACCTAGGGGTAGCTGTAGGATACGTGCCCTTACTTACGACATACATAGCAAGTCATTGTTTCCTATCGACACTATTCGGTATGGAACCTCCCACACTTACCGCATCGAGGTTGATTACTCATCGTCGTTCTTAACCGATTACTCGATATCAATCTAGAAGTGTATGGTGCTAGTTTGGTGGCTCGTGTATTTCCCGGTCCATTACCTCGATTAAAATTCCTAGGTGGGACTCGCCTCACTAGCCTAGACGAAGAGGCTTCAAATTTAAATGTTTTCCTCTTCTATTGTACTTTTTTTATGATCTCCCTCTAATACTCATCTTCCAACATTGCCTTGTCTACCATCTCTAGAAAGGTGTGGGTGGTCGACATCCGTACCATACTCTAAATGCTTAGGTATAACCTCGCTAAGAATCGATTCTTTTTCAAATTTCCATCCCTCGCAATGATCGGGATGAATATGCATCCTTGTTTAAACTTTTGCACATACTCACCCACAAACATACCATTTGGTTTTAATTCTAGAAATTCTTTAATTTTCCTAGCCCTCACATCTGCGGTAAAGTAATTATTGTAAAAGATCTCCTTAGACCCTTCTCATGTTAAAGTACGCACATCTACTCGTTAATCATGTGCTTTCCCACCATGTACGGGCATCTTTGGTTAGCATAAAGATAACGCATGACACTTGCTTATTATTGGAGAATTATAGGTACTCAAATATTGCTTCAAGGGACTTAATCCATTCTTTGGCTATATTTGATTAACATCCTCGACAAACTCTTAGGGATTCATTTTTTAAAATCTTTCCACTGTGTAATTCCTATACCGAGGCGAGAGGCTACTATTGCATAGCTAAGTGTCTGCCTCATTTGCTCCGCGTGGGTTTGTTATTGTTATTGCATCACTTGTTGTTGTTGTTGCATTATGTCTATCATACGATTCAAAGCTTCTTGTTGATTCCTATTATTATTATCGGAGGCCCCTTCTCCTCCTACTCGTATGGGATTCTTTCTTGCATGATTTAGCTTTGTACATGTTACATTCAAGTTAGTTTTAGTATTGAAATTATTTTTAATTACATGCATCACACAATATAAAGTATCCAAGAACATATAAAACTAAACATATCATAAATAACAAACATTCATATTGACAAACATAGTTATATCCAAAGATGTACATGCCATATTTACACTAAAAAAGGGCATTTCTAGTTACATCAAAAGGTGAATAAAGAAACTATGTCATACAATATGTTTCCCCCTAGTAATACCTCTATCTGTGTTGGATTAACATGATGGACACATCATGGAAAAGAGTATTCTAATCTCTACCAATCAATAGCGTCAACCAATGTGGTATGTACTATCTTATGAGCAAGGCTCAAAGGTAGACCCTAATTAGACATTAACCTAGTAAAGGTTCGCCTAACCTATATCAATTGGAAGTCTTGAATCAAGTTTCGATAAGAATTTTGATCTATCTCACTCTCCCGAAATCATCTAGTAACTACTAGTCTCTTGGTAGAAGAGTCCAACGTATGTCATCCTAAAAAAATCCACACTATGGTACTGGTCAAAAAAGGCATCGGTGAATACTATTCATCGAATCAAGTAATGTACCCATATAACATGTACCACTAGATCCTAGTCCGGGACCATAGTAAGGTTGTTTAGCTCGACCCGATATGCGGCTAAGGAAGCCCGCTGTCGGTGTGTCCTAGTGGCATAGGGAACATAGAATAGGTATGGCATCTATGATGATAATATTTATCATCAATAATGTTTCTAAAATATGACTCTATGCTCGGCATAAAGACATACAATAATCACACATAGTTATAAGAAACAACGAATCAAATTTTTGCCCGTCAAGTAGCATATCGGTTCTCGGGCTTATGCCACACTTAAGACTCTACTCGATTTACTAAATCTAAGCTCGATACCACCTCCGTAGCACCCCTAGCTCCCTTACCAATTCCTAAAAGGTGTGGCTAGGTTCACTACGGTGTTAAGACTAAATTCTCTATTAATTCCCATAACACATAACAATAAATAAATAAATTATTAGGTAATATAGTGCATACAATAAAATTTACATAACATTGATAATTATGGCTATAGGAATTACAAAATATTTAAATGCCATTTTCCCATAAATAGATATCGTACCCTTAATTCAAACAAAAGAGATTTCTACATTCTTGGGTGACACATGAGCCTCTTTTTAGCGAGAACCGATAGCATCCTCAATTGAATTATCTTTGCCCTTACCCGTTACACCACACATGTACAACAAAGGAATGAGCCAAAGCTCAATAAGTAGGGTGACGCTCGTGATATGCGAGTGCTTTCCTATTACTCTACCTTCATCAATTTTAATTCGGGTACCCTAGAACTCATTCCCTTCTTCTCTTCCAATTTATTTCTTCCAAGACCACATCACCCATAAGTGATTCCTACTAAATTTTGGCCAATCGCTTTCATTCCTAACCAAACCCAATCATAATTATTTAAACACACACAAAGCTTTATAAGCCTAATTTGTTAATGTATGCCTTAGCCCAATACATTGTATTTTGACTCCTTTACTATATATATACATATGAGGCATTGTTTTATCTTATTATCATTCTTGGGCATGTTTAAAATAGATAAAATATCCATGAATAGAATAATTCTACTTAAGTTATCAAATACGTGATTTGATAGTAAAACCTTGAAGCATAAAAGAATACTATTCTAAATGTCCTTAGTCAATTATTGTCATGGGAATGGCAATAAACTAAGACTAGTATATACTCGTGTGAGATGATCATGTTTTACTAGTCATGGATATGTGATATCAATCGGGGAACATAGATTCATGTTAGGAAATAGTGTATTTGGATCGATCCACTCATGAGAACACTACATGGTTGAAAGTCATAAGTGATTCTCATGCAAATGCTTATACTTGAATCCCTCGACTCGAAATCGTTATAGATTTTTAGATGAATCCTTGCACACTTTGACATATGCCTAACGTCATTTGTAACTAAATGACAAGTATGGGTATGATTGGGTATGCCACGATTCATGCTAAGAAACATGAATGAAGTGAAGGGATTGCCACTCTCTTTATTGAGAGAAGATATCATTGGCCACTTGATTAGTGAAACCGAGTAGTGCATGGCCATGCCTAAGTAAAATGATAAGTGTTATCATTTATTTGATTTAGTCGTTGTCACTAATAGATCAAGAAATGATTTAGCAATAAATAAGGATGACATGTTCCATGCCTTATGCCGATCATGATAACGAGAGGCAAAGGGTTGTATAAGGTTGCAACTAGGTTACGTTAATTTATATTGACATTCATTCAATTTGGGTAGTCATAATGTCTTGCTAGAGACCATTTATGATTTATGGCCCATAAATTGGATTTATTCTCATTGCCAACATTGAATGGACCTACAGGATTGCACACTTTAAAAATCTGGATTTGGATTTAAACTATATCACATATCGGGCCATTAAATTATGTTATTAATTAAAACATAATTGAGTGGACTTAAGTTAATTTTCGATTGGGGCTTATTTAAATGTTAAATTTGGCCCTAATAGTATTTTAATTAAATGATTACAAATTATTTAATTAAAAGGAGAGAAAGAGTCCTTATTCTTGTAGAATAATTAAAGAGGAATTTGATTAGAAATGTGATCCCTATTTTTTAGGAAGTAGATTGGCATCCAAATTGGAAATAAATCTATTCCTAATAAAAATAAAAATAAAAGAGGAGAAAAAAAATTTTCTCTCACTCTAAGACAAAATTCGACACACATATAAAAAAGAGAAAATAGGTTTTGCTCTCCTCCTAACTCTTGGTAAAATTCGACGCACATAAAAGAAGAGAGAAAGTAGGTTTTGCTCTCCTCCTAACTCAAGGCCGCCGCCCCCCTTTTTCTTTCTTCAAAACCGAAATCATCAATTAATAAAAGTGAGATTGTTTGAGTACTAGCACACATAATCTTAATCCCATAGGTTTTTGTGTGTGAGACGGTACAGGGCATTCACGTTAAGGCGAGTGTCTCCCATTGTTCAAATTAGAAAAAGGAGCAAGGAAGAGAAATTGATTCAAGCTCACCTTATTGAATAAAGATTCGGCATCTAACTCAAGGTAAAAGTTTCAACCTTTATTGATTATTTTAACATACATGTGATCTTGGCATGTTTCTATGGTAAAGTTTATGATTTTCGTTGTGTGTAAACTTGATTAAGTCCATAGGAAACCTTACAAGTGGTATCGTAGCATGGCTTGTATGCTTAATCTAATCAATTAAAAGCTGATTTTGCCATGTTGGAAATCTGATTTTGTGTGTTTAAATGTCAAAAGGCCGAATCTGATTAGTTTAATGGCAGTAGTCAAATGTGTTATTAACTTGATAGATTCATGAGTTTAATTGGTAAACCGAATATGTTGTGACTTGCAATTGTGTTTTATGGGTTTTATGTTTAACGAGATTAAATCATAACATAAAATTGGTAAGAGAAATTGACTAGAAAAGGATTAATGGCACTATCTTAATCTAATAGTGTATTGATATTTTAATATGATTAAAATTGTGATCTTATGAACAACTCATTCAATGAGTTGTCAAAAGGTTTGACCTATTAGGTTAACACCCAAACCCTTAATAGGGTTAGTTCTTGAAATCAAATACACAATTTCTCAAATGGCTTATGGACATTAGTAAAATTGAAAATCCATATTACTTACTAGTATATGTTTTCTATTTTAATCTTTTTGGCATTTTTTTTTTTTGAATGGTTATGCATGGTGCATGTCATGGGCCTATTTTTATGATGGGTTGTAATTAAATACGACCCGAGTGTCGTCTATTTTTTCTTTTTGTAAAATTTTTAATTTTATTTTATTAGAATAGATGTATTTAATATCATATTGAAGACTTTGTAATCAAGATAAAAGACGGAGCCCAATGGAGGTGTGCCGACCCAACTCGAAGGAAGCCCATTAGATGTAGCTTTTCTTAGAGCTAGGTATTTGGCCCATGACATGTCACATTTAAATTTTATGCACCTTATATATACTATGCATGTGTCAATGAATGGAAATTCTTAAATGCCATGTAAGCCGTAATAAAATGAATCCCTATAATATTAAGTCATAAAATTGCCTTCCTAATTTGAAACTTCGAAGGCATCAATCGTCTAAACGTGGGCTATGCGACAGCTAGGTGCGTTGGATTATCTTTGTAAGGCAAGAGTTATGGTAAATGTTATGCCCGACACTCGAATGTAGGATCGACTTAACATGGGTAGTGGGATTGTCCCGACCCTAGGAAATAAAATGGAATAGTGCCCAACATAAGATGTTGATTCCATTCAATCCAAGAGTTATATTAGATATAATTGGAAAGGGTTCCTACCAAAATAACTAAGTCTTATGTGTACGAGCTCGCCTTGACTAAGACAAGGTGAAATGAGGATCTTGGCCCGCAATAAAAAATACTAACACGAATTATTTAAAGCGATATTAATTCAAATTGTAGGATTATAAATAAAGACCTCATACTAATCTTACATTGATTGTGTAGATTGAAATGGCATCGAACAACTCACAACCATTTTCATTGCGATCAGTTCTTGAGAAGGACAAACTCAATGGGACTAACTTCCTTGATTGGTCTCAAAACTTGAGAATAGTTCTCAAGCAAGAGAGGAAGCTTGAAGTCCTGGACCAAGCGTTACCTAATGAATTGGCTAGAAACGCCACTTCTACTCAAAGGGAGGCCTTTAAAAGGAAAAAGAATGACTCCAATGATGTGACTTGCCTCATGCCGGCTACCATAAGTCCGTAATTGCAAAAATAATTCGTTGACATAGAGGCTTTTGTGATCATGACTCACCTCAAGGAAATGTTCCAAGAGCAAGCTCGTCATGAAAGGTTCGTGACAACCAAGGCACTAACTTCATGCAAAATGGCACCATGTACTTCGGTGAGTGCCTATGTGCTCAAGATGAAAAGGTATATTGATACTTTTGAGAAGCTTGATGCACCCATTCGTAAGGAATTACCAATTGACCTCATCTTGGCATCTTTGCCGGAAAGTTATGATCGGCTTTCATGAATTATAACATGCATGGGATGGACAAATCAGTTTCAAAGTTACATGGGATGCTTAAAAATGCTGAGCAGAACATAAAGAAAACCAATCCCGTGTTACTCGGTTCAAAAGGGTAAGGTGGAAAGGTAAAGGGCAAGGTTGGACCTATATCTAAAGGCAAGGAGGTCAAGGCACCTAAGCCCAAGCCACCGAAGGAGGACGTGTGTTTCCATTGCAACAATGCCGGGCATTGGAAGAGGAACTACCCAGCTTACCTAGAAGATCCGAAGAAGAATGGAGGCGGGGCTTCCACTTTAGGTATCTTTTTTATAGAATTCAATCTTTTTATTTCGTATCATGGGTATTAGATACCGGATGTGGTTCTCACATTTTGTCTAATGTGAAGGGACTAAGAAATAGGTGGGTTTTGGCTAAAGGTGAAGTCGACCTAAGAGTTGGGAATGGAGCAAAAGTTGCTGCCCTAGAAATAGGGGATTATCATTTGACTTTACCTAGTGGACTTATAATTCATTTACGGAATTGTTATTTTTTTCCTACTATGAGTAGGAATATTATTTCATTTTCTTGTTTAGATATTGATGGATTCTATTTCATTATTAAGAATAATGTTATTTCAATTAATTGTGAGAATATTTTATATGGAAATGCTTTGCTTAGTAATGGTCTTTACATTCTAGACTTAGAAAACCACAAACCCATTTATAACATTGATAACAAATGGGTTAAATCAAATGAATTAAACCTAACCTATTTCTGGCATTGTTGTTTAGGACATGTGAATGAGAAACGCATCTCAAGACTCCATAAAGATGGAATTCCCGGCTCATTCAATTTTGAATCTTATGAAACATGCAAATCTTGCTTACATGGAAAAATGACTAAAAGCCCCTTTAACAAATCGAGTGAAAGGGCAGGTGACTTATTGGGCCTAATACATACCGATGTATGTGGACCACTAAGAACATCTCGCTAGAGGTGGTTATAGCTACTTCATTACATTCACGGATGACTTCGATAGATATGGCTATGTCTATCTAATAAGGCAAAAATCCGAGACTTTTGGAAAGTTCAAAGAGTATAAGAATGAAGTACGTAACCAACTTGGCAAAAGAATAAAAGCTATTCGATCTAATCGAGGTGATGAATTTTTAAGCCAAGAGTTTGACTCTTACCTAAAAGGGTGTCGAATAGTTTCACAACTCACTCCTCCTAGTACAACCTAATGGAATGGCATGTCTAAAAGGAGGAATAGAACTCTATTGGACATGGTTTGATCAATGATGAGTCAAACAGATCTTCCAATCTCCTTCCGGAGTTATGCCCTTAAAGCCGCTCGTGTTCCTACTAAACGAACTCCAACTAAAGCATTTGAGAAGACACCATGTGAGATATGGAATGGGAAAAAGCCCAACATGTCTTTTCTTAGGATTTGGGGTTGCGAATCCCATGTTAAAAGGTTAACATCGGATAAGCTAGCATCCAAAGCCGATAAATGCTTGTTTGTGGGATATCCTAAAGAAACTAAGGGATATTACTTTTACAACCAAAGCGAGAACAAAGTGTTTGTTGCTCGAAAAGCTATTTTCCTTGAAAAGGAGTTCATTTTCAAGAGAAATAGTGGGAGTAAAGTACAACTTGAAGAAGTTCAAGAACCATAAACTTCTATAGAGGATAGTATGGAAATCGAAATGGATTCACAAGGAGTTGTGGAACCCGAACCGATTACACAAGAACTAAGAAGGTCCAAGTAGGATTCATCACGAGCCCGAGACATATGGATTTCTCATAATTGACGATCAAAGTATTGTACTAGTGGATCAAGACGAGCTCACTACCTACCAAGAGGCGATTAAAAGTCTAGATTTAGCCAAGTGGCTTGGAGCCATGAAATTTGAAATGCAATCAATGTATGATAACTAAGTAGGGATTTTGGTTGATCCCCCTGAAGGTACTAAGATCATTGAGTGCAAATGGATTTTCAAACATAAGGCCGATAACACCTTCAAAGGACGACCGGTGGCAAAAAGTTTTAGGCAAACTCATGGTATTGACTATGATGAAACCTTCACTCCAATAGCCATGCTCAAATCCATTAGGATCTTACTTGCCATAGCCGCATATTATGACTATGAAATATGAAAAATGGATGTCAAAACGGCTTTCCTTAATGGAAACCTTCTCGAGGATGTCTACATGACACAACTCGAGGGTTTTGTCGATCCTAAGAATCGTAAAAAGGTATGCAAGCTTCAAAGATCCATTTATGGATTGAAGCAAGTATCCCGAAGTTGGAATCTTCGCTTTGATGAAGCAATCAAAGAGTTTGGTTTTATCAAAAATCAAGA
This sequence comes from Dovyalis caffra, assembly GCA_963924115.1. Classification (NCBI taxonomy): domain Eukaryota; kingdom Viridiplantae; phylum Streptophyta; class Magnoliopsida; order Malpighiales; family Salicaceae; genus Dovyalis; species Dovyalis caffra. Next base: position 1,135,965 of record CAWUPB010001189.1, read on the forward strand.
TGAGCCTTGTGTGTACAAGAAAGTTAGTAGGAGCATAGTAGTTTTTCTAGTCTTATATGTGGATGACATCTTGCTCATTGGAAATGATATCCCAACATTGTTAAGAGTTAAGTAATGGTTAGGGAAGTGTTTTCAATGAAAGACTTAGGCGAAGCTGAAACCGTACTAGGTATAAAGATCTATAGAGATAGATCACAACGGCTCTTATGACTAAGTCAAGAAAAGTACATAGACAAAGTGCTGAAACATTTCAGTATGGTTGACTCTAAGAAATGGTTCCTTCCTATGAGTCAAGGCGTGATTCTAAGTAAGAAGGATTGTCCTTCTACAAGAGAACAAAGGGAATATATGAGTAAGATTCCTTATGCATTAGCTATAGGATCTATCATGTATGCCATGCTATGTACTAGACTGGATGTCACACACACATTAAGTATGACAAGCAAGTTCCAACAGGATCTAGGTGAAAATCATTGGACCATTGTCAAAACCATCCTTAGGTACTTGAGAAGGACTAAAGGATATTTCTTAGTGTATGATGGTTAGGAAGAGCTAATTGTAAATGGTTACACCGATGCCGCTTTCCAAACCAATGTTAATGACTCAAGATCACAATCCGGTTATGTGTTTTGTTTGAATGGAGGTGTTGTAAGCCGAAAAAGCTCAAAGCAAAACACCATCGTCGATTCTACCACGTAGTTCGAGTACATTGCAAGCATCGGATGCCGCAAAAAGGCGATTTGGATTAGGAAGTTTGTTATTTAATTAGGAGTTATTTCGATCACCCTAGATCCAATAAACCTCTATTATGATAATAACGAGGCAATCACACAACTAAGGAGCCTCGGTCACACCGAAATTCAAACACATACTCAAGAGATTCTATCTCATTCTAGAAATCGTCGAGAGAGGAGATGTGAAGATATGCAAGATTCATGGAGAAGACAATGTAGCAGATCCTTTAACTAAGCGAGTTAGCTAGGCCAAAGCATGAGGGTCATGTTAGATTTTTTGGTCTTAGGATTATGCCCGATTGGGACTAGCGCAAGTGGGAGATTGTTAGTGTATGCCCTAGCCCAATACATTGTATTTTGACTCCTTTACTATATATATACATATGAGGCATTCTATTATCTTATTATCATTCTTGTGCATGTTTAAAATAGATAAAATATTCATGAATAGAATAATTCGCTTAAGTTATCAAATACATTATTTGATAGTAAAACCTTAGAGCATAAAAGAATACTATTCTAAATGTCCCTAGAAATTTTCATAGGAGTTACGGAGGGATAAGGGGAGAGGGAAAGGGGAGAGAGAGGGAAGGAGAGGGAGCGAGTCGGAGAGGGAGGGGGAGAAAAAACGAGAGGAAGGGAGGGAGGGAGGGAGAGTGCAAAGGAGGGAGAGAGAGGAAGATAGAGAGAGAGGGAAAGGGATATGTAAAGGGATAAATGAAGATAGAGAGGGAGAGCAAGAAAGAGAGAAGGGGGAGAGAAGGAGAAAGAGAGAGATGGAGATAGAGGGACGAGAGAGAGGGAGGGAGGGAAGGGAGGAGAATGAGGGAGAGAAGGGGAGGCCGAGGTAAAGGTAGAGGAAAACAGAGGGAGAAAGGAAGAGGGAGAGAGAGAGAAGAATATAGTGGGATGGAGATAGAGGAGAGAAATAGAGATTGTGAGAGGGAGAAGGAAAAAGAATGAGAGAGAGGAAGAGAGAAAGGAAGGGGATAGGGAGAGGGAAAGGGAGGGAGAGGGGAAGAAAGAGGGAGAAAAGGAGAGTGTGAGGGGGAAGGAGGGAGGGAGAGAGAGGTTGAGGGAGGGAGTTATTGAAAGAGAGAGAGATAGGAAGGGTGAGGGAGAGTCATAGCAAGAGAGGGAGAGAGGGGGAAAAGATAGAGAAGGGGAGAGTGGGAGGGTAAGCGAGAGAGAGAGGGTGGGAGGTAGGGCGAAAGAGGGATATAGAGGGAGGAAGAGAAGGAGAGAGATTGAGAGACCGAGGGAGAAAAAAGAGAGAGGAAGAGAGAGGTAAGGGGAGAGAGAGTGGGAAAGGACAGAGAGGTAGGGTGTGAAAGTGGGACGAGCATAAAATGGGACAAAGGGAGAGAGAAGGAGAGGGAGTGGGGGAGAGGGAGAGGGAGTGAGGGGAGACAGAGTGAAAAGGAGAGGGAAATTAATATTGGGTGAGAGAAAGAGGGAGAGAGAGATTAAGATTGGGATAGAGAGGGATAGAGTGTGATAGTGAGAGAGGGAGAGAGAATGAAATAAAAAGAGCGGAAGAGAGAAAGAGAAAGGGAGAGAAGGAGAAATAGAGGAAGAGAGAGGGAGGTAGGAGACCGAGAGAGGGAGAGAGGAAGAGAGAGGAAGGAGGGGAGAGAAGGATATAGAGGGGAAGGAAGAGAGTGAGTGAGGGAGAGAGGGAGAGAGAGAGGCAGAGAGATAGGGAGATAAGGGAGGGAGAGGGAGAGGGAGAGGGAGGTAGGGAAAGTGGGGGAAGGAGAGAGGTGGAGAGAGGGAAGTGGAGAGAGAGGGATAAAGAGAGGAAGGGAGAGAGTGAGGGAGGAAGAGATGGATAGAGTGAGATATGAGAGAGAGGGATAGAGAAAGAGGGAGAGAGAGAAGGAAAAGGAGAGAGAGCAAGAGAGATAGAGAGGGAGAGAAAGGGAGAAAAGGAGCGGGGAGAGAGAGGAATAGAGAGGGAGAGAGAGGAAATGAGAGTAGGAGAGGGAGAGAGAGAGAGAGAGGGAAAGAGGGAGATAGGTAGAGGGACTAGGACATAGAGGGAGTGAGAGGAAAAGAGGGAGAGGGAGAGGGAGGAGGCAAGGAAGAAAGAGAGAAGGAGGAGAGGGAAATAGGGATAGAGAGGGAGGGAGGGAGTGGGGGAGAGAGAGAGAGAGAGAGAGAGGGAGGGTGAGGGGAGAGGGAAAGAAAGGGAAGGAAGAAGAAAGAGAGAGAGGGAAAAACACAAAGATAGAGGGAGACCGAGAGATAGAGAGAGGGAGGGACGAATAGGTTAGAGATAGAGGGGAAGGAGGCGGGGAGAGAGGGTGAGAGGAAGAAAGAGAGGGAAAGGGAGATCGAGAGGGAGAGAGAGAGACAAAGGAAGAGAGAGAGAGAGGAATAGGGAGGCGATAAAGGAGAGGGATAGGGTGAGAGATGGAAAGAGATAAAGAGAGGGATAGAGGGATAGGGGAGAGAGAGGGTAAAGAGGTAGAGGGAGGAAGAGGGAGACAGGGATAGAGGGAGGGAGAGGGAGGGAGAAAGAAGGAAGGGGGAGAGAGAGCGAGGGGGATGGAGGAAGAGAGAAACAAGGAGAGAGAGAGAGGGAGGGAGAGAGGGAGAGAGGAAGAAAGACAGAGGGAGAGAGAGGGAGAGGAAAAGGGAGAGAGGGAAGGGGAGTAGGGGTGAGAAAGAGAGTGACAAAGGGATGAGGGGGAGAGGAAGAAAGAGGGAAAGGGATAGAGAAAAGGAGAGAGGGTGGGAGAGAGAGATAGAGAGAGGGACCGGGTGAGAAAAAGAGAGCGAGGAGGGAGAGAAGGAGTGTGAGGGAGAATGGAAGAAAGAAAGAGAGGGAGGAGTGAGAGGGAAAGAGAGGGAGAGAGATAGGGAGAGGGAGAGAGGGAGGGAACGCGAGTGAGAGAATAAGAAAGAGATGAGGGAGTGGGAGAGGGAGATAGAGAGGGAGAAGAAGGCGAGAGGGAGGGAGGGAGAGAGGAAAGGGAGGGAGAGAGGGAGATAGAGGAGGGAGTAAGGTAGTGAGCAAGAGAGATAGAGTGGGAGGGAGGATGGGAGATAGTAAGAGGGATAGAGGGAGGGGAGAAAGAGTGGGAGAAGGAAAAAGAGAGAGGGAAAGGGGGAAAGAGGGAGAGCGGGAGAGAGAGGGAGATAGAGAGAGGATGAGAGGGAAAGATAGGGAGGAAGGGAGGGGGAGGGGGAGGGAGAGAGGGAAGGATAGAGATAGAAAGGGAGAGATGGAGAGATGGAGAGGGAGGAAGGGAGGGAGGGTGAGAAAGTGGGAGAGAGAGAAAGAAAGAGGGAGAGAGAAACCAAAAGAGGAAAGAAGAAAGGGAGGAGAGGGAAGGAGAGAGGAAAATAAATAGAGTGAGGGAAAGGGGCGGAGATAGTGAGAGAGGGTAAGATTGAGGGAGAGGGAGAGGGATTGAGCGAGATGAGGAAAAAGATAGAGAGGGGGAAAGAGAGGTAAGGAGAGAGAGGGATAGAGAGTAAGAGAGGGATGTAGAGTGGGAGAGAGGAAGGGAGGGAAAGAGGGAGAGAGGGAGAGGAATAGAAGGAGAGGGAGAGGATAGAGAGAGAATAAGGGAGAGGGGGAGCAATGGAGAGAAGGTGGAGGAAATAGATAGAGAAAGAGAGGATGGAGAGGGGGAGAGGGAGAGAGAAGGAGTGTAGGAGGGAGGGAAAGAGAGAGGGAGAGAGGGAGAGAGGGCGAGGGAGAGGGGGAGAGAAGGATTAAGAGCATGGGTTAGAGAGAGGGAGGGATATAGAGGTAGGGAGGGTGAGAGAGGAAGGAAGAGAGAGAAGGAGAGAGAAGGCAAAAAGAGGGAGAGAGAGTGAGAGGGAGTAGGAGAGAAAGGGAGAGGGAGTAGGAGAGAGGGGGATGGAGAGAGGAAGAGGGAGAGGGAGATGAAGGGAGATAAAGTAGAAGAGAGGAAGAGTGAGTGGGCAAGAGAAGGATAGAGAGATAGAGAGATGGAGGGAGATAGAGGGAGAGAGATAGGGGGACACAAAAGAAGAGAGGTAGATGGAGAGGCGAGAGGAGGGATAGAGGGAGCGAGAGAGGGAAAGAGGGATGAGGGAGAGAGAGAGTATAAAGAGGGGGAGAGAGAGTATAAAGTGGGAGATAGAGAGATAAGGGAAGAGAGATAAATGGAGAGACAGAGAGAGAGGCAGTGGGAGAGAGAGAGGAAGAGAGAGGATGAGAGAAAGAGAGGGAAGGAGACGAGAGAAAGGGAGAGAGTAGGAGAGAGTAGGAGAGAGAGGGAAAAAAGGAGAGAGTGGAAGAGAAAGAGGAAGAGAAGGAGAAAGGGAAATATGGGGAGAGAGAGAGAGGCAGAGATAAAGAGAAAGAGAGTTGGAGTGAGAGGGAGAGAGATTAAGAGAGATAAGGGGATAGGTAGGGAGAGTGGAAGAGAGCTATGGAGAGGGGGAGAGAGAAAAGAGAGGTAAAGAAAGAAAGAGATGGAGTGGGAGAGATAAAAAGTGAGAGAGAGATGAAGAGGGAGATGTAGGTAGAGGGACGGAGAGGGTGGGATTGTGGAAGGAGGGATTGTGGAGAGAGATTAAAGAGGCGGAGAGAGATAGAGGGAGTAAGAGATAGGGAGATGGAGTGGGGGAGAGAGAGGGAGAGAGGGAGAGAGGGAAAGATTAGTAGATAGAGAGGGAGAGGGAGAGGGGATGAATAGAGAGAGAGAGGAAGAGAGAGCTAAAGAGAGGTGAAAAGAGAGGAGGAGAGAGGAGGAAAAATGGGTTGGTATCGAGTATTACACGTTGTCTTTCATATGTAGATTTTTATATTTAGAATCATAGTAATGTACACTATTAATGAATTTTCTACATATTAAATGCTATCTAGTTTAAGTACTAAAGGAAAAATAAAGATGTCCTTACCGCATGAAAATTTTTTATGCTTTGTTCCTTTCTAATGGAAGGAAGACCTCATGGTTTAACAATCAGTCAAAATATTTTCCTCAAAATCATGCATTTAAAAGGAAAAAGACATTCTAATTTTTCATTTCCTCACTCCTCCCTCTCTTTTCTCTCTCTCTCTCCCTTTCACTTTTTCCTCTCTTCGTCTCTCTCCCCTTTCTCTCTATCGCTATCTATCTCCCTCTCTCTCTCTCTTTCTCCCTCCCTCTCTCTCTATCCTCCTTCCCTATCTCTATCTCTATTCCTCTCTCTCTCTCCCTCTCCCTCACTCTTCCCCTCTTTCTCCCTCTCTACCTCCCTTCCTCTCCTTTTCTCTCCCTTACTCTCACTCCTCTCTCTCTCTTTCTTCCTCTCTTTATCTCTTCATCTCCCTCTCCCTTTCCCTCTATCTTCCTCGCTCACACACTTCCCTCCCTCTCTCTCTCTCTTCCTCTCTATCCCTCTTCCTATTCCTCCCTAACCCTCTCCCCCTTTCTACCACTCCCTTTCCCTCGCTCGCTCTTCCTCTCTCTCCTTCTCACTCTTCCTCTCCCTCTTTCTCTCCCTCCTCCTTGCTCAACGTCTCTCTTCCTTTCTCGCTTCCTCCCTCTCCCACTCTCTCTCTCCCTCATTCCTTTTCTAACTCCCTCTCCTACTCTCTCTTCCCCCTCTCTCTTTTTTCCCTCTCTCGTCCTTCTTTCTCCCCACTATTTCTCCCTTTGTCTCTTTCCCTCCCTTTCCTTTTCTCTCCCTTTCTCCTTTTCTCTCTCTACCTCCCTTTCCCTTTCTCTCTCCCCCTCTCACTATCTTGTCTCTCCCTCTCCCACTCCCTCCCTCCCTCTCCTTCTATCTCTTTCTCGCTCTATTTCTTTCTCCTCTCCTCTCTCTTTTTATCTGTCTGTCTCCTTCTCCCTCTCCCTCTCCCTTTCCATCTCTCTCTCTCTCCTTCCTCGTCTCTCTCTCTCCTCTCTCTTTCTCCCACTCTCACTCTTTCACTAACCCTCTCTCCCCCTCTCTCTCCCTCCCTCTCTCCCTCTCCCTCCCTTTCTTTTTTGGCTCCCCCTCTCTCTAACTCTCTCGCCCTTCTCCCTCTCTCTCTCCCTCAATCCCTCTCACTCATCCACTCCCTCTATCCACCTTCTCTCCCTCTCTTTTTTCTCCATCTCCCTTACCCTTTCTCTCTCTCTATCCCTCTCCCTCTCCTTCTCTCTTTCCCAATTGCTTGCACAACCCCTCCCTCTAGCTCTCTCTCTCTCTCCCTTTCACTCATTCTATTTCTCTATCTCCATCTCTCCCACCCACCATCCCTCTTTCCCTCTCCCTCCCCCTTCCTCTCTCTCTCCCTCTCTCTTCCTTTTCCTCTTTCTCTCCCTCTCTCACTCTCTCCCTTCCTCTCCCCCTCTCTATCCCTTTATCTCCCTCTCGCTCTTGCTCCCCATCTATCTCCCTCTCTTTGTCTCTTTATCTCTCTTTCCCCCTCAATCTCTCTTTCACCCTCTTTTTCCCTCACTCTCTCACCCTCTCTCTCTCCCACTCTCTTTGTCTCCCTCTCACCTCTTCTTACTCCCTCTTTCTTACTCTCTCTCTCATTCTCTTCCACTCTTCACACCTCTCTCCCTTTCTCTCTCCTTCTCCCTTTTCTTCTCCATCTCTCTCCCCTATCTCCCTCCCTCCCTTTCTCTCCCTCTCCCTTCCACTCTTTCCCTTTCATCTCTACCTCTTCCTCCCTCTCTCTCTCCATCTCTCTCCCACTTTATCTCTCTCTCTTTTCTTATCTTACCGTATCTCTCTCCTCTTCTCTATACTTTTATCCTCTCCCCCTTTACTTACTCTCTCCCTCCTTTTTCCCTACCTCTCCCTCTCTCTCCCTTTCCACTCTCTCTATCTTCTATCTCTCTCTCTCTGCCCCTCTACTCTCTCTCCATCTTTCACTCCCTCCCTCACTCATCCTTTCTCTACTTCTCTCTCTCCTCGCTCTCCCTCTCTCTCATCTCCCTCTCTTCCCCTCTCTCCTTCTTTCCCTCTCCCTCTCTCCCTCTTTCCCTCTCCCTCTCTCTCTCTCCTCCCTCTCCCATTCTCACTCTCTCCCTCTCTCTCCCTATTTCTCTCTCATTCTCCCTCTCCCTCCCTCCCTCCTCTCTCTCTCACCCTTTCTCTCTCTCTTTCTTCCACTCTTTAGCTCCCTCCCTATTTCTCTACCTCTCTCCCACTTCCCACTTCCCCTCTCTCTTTCTCTTTTTCTCTCTCTCTCCCTCCATCTCTCTCAAATTCCCTCTCTCCCCCTTCCCTCTCTCGTGTCTTTTCACTCTCTCCATTTCTCGCTTCCTCTCTATCCGTCCCTCTTTGTCTCTATCACTTCTTCCCTTTCTTCCTCTCCCTCTCGCTTTCATCCTCTCTCTCTTTCTCTCTCTCTCTTCCTCTCCCTCTATCCATCTCTCTCCCCCTCGCTCTCTTTCCCTTTCTCTTTCTCTCCCCGTCTCTCCCTCTTTACTTCTCTCTTTGCCTCTCTCTATCTTCCTCTCTCCCTCCTCTCCTTCTCCTCTCCTTCTTTCTTCCTTTCTATCTCTCTCTTCCTCTCTTTCTACCTCTCGTTCCTCCTACTCTTTCTCTCCCACTCCCTCCCTTTCTCTCACTCACTCTCTCCCTCTCTCTATATCTCGCTCCCTATCTCTCTCCCTCCCTCTATCTCCCTCCCTCTATCTCCCTCTCCATCTCCCTCTCTTTCCTCATCCCTCTTCATCTCTCTCTCCCCCACTCTCTCCCTTTCCCTTTCTATCTCTCCCTCTCCCTCTACATCTCTCCCCCTCTCCCTTTCACCTTATCCCTTCCCTCCCTTCCTCCCTCCCTCCCTCCCTCTCTTACTCTCTCTCCCCCATCCTCTCTCTCCTTTTTTACCTCTCTCTCCTTCTCTCCCATTCCATCACTCTCTCATATCTTCCTCTCTCCCTCTCCTCTTTTTCTCTTTATCCCTTCCTCACTTCCTCTCCCTCTCCCTCTCTCCCTCTCTCTCCATCTCTTAATCCCCTCCCTCTCTCTCTCGGCATCTCTTACTCCCTCCCTCATTCTCCCACTCCTTTTCCCCCTCTATCTCTCCTTACTTTTCTCTCACTTTTCTCTCTCTCCATATCTCTTACTCCCTCCCTCCCCCTCTCCCTCTCTCTCTCAATCTTTCTCTCTTTCCTTCTATCTCTCCCCTTTCCCTCTCTCTCCCTCGCTCTCCCTTCCCTATACCCCTCTTTATCTCTATCTCTCTTTATCTCTCTCTCCTTTCCCCACCCTCTCTCTCCCCCTACCTCTATCTTCCTTCCTTTCTCTATCTCCCTCTCTCCTTTCCCTTTCTTTCTCTATCTCCCCTCTCTCCTTTCCCTTTCTTTCTCAATCTCCCTCTCTCTCTACCTCTCTCGCACTTTCTCTTTCCCTCTTTCCCTCGACCTCTCTCTCATCCTCTCTTGATCCCTCTATTCCTCCCTCTATTCCTCTCCCTCTCTCCCCTCTCTCAACTCTCCCTCGTGCTCGCTCCCTACCTCCCTCTCTCTCCCCTATTTATTTCTCTCCCTCCCACTAGCTCCCTCCCTCTCTCTCCCTCCATCTCTTTCCTTCCCTCTATCTCATTCTCTCTCTCCATCTCTATTTCTCTTCCCTCATGTATAACAATTGAATAAGCCAAAGCTTAATAAGTAGGGTGATGCACGTGCTATGTAGCACTTTCCTATTACTCTACTTTTCCCATCAATTTTAGTTCGAGTACCCCAGGTCTTAGCAAGTTTGCTCTACTTTCATATCCCGGTGATTATCAAATCACCTACCGCTAACAACAGAATTATGCCTCATCATAGCACATGATCAACGAGGTTATCCATCGTCTAACAATGTAATCAATTAATAGAGCATGCCCGTAGCTTCATTGCTAATACCCATTTAGTCCAAGTACGGTTACCAAACCTAATCAAATCTCAATCAAATTTTCTTTCTCAATTCAATTCAATCCACCCTCAAATGCATATGATACACATGATGTTTTAATTATCACATTCATGCAATCATAGTTACCAAACCCTATATTCTCAACCCATTCTTGGAATTCAATCTACGCATAAGATTTCATATATAGTTCATATCGTTTACATAGTATCCATCCAAAGAACAATTATCACCAATTTGTATTCGATCTAAACATTACTTCGTACGCAAGTACCTTCCCTTCCCGTAATTAGTAAATCTTATCATAAAATTCAACCTACACTTAGCTTACATGGATGTTAGCCTTACAGTCCAATTTAAATGGCATCTAAGGTGGAATTTCTCTCTTAGCCCATATTTTGGCATGGATGGTCGAATTTTAGCTTCTAACCAGATGTAAACTGAAATTTCCATTTTCCTTGAAGTCCAACCTTTCTACACTTCAATTTATATATATTTAGGTCTAATTAAACCATTAATTATCCATGTGGATGAGTGGAACTCAAATCCCAAAAATTAGGGTTTGGGCCAAATGATTCCCAAAACGTAGCAAGGAATTTTCTTTCATTATAATGGAGTTTTGTTTCATCCTAATGTATAACTAGGTGAGTGATAATTAATTCCTAAGTTCTTAATTACATAAAAAGGTCCAATCTTTCCCTTTTTGACATTTAGGCTGAATGGGTTTCCTAAAACATGCCCTAGAAACTCATTCCTTCCAAGTCCATCTCGACCATAGTTTAATCCAACCAAATTTTGGTCCAAGCCCCTTTGTTTATACTAACCCTATCAACACATACATGGACATAGACAAAGCTTTATAGGCTTCAACAATTCATCACATACACAAGTCCAACAAGTAGATCCACATCAAACCATCAACACATCATACTAACACAAGCAACTCAAAACAACATAACCAAGGTCTCAAGTTACTCACATAAATTAAATACATAAAAACAACATTAGAGGACATACAAGAAAACCTACTTACCTATTTCAAAGTTACTAGAAAATCCCTTAGTCTTTTCTTCTCCTTTCTTCTTTCTTCCATTCCTCTTTTTCTTTCTCGTTTTTGTCTCTCTCAATTCGATTTTCTCTCACTTTTTGGTCAATTGAAATTTCCAAAGTTGGCCGGCCATTAGCTCTCGTTAGATATATATTTCCAACTTTCTTCCTTTATTAAATACAATAAAAAGTGTCCTAAACTAAGTTGATAAGGTGTAAAGTGATAGGAGATAATGGAAGGCTAGGTGGCGGATTTGGAAGTCAAAGTGATGAGGTGTCCTTCAAATGGAAGAATGGAGAAGCTTAGGTGTCAAGTTGAATTTTAAGGATGGGTAATTGAATTAAAAATAATCTTAAGTGGTATTTTAGTCTAAGAATTTTGCCATTCGTCCAAAATTTCGGCCCTCTCTAATTGTTTAGGCAATTTTCCCCTTTCATAGCATATTCTTGGTGAGTGTTAAAGGAAATAACTAACTAGCTAACTTACCCGAAATTTATCTCTCTAAATTCTTACATACACACCAAAATATTTCTATAACTACCATATATATTCATACCACAAAAATCTTAACATGTCACATAGATCACACCTATACCTAGGATAAATATCTATGAATAGTCCGATACGTAGATTTATATGATCAAGAATTTCCACGGGGTTACATTTCTCCCCTCCTTAAAAGAAATTTTATCCTCCAAATTGACTCAATTGAATAATTCTAGGTATTTTTTTTTCATTTCTTCTTCTCGTTCCCATGTCAACTCTTCGAGGTTGTGATTTGCCTATAAAACCTTGACTAAGGCAATTTGCTTATTCCTTAGTTGTTTAACTAATCGATCCAAAATCTGGATTGGTCTTTCCTCATACGTTAAGTCCGTGGTTAAATTTGGTGGTGTTTTTTTTATGACCTGTTAGGTTCTCCAATGCATTTTCTTATCATTGACACATGAAACACATTATGAACTCCCACTAAAGATGGCAATAACAATAGATGATAAGTCTTATCGCCTACCCGATCAACCTCCCCTTCTTTCCAAACTGCAATACACCTTTCATTGGTGCATCCTTTAAGAAAACATAATCATCGACTATAAATTACAAATCCTTCCTCTTTCTATCAAGCATAGCTTTTCTCGCCTACTTTGAGCCATTTTCATCCATTGGCGAATTTTATTGACTATCTCAATTGTTTCGTCGCACTAGTTTTGGCCTTAACAACTTTCTTTCCCCTATTTCATCCTAATGTACTAGGGATCTATACCATCGCCCATACAAGGCTTCATAACGAGCCATCCTAATTGACGATTGATAGCTATTGTGTTATAAGCAAATTCAGTTAATCATACTTATTTTTCCCATTTCTCGAACGAATCCGGGATGCACATTCGTAACATGTCTTTAAAAATCTGAATTACCCCTTCGGATTATCCATCGGCTTGTAGATGGTAAGCCATGCTCGAAGTTTAAGCTCGTACCCATGGCTCTACGTAAACTCTTCCAAAATGTTGAGGTAAATCTAGGATTGTAATCCGATATAATTGAGACTAGAATCCCATGCAACCTTACAATTTCGTCCATATATAGCCGGGCATACTAGGTTAGGTTGTAAGTGGTCCCGACTAGGAGAAAATGTGCTAACTTAGTTAATCAATCCACAATTACCCGGATGGCATCTGTTCCCTTCTCGAGCCTCGGCAATCCTATAACAAAATCCATAGTTATATGCTCTTACTTCCATTTTAGAATTGCTAGTGGTTTTAATGTTCTCGTGGGTTTTTGATGCTCCGACTTTACTTGTTGACAAATCTGGGACATTGCTACATAGTTGGCCACATCCTTATCCTTCTTCATTCCCGGCCACCAATAACATCGTCTCAAATCATGATACATTTTTGTACTTCCCGGATGGATCGAGTATGGAGTTGCGTATGCCTCTCTTAGTATTTCCTCCTTCAAATCTTCCATCGATGGGAGACATAGCATTTCCTTACATCTAACAACCCCTTTATTATCAATAAAAAAATCTATTTCCTTTCTTATCTCTATACTTTTACTCAATACCCTTAGCCTTTTGTTCATTTGTTACCCCATTTGAACTTTTTCTTACTGTGGTTGGCCGGACTAACAAGGTTGAGAAAGTGCTTCGTGGCCTCGCTGGCATGATCTCTAAATTTAACCATTGTAAATCCCTTAAAATTGGCAATTGAACTGTTTGTATCATCGTCATGGATTTTCTACTTAAACCATCGATAATGACATTGGCTTTTCTCGAGTGATAGTTGATTATGCAATCATAGTCTTTTACCAACTCCAACCATCTCATTTGCCTCATATTTAACTCCTTTTATGTGAAGATATACCATAAACGTTTATGATCCGTATATATCTCACATTTTGCTCCATATAAATTATGTCACCAAATTTTCAAGGCAAAGATGACGATTACTAATTCTAAATCATGCATTGGCTAATTTCGCTCATATTCTTTCAATTATCGTGAAGCATAGGCCACCACCCTTCCATTCCGTATTAACACTACTCCTAATCCATTTTTGGAAGTATCACTATACACCATAAAGTTTCCATCTTTGGATGGAATGGTTAGTATTGGGGCCATGATTAACCTTCATTTCAATTCTTGAAAACTATTCGATAAGCGTCCGTCCATTGAAACTTAAAACTCTTCTTCATCAAGTTAGTAAGAGGCATTGCTATCTTAGAGAAGCCCTAAATAAATCTCCGATAATAACCGACTAGACCTAAGAAACGTTATACCTCGAACACATTCGTCAAGGTAAGCTAGTTTTGAATGGCTTCTATCTTCTTTGGATCCACCGTTATGCCTTCTTTCATTACTATGTGGCTTGGAAAAGCTACTTGTTCTAGCCGAACTCATACTTCTTGAACTTGGCATGCAATGGTCGCTCCCTTAACATCTACAAGGTAGGTCTTAGATGTCCCTTATGTTCCTCCTCACTTCGAGAATAAACTAGAGTATCATCAATGAACACGATGATAAATTTATCCAAGAATTCCTTAAAGACTCAATTCATTAAGTCCATAAAAGCAGCTAGGGTATTAATTAGTCCAAACGACATGACTAGAAATTTATAGTGATCGTATCTCATTCTAAATGTTGTTTTCCTTACATATTCCGACCTTATCCTCAATTGATGATACTCTAATTGCAAATCTATTTTGGAAAACACCTTCGTGCCTTACAATTGATCGAACAAATCATTAATCCAGAGTTAACGGATACTTATTCTTGATTGTCACTCGGTTCAACTCTTGATAGTTGATACATAACCTGTAGCTACCATCTTTTTTCTTTATAAACAATATTGAAGCTCCCTATGGTGAGGAATTGGGGCGTATAAATCCCTTATCCAAGAAATCCAAGCAACTATACCTTCAGACTCTTTCAACTCGGCTGGGGCCATCCTATAGGGAGTCTTAAAAATCGAAGTCATGCCCAATTCTAGTTCAATCTCAAATTTTATTTCCCTCTCGGGTGGTAACTTAATCAAGTTTTCTAGAAATACGTCTAAATACTCTCGCATAACCTCTAGATTTTTTGGTTTTGACTTTTTTTCTACTCGGCTATCTACCACATGCGCTAGGTGCCCCATGCATCTTTTTCCTTAGCATCTTATGAGCTTTTAATGTCGAAATGATTGATACATCTTGAAGCTTCGAATTAGCCTTAAACTTTAACGGCTAACCCCGTGTAGATAAAAAATTACCCTTCGCCTCGACAGTCTATATAGGCACTATGCCTTCTTAACCAATCCATCCCTAAAATCAAATCAAACTCTTGAAGATCTAACGCTTTCAATTTGGCCTCTAAACTTCTATCCTCAACCCGTACTAGACACTCTCTAACTATACATGTTGACTCTATAAATTCTCTAGAAGGGACGGCTATAAGGTATCCTACGACTAATGTCTCCAGTTTAACCCTTAGGTTTTTCACTAAGGTTTTTGATATGAATGAATGTGTAACACTAGAATCAATCAAAACATATTTAATCAAGCCACGAATTGAGACATTACCATAAATGACTATTGCATCCCTCCGATCGGCCTCCTCCTACGTCATTGTATATACCTAAGTAGGTACTTTTCCCGTTCCGGACTTACACGTTTGAGGGCGGTTATAAGATACACGCCCCGGTTGGTGACAAATATATCAAGTCCTCACGTTTGGTCGGCACTTCCTAGTATGGAACCTCCTACACTTATTGCATCGAGGTTGGTTACTCATCACTAGTCCCGCTTGATTACCTAGTAGCGGTCGAAAAATGTATGGTACTAGTATGACGGCTCGTGCATTCCCTTGACCACCACCTCAATTAAAATTCTTAGGTGGAACTTGCCTTACCGGTCTAAACGAAGAGGTTTTGAATTTAAATGCTTGCCTTTTCTGCCGTACTTCCTTTGCAATCTTCTTTCGATCCTCATCCATTTACATTGCTTCATCCACCATTTCGAAAAAGTATTAGCAATCAACATCCACACCATACTTTGAACCCTCAAGTTTAACCCTCTTCTAAATTGATTCTTTTTCAAATTCTCATCCTCCGTAATGAACGAGACAAATCTACATCCCCGTTCGAATCTCTCGCACATATTCACTTATGGACATTCCATCTTGTTTCAATTTTAGGAATTCTTGAATCTTTCTAGCCTTTACATCCGCGTTGAATTACTTGTTATAAAAGACATCCTTAAATCCTTTCCAAGTCAAAGTGGGCATGTTGATCGTCAATCATGCACTTTCCCACCATGTGTCGGCATCTTTGGTTAGCATAAAGATACTACATGACACTCGTTCATTATTGTTGAATTATAGGTATTAAAATAGTGCTTCCAAAGATTTAATCCATTCCTCGCCTATCGTTGGATCAATGCCCTTGGCAAACACTTGGGGATCCATTTTTCAAAATCTTTCTAGTACGTCATTCCTATACTAAGGTAGAGGTTGTTGTTCTATAGCTAGAAGCTACCTCATTTGCTCCATATGGGTTTTTTATTGTTGTTATTGTTGTTGCATTATCTCTATTATACAATTCAACTCTCCTTGTTGATTCCCCTTATTAGTATTGGAGGTCCCTTCTCCTCTTACTCGTACATGATTTTTCCTTAGCATGGTTTGACTTTGTATATATCATGTTATGTTCGAGTTAGTTTTGGTATTGAAATCCTTTCTTTATCCCATGTAACGTATAATATAAGACATTCATGTGATAAACATTTCTTATATAGATAGGGATATCATAAAAAATAGGCATTCCCATTGATAAGCACCTTTACATTCAAAGGTTTTTGTGTTTTTATCTACAACCAACAAAAAAAAGGTACTTTTATCTATATCACAAGGTGCACAAAAGATACTACATCACACGATGTACCTTCCTTATTCATACGTCTAATGTGTCGACCTACATATTAAACTCGATGAGGAAAGGAATACTATACCCTCTACCACTTAATGATATCAACCGAGACGGAGTGTACTATCTCTCAAACGAGACATAAGGGTAGGCCTTAATTATACATCAATCTAGTAAGGTTCTACCTAAGCTATGTCGATAAGAAGGCTCGAATTAAGTCTCGATAAGACTATCGATCCATCGTAGTCTCCCAAACTTCATCCAATAACCATTGATCCCTCGAGAGAACAATCCGACCTAATATCATCCTCATGAAATCTACACTATGGTACGGATCAAAAGAGGCATCAACAAACACTATTTGCTAGATTAGATCATGACTCTAATAACGTGAGCCACCATGTCCCGATCTAAATTCATAGTCGGATTGCTTAATTCAGCCCAGGTAAGTAGCTAGAGTGGCCCTCATCGGCAGGTCCTAGCAACACAGGGAACACGAATTAGGTACGACATCTACATCGATAACGTTGACCATAAACACTATTTCTAAGAAATGGCTCTATACTATATAAAACCATATAATAAACACACATATTTATAAGAAACAAAGAATCAAATGTTACCCATCAAGTAGTGTACCGGTCTCTAGGCTCGTATGGCACTTAAGACTCTACTTGGTTCCCTAAACATAGGCCCCGATGCTATCACCGTAATGCCCCCAGCTCCCTTACTAATTTCCTAAGAGGTGTGGCTAGGTTCATTACATTTTTTAGACTAAAATCCCAACTCACTTCCGTAATACATAACCATGGAGTGTGTACAATACAATTTACATATCGTTAATAAATACAATCACAAGAAATTATAAAATGTCTAAGATGCCCTTTATCCACTAATAGACATAGTACCCCCTAATTTACAATCAAAAGAGAATCCTATATTTTTAGGTAACACATGAGCCTCTTTTAGTGAGAACCGACAACATCCTCTAGTGAATTATCTTTGCCCTTACCCGTTACACCATGCACGTACAACAATAGAATGAGCCAAAGCTAAGTAAGTAGGGTGATGCACATGCTATGTATTACTTTCCTATTACTCTACCTTTTCCCATCAATTTTAGTTTGGGTACCCTAGAAATTAGCAAGTTCGATCTATTTTCATATCTCGATACTATCGAATCACCTACCGCTAACAACCGAATTATCCCTCATCGTAGCATACAGATCAATGAGATTATCCATCATATAACGAGTGTAATCAATTAATAGAGCATGCACATAACTTCATTGTTAATACCTATTTAACCCGATTCGTTTACCAAACCTAATCAAATCTCAATCAAATGTTCTTTCTCAATTCAATTCAATCCACCCTCGAGTGCATATGATGCACATGATGTTTTAATTATCACATTCACGCAATCATAGTTACCAAACCCTATATTCTCAACCCATTCTTGGAATTCAATCTACACATAAGATTTCATATACGGTTCATACCGTTTACATAGTATCCATCCAAAGAACAATTATCACCAATTTCTATTCGATCTAAACTTTACTTCGTACATAAGTACCTTCCCTTCCCGTAATTATTAAATCTTATCATAAAATTCAACCTACACTTAGCTTACAAAGATGCTAGCCTTATAGTCAAATTTAAATGGCATCTACGGTGGAATTTCTCTCTTAGCCCGTATTTTGGCATGGATGGCCAAATTTTAGCTTCTAACTAGTGTATGTCAAAATTTCCATTTTCCTTAAAGTCCAACCTTTCTACACTTCAATTTATATATATTTAGGTCTAATTAAACCATTAATTATCCATTTGCATAAGTGGAACTCAAATCCCAAAAATTAAGGTTGAGGTAGAATGGTTCCCAAAACGTAGCAAGGAATTTTCTTTCATTATAATGGAGCTTTATTTCATCCTAATGTATACCTAGGTGAGTGATAATTAAGTCTTGGGTTCTTCATTGTATAAAAAGGTCCAATCTTTCTCGTTTTGACATTTAGGCCGAATGGGTTTCCTAAAACATGCCCTAGAAACTCATTCCTTCAAAGTCCATCTCAACCATAATTAATCCAACCAAATTTCAATCCAAGCCCCTTTGTTTATACTAACCCTATCAACACATACATGGACAGAAACAAAGCTTTATAGGCTTTAACAATTCATCATAGGCACAAGTCCAACAAGTAGATGCACATCAAACCATCAACACATCATAGCAACATAGGCAACTCAAAACAACATAACCAAGGTCTCAAGTTACTCACATAAATTAAATACATAAAAACAACATTGGAGGACCTAAAAGAAAACATACTTAATTAGTTCAAACTTAGCGAGAAAATCCCTTAGTCTTTCTTTCTCCTTTCTTCTTTCTTTCTTTCCTCCTTTTCTTTTCCATTTTTCTCTCTCTTAATTCGATTTTCTCTCAATGTTTGGTGAGCTAAATTTTCCACAGTGTGGCCGGCCATTAGCTCTCTCTTTTATATATATATATATATATATTTCCAACTTTCTTCCTCCATTAAATACAATAAAAAGTGTCCTAAACTAAGTTGATAAGGTGTAAAGTGATAGGAGATAATGGAAGGCTAGGTGGTGGGTTTAGAAGTCAAAGTGATGAGGTGTCCTTCAAATGGAAGAATGGAGAAGCTTAGGTGTTAAGTTGAATTTTAAGGATGGATAATGGAACTAAAAATAATCTTAAGGGTATTTTAGTCCAAGAATTTTGGCATTCTTCCAAAATTTTGGCCATCTCTAATTATTTAGACAATTTTTCCCTTTCATAGCATATTCTTGGTAAGTGTTAAAGGAAATAACTAACTAGCTAACTTACCCAAAATTTATCTCCCTAAATTCTTACGTACACACCAAAATATTCCTATAACCACCATATATATTCATACCACAAAAATATTAACATGTCACATAGATCACACCCATACTTAGGATATATTTATATGATCAAGAATTTTCATAGGGGTTACACTCTTCCTCCCACGCTCCTTCCCTCTCTCCTTCTCCCATTATCTCCCTCTCCCCTTCTCTCTCTCTCTCTCTCTTTCCTCCTCACCCTCCCTCCCTCCTCTTTCCCTCCCTCCCTCTTTCTCTTCCTCCCACTCTCCCTCTCCCCTGTCTCTTGCTATCTTACTCTGTCTCTCCCTCCCTCTCGCTTCCCCATCTCTCTCTCTATCTTCTCTCCCTTTCTCTCCCTCCCTTTTCTCTCCCTCCCTCCTTCTCCCTCTTATTCTTCCTTTTCCTCTCTCCATCTCTCTTTCTCTCTACCTCTCGCTCTGTCTCCCTCTCCCTCTCTTCTTCTCTCTTATATTATCTCTCCCTCTCCCTCTCTCTTTCTTTCTCTCTTCCTCTCTTCACTTCTATTTATCTCTCTATCTCCGCTCCCCTCTCTTCATATCCCTCCCTCTCTCTATTCCCTCTCTCCGTCCCCTCTCCTTTCCACCCTTTTTCTCACTCTTCCTCTCTCTCCCTCTCTACCTTCACCTCTCTCACTTCTATGCTCTTCCCCTCTCTACCTTCACCTGTCTCCCTCTCATGCTCTTCCCCTTCCTCCCTCTTTCTCTCCCCCTCTCCCTCCCTATCTTTCTTTCCCTCTCCCTCTACCTCTCTCTCCCCCTCTCTATTTCTCCCTCTTTTTACCTCTCTCCCTCTCCCTCTATACCCTCCGTTCCTTCTCCCTCCCTCTCTCTCTCCCTTTTCATCTCTTTCCCTCCCTCTATCTCTCTCTCCATCTTCCTCTCTCCTTATCCCTCTTCATCTCTCTCTCTCCCACTCTCTCCCTCTCCCTCTCTATCTCTCCCCCTTTCCCTTTTTCCCTCCCTCTATCTCTCTCCCAACCTCTCTCTCTCCCTTTTACCTCTCTCTCCTTCTCTCCCATCCCATCGCTCACTCCCTATCATCCTCTTTCCCTCTCTTTCATCCTGTTCCTCTCTCTCCCTCTCTCCCTTTCCCTCATATTTTCTCCCTCTTTATATCCTCTATCCCTCTCTCTCCATCTCTATCTCTCTCTCCCCCTTCCTCTCTTTCTCTCAATCCCTTCCTCACTTTCTCTCCCTCTCCCTTTCTCCCTTCCTTTCTCCCACTTTATCTCTACCCCTCTCCCTCTTTGCTTCTCTCTCTCTCTCTCTTTCCCTCTCTACCTTCCTTCTCTCTCCCTATCTCTTACTCTCTCTCACTTTCTCTCTCTCTCTTCATCTCTTAATCCCCTCCCCTTTCTCTCTCCATCTCTTACTCCCTCCCTCATTCCCTCTCCCTCTCTATCTCTCCCTACTTTGCTCTCTCTCCCTCCCCCTCTCCCCCTCTCTCTCACACTTCCTCTATCTCCTTCTCTCCCTCCCTCTCCCTTTCTCTCTCCCTTGATCTCCCCTACCTATCCCCCTCTTTATCTACATCTCTCTTCATCTCTCTCTCCTTTCCCCTCCCTCTCTCTCTCCCGCATTCTCCTTCTATCTCTTTACCTGTATCTCTCTCCCTTTCTCTATATCCCTCTCTCTCCCTCCCCCTCTTTCCTTTTCCCTTTCCCTCTCTACTCTACCTCTCTCTTCTCCTCTCATCCTCCCTTCATTGCTTCCTCTCTTCCTCTTCCACTATCCTAACTCTCCCTCTCACTCTTTTGCTCCCTCCCCCTCTCTCCCATTTATTTTTCTCCCTCCCACTTGTTCCCTCCCTCTATCTCCCTCAATCATTCTCCTTCCCTCTATCTCATTCTTTTTCCCCATCTCTATCTCTCTCCCTCTCTCTATCTCCCACTTCCTCTCCCTCCTCCTCCCTATCTCCCTCTCTCCTTTTCTCTCTCATTTGCTCTTTCCCTCTTTAGCTCTTTCTCTCCCGCTCTCTCCCTATCTCTATCCCTCTCTCTCTCTCTCTCTCACTGCCATGCTCCTTCCTTTTCTTCCTCTCCCCTTATCTCCCTCTCCCCCTCTCCTTCTCTTCCTCCCTCCTCTCTCCCTCTCTCTTTCTCTTCCTCCCACTCTTACTCTCCCTCACTCTTGCTATCTTACTCTCTCTCCTACCTCCCTCTTTCCCCTTCCTCTCTATATCTTATCTCTCCTTCACTCCCTTCCTCTTTCTCCCTCTCATTGTCCCTTTCCCTCTCTCTAGCTTTCCTTCTCTCCACCTCTCCCTTTTTCTCCCTCTACCTCTCTCCATCTCTCTTATATTCTCTTTGCCTCCCTCTCTTTTCCTTTATCTCTCTCCCTTTCTCCCATTCCCTATCTTTCATTATCTTTCACTTCCTCTCCCTCTCTTTTTCTTTCTCTCTCCCTCTCTTCACTTCCCTCTATCTCTCTACCTCTTGCTCCTTCCTATCTTTATATCCCTCTCTCTCTTTACCCGTCCCTCTTTATTCCCTCTCTCCCTCTTTATCCCTCTCTATCCCCTCTCTCCCTCTCTATCCCTCTCTCCCTCTTTATCCCTCCCTCTCCCTTCCCCCTCTCTCTATCTTGTCTCTCCTTCTCTCCCTTCCTCCTTCTCCCTCTCATTCTCCCTTTCCCTCTCTCCATCTCTCCTTCTCTCCACCTCTCCCTTTTTCTCTCTCTCTCTCTCCTTCTCTCCTTCTCTCTCATATTCTCTCTCCCTCTCTCCCATTCCCTCTCTTTCTCTATCTTTCACTCCCTTTCCCTCTCTCTTTCTTCCACTCTCCCTTTATTTGCTTCCCTCTTTTCTCCATCTATCGTTCCTTCCCTCTCTTTATATCCCTCCTTCTTCTCGTCCCTTCCTCTTTATTCCCTCTCCCCCTCTCTCCCCTTCTCATTCCCTCTCCCTCTCTCTCCCTCAATCTCCCTTCCTCTCTTTCCCTTTTTCTAATTCTTGCTCTCTCTCTCACCCACTCTTTTCCTCCCACCCTTCCTCTCCTTCTCCCCACCTCTCTCTCGATCTCTCTCTCCCCCTCTCTCTCCCTCTCCCTCTATCTCTCTTCTTCTCACTCATTCTCTCTCTCTCTAACCTAATATCTATCTTCTCTCTCTCCCTATATCTTTCCATCTCTCCCCCTCTCTCTTTCTAATTCTCCCTCTCCTTCTCTCTCTATCTCTCGTCCCTCCCTTCATCATATTCTCTCCCTCTTTCATTCTCTCTTTCTATTCCTCTTTATCTTCCTCTCTATCTTTAGCTCCATCCCTACCTCTGCTTATCTCTCCCTCTCTCTCTCCCCTTCTCTTCCTGTCCCTCTCTCTCCCTCTCTTTCTCCTTCCGTCCTTCCCACTCCCTCTCTATCTCTCTCTTTCCCTCCCCCTATTCCTCTCTTTCTCCCTCTAGCTCCTTTTATCTCTCATTTTCCTCTCTTTCTCTTTTTCTCCTATATCTCCCCCTCTCTCTATCTCTTTCTCTCCAAATCTTCTTCCTTTCTATAACTCTCTCCATCTCTCTCTCTATCTGCCTCCCTCTCACCCATTTCTTATCTCCATTACCCTTTCTTCCCCTCTCTCTCTCTCTTTAACTCTCACTCTGTATATCCCTTTCTTTCCCTCTCTACTTCTCTAGGCCAAATTTAGTCCTTAAGTCAAAATCTCATTTTCTTTGACAAGCTTATCTTTCTAATTTCAATTTTAATTCCTATTTGGACCTAATTGAACTATAAAATACCAAATTAATTTAATGGAACCCAAAACCTTATTTTTCTAAGTTTGGGCCGAATGGGTCTCTTAATTTTGCAAGAAATGTTCTTTGCTTTTATATGAAGTTTTCTTTTTGTTCAAAATGATTAATCAAACCTAATTTATTCGTCATTAAAATTGAAGTCCTTAAGTATAAAAAAAGTTCCATCTTTAAGTATTTGAATCACTCTTTAAGTTGTCGTTGAAGTTTAGCTTCGTGCCCATGGCTTTGTGCAAACTCATCTAAAATATAGAGGTGAATCTAAGTTCTCAATCCGACACCATTGAGATCAGAATCCCATGTAGTCTTACAATTTTATCAAGGTACAAATGGGCATATTGATTTAGATTACAAGTGGCTCGATCGAAAAAAGTGTGTTGATTTGGTCGGCCTATCCACGATCACCCAAATGGCATCCGACCCTCTTTCGATCTTGGCAATCCCATGAAAAAATCCATAGTTATATGCTCCCACTTCCATCATGGAATTGCCAATGGTTTTAACATTCTCGAGGGTCTTTGGTGTTCTACCTTTACCTATTGACAAACTTGACACCTTGCCAAAAAATTATCTACGCCTTTCTTCATTCTAGGCCACCAATAACTTTATCGTAAGTCCCGGTACATCTTCGTGCTTCCGGGTGTATCAAATAAGGAGTTGTGTACGTTTCTTGCAGTATTTCTTCCTTTACATCCTCCACCGAGGGAACATATAACCTCCCTTTAAATCTAACTATGCCTTTGTCATCTATCGTAAAATCGAGTTCCTCCTTAGCTTTTACATTTTTCTTCAATTCATTCAACTTTTCATCTATTTACTCGCTCCATTTGAATTCTTTCCTACATAGTTAATTGGAATAATAAAGCTGATAAAATGCTCGTATAACCTACCAAAATTATCTCAAGTCCTAGCTTTTGTAGATCTCCCACTATTGACAATTGGATTACTCGCATTGTTGCAACTGATTTTCTCGCTTAAAGCATCGATAACAACATTGGCCTTTTCCAGTGTGGTAGTTGATTATGCAATCATAGTCTTTCACTAACTCCAACCACTTTCTTTGCCTCATGTTTAGCTCCTTTTGTGTGAAAATATATCGTAAACTCTTATGATCCGTGTATATCTCATATTTTGCATCGTATAAATAATGTCTCTAGATTTTCAAGGAAAAGACTATTTCCACTAACTCTAAATCATGCATTAGATAATTTCGTTCATATTCCTTCAATTGCCATGACACATAGGCTACTACTCTTTCATTCTACATCAACACCGCTCCTAGCCCATTTTTAGAAATGTCACTATACAGCATGAAGTTCCTACCCTCAAAGAGAATGGTTAACACTAGGGCCATGATTAACCTCTCGTTTCGATTCTTGGAAGCTCTCCTCACTAGCATCCGTCAAATGAAACTTAACACTCTTTTTCATTAAGTTAGTAAGAGGTCTAGCTATCTTAGATAAGACCTTCCATAAATCTCTAATAACAACTTGCTAGTCCTAAGAAACTTCATACCTCTATCACATTCTTTAAAGTACGCCGGTTTTGGATACCCTCTATTTTCTTCGAATCTACTCGCTATACCTTCCTTCATCACCATGTGACCTAGAAAAGCTACCTACTTTAGCCAAAATTCACATTTCTTGAATTTGGCATATAGTTCGTTGCTCCTTTAGTGTCTGCAAGGTAGCTCTTAGATACTCCCTATGTTCCTCCTTACTTTGAGAATAAACCAGAATATCATCGATGAATACGAGATGAATTTATTTAGAAATCCCTTAAAGACTCAATTCATCAAGTCCATAAAGGTAGTCGGGGCATTAGTTAATCCAAATGGCATTACTAGGAACTCATAATGGTTGTATCCCATCTTGAACGTCGTTTTCCCTACATCCTCCGATCTTACCCTCGACTGGTGATAGCTAGATTGCGAGTCTATCTTGGACAACACCACCGCACCTTGCAATTGATTGAATAGATCATCAATCCGGGATAACGGGTATTTATTTTTAATCACCCCGATTCAATTCTCGATAATCGATACATAGCCATAGACTACTATTCTTCTTTTTCACGAACAATATTGGGCTCCCTAAAGTGAAGAACTAGGGCGTATGAATCCCTTATCTAGTAAGTCCTATAGCTGCACCTTTAGCTCTTTGAACTTGACTAGGGCCATTCCATAGGGAGTCTTAGAAATCGAAGTCGTGCTCGGCTATAGATCAATCTTAAATTCTATTTCCCTCTCCGATAGTAACGTAGTCAAACTTTATGGAAATATGTCTAAAAACTCTTTTACAACCTCTATGTCTCCCGATTTTGACTTTTTTCCACTCGATTATCCACCATATGCGCTAGTTACCCCATACATCTTGTTCCTAACATCCTTCGAGCTTTCATGATCGAGATGATCGATACTGATTGAAACTTCGTATAAGCTTTAAACTCTAATGGCTGATTTCTAGATAGATCAAATTACCTTTCTACCTCGACAATCAATAGTGGCACCATGCCTTGTTAGCCAATCCATTCCCCGAATCAAATCAAAATCTTAGAGATCCAATACTATCATATCGGCCTCTAGACTCTTATTCTCAATCCGCACTTGGAAACTCTTTAAATACGCTCATTGATTCCAAAATTTCTCTAGAGAGAACAGTTATAAGATACCTTACGACTAATATCTCAAGTTTGATGCCTAGGCTCTTTACTATTGTTTTTGATATAAATGAATGTATACCACCATAATCAATCAAAACATAAGTAATTAAGCCAAGGAGTAAGACACTACCATAAATTATTATTGCATTCCCCTTATCGGCCTCTTCCTATGTCATAGTGTATACTCGAGCAAGTACCTTTCTTGATCCCGGTCTCTTCACTTAAGGGGAATTATAGGATACGTGCCCCGGCTTGTGACATACATAACAAGTCCTTATGTCCGATCAACATTCCTCGATATGGAATCTCCCACACCTATTGCATCGGGGTTGATTACTTATTATTGGTCCTAGTCGATTACTCGATAGTGGTCTAGGAACATATAGTATCGGCTTGGTGGTTCGTACGTTTCCCCGAGCACCACTTCGATTCAAATTTCTAAGCAAAACACACTTTATTGGTCCGAGATAAAGAGGCTTTCGATTTAAATGCTTACCTCTTTTGCTGTAATTTCTTTACAATCTCCTTCTAATCTTCATCTACTATCATTGCCTTATCCACCATTTTCGAGAAGGTGTTAGCGATCAATATACATACCATGCTTCTTACTCTAGGGTTTAACCCTATAAGGAATTGATTCTTTTTCAGATTTTCATCCCCTGTAATAAATAGGATGGATCTACACCCTTGTTCAAATTTTTGTATATATTCACCCATCGACATTCCATCTTGCGTCGGTGCTTAGGAAGTCTTGAATTTATGTAGCCCTCACATCTATGGTAAAGTATTTATTATAGAAGACTTCCTTAAATCCTTCCCAAGTTAAGGTAGGCACATCTATTGTTAGTCGTGCACTTTCCCACTATGTGCGGGCATCCTTGGTTAGCATAAAGATGGCCCACGATACTCGCTCATTGTTGGTAAATTGTAAGTATTCGAATATTGCCTCTAAAGACTTAATCCATTCCTTCGCTATCATTGGATTAACATCCTCGTAGAATTCCCGGGGATTCATTTTATGAAACCTCTCCATCGTGTCATTCCTATGTTGGGGCGACGAAGGTGGAGGCTATTGATGCATAGCCGAAGCAATCTCATTTACTCCGCATGGACTTCTCGTTGTTCTTGCATCATGTCCATCATACGATTTAAAGCATCTTATTGATTTCCATTATTATTATTAGAGGTCCCTTCACTCACTTGCTCGTATTGGATTCTTTCTTGGCATGTTTTGACTTTGTCTACGCCATGTTATGCTCAAGTTATTTTTGGTATTGGAATCAACATATAATGTAAATCATCCATATATGTGTGAGATTATATTTAGATATATGGTAAGCATTTCATTCAAATATGGCACTTACAAGCGCATCTACCTTCCAAAGGTTTTTGTGATATATTTACAATAAAAAAGCATTCCTATTTACATTCATAAGGCACACAATAAGTTTTCCCTAGTAACACCTCTATTAAGCCGAGTTAATATATCGAACATGACGAGGAAAGGAGTACTCCACTCGTCCATCGATCAATCACGTCAACCAACGTAATGTGTACTATCTCGCGGGCGAGGGGCAAAGGTAGACCTTAATTATACATTAATCGAATACGATTCCACCTAACCTATATTGGTAGGAAGCCTCGGTTCGGGTTTTGATAAGAATATCGATCGATTAGACTCCCCTAAACCTCATATAGTAACTAATGATCTATCGATAGGAGAGTCCATCGTAAGGTCGATCGTAAAAATCCAAACTATGATACTAGTTGAAAGTGACATCGGCGAACACTATTCACTATATCGGGTCGTATACTCGAATAACATGGGTCACCATATCCCGATGCGGGGCCATAATGAGGCTATTTAGCTCGACCCAATGTGTAACTAGGGTGGCTCTGTCGACGGCGTGTCCTAGCAGCGCGAGGGTACATGGAATAACCACAACATCTACAACAATAATATGAATAGTCATCAATATTCCCAAGATAGGACTATATGCTAACATGAAGCCATATAATGATCATACACATTCAAAGGAAAGGAATAATTAAATTCTTACTCATTGAGTAGCATACCGATCCCGAGGCTCATGTGACATTTAGGTTTTTACTCGATTGACTAAACCAAAGCTCGATATCACCTTGTGGCACCCCCTTCCCGACCCACTTGCTAATTACCCAAAAAGGAGTGGCCGGGCGAGGAACACATCATGTTGATATGAACAAATCCCGGCTTAATCCCTAATTCATACGTACTCATACGTTAAGGGCACATTATATAATGAAATGCATACAATACAAATTATATAACATTAAAAAATACAATAGAAGAAATTACAAATTAATTACAATACCATTAAAATCTCCACCGACACCCTAACCTAAAATTACAATCAAATTAACTTTGTTACATTTGTGTCACGCATGAGCCCCTTTTTAGGGGAGCCGGCCTCATCCTTGCTACTTTGACCCTTTCCTATCATAATCATGGAAATAACAATGAGGTGAGCCGAAGCTTAGTAAGTGGGTGATGCATGTGATTTGTAATGCTTTTCGGACTTTCCCACCATACTCATAGATTTTAGTTCTAGGTACCCTAGGTATTAGTAAGTCTCCTCTATTGGTGACTACTAAATCACCTAATGCTAACAAAGGAATTATCCCTTGTTATAGCCACTATTGGTGTGAATCCATCATCTAATAGTGCGAGTCACACAAATTAGAGCATGCAAACAACTAGACTACTCATACCCATTTATTCCAACTACGTTGTAAACCAATTCTTGATCAACCGACTTTTCTCAATCGCCTCGCAATGCAAATGATGCACATGATGTTACGTTTATCGTATTAAACATATCTAACCCATACAGGATTTAGTTACGTATATTTTCATACTTCCCTTTTGTTTCCTTTAGTAAATCTCATCGTTAAATTGTTCCACACTTGAATTGTATAGTTATTAGCATTTATGATTTCAACATGTGAAGGTATAATTTTACCCTTTAACCCAATTTTAACACTTTTAGGCCGAATTTAGTTCTTAAGTCAAAATCTCCTTTTGTTTGACAAGCTTACCTTTCTAATTTCAATTCAATTCCTATCCGGAACTAATTCAACCATTAAATACCAAATTAATTTAATGGAACCAAAACCTCATTTTTCTAAGTTTGGGTCGAATGGGTCTCTTAATTTTGCAAGAAATGTTTTTTACTTTTATATGAAGTTTCCTTTTTGTTCAAAATGATTAATCAAACCTAATTTATCTAGCATTAAAATTTAAGTCCTTAAGTATCAAAAAGTTCCATCTTTCCCATTTTGGCCGAAAGTCACCTTAGGCAAAATCCTAAAATTTAATTTTTTCTTCCTTCCTATTTTACTTTGTCCAAGTTCGTATCAATCCTAGTTTAGTCCACCATGTTTCGGTCAAGCCCCAATTCTTTCAATCAAACCTATCAATGCATAAACATAGCCATGCATAAGGTTATCCACAGCTTAATATGCAACATATCAGCCATTCCTTACATATTCAATAACAACCAACAATTATATGCCAAGCCATCCAACACAATACCAACACAACAACACGACACAACATAATCAAAAGCTTAATCAATTACATAATTTAACATTTAAAAATCAAATAGATGGCATAGATAAAAACCCACTTACTTAGTTTAGGCTTGTTAAGAATCCCTAGCTTTTTCCTTTTTTTCTCCTTTCTTTCTTTCCTTTTTTTTCTCTTTTTCTATTCTATGTTTCTCTCCCTCTCAATGACATTTTTTTCTTCTTTTAGGTGAGCTACGGATTTCATTGAAAATGCAACCATCTAATCTCTTTCCTTATATATATACATGCTCCATTTTCCTTGCATTTTAGTTAGTTTTCGTGTGTCTTGATTTAATTTATCAAGTGTAAAGTAAATGGTGACTAAGAGGGACAAGTGGCGGGTTTGGCTTAGTCAAAGGAATGAGTTGGCTTCCATTGCATTAAATGAAGGTTTAGGTGTCTAATTATTTGCTAAAGATGGTGGTTAGGCTAACTAAGTCCCTTAAGCTAGTTTAGTTCAAGTAACATGACATTTCTTTCTTAGAAAACTTCGACAATTCCTCCCTAAATAATTAATTCGATAATTGCCTTCCAAATAATTTGGCAATTTCCTTCCAAAAGTTTTTCCAACATTCCCCACATTTTAAAATACCTTTCTCACTTGTATAATAGGTTCCATATATATACTAGAGAAAATCAATGATAATTAGCTAAATTACCTAAAAATTCATCCCCTAAATCCTCATATAAACACCAAGCATAATAATATTACCAAAACATTAAAATGGCACATAAATCACACATTTGCTCAATGTATGTACATTCGAATATCCTTATACGTATATTGCTATCGTTAAGGACTTTATGAGGGTTACACCCTCTTTCTCTCTCTCCATCCCTCTCTCCCTCTCGTGCCTCTCTATCCCCCTCTATTTCTCTCGCTCTCTCTCTCTTTCCACCTCGCTCTCTCCACTACTCTCCCTCTCACTACCTCTTTTTATTTCTCTATCCCTCTCTCCCTCTACCTCTCTCTCTCTCTCTCTCTCCCTCCGTCCTCTCCCTCTCTCCTCGCTCTCTCTCTCTTTCCCTTAAACCCTTTCTCTCCCCTCTCTCTTTGTCCCACCTGTCTCTCCCCCTCTTTATCTCCCTCACACTCCATCTCACTATCACCCTCTCTTCCTCTCCCTCTCTCCCCCTTATAACCCCCATCTTTCTAACTCGCTCTCCTTCTCCCAATCTCCCCTCTCTTTCTCTCTTTTTCCCTCCATCCATCTCTCTCTCCCTTTTTGCCTCCCTTCCAATCGTACCCTCTCCCTCTCTCCCTCTCTTTCTTCCTCTTTCTAACCCTCCTCTCCCTCTCCCTCTCTCCTTCTCCCTCCCTCACTCTATCTCACTCCATCTCCCTCTCTCTACCTTTTATCTTCATCTATCTCTCCCTTTCTCTCCCCCTCCCTCTCTCCTTCTCTCTTACTCTCTCCCTCTCTCTCCTTATCTCTCCTTCTCTCTCTCCCTCTCCTTTTATCCATCTCTCTCTCCTCCTCACTCTCTCCCTCAATCTCATTATGTCTCTTTCTCTTTCCTTACCCCTTTATCTCTCTCTCTATCTCTCTATCTTTCTCTCTCTCCTCCCTCCCTCATACTCACTCTCTCTCCCTCTCTCTCTCCTTCTATCCCTATCCCTCTATCACTCTCCTTATCCCTCATCCCCTCCCTCTCTCCCTATCCCTTTTTACCACCCTCTCTCTTTGTTTCTCTCTCTCCTTCTTCTTTACTCTCTATCTTTCTCTCTCCGTCTCTCCTCCACTCCCTCTTTCTCTCTCTTTTTCTCCCTTTCTACCTATCTCTCTCTCATTCTCTCTCCTTCCATCCCTCCCTTACTCTCCCTCTCACTATCACCCTTTCTTACACTCTCTTTTCCCTCTCTCTCCCCTTCCCTCTTTTGCTCTCTCTCTCTTCCTCTACCACTCTCTCCCTCTTTCCCCTTCCAACTCCCATCCCTCTCTCCCTTTCTCTCTCTCCCCTCTCTCTTTCCCTTTATCCCTTTCTTTCCCACCCTCTCCACCTCTCCCTCCCTCACTTTCTCTCTCTCCCTCCACCTCTCTCTATCTCCCTTTCTCTTCCCCTCTCCCTCTTCTCTTTCCCTCTCTCCTACTTTCTCTTCCTTCCTCTCACTTTCTTTCTCTCTCTCTTTCCCTCTCTCTACCTCTCTCTCCCTTACTCTCCCTCTCTCCTTATCTCTCCTTCTACCTATCCCTCACCCATTTCCTCTTTCCCTCACTCTCGCTCTCTTTGTCTCTCCCTCTCTCCCACTCTCCCACTTTATCCCTCCCTCTCCCTCACTCTCTCCCTCTATCTTTCTTTCTCTCTCCCTCCGTCTATCACCCTCACTCTCTATCCCTCTCTCCCTTTCTCTCTCTCTTCATATCCCTCTCTCACCCTCTCTCTATCTCCCTATCCATCTCTCTTTCCCTCTCTCTCCTACCTCTCTCTTATTCTTTCCATCACCCCCTCTCCCTCTATCCTTTCCTCTCTTTCCCTCCCACTCCTTCACTTTCTCTCATCCCCTCATCCTCCTTCTCTCCCTCTCCCCCTCCCTTACTCTCTTTGATT
Organism: Dovyalis caffra; assembly: GCA_963924115.1. Lineage (NCBI taxonomy): Eukaryota > Viridiplantae > Streptophyta > Magnoliopsida > Malpighiales > Salicaceae > Dovyalis > Dovyalis caffra. The sequence continues at coordinate 1,167,413 of CAWUPB010001189.1, forward strand.
CTCTCTCGCATATCTCTTTCTTTCTATATCTCTCCCACTCTTGTTGTTTCCCTTCTATCCTTCCTCTCTCCCTCCACCTCCCAACCTCCCTCTATCTCCCTCCTCTCTTTATGTCTCTCTCTCCCCCTCTTTGCCTCTCTCTCCTTCTCTCCCTTCCTCTTCTCTCTCTCCCCATCTCTCCCTGCTTCTTTCTTCCACTTTCCCTCTTCTCTCTTCCTTTGTCTAACTTTCTCTCCCTCCCTCCCCTCTCTCTCTCTTTATCCCTCTCTCTCTCTCTTGTTGACTCCCTCCCTCTTTCAGTCTACCTCTCTCTCCCTTCTTATCTCTCCCTCTCCCTCTCTCTTTATTTCTATCCTCATTTTCTCTCTCCCTCTCTCTCTCCCTCTCTTGCTTTTCCTCTCTCTTTCTCTCTCTCCATGTCCCTATCCATTCTCTCCTCGTCCCTCTTTAACTCTCTCTCCCTCCACTCTCACTCTCTTCCCTTCTCCTTCTCTCTCCCTCTCCCTCTCTCCTTTCCTCTCTTTCCCTTCCACTTCTTCACTCTCTCAACCCCTCCTCACCCTCTCTCTCTCCTTATCTTTCCCCCTTCTCTCTCTCTCTCCTTATCTTTCCCCCTCATTTACTCTTTCTCTAACTCTCTCTTCTATATCTCTTTCTTCCTCTACCTCTCCCTCTCCTACTATTTCCCTCTTACCCTACCTCTCTCCCTCTCTCCCTCCACCTCCCTACCTCCCTCTATCTCCCTTCTTCTCTCTCTCTCTCCCTTTTTACCTCTCTATCTCCCTCTCTCCTCTCTCCCGCCCTCTCTATCCCCCTCTCCCTATTCTCTCTTCCTCTCCCCAAGTTTCTCTCCCTCCCTCCCTCCCTCTCTCTCCATCTCTCTTTTTCCATCCCTCTCTCTCTCTCCTTCCCTCTTCTCCCTCTCCCTCTCTATCCATTTCTCTCTCCTATTGATCTGTCTCTCTCACTCCCTCAATCTCCCTCTCTCTCTATCTATCTCTCCCTCCCTCCCAATCTCTCTCCCTCCTTATCTCTCCCTCTCCCTCTCTCTTTATTTCTCTCCTTATTTTTCTCTCTTACTCTCTCAATCCCTCTCTTGCTCTTCTTTTCTTCCTCACTCTCTTCATCCCTTATCCTCTCTCTCCCTCTCTTTCTCTCTACTCCTTCTCTCCCTCTCTCTCGCTCTATCTCTCTTTTTTTCTCTCCCTCTCTTTCTCTCTACTCCTTCTCTCCCTCTCTCTCGCTCTATCTCTCTTTTTTCTCTCCCTCCCCCTCCCTCTCCCTTCCTTTCTCTCTATCCCTCTCTTCTTCCCTCTCCCTCCCTCTCTCCATCTATCTACCTCTCTCTCCCTTACTCTCTCCATCCTTTCCTCTCTCACTCTCTCTCTCTCACCCTCTCTTTGTCCCTCCCTCTCCCTCTTTCTCTCCCTCTCTTCGCTTCTCTCCCTTTCTCTCTACCTCTCTCTACCTCTTTCCCTCTTTCCCTCTCTCTCACTCCCTTTTTCACCCACTCTTTAATAACCCCCTCTATCTCTCTTTCTCCCACTCTCCATCTTCATCTCTCTCGCTCACCCTCTCTCTCTTTCTCCCTCATAATGTATCCATCTCTCTCTCATAGTCTCTCTTCCTCTCTTGCTTTATGTCACTCTATCCCCCTCCTTCTCTCTTCCTATTGTGCTCTCCCACTCTCTCCCTCTCACCCACTCCAATGATCCGTCCCTTTCTCTCTATCTCCCTCCTTCTCCCAATCCCTCAATCTCTCCCTCTATCCTTATCTCCCTCTCTCTTTCCCCATCTCTCTCCCTTTCTCACCCTCTCTTCAATTCTTTCCCTTTCTCTCTCCCCCTCTCTCCCTCTCTTCATCTCTCTCCTTTTCTCTCTCACTCTCACTCTTACTCTCTCTATTCCTTGCTCTCTCTTTATCTCTCTCTTTCTATTCCTCTCTCAATCTCCCTCTCTCTCCCTCTACCTTTTCCTCTATCTCCTTTTCCCTCTCTCTCTCCTTCTTTCTCTATCTCCCTCTAAGTCTCCCTTTATCCTTATCTATCCCACTCTTTCCCTCTCTTTCTCTCTCTCCTTCTCTCTCCCTCTCCCTACCTCTCTTTATCTCCCTCTTGCCTCCCTCTCTCCTTCTTTCCCTCCCTTTCTTCCTTTCTCTCCCTCCCCATCCCTCTCCCTCATTCTCTCTCTTTCCCTCTATACCTCTCCCACTCCCCATCTCTCTCCCCCTCAAACTCCCTCACTCTCCTTCTCTCTCCCCCTCTCCCCACACCCTTTCTCTTTTGCTCTCTCTCCCTCTCTCTATCTCTCTCCCTCCCTTTCTCCTTCTCACCCCTCTCTCTCTCCCTTCCCATCTCTATCTCTCTTCCTCTTTGCCTTCCTCTCTCTCTCTCTTTCTCTCCCTTTCACCCTCCCTCTCCTCGCCTTTACTCTCTCCCTCTCCCTCTCCCTCTCCCATTCCCTCTCTCTCCTTCTCCCTTATTCTTAAAGTCTCTCCCTCCCCCTCTCTCTCTCCCCCTTTCTCTTTCTTCTTTTCCCTCCCTCTTTCTTTTCATCTCTCTCCCTCCTTATCTCTCGTTTCATAATGTTTTTCTCGCTCTTTCTCCCTCTCACTCTTTTTTTTCTTTTTCCTCCCTTTTCTAACCTCTCTTTTGCTCTTCTTATCTCTCCTACCCTCTATCTTTCTCTCTCCTTCTCTCTCTCTCTATATCTCACTCTATTACCCCTTCCTCTCTTCTTCTTCTCTCTATCTCTCCCTCTCTCATCCTTCCTTTCTCTCTCTCCCATTCTCCTTCTCTCTCTCCTTACCTCTTTCACCCTCCTTCTCTCACTCTCCCTCTCTCTTTGCTCTTTCAGGCTCTCTCCTTCTTTCTCTCCATCTCCATCTCACCCTCTCTCTCCCTTTTTTTCTCTCTCCCTCTCTATCCTTCTCTCTCTATCTCTATCTTTCTATGCCTTTCTTTTTTTCCCTCTCTCCCTCCTAATTTCCTCTCTTTTTACCCTCTCCCCCTATCTCCCCTCTCTCCCTCGATTGCTTCCCTCTTTTACTCTCTCTCACTCTCTCTCCTCCTCTCCCATCTCTATCTCTATCCCTTTCCTACTCTCCATCACCCCTCTCTCTCCCCCACTCTCTCCCTCACTACCTCACTTTCTCTCTTCCTCTCCCTCCCTTTCTACCTATTTCTCTCTCCCTCTCTCTCTTTCTTCTCTCCCTTTCTATCTCCACCCTTTAGCTCTCTCCCTCTCTCCCCCTCTCTATCCCTCTCTCTCCTCTTTTCCTCTCACTTTTCCTCTCCCTCTCCCTTTTTCCCTTCCTTCATCTCCCTCTCTTTCCCTCCCTCCTGTTCTCTCTCCATCTCCCTCCATTTTCTTCTACCTCTTACCCTCTCTATATCCTCTCCTTTCTTCTTTGCCCTCTCTCTTTCTCCCTCTCTTTTCTCCCTCTCCCTCTCCCTTTATTGTTTACCTCTCTTCCTCTCTTCCTCCCTTTGTTTCTCACTCATTCTCCCTCTCCCTCTATCTCTCCCTCTCCCTCTCTCACTTTCTCTCCCTCTATCGCTCCCTCTCTCTCTCTCCCCTCTATCGCTCCCCCTCTCTCTCTCTCTCATACCCACTCAATCCCTATTTCCCTCTCTCTCCCTCTTTTCCCTTTCTCTCCCTTCCCTTCTCTCTCCTTATCTTTCCCTCCCTTCCTCTTTCTTCTTCTCTCTCCCTCTATCTTCCTTTCTCCCTCCCTCTCACCCTTTATATCCCTCTCACTCTCTCCCTCTCTCTATCTATCTATCCCTCTCTCTATTTCTATCTCTCTCTCCCTTTCCTTCCCACTATCCTTCTCACCCTTTCACTCTCCCTTTTCCCCTTTATCCCTCTTTATCCCTCTCTCCCTCTCCTTCTAGCTCTCCCTCTCTTTCCCCTTATCCCTCTTTCCCTCTCTCAATCTGTCTATCTTTCTCTCTATCCCTCTCTCTCGTCCTCTCTCACACTCTCTCCCTTCCTCTCTATCTTTCCTTCCCTCTCTCCTTCTCTCTCTCCCCATCTCTCTCTCTCTCTTTCCTAGGTTTCTTATAGCTAGATCCTCTAGAACCATAAGAATCCTTCATTAGAATGGGATTCCAACTCAATAACTTTTGAGATTTTGAGAAGAGTTGCTCTTTAGAGAGCATAATAAAATGATAGTTGTAAGTTATGTTTGAGGGTGAGTTTTTTTCTATGACCAGCCTCTACGGTAGAATCAGTTGGAGGCTTAAAAGGTGGTGGTTTACCTTATGGTGGATGTTAGTAGTTCGAGTCTACTTATATCCAACTTACGAACTTAGTTGATACAAAGCTATACGATAACACCTAATTTTTTTTTATTTGATAGTTTGATATGTGATTTATCATTCATGGATGTTTATAAGATCCTTACATTTAACAAAACCTTAGGATGGCATAACTTTAAAGTTAAGGATGAGGCTCAAACAAGGAAACGCTTACGAGTGGATACTTAGGCACCTAAAGACGAGGAAGGGTCTAGTAAGTAATGAAATGCATTAAGGAGTTGAAAACAAGCATAGATTTGGAGATTTCCAAAGAGGTTAATCTTTCAAACTGATGTCAAAATGGGTACACAAGAGATAACCTAGCAAATTCAAATACTTAATAACTAGAGGAAAAGAAAGCAAAAGTGATTCTTATAGTAGTAGAGAATGAAATAGAGAGAGAGAGAGAGGGGGAGATAGATAAAGGGAGAGTAAAAAGGAGGAAGGGAGGGAAAGAGAGTGAGTGAGAGTGAAAGAGGAGAAAGAGGGAGAGACAACAAGTGGGGAAGGGAGGGAGAGGGAGAGAGGGAAAGAAAGAGAGGAAGGGAGAGAGAGGGAAAGAGGGAGGTAGAGAGAAAGGTCAAGAGAAGTGGAGAGAAATAAAGAGAGAGAGGCAGAGAGAGAGAAAAGAGGGAGAGAGGTCAATTAAAAGGAGAGAGAAAAGGAGTAAGAGGGAGAGGTAGAGAGAGCAAGAAAAAAGGAGAGGAAGAGATGGATAAAGAGAGGGAGAGAGAAGGGAGAGAGGAAGGGAGAGAGGGAAATAGGTAGAAGGAGAGAGAGAGGAGGGAGATGAAAAGAGAGAGAGAGGTAGATGGAGAGAGAGAGTGAGAGTGACTTAGAAACAGCTTAGATAGAGAGAGGGTAAGATAAGGCAAAGGTTAGAGGTGGAGGGAGGGTGGGAGGGAGAGAAGAAGGTAAGTAGAGAGAAAAGAGAGAAGGAGATTGAGGGAGAGAGAGTTCCAAATAGAGAGAGATAGAGGGGAGAGGGAGAGATAAGGAGAGATGGAAAGAGAGAGAGAGAGACAAAGAGAAAGGGTTAGGAGAAGAGAGGGAGTGGGAGAGAAAAGAAGGAGAGAGAGGGAGAGAGGTAGTGGGAGATAGAGAGGGAGTGAGTGGGAGAAGGAGAGAGAGGGACCGAGAGAGGGTGAAAGAGAGAGGGGAAGGGAGAGTGAGAGAGGGAGGGATAATGGGTAGGAGGGATTAAGAAAGAGAGAGAGGAAGAGAGAAGAAGAGATAGAGAGACAAAGAGGGCGAAGTGATAGAGAGAGTGAGAGAGATAGATATAGAGAGATAGGGGGAGAATAAGAGGGCAAGGGAGAGGGAGAGGGAGACAGGAAAGAAGAGAGGGAGAGAATGGGAGAGAAAAGGAGAGAGGGAGAGTAAGAGGGAGAGGGAGAGGGAGATAAGAAAGAAGAGAGGGAGAGAATGGGAGAGAAAAGGAGAGAGGGAGAGCAAGAGGGAGAGGGAGAGAGGGAGAGTGAGAGATATAAAGGGAGAAAGAGGGAGGGACGAGAGAAAGGGAGAGGGAGAGGGAGAGGGAGAGATGGGGGAGAGAGAGGGAAAGGGAGAGGGAAAGGGATATAAAAAGAGAGAGGGAGGAAGAGTGGGAGAGGGAGAGAGGGAGAGAAAGAGAGGGACATAGAAAGGGAGAGGGAGGGAGAGGGAGAGAGAGCAAGAGGGAGAGTGGGAGATAGAGATAGAGATAGAGGAAGAAGGGGAGAGAGAGAGGTAGAGGGAGATAGAGAGAGGGAGTGAGGAAAAGATATAGGGAGAGAGGGGAAAGAGAGAGAGAAATAGAAGGAGAAGGGAAAAGAGAGACTGTAAGAGAGAGGGAGGGGGAGAGAGAGGAAGGGAGATGGAGTGGGAAAGAGTGAGCGAGAGAGAGAGAGAGTAGGAGGAAAGAAGGGAAAGGGATAGAAGGGGGAGAGAGAGGAAGAGCAGGAGAGGGAGGAAGGTAGAGAAAGATGGAGAGCAGGGGTGAAGGATCATGCATCATATGAAGGTGTGAAATAAACAAAAAACTTCCTCCATCTAAGGGCCTAATATCAAGTAATTGAATTTACTAACCATACATGCATGAATTTAAAGCAATGAATAAAGATTTACATCTTATAGCACATATCTAAATTCTTTAAGTAAAAAAGCTATCTAAGTATCCATCCTCTATTGATGATCCATACAGTCCAAATACCATAAAGAAGCCCTTAAAATCGATGGGGTGCTACCTCCACATTTTCCGATCTATGTAGTGTTTCATATAGAAATCTATTCGGGTAATTTTGTGACAACCTTAAAGGAGAAGGAAAGAGTGTGGCATGCTAAGGTTTTAGAGAAAACTATTTTCTTCTTTTTTATTTTTCACTTGTATGCTCTAGTGGTTTTTTTATTCTAGTTGAAAATCCTTTTTTTCTTTTTCTTTTTTTCTCCTCGTATATATCTATGTGTCGTACGTCACTCTCTCCCATATATTTATAGGAGATTTTTCTCATCCTTCAAGGATAAGAAGAGGGGCAACAATGAGTCCTTTAAGGATTCTAGGTTGTTGCTTCCTTATCCTTCAAGGATTAGGAGTTATTTTACATGTAGACTTTTTGTTTATCTTTATCTTTAAAAAATTCATCCTTATCCAATAAGGTTAAAGTTTATCCTCCCACCAAATTATCTTAAGGCTTTTAATTAGAACCTAATGGGCCAAAACTATTCAGGTCTAATTAATTTATTTGGGCTATCCAAATAAATAATCTTAGATTATTTTAGGCCGGTCCACATCAAGAAGCAATTTTCTAGAATACCCTTCAATCGAAATTAGGAAACTCATTTCCATTTTAGGTTATTTATTTTTAAATTTGGAATCAACTTCGAAATTAGAAAATTGATTTCTAAAACAGAAAACTTTTCATTTTAGGAAACTTTCCATTTTCAAAAACCCTTTCCAAAATAGAAAACTTTCAAAAATGGAAACCTTTTTCTAATATCTTTGCTTCTCATTCATCATGTGAATACATAAACTTATGCATGTGACTTAATAGGGTCATAGATATGTTGGCATCGTATTAACGACAAAAGAATCCTCTTTTATCTCTTGATACATAAATCAAGATTGGCCTTCGACAAGGCATCATGATTACCTCATTCTCTAGGAGGATTAAGTAATTCATTATTACCTTTCATGAGCATTGTTATCATATAATTCAATCCTCATGTCAACTTATCACCGTGTGATCTTGAACTTGGTTATAATTTTTTTTATTATGATCACACAAGTTTTCTTTGATTCTCAAATGTCCGAGCTCTTAGAGTAAACCAACTATGCTCCATTAGTGTACTCCTATTATGGCCATAGATTCTTCGAGCAAACATTTATTGAAGTGCAATGTGATAACTCCTTTAGCATAGAAGAAAAGACATGTCTTATTTAAGTCATACACCTATCTCCATTAGATTCCTAGTGCATCCAACGAATCACCCACGTGTAACCCTTTAATGGGTCCATCGAAGCGAGTTTCAAAATGCATAAGTCCTCTAATGAGCCAACCATGATGACGTCAAGTCTAAGAACCATTTGTACCCATCTCATAAGAGATTTTGATATACTAAAACCAAATGGGTTCTCATGGTGAGTCAAGTCTAGTGATATGATCTCCGACATAAATCACCTAAGTGCTTGCTTTGGCATCACCATACAAATAGGGGCGAGATCTCCTATTGCTATCATATATATGCATTAGTGTTTATCTCACGTCTTTTGATCAATCACTATTACAAATGCATATCATAAGGACTTTTATCTAATTCTACTAAATTTATAAACATAAAAAATAATAATTAATAGAATGACTTCTTTATTATCATTAAAATAAAAATTTCAATAATGCATTAACTCAAGCCCATCGAAATATGGTTGGATCTTGGGCACCTATACTAACAATATCTAACTTGCACTAGAGCTAACCAGCCATCTCCCTTAAGGCTGATGATCGAGTATGGAACTCATGTTTCAGCTATAATAAAGGCTAGTCATGGGGTCGCCTATGTTATCGTTAGTGTGGACCATTTCCGTCCTTATGTTACCATGATTTTTTTATCTCTATAATCAAGTGGTAGCAATGAAGTACATGCTTAGATCTTTGATAAGACCTTGATTCCTTAGCTTGTGCTATGGATCCTTTATTATTGGCCATCAAGCTATATCAAATTGGGATAAATCTTTCTTTGATATTTTCCATGCTAAACCTTTTAGTATCATGTCATTGTAACTATCTTAGGAGATTACTCATATTCTAAGTGATCTATTGCTATAGATCTATAATCTTAGATCGAAGGTTACTCTCCCTTGTCATTCTTGAAAAAATTCTTTTAGATTCCTTAATCTTTTATAATTTGCAACATGATAATATTAGAGTTGAGGTGTAATTTTATATTGAATAACCTTGACTAGTAGGCTCCCACTAACATCTTACATATAGAAGATTCATCTTTGTTTCCGATGAATAATCTTTTAGAAACATCGATTTTAGAAACATATTTTTTTATTCCTAGAAGCATGCTTAAGTCTATTAATGGACCTTAGCATTTTGCAAATCTTATTTACATATTTTTCGGAACCATCCGGTGTCTAATCTACACATCCTTTTTTGTCTTTTCTAGGAATCAATGTCTAACATTACCATTTCAAAAGTATTAGCTTCATCATCCTTTTAGTGGCTCACATCACTATGTGTTAAGACGAGAAGATCATATTCTTTTGTCTTTTTGACGAATTTCTTTTAAACTTATGAAGTTCCTATGTTTTTTTTTTTTTTATAAGAGAGTTGCAACACTTTGTAATCATTCTACTTTAGGATTCCTTTATTAAAGTGTCAATTTGTGAGTCTTCTCAAATCTTATTGAGTTTAAATTTCTTCTCATTGTTTCTAGCATCCATAAATTTCTTCCCAAGGAATATAGTATGCCTAGTAATGAATAATACATTGTTCTAGTGGTAAGATATTGACATCCTTATGTTACTTTGGATATCTCACAATTTAGCACTTTATTGATTTTAGGCTTCCATTTCTTTTTACCGAACCTTTTGACATACACTTTATAGCCTCAAATCTTAAGAAAAGATGAATTTATTTTTTTCTTTCCCATATCTCATAAGTGATCTATTTAAATAACTTTAATTAAAATCCTATTTAATATAAAGGTTGCAATAAAGAGTATTTTAAAAAAAGATATTAATTCGACTCATTATGAACTGATCATGTCTAACATGTGATGTTCATAGAGAATCTCATTCTCTTTTAGGTGATCTAAAATTTTAGCATTCAAGTATTCATTTCTTCAATCTAATTGAGATGTCTTAATACTCCTACTAGTTCACCACATTCAAGTCTAAACTTTTAAACATTTCAAATGCTTTGGACTTATGTTTTATAACTAAAATATGATTCATTATCATTAAAAGTTATGTGATAGGCATGCTCTCCTCTTGCTTGGGTGAACATTGGCCCGTATACATCTTTATATATAAGGTCTTTATTAATTAGTAATTCTTTCTCTTTTTCAACTAAAAGGGGATCCATCTCTCGTTTTCCAAGTAAACAAAATTCCTTAGATATAATCAAATGATTCTAAATATCCTTTGTATAGGAAAGTTAGCTATGGGATTCTTGCTTATATGAACAATTTTGACATTGCTACTAATTAATGTTATTTAGATCATTTAAGTCTTTTAGTATTTATGTTATACACTTGGTAGTTATGTTTAAAACATATAATCATTATCAAGATATTTCTATAAAAACTCATCTTTAAAAATAACCATCATTCTTAAATAATGAAATACTTATTCAAAACAAGAAATGGAAATAAGATCTCTAGTCTCTACTAAAATAATAATGACCGAGTCTTAGCACATTCCTACATGGTAGTGCTAACTCATAAATACCTACATTTAATAGTCCAACTCTTGATCCATTATAATAATGTAGATATTTTCCTTTGAAGCTATCTTTCTTCCTTTCCTAAGCTCCTATACATTTTAAAAATGTACATCTAATAACATATACTCTTGAAGTGGAATTTAGAAATAAAAGGATTAGCATTAATAACATAAATACCCGAGGTGATGGTAGAACTCTTCTTTTGCACCCCTTCTAGTTACTCCTTATAGTTGCACTTCCAATGGCCTTTCTTATTGCAATGAAAGCAAACTACAGCCTTTGGGCTATTCCGAGCTCCGGACTTTTTTCATTCCTCTAGTAGGTGCAGTTGAAAAATTATTATTCTTCTTAGGCTTTTTCTTGCCCTTTTCTATGTCTTGTCCCTTATTAACTAGAAGTATAGAAATTTTGTTCTTCTTGTTAATTTTTGGCTGAGCTTCCCTTAGTGTGAACAATAAATCTTTAAGATTTTTTTTGCATGTACATCATGTTGAAGTTCATGATGAACTATCTAAAGCTATTCAGCGAATGATCGCAATACTAGGTTAATGGATAATTTAGCGTCCATTCCAACTTCAAGCTCGGTTAGTCCGTCGATATAGTCTATCATTTTAGTGACATGCTTTTTGATTTTGGACCCCTCATCCATTTTGGTTCTAAAGAGCTTTCTTAATATCTCATAGTCCTCACGCCTAGTATTCTCCTTAAATAAGCTTTTAAGCTTTGCTATGATGTCGAAAGCTTATGAGCTTCGTATTGGTGCCTATGCTTCAACATCATAGTAGCGAGCATGATGTTTTGTTCGGTGATCGCATCATCTCTATGTTTGATCCATGCTATATGAGCTTTAACTTAATCTAGAGGAGGCTCAACTAGGAGAGCTTTATCTATTGTATAGAGAATTTTCTCATATTAGAGGACTATCCTCAAATTCATTTGCCATTTAAGGAAGTTTATTCCATTAAAAGCATTTCTTTCATCAATGATCGATCGATCATATCAATGTGTTGCTAGTCATATTGTGCAATTTGATTGAATGGAAAAAATGGTTTGGTTAATTAAATTACATAAAAATAAAACAAAGCATTAAAGAACTAAAATCTATATTCACTCCCACTATTTTTTTCAAGTTCTATAACCTTCGATATAAGACATGAGAAAACTTTTTGATTCATTTTCTTAGTGGGTTAGGATCCCATTCTTTAACATGCATTAGCCTAGAGTTATCTCAACAAGCCATACATGAAGGATTAGGTAGGTAACTCCTTACTAATTGCACCTAATGTAATTCTAAATTTCATTGGCATGACAACTCTTTGTCTTATCACATCTTATGTGAATACTAATCCTTGCCTATAAGTTTATTAGACCTTGAGTTATCTCAAGAAACCTAATAACTCCTTTAACTTAGACCCAACATTCGGAGACATTGCATGGCCCATGATTTTTTTCTCTTAAGGATGAAGTGACCTTGAGTTATCTCAAGAAGCTAACAATGACCAAGAGAGTTCCCTCCTCATAACGTTGGAAAGCAATTAACTTAATATTTTATATGAAGGATTTAATGTGGTTGGTCTCATCCCATCATGCGTACTAAACAATAATCATATTATTCCTAACATACATACTAATATTAATATCTTAACATACATACATATCATGCATAACTCAAAGACCAATGAATGACAATGGATTTCTAGTATTAGCCCCCTTAGGCTATAATGAGACTAATGGGTCAATTCCTAGGTTAAAAATTATTACAAATTCTTAATGAATGTCTTCATTCCTTAGTGTCTTCTACTTTTATCTATTCTAAGTCCTATCTTCTACTTTGACATTTATTTAAAATAAGAAACCTCGAGTTACATTCTAGTGGAGTAAGATGAGAAGAGAAATATAATAGAATAATTGAGATGGTAGAACACATAGGTCCTATTTATCTAAAAAAATCATGAAAATTCACTCATAAAACTAGGTCAACTCATCTATATCATTCAACCATACATTAATGATATTCATACATGGTATACTAATGAAATAGATTTCATTCATAAAACAATTATAAATCAATGGTTTTGGTAATTTTATAAATTTATCAAAATTTCTCTAAATTTTATATTTAAATTTTTTTTAGGCCTCGGGCCTATGGGTTTTGGGCCTCAAAGGCCCAACCCTCGCCTTGGCATGCATGACTATGGCCGGCAGCCTAATGCGAGAGTGCCTAGCTAGTGGCTCGTCGCTTGCCAACGTGCCTAGCATGTAGCTTGGTATGCCTAGCATGCCCGGCACACTATCCGGCCTATGTGTCGACAACATACGGCTTGGCATGCAAGTGATTGGCCCGCAAGACTAGCTTTCCTACTACGCGCCCGAGTGCACAACAAGCCGATTGGGTATTTTTTGTGCATGTGAGCATCGATGTGTAATGTCAACCTCATGTTCCCTCACTGATTTGGACCCAAAATTCAGATTTAAATTAATATAAAATGCCAAAAATATGAGATTTATAATCGAGCATAGCTAATTCATTTAGTTAATCATAATTAATAAATCATACAATCAAATATTCAATGGAGGCTTTGTGAAATTTTGTGACAACCTTAATGGAGAAGGAAAGTGTGTGGTGTGCTAGGGTTTTGGAAAAAATTATTTTCTTTCTTTTTCTTTTTCATCCATGTGCTTTAGTGGTTTTTTTATTTGGGGCAAAAATCCATTTTCTTTCTTTGACTTTTTTTCTTTTTTTATCTCCTTATATATCTAAGTGTCGTACCTCACTCTCTCCCATATATTTATAGGAGAGTTTCCTTATCCGCCAAGGATAAGCGAGAGGGCCGACGATGATTCCCTTAAGGACTCTAGTTGTTGCTTCTTTATCCTTTAAGGGTTAAGAGTTATTTTACATGTGGACTTTTTGACATTTATCTTTAAAACATTCATCCTTATCCAATATGGTTGATGTTTATCCTCCTACCAAAATATCTTAAGGTTTTTAATTAAAATCTAATGGGTCAAAACTATTCTAGCCTAATTAATTTATTTGGACTATCCAAATAAATAATCTTAGATTATTTTAGGCGAGTCCACATTAGAAAATAATTTTTTAAAATACCCTTTAACCTAAATTAGGATTCATATTTCTATTTTAGGTTATTTATTTCAAAATTTGGAACCAACTTCCAAATTTGGAAATGGATATCTAAAATAGAAAACTTTCTATTTTAAGAAACCTCTTAATTAAGGAAACTTTCCATTTAAGGACCTTTCTCATTTTTGGAAACCCTTTCCAAAATAGAAAACTTTTAAAATTGGAAATCTTTTTCAATATTTTTACTTCTCATTCATCATGTGAATACTTAAACTTATGCGTGTGACTCAATAGGATCCTAGATATGTTGGCAATCTATAAAGAACAAAAGGCTTCTCTTTTATCTCTTGATACATAAATCAAGATTAGTCTCTAGCAAAGCATCATGTTTGCCCAATTCTCTAGAGAATTAAATAATCCATTATTACCTTTCATGAGAATGGTTATCAAAAAATTAATTCTCATGTCGACTTATCACAAGTGTGATCTTAAACTTATTTATAATTCTTGTTCGATTATGATCACATAAGTTTTTTTGATTCCTAAATGTCTTAGCTCTTAGAGTAAACCAATTATGCTCCGTTGGTGTACTCCTACTATGGCCACAGCATTCCTCGAGTAGACATTTATCAAAATATAATGTGATAAATCCTTTAGCATACAAGAAATGACATATCAAATCTAAGTCATACACGTATCTCTATTCGATTTCTAGTGCACCCAACGAATTGACCATATGCAACCCTTTAATGGGTCCATCGAAACGAGTGTCAAAGTGCATGAGGACTATTCATACTCATCTCTTATGAGATTACCATAGATTAAAACCAAATGGGTTGTCATGGTGAGTCAAGTCTAGTGATATGTTCTCTAACATAAATCACCTAAGTGCTTACTTTGGCATCACCATGCCAATAGGTGTTAGATCTCCGATTGCTATCATATAGCATGAGTATAGCACTCAAAAGTCTATTTGCATGTAATCAATGTTTATTCTTAATAATGCTATTACTTGGGATGTTTAATGATATCATTTATATGCATTAGTGTTTGTCTCACATCTTTCGATCAATCACTATTACAAATGCATATCATAAATACTTCTATATAATTCTACTTAATTAATAAATATAAAATACAAGAATTAATAGAATGACTTCTTTATTATGATTAAAATAAAAGATGCAATAATACATTAACTTAAGCCCATTCAAATATGGTTAGATCTTGGGCACTTACACTAACATAGGGGAGAGAGAGGGATGAAGAGATAGAGAGAGAAAGAGAAAAGGAGAGAGTGAGAGAGAGAGATAGGGAAAGAGAGACAGAGGGAGAGATAAGGTGAGAGGGATGGAGAGAGGAAGGAAGGGGAAGAGAGAAGGGAAAGAAAGAGAGAGGGAGAGAGAGTGGAAAAGAAAGGGAGAGAGAGGAGAGAGAAGCAGCATGAGAGAGAGAGGGAAAAGGGAAGGAGAGGGAGGGAGAGAGAGGGAGAGAGAAGGATGGATAGAGAGAGGAGGAGAGAGAGAGAGAGGAAAGGAAATGAAAAGAGAGAGGAAGGGAGAGAGAAGGAGAGAGGGCGAGAGAGATAAAAAGATAGAGGGTGAAGAGAGGGAGAGTGAGAGGGAGAGAGCGAAGGAAATGAAGAGAGAGAGAGAGAGAGGAAGGGAGAGAGGGTGAGAGAGATAAAAAGATAGAGGGTGAAGGAGAGGGAGAGTGAGAGGGAGAGAGGGTGAGATCTCCCTCTCTCTCCCCCTATCTCTCCCTCTCTCACCTCTAATTTCTCCCTACCTTTCTCTATCTCCCCCACTCTCCCTCACTTTAATAATCTCTCTCCCACTCCCTACACCTCCTTCTCTCACCCTCACTCTCTTTTACTCTATCTCTCCCTCACCCTTCTTTCTCTATCGCGCTCTCCTCTCTCCCTCTCTTACCTTTTTTCCCTCTCTTTCCCCTTCTCTCTCTCACTCTCTCTTCCTCTCTCCCTTTCTCTCTCTCTCACACTCTTTCTCCTTCTCTCTCCCTCTCTCTCCTTTCCTCTCTCCGTTCTCTCTTTCTCTCCAACCCTATCTACCTCTCTCTCTCCCTCTATCTCTTCTAATCTCTCTCTCTCCCTCTATGTATTTCATTCTCTATATACCCCTCTATCACTCTCCCTCCCTCTTCTCCTTTATCTCTCTCCCTTTCTCTCCTTTTCTCACTTTTTCTCTCTTTCCTTTTATCTCACCCCCTCTCTATTTTTCTCTCTCCCTCTCTCTCCCCCTCTCTTATGCCTTTTATCCCTCTATCTCTCTCTCCCCCTTTCCTTATCACCCTCTCTCTCTCCATCTATCTCTCTCTACCTCTCTACCTCTCTCCCTCCCTCTCCCCTCTCTCATCCCTTCCATCCCTCTCTCCCTTATCTCTTTGTCTTTGTCTCTCTCTCTCACTCTTTCTCCCTCTCCCTCTCTCTCTCTCACACTCACTATCTTCCTCTCTCTCCCTCTCTCTCCCCTTTCTCTCTCTATCACTCCTTCTCTATCCCTCTCTATCTCCCTCTCCCTCTCCCTCTTTCCCACTCCCCCATTTCTCCCTTTCTCTATCTCCCTCTTTCTATCCTCTCCTCTTCCTCTCTCTTTCTCCCTCTTTCCCCCTCTTCCTCTCCCTCTCCCCCTCCATTTTTTTCCCTCTCTAGTCCTCTCCCTCTTTCTCCATCTCTCTCTCTTCTCTATCTTCCTTTCTTGCTCTCCCTTTCTCCCTCTCTCCTTTTCTCGCTTCTCTATCTCTCCCTCTCCCTTTCCTTCTCTCTCCCTCTCCCTCCTTCAATCCCTCACCATCTCTCCCCCCACTCTCCCCCTCTCCCTCTATCCCACTCCCACTCCGTCTCTCCATATCTCTATCCCTCTCTCTCTCCCTCTTCTATCTCCCTCTCTCATTCCCCCTCCCTCTCTCCCTCACCCTTTCCTTTTCCCTCTCCCTCTCTCTTCCTCTCTCCATCTTCTTGTCCCTCACCCTTCCTCCCTACCTCTCCCTCTCCCTCCCCTTCTCCTTTTCTTCCTCTCCCTCTATCATTTTTACTCTCTCGTCATTTCCCTCTTTCTCTCTCTCTCCCCTTCTCTCTTCCTCTCCCTTTATCATTTTTACTCTCTCTCCATTTCCCTCACTCTCCCGATCTCCTTCTCTTTCCCCCTATTTATCCCTATCTCCCTCTCTCTCCTTCTCTCATTCTCTCTCCCTCACCCTTTTCCCCCTCTCTCCCTCCCTCTTCCCCTCTCTACCTCTCTCTAGATCTCACCCTTTTTTATCTCCCTCTCTCCTACTCTTTCACTCTCCACCTTCTATATCTCCCTCCGTCTCCTTCTCTTCCTCTCTCATTTTCTCCATATCTCTATATCCCTCTCTCTCTTTCCTCCTTTCCCTCTCTCTTTCTCTCGCCATCTTTTTCTCTCTCTCTTTTCCTCCATCCATGTCTCCCTCCTCTCCTCTTCCCTCCCTCTCTCGCCCCTCCCATTTCCTCTCTCTCCCTCTCCCACTCACTCTCTTTTTCTCTCCCTCCATCTTCCCTCTCCCTCTCTTTCTCTCTCCCTCTCCCACTCTATCTCTCTTCATCGTCCCCACTCTTTTTCACTCTCTCTCTTTCTTTGCCTCCCTATCTTCCTCTTTCGCTCTCTCTCTCACCCTCAATCTCTCTTTCTATCTCCCCCTCTCTCTCCCCCTCACTCTCTCCCTCTCCCTCTCTTTCTCCCCCTTTTACTCTTTTTTTCCTCCCTCTTGCCCCATCTTACTCTCTCCTTTTCTCCATCTCCCTCTCCCTCCCTCTTCCTATCTTCCTCACCCTTTGACCCTCTCTTTCTTTTCCCTCTATCTACCTTTCTCTCCCTCTATCGCCCTCCCTCTCCCTCTCCTCTACACTCTCTCCCCCTCTCACCCTCTTCCTCTCTCTCCATCTCTCTCTCACTCTCTTACTCTCCCTTTTTCTTGATCTCTATCTCTATCCCTCTTTATCTTGCTCTCTTACTCTCTCATTCTCCCTCCCTTCATCTCTCCCTCTTTGTCTCACACTCTCCCTTTCCCTCTCGCTCTCCCTCTCTCTTCCTTACTCCCTCTCCATCTCTCCCTCCCTCTCTATGTCTCCCTCACTCGTCCCCCTCTCCCTCTCTCGCTATCTCTATCTCCCTCTCTCTCCCTCTTTCTATCTCTCTCTCTTCCTCTCTCTCTCTCACTCTCTCTCTCCCTTCCCTTCCTCTATCTCTCTTTCTCTCCCCTCCCTCTCTTCCTCTCTTCCCCTCATTCCTTTTCCCTCTCCCTCTCTCTCCCTCTCTTTCGCTTACTATCTCTCTCCTTTCCTCCCTCCCTCTCCCTCTCTTCTTCCTTCTCTCTCCCTCTCTCACTCTCTCCCTCTCTTTCTCTCCCTCCCTCCCTCCCTCCCTCTCCCTCACTCTCCCTCTTTCCCTCTCTTGCTCTCTACCTCTCTCTCATTCTTTCACTCTCTCTTTCACCCCCTCTCCCTTTGTCCTCCTCTCTCTCCCTCTCTTTATCACCTCTATCCTTTTTTTCCTCTCTCCATCTCTCTATATCCCTCTGTCTTCCCTTATCTTCCTTTTCCTCTTAAATCTTTTCTCTTCCCCTCTTTTCCTCCCTCCCTCTCTCCCACTTCCCCCTCTCTTTATCTTCCTCTCTCTCCCTCCCATTTCATCTCTTTCTCTCCTTCCCTCTTTCTCCCTCTCTCCATTTCTTCCTCTCTCCCTCTCTCTCTCTTTCTCTTTCTCACTCCATCTCTCCCTTTCTCCTTGACTCTCTCCCTTTCTCTCCCTCCCTATCTTCGTCTCCCTCCCTCTCACTATCACTCTCTCTTTCTATCTCTCCCTCTATCCCTCTCTCTATCCCTCTCTCCCTCTCACCCCTCTCTCTCTCTCTTCCTCACCACCTCTCTTTAATTGTCTCCCCTCTCTCCCTCCCTCCTAGTCTCATCCTCTCCCTCTTCCTCTCTCCCTCTCTCTACCACTCTCTCACCCTCTTTTTATCTCCTTTTCTCCCTCTCTTCCTCTCTCCCTTTCTCTATCCTTATCCCTCTCTCTTTCCTTTTTTCCTCTCTTTCCTATCCCATCTTTTCTCTCCCTCCATCTTCCTCCTTCCCTCCCTCCCTCTAATTCCTCTCTCTCCCCTCTCCTTCCTTCTCCTCCTCTCAGTTCCTCTTGCTATCTCACTCTCACTCTCTCTCTCCCTCCCTCCTTCTCCCTCTCTCGTAACTTCTCCCTCTTCCTTTCTCCCTCTCCCTCTTATTCTCCCTCTCTTTCTCTCTCTCTTTATCTCTCATGCTCTCACCTATTCTCTCTATTTCTCTCTCTCTTTCTCTTGCTTCCTCTTTTCCTCTCCCTCTCTCTATCCCTTGCACTCTTGTTCCAGCTCTCCCTCTCTCTCTCACTCACTCACTCTCCCCTCTCCCTCCCTATCTCCCCTTCTCTCTCTTTCCCTCCCTCTTTTCCTCTCCCTCTCTTCCTCTCTCGTTTCATCCCTCTCTCTCTCTCACTCTCACTCTCTATCTACCTATCTTTTGATCTCTTTCTCCCTTGTACCCTCCCCCTCTATCCCCCTCTCCCTCTCCCTCTCCCCCTCTCTCCCTCCCTCCCTCTCTCTCTCCCCCTCTCTCACCTTGTCCCTCTCTCTCCATCTATCTCCCACTCTTTTACCCCCCTCCCTCTTTATCTCCATCTCTATCCTTCTTTATATCTTTCTCGTCTTACTCTCTCTTGCTCCTTCTCTCCATCTCTCACTCTTTATCTCCATCTCTATCCTTCTTTATATCTTTCTATCTTACTCTCTCTTTCTCCTTCTCTCCATCTCTCACTCTTTATCTCTATCTCTTCCTCTCTCCTCAACTCCCTCTCCATCTCTCCCCTCTCTATGTCTCCCCTCTCTCCTCCTCTCTCTTTATCCCACTCGCTACTCACTCTCTCCCTATCTCTATCTCCATATCTCTTGCTTTTTCTATCTTCCTCTCTTTCTTCCTCTCTCTCTCTCTCACTCTCCCACCCTCCCTCTCTCCTCTCCCTCTTTGCCACTCTCCCTCTCCTTACCTACCCCTTCTCTAATTCTTTTTGCTCTACGTTTCTCATCCTTTCTACATTTCTTTGTCTCCCTCTATTCTAACCTCCCTCTCCCTCTCTCCTTCCCCCTCTCCCTCTCTCTCATTCACTTTCTCTCCCTATCCCTCTCACTCCCTCTCTTTCTTTCTCTACCACTCTCTTACTCTCTCTTCCTCGTCTCTCCCTCTCTTCCCCACTCTCTTTGTCTCTCGTTAATGTAGGTATCCAGGATCCGGACATGTTTGAATGGGATGAAGTTAATAAATTATTGCATCATTTATTTTCATAATAATAAAAAAGTCATTCTATTAATTCTTATGTTTGTATGTTAATAAATTCAATAGAATTAGATAGAAGTCCTTATGATATGGATTTGCAATAGTGATTGATCGAAAGATATGAGACAAAAACTAACGCATATAAATGATATCATTAAACATCCTAAGTTATAGTATTGTCAAGAATGGATATTGACAATATACGGATATAGTTATGAGTTCTATGCTCATGCTATATGATAGTAGTAGGAGATCTCACACTTATTGGCTTGGTGATGCCACAACAAGCACTTACGTTATTTATGTTAGAGAACATATCACTTGACTTGACTCGTCATGAGAGCCTATTTGGTTATAGTCTTTGGGAATCTCATACGAGATAGGTACAAATGGTCCTTAGACTTGAAATCATCATGATTATCTCATTAGAAGACTTATGCACTTTGATACTCATTTCGATGGACCCATTCATAGGTTGCACGTGGGTGACGCATTGGGTCACTAGGAATCTAATGGAGGTAAGTGTATGACTAAGATAGGACATCTCATTCCTTATATGCTAAAGGAGTTATCATATTGCACTTTGATAAATGTTTGCTCGAGAAATATATGGCATAGTAGGAGTACACCAATAGAGCATAGTTGGTTTACTATAAGAGCTAAGACATTTGGGAATCAAAGCAAACTTGTGTGATCATAATCGACCAAGACTAATAACCAAGTTGGAGATCACACTATGACAAGTTGACATGAGGACAGAATTGTATGGTAACCATGCTCGTAAAATATAATAATGGATTAACTAATCCTCCTAGAGAATTGGGTAGTCATGATGCCTTGCTAGAGGCTAATCTTGATTTTGTTATCAAGAGATAAAAGAGCGATCTTTTGCACTTGATACATTGCCAGCATATCTAGGAGCCTATTGAGTCACACGCGTAAGTTTAAGTATTCACATTATAAATAAGAAACAAAGATATTGAAAAAAGTTTCCAACTATAAAAGTTTTAGAAATGGTTTCCAAAATAGAAAGTTTTCTTAAGTGAAAAGTTTCCTAAAATGGAAAGTTTCGACTTTAGAAATCAGTATTAAGAAGTTAGTTCAAAATTCGAAAGTAAATAACCTAAAATGGAAATGGGTTTCCTAATTTAGGTTAAAGGGCATTTTGAAAAATTATTTTCTAATGTGGACCCGCTCGAAATCATCTAAAATTATTTATTTGGATAGTCCAAATAAATTAATTAGGCTAGAATGGTTTTGGCCCATTAGGGTTTAATTGAAAAGCTTAAGATATTTTTATGGGAGGATAAACATCAATCTTATTCGATAAGGATGAACATTTTGAAGATAATGATTAAAAGTTCGTATGCAAAATAACTCCTCATTGATGGAGGATAAGGTAGAAACAACCATAAGTCCAATTAGGACTTATTTGTCGCCCATCTCTTTATCCTTAGAGGATAAAGGAACTCTCCCTTATAAATTGGAGCGAGAGATGTAAAATAAGGGAAGATTTGAAGAGATCAAGAGGTTCGGCCAAAAACTAGAAAAAAAAGGGAGATAATTTTTTAGTGAAAAATTCGGCCAATCCTAAAAACATATAGGGCACACGAAAAAGAAAGAAAAGAAAAGAGAAAATAGTTTTCTCCAAAACCCTAGTTTGCCAAACTATTTCCTTCTCTTTTAAGGCTATTGCAAAATTGCCCAAGATTGATTTCTCTAGGAAACAATAAATTAGAAAAGGTGGAGCTAGCACCCTATCAATTCTAAGTGCTTCTTTATGGATACTTGGACTACGTGGATAATCAATAAAGTTCGGACACTTGGATGACTTTTGTTATAAAAGTATTTAAATTTATGCTATAATAGGTAATCCTTTATCAATTGCTTTAAATTCACGCATGTATGGTTAGTAGATTCAACGACTTGATCTTAGGCCTTTAGATGGAGAAACTTTTTATATTTATTTTCTACCTCCATAGGATGCATGATCCTTCACTCATTCACTCTCTTCCTCTTTACCTCTCTCTCACTCTTTCTTCCACCCCTCTCTCTCCCTCCCTCTCTCCCATTCTTACCCTTTCCTTATCCCTCTCTCCCTCTCTCTCTTCCACTCTCTCACTCTCCTACCCTTTCTATCTCTCTCTCTTGCCTTTTCTTTATCTCCCTTTCTTCTCCTTTCTCTCTCTATCCCTCTCTCTCTCACTCTCTCTCGTATATCTCCCTCTCTTTCCCTCTTTCTATCTTTCTCTCACTTTCTCTTTCTTTTCCTCTCTCCCTCCCCCTCTTACCCTCCCCTTCCCTCTCGCCTCTCTCCCATTCTCTTACTCTCCCCTCCTCTCTATCTCCATCTCTCTCCCTCTCTCTATCTTCCTCTATTACTTTCTCTTTCTCCCACTCTCTATCTCTCCATCTCCCTTTCTCTCCCTCTCTCTCTCAATCCCCCTCCATCTCTCCCTTCCTCTCTATGTCCCCCTCTCCCTCCATCCCACTACCACTCCTTCTCTCCCTATCTTTATCTCCATCACTCTCCCACTTTCTATCTTCCTCGCTCACCTCTCTCTCTCCCTCTTCTCTCCCTCTCTCACTCTCTCTCTCTCGCCATTTCCTTCTCCCTCTCTATCTCTCTCCCTTCCTCCCTCCCTCTAGCTATCTCCTTACCTCTGTCTCCCTCTCTCTCCCTATCTTGCCTTCTCATCCCTCTTTACCTTTCTCTCACTTTCCTCCTCTCCCTCTCTCTCATTCCCTCCTTCTCTCTCTCCCTCTTTTCTCGCTCTCACCCCTTCCATCTCCCTCTCTCTCTCATTATTTCACTCTCCCGACCTCTTTATCTCCCTCTCTCTCTCATTATTTCACTCTCCTACCATCTTTATCTCCCTCTCTCTCCCTCTCTTTAGCTCCCTCTCTCCCTCTCTTTCTCTCTTCATCTCTCTCTATCCCTCTTTTTCCTTCTTTTCCTCTCTCTTCCTCTCCCATCTTCTCTCTCCCTCCCTCTCTCCCTCTCTCTCCCTCTCTTTTTCTCCCTCTCTCTCTCTCATTTTTTCTATTTCTCTCTCTCTCCCTTTTTTCTCTCTCTACATCTCCCTTTCTCTTCCCCACTCTCTCCTTTTCTCTCCCTCCTTACCTTCCCGATAAGTGCCCATTTAAGTTTGATAAGTGCCTATTTATGCATATTTTTAGTGTTAAATTTCTTATCTTTTAACTATCTTTGGTGATAAATGGTATAATTTTGGCACTTATCTTGCTTAAATTATGGTTCTCGTGTCGTCTTATGTTATCTTGGTGAAAAGGAATGGAAACCAAGCAAGAATGGAGCAAAATTGGTGAATTTCAAGTGACTCGTGAATTACACGGCCTAGAAACACCCGTGTAGTAGGTCGTGTAACTATCCGATTTAGAGAAAAAAAATTCCTAATACACGGCCGCAGACACGACCATGTACTAGGGTCATGTCTTACGAAACATGCATTTTTGCTTATATTTAAGATGGAACGCGACCTAGTGGTTGGGGAGCCGACTTGGAGAGACGAAAACACAACCTAGGGGCACTAGAAGAGCCGAGTTCCGAGTAAGATAACGCCATTGGAGTGGATTCCTATCGATTATGGAGTAGATTGCATTAAGATTAAAGGGGTTATAATGTTTTCCTTGAATATTTATTGTTGTCTATTTAAGATTTATATGTTCTTCACTTTGACTATGAACTAGATTATTTTGGTACCTAGATATGATGAACCCTAAGGTTGACTATATGATCTAATATATTCATTCAATTCAATCTTTATTTTTTTTGTAATTCAGTTATATGACAGTTTTTGTTTAATTGAATTAACATATGCTAGCATGTTGATTCATACCGATTTCATACTATGAGACCGAAAAAATTCTAAGTGTGATTAGATCAACTATAACTCGAAAAGAGTTGCATGCAATCCTAGAGATAGGATGACATAAATTATCCAGATTAGAGTCAAATGTAATAGGGGAATTCACATAACAAATTAATGCAATCCTAGGGGTGTTAATTAGAAAGAGATTTTGATTAATCAACTTGGGATTAGATGTTAATTAACTTGAGAAAGTGGTTAGCATAATTCGAGAATTCCTATGGCCCAATGAACATAAAGAATGATTGAATGAATGATGTTATGATTATATAGAAGGTCTCGGGGGATTCGTTATCTAGGTACTTTCTTTACCATTGATTGCTCGGTTAGCTATTTTCGTTATTCTTGTTGCATTTTTGTGACCTCGCTTTAGTTATTATTTTTTTTAATTATTCACTATCACTATACTTTGTCGGTTAGATAATAAAAAGAAGGTGATTACTAGTACTCGTAGTCTCGTGGGATGAACACTCGATACTCGTCAACTCGTACTATAGAACGATAGGTGTACTTGCCTAAAGTCTATAAGTTGGAAGATGGCTTATCAAGTTTTTGGTGCCGTTGTCTGGGGACATAGGATATTAGGAAAACTTTGTTCTTATTACTCTAGGCATTTTATTTTTTTTGTTATATTTATTTAATTTTGTTTTTGTTCATCTTGTTTTCTTTGAATTACGCTCTTCTTTGTTCGTGCTCGCTTTTTAGGAGCCTAGTTAGTGTATGACTCATAATAGCCCAACCGAGTTAGTTGGGCCGGATCCTAAAATAGCAAGAATAGCTCTTCAAAACCTTCAAAATTGACTTAGACAAAGAGAAGAAGAGCTGGATAGGGAAAGAGAAAAAGGACGTTAAAGGGGAGAAGAATCGTAAATAGTCATGGATGAGGATGGGAGAACCATGTTTGACTATGCTAGACCAAACTTGACAGGAACGAGTTTTGCATTATTAGACCAGCTATGGCAACCAATAATTTTGAGATCAAGCTGAAAATCATTCAAATGGTGCAACAGTTTATGCAATTTAATGGGTTATAAGATGAAGACCCAAATGCTCACTTAGCTAACTTCTTGGAAATCTATGACATATTCAAGATCAATGGGACTACGGATGATGCTATCGTATTGAGACTCGTTTCCATTCTCACCGAGGAGTAGAGCTAAGAAGTGATTAAACTCTCTCGCCTAGGGGATCTATCACCACTTGGAACAAAATGGTAAAGAAGTTCCTAGCAAAATATTTTCCATCTATAAAGACCGCAAAGCTCAAGAATGATATTTTCTCATTTGTGCAGTTTGAGCCGTAGACACTTTATGAAACTTAGGAGCGATTTAATGATTTGTTGAGGGGATGCCCACACCATGGCCTTCCTACATAGATGTAGTTTTAGACTTTCTATAGTGGAATGAATTCAGCTACTATGTAGATGATAGACGCGATAGCTGGAGGCACTCTAAATAACAAAACACCTAAAGCAACTCAAGAATTGATAAAGCGAGATGGTATGAACAATTACCGAGTGGAGCACAACTAGAACAAAACGAAATAAACCAGCAAGTGTTTATGATGTAGATGCGATCACAGCTACTGGCGAGCTTAGGTGGTGGTTCTAAGTAAGAAGATTGATCATCTATCGAGTAGTGCGACGACTGAGTTTAGGTTATATAGTGTGAGTTGTGTGGGGTAGGACATATAAACCAGGATTGCAAGGAGGTAGTTAATTACAAGGGTAATGATCATCATTCTTAGAATAACCCATACAAGCAATGCTTACAATCTTGGGTGGAGACACCACCCTAATTTGTCTTAGGGAGGTCAAGGACGAGTAAAGACAGAATCATCCACTAGGATTCCAACAAAGAAAACTCATCTCAAGAAAAGAAACCCAATCTAGAAGAGCTAATGACTAAGTTCATTCAAACATCCGAATCTCATTTTTAAGCAACTAAAAAAACATTGTGAAACCAAGAGGCTTCTATCCACAATCTTGAGAAAAAATTAGGTAGCTTGTGAAGTCCTTTTTTGAGAGATAACAAGGTAGTTTGCTCGGTAATACCAAGAAAAATCCCGGAGAACATGTAAAGGTAGTCTCCCTTAGAAGTGGAAAGGAATTAAGGGTGGAGGAGAAGAAAGGTGAGGAAGAGAAAATAGTTGAAAAGGGCAAGGAGCAAGAAAAAGTTAACAAGCAACCTCAACCAAGTGAACGAGTCCAAGCTTGCCATTCCATATCCTCCAAAGTCGAAGAAGGACTATATGGATGAACTCGTTATGTAAATTTTTTAAACTTTTTAAACAATTGCATATAAATATACCTTTTGTTGAGGCTCTTTTACGGATGCCAAAGTATGCTAGATTTTTTAAAGAACTTCTTTCAAACAAGAGGAAGTTCGAAGAGTCGTCAATAGTGGCATTGAGTGAGGAATGTTCGCTATCCCGCAAAACAAGCTACCTAAAAAATTATAAGACCTAAGGAGTTTTACTATCCCTTGCTCATTTGGTAGTTTGTTAGTTGAAAAGGCATTAGTTGATTTTGAGGTCGGTATAAATTTAATGCCTTATAAAATGTTTAAGAAACCGAGGTTGGGAGAACCTAAACTAATAAGAATGAGCTTACGACTAGTAGAAAAATCTATGAAATACCCTAAAGGTAAAATTGAAGATATGTTGGTTAAGGTAGATAAATTTATTTTTCCAAGTTGACTTTGTTATTCTTGACATGGATGAGGATGTAGAAGTACCTTTAATCTTATGATGTCCTTTTTTGGCTATCGCTAGAGCCATTATTGATGTTAGTGATGGTAAAATTGTTCTTAAGGTTGGGGATAAAGAGGTAACTTTTCTTATATCTAAATCTCCGAGACACTCCCTTGAACATGATCACAAATGCTATTTTATTGATGTTGTTGATATTGCAGCTTTAGAATCCGTGTAGGGAATTATGTATGATGACCTATTGAGCCGTGCATTATTCAAGGTGAGGAAGATGATGGAGATGACCCAATTACGATTGAGCAAGTATCCCATTTGTTGATTAGATGCTAGAGCGACTAGTGGGACATATGTATTACTACTTCTTAGATGGTCTTTTGGGCTACTTTCGATTCCTATATCCTCGAAGACCAAGAAAAGACTACTTTCACGTATCCCTATGGTACGTTCATCTATAGGAGGATGCCGTTCAGGTTATGCAATGCACCCGCTATGTTTCGTAGGTGCATGATGGCCATTTCTTATGATCCGGTAGAGGACATAATGAAGGTATTTATGGATGATTTTTCTATTTTTGGTAATTCTTTTGATTTATGCCTCCATAATTTGAAAAGAGTGCTTGAACATTGTGAAGAAACTAATCCGATTTTAAATTGGAAAAAATGTCATTTCATGGTACAAGAGGGCATAGTCTTAGGCCATAAAATCTCTTATAAGGGGATTGAGGTAGATAGAGCAAAAATTAAAACTATTGAAAAACTACCTCCTCCGACTTCGATTAAGGCTATAAAAAGTTTTTTGGGTCATGCAACTTTTATTGAAGATTCATTAAAGACTTTTCTAAAATTGTTAAGCCTTTAAC
Source organism: Dovyalis caffra (assembly GCA_963924115.1). NCBI lineage: Eukaryota > Viridiplantae > Streptophyta > Magnoliopsida > Malpighiales > Salicaceae > Dovyalis > Dovyalis caffra. The sequence continues at coordinate 1,194,521 of CAWUPB010001189.1, forward strand.
CAAGTTGCTTGAGAAAGATGTTCCTTTTTTTCACCGAGGAGTGTTTAGATGCTTTTAACACTCGAAAGAAAAATTGATTAATGCCCCAATAATGGTTGCCCCATATTGGAATCTTCCTTTTAAACTAATGTGTGATGCTAGTGATTTTGCAATTGGTGTAGTCCTTGGATAGTGCAAAGATAAGCATTTTTAACCTATTTACTCGCTAGCAAAACTTTGACTAATGCACAGGAGGATTATACTACCACGTAAAAAGAATTGCTAGCCGTAGTTTTTGCATTTGATAAATTTAGACCTTATTTAATTCTATCCAAGGTCATTACATACACTAACCATTTTGCATTGAGATATTTGTTGAATAAGCCGGATGCTAAACTTAGGTTCATTAGGTGGATCTTGCTCTTATAAGAATTTGATTTAGAAATTAAGGATAAAAAAGGAGCCGAGAACTTTGTAGTAGATCACCCGTCCCGATTGGAGAACCCTCATTTAGGAAAACTTGATGAAGAGGAAATCAATGATGCATTCCTAGAGGAACGCCTCTATAGCACTACATAGGTAAGTAATCGTGAAACCCCTTGCTTTGCCGATATCACTAATTATTTGGCTACTAAGATCCTTCCTATGGGACTCACTCATCAACAAAACAAGAAATCCTTTTCTAAGTTGAAGAAATACCTTTGGGAGGATCCATATTTGTTCAAGATTTATGCGAACCACATTATTAGGAGATGTGTGTCCTACTCAAAGGAATGGAAAATCTTAGATCGTGGCCATTTAGGACCCACTCGGTGGAGATTACGATGTAAATAGGATAGCTCGTAGAGTTGTTGAGTCGAGTTTTTTTATTGGCCTACATTGTTTCAAGATGCCCAAAGGTATGTGAAATCTTGAGCTAATTGCCAACGATCAAGTAACATCTTTCATCATGATGAAATGCCCTAAAATTCTATATTGGTATGTGAAATTTTTTATATTTGGGGCATTGACTTCATGGGCCCTTTCCCCGCTTCGAATGGTAATAAATATATTCTTGTTGCAATTGATTATGTGTCCGAACGGGTTAAAGCTCGGGCTTTACCCACTAATGATGCTAGGGTAGTGGTAAAGTTTCTAAAAAAGTTGTTTTCATGATTTGGTTCACCTAAGGCAATTATAAGTGATAGGGCACGTACTTTTATAACACATAATTTTCTAGAGTGCTTTGGAAGTATGGCGTTACACATAGAGTTGCTACCCCTTACTATCCATAACCTAGTGGCCAAGTTGAAGTAGCTAATAGGGAACTAAAGAGGATTCTAGAAAAGACCATAGAGCACCACGTAAAGGATAGGTCCTAAAAGTTAGACGATGCTCTAAGGGCTTATAGAATAGCATAGAAAACACCTATAGGCACCACACCTTATAGGTTAGTTTATGGTAAAGCATGCCACTTACTTGTTGAACTTGAACATAATGCATATTGGGCAATCAAGTCTCGTCAATTGTAACCTTGATCTTGCAGTGAGAACATAAAACTTCAAATAAATGAGCTTCGAGGAATGACTCTCGCGACTTATAAGAATGCAAAGCTATACAAAGAAAGGGCCAAGTAGTATCATGATCGCAATATTAAGAAGGCCAAACTATTCAAGGAGGGAGATCAAATACTCTTGTACAACTCTCGACTTCGATTATTTCCTGAAAAGCTTAAATATCGCCGGTCGAGACCATTCACGGTAAGACAAGTCTTTCCCCGTGGCACCATAGAAATAACACATTCGGATAAAGGTACATTTAAGGTAAATGGTCATCGGTTGAAATTATATATCGGTGGGGATATTGACAACCTTAGTAGAGAGGAGCTCAATCTCCAACCCATAGAACCATGAACTTAAAGCTCGTCAAGCTAATGACGTTAAACGAGCGCTTCTTGAGAGGAAAACCCAAGTTTATTTTTTAATTTTTTTTTCAATGTTGTGTTACTCTAGTTCTTTTCCAATTTTGAAATTTTATGAAAAAAAGGGTGAAAAATTACCATGTTTTCGAAGTGTTATGGGTTTTTGGAGTCGAAAGGATGTCAAAATACACTCCAAGTAAGTATTCTAACTTATAGAGAGTTACACGGGGTAGGACACGACCGTATCTATACCCATGTAACAAACCGCTCTTTACTTTAAATTACATAGAGTTACATGAGGTGGGACACAATCGTGTCCTTACCCATGTAACAAACTCGCCCCTTTTTTTAGATTATAGAGCGTTACATGGGGTGGGACACAGTTGTATCCATACTCGTGTAATAAACTATCTTTGCTTTAAAATACGGAGAGTTACACGGGGTGGGACACGGTCATGTCAACACCCATGTAACGTGACCATTCTCTTTCTTGTCAAGATCTATGTATTGCTATCTTAAAATACGAGCCCAAAACCACCCCCATGCCTCATTTTTTTTTCAAACTAATGTTTTTGAAATAACCAACCCTCCTTTTCTCTTTCTTAAACCTCTCATCGTCGCCACCATCCATTACCGTCGACCATCGGCTTTTCCAACGTGGTTTAACCACCACCATCACATCTCTCGCCGCCATCGCTTAATTCTCCATTCTTATTTTTAATTCCTAAGGTACAAATCAGGTTTGGTCTCGAAATTCTAAATTTTTAGTGTTGAATCGGAATGGGTCTTAATAATTTTGTTGCCTATGTTTGGGTTTGTTGTTGAATTTGAGAAAACTAAAAGCCATACATGTGTTATTTCACTCGAATTTCAATAGGAAGATTGCACATGTTAGGGCTAATTTCATATTGAATACTCCTATTCACATGATTTGTTATGATTTTCTTAGATTCCATTACTCATTGATTGATACTCATGTTATGTGACATAGTTTGGATGATTTTTGAATGATGAATAGAGCACAAGGCACATAACATGCTTGATATAATGCTTGAAGGAAAATTATTGAAGAAATTTATGGGCTAATGTTGGGCATTTTTCTTTTGTACTTCAAATCTATTGCCCCCTTTATTTCTCACAGTTTCCATTGGAGTCTTTCAACTTTCTAATTCAATTTTGTGTGCATTCTTCACTCTCACCAAAGCTGATTTATTCATTCTTGATGTTTGACATGAAGACATTATATTAATGAGACATATGCTTGGTACTCTTCATGTTTTTAATTATTTTATGAATTTGTGTTGATGTCATTCAGCTTCCATGTAGTGTTAAATAAACTTCAAACAAATCTCTTGTTGAAGCTTGATAAACACAAGTTATGAACATGGGTTTTGATGTGCATGTTTTTTTTGTTTCTTTGAGTAGAATGGTGAGAACCCCGGAGAGACCTCGGTAGAGGACGAAGCTCCCCGTAAGGAAGAGGCGGCAAGATGAGGGCTCATCTAGTCGTTCCTCGAGACGGACTTAACGAGTAGTAGCAACCACCTTGACCACCATGTAGGTGATCGATGCCATAAATATCCGGAGTCGATAGAGATCGATATGAGTTGCTATAGGAGAAAGCTTTTTAGAGCCGCAGATATATATATTGGGGCATTCTACAATCACTAGGATCGAGTAGGAGGTTCGAGGTCCGATCTCTATTGGTGGTTAGGATGCATTCTTTGGGATTCAACTTGTTCCTTATTGAGATTTGATATTAGGGGTGCTTTCAACCTTTACGATACGGGGTCCGCTTTGGGGCATGAATAATGGTGATGTGCTCCGGTTCAAGTTAAATGGAGAGTTAATACAAATGAGTTACACTACTTTCTCCATTCACATTAATATTTACTCTCGGGAGTTTGTAGCAAGCCTAGAGTACAATGAGTTAAAGATGAAATTACCACGGAACATCGGTTATGAAGATTACTAGAGACGCATTATTCATGAGTCATCCTATGACCCTAATAGATTAAGGAGCACCATACCGAGATCTCATGCATTGAGATATATCTATAGGTTGTTACCCTAGACACTTAATGCTAGGATGGACGATCTAGGAGTCGTGGGTACACATGATTTACTATGCCTTTATAGTATGATAGAGCACTACCCTATCCATATTGGGTTCTTTCTAGCTAATTCTATCGAGGGAAAAATGAAGAATAAGAAACAAAGACACTATATGTAGGGCATTACATCACATGGTTGGTTAGGGGTATGGATCATCTTCTACTAGTGTCGAGCATGCGGGAGATGCATCGGATGGAGATGCATCGGATAAAGGCCCTTGACATGAGAGCACTTAAGTGCATAGGTATAGAGCTAACCGCAAGTAATGCAGCACAAAGAGATTACCTTGATCGGCAGGAGCCACAAGCACCACTTCGGGACCCACCTACACCACCAACTACATCTCGGCAGAGGCGGCAGATATAGCTCGGCTAGCCGTGATATAGAGGGAGCACGACGCTTGTTTGATGAGGATGGAAAGGTGCATGGAGCTTCTACTTGATTTTCTCAAGATTTCGTTACTTGATGAGGGTCCTACACCTCACGCACCTCATGATACCCTAGTTGATGCGGCATCTATGATAGTCCTGCAGCCAACTTCGACAACACAACGAGTCTTTAGATGATATAGAGCCCGTAGAGCCATGATCATTATTTTGATTTCTCTACTTTTGTCATATCCTTCGATTTCATAGTGGCAAGGGACTAGCCTTGCTAAATTGATATTATTTTGTGTTTCGCTATAATGTTAGTTCGAACCATAGTATTTGTAGGCTTACATATTTCTTTTTCGTGTTTTACTCGTTTGCTTCTTTTTTTTCTTTTTTTTCATTTCTTTTTCTCTTTTCATTTTCTTTTGCAAGGCTATGTGTGAAACTAGATGGAATTCACACCAACTTCCAAAAAATGTACTCTTTTGTTCGGGGAAGTTCCAGCACCTCATTTTCTCACCTCTTTTTCCTTTTTGTTGTTAATCTATTTTGTGCTTTATTTTGTACTTTGGGAATAATGTACATCTTTTAGTGTGGGGAAAGGGTAAACTTTTAGAGATGTTTTATTATGTCAAAGCAAATGACGTGTGTCCTCATTGTGCTCGGGAATGACAATATCTAGCCTATGATGGGAATGCATAGTTGTTTGCATGCATGAAGTCATGATTAATGTGCTTTGATTTCAACTTAACTTTTGATTTAAAGAAAACAAAAAAAAGAAGAAGTTTTTGAGCATGATTGTGTGTTGAGCCATAGACTATATATTGAGCACTTATCATTGTGTCTTGTTGAAATTATGAATGAAAACTTATGGTTACTTCATAATCTATATGGTGAGATTGGAACTTTACCTATAGGGCGGTTATGTTCGAGTACATGTAAGAAGTCTAAATGTTAATGCTTAAATGAATAAATGTGACTCCTCACTTGTTCTACCTAAACTAGGATAGTTGAATGTGGCCTTCAAATAAAACTACTCCAATGTCTTAAATGAAGATATGAGTATGCAAAGCACCCCGAAAAGAGATTCTCTAAGTAACCCGGGGCAATCACCAAAAGTGTTGGGCCTTCGCATCTATAAAGAGGATTTAGCTTGAAGGTGGGAACCAAATAAGTGTAAGTTTACACATTAAGGAAAGCCATTAATTCACTAACTAAGTTTGTAGCAATCAAGTGGGTGAAAAAAGTTGAGATGGAGCGTAAAACGCACTCAATGTCACTAATTAATAAATAAATACTTAAAGTGATAAATCTGCTATAATCTTTGCATGTACGATAAACATAACTATCCTATAGTTACGGTTCTCAATTTGTTATATGGATTGGTGATGGTAATGTAATTGATTTCATACTATCAACATGTACATATTGATGCACACACGCATGGTCTTGGCTTGACCCATGATTATGCTTTAACTTTCTTTTTAAATGATTTGGAAATCTAAGTACATTTAAATTTTATTATGTGCACATCTATCCACTATCCCCGAGGCCAATTCTTAATTGTTACAAGTCTAGGCGGAATGAACACACCTCCAATTGGTTTTTGACTAGCTATAAAATTATTTTTTTGAGGACAAGCAAAAGCTTTAATGTGGGGAAGTTTGATAAGTGCCCATTTATGCATATTTTTAATGTTAAATTTCTTATATTTTAATTATCTTTGGTGATAAATGGTTTAATTTCAGCACTTATCTTACTTAAATTATGGTTTTCGGTGTCATATTACGTTATCTTGGTGAAAAGGAATGGAAACCAAGCAAGAATGGAGCAAAATTGGTGAATTTCGAGTGACCCGTGAATTACAGAGGCATAGAGACACCCGTGTAATAGGTCGCGTAATTGTCTAATTCGAGAGAAAAATGAAATTTTGAATTACACGGGTAGAGACACGATCATGTACTAAGGTCGTGTCTTATGGAAGCGTATTTTTGCTCATATTTAAGCCGGAATGCAACCTCGGGTTGGGGAGCCGACTTAGAGAGACAAAAACATAACCTAGAGGCACGAGAAGAGCTATGTTTTGAGTAAGATAACGCCGTTAGAGTGGATTCCCATCGATTCTAGAGTAGATTGCATTAAGATTAAAGGGGTTATAATGTTTTTCCCGAATATTTATTGTTCTCTATTGAAGATTTATTTGTTCTTCACTTTGACTATGAACTAGATTATTTTGATACCTAGATATGATGAACCCTAAGATTGACTATATGATCTAATATCTTTATTCAATTCAATCTCTATTTTCATTGTGATTCAGTTATGTCATAATTTTTGTTTAATTGAATGAGCATATGCTAGCATGTTGATTCATACTCGATTTCATACAATGAGACCGAAAAAATCCTTAGTGTGATTAGGTCAATTATAATTGAAAAGAGTTGCATGCAATCCTAGAGATAGGACGACATAAATCTTTCGGATTAGAGTCAAATTTAACACATAACGAATTAATGTTATCGTAGGGGTGTTAATTAGAAAGAGATTTTGATTAATCAACTTGGGATTAGATGTTTATTAACTTGAGAAAGGGGTTAGCATAATTCGAAATTCCTACGAGTCTATTGAACATAAAGAATGATTGAAGGAATTATATTATGATTACATGAAGGTCTTAAGGGATTTGCTATCTAGGTACCGTATTTACCATTGATTGCTCTGTTAGCTATGTTCGTTATTACTCGTTACCTTTTTATGACCTCACTTTAGTTATTATTTCTTTTAATTATTCATTATCACTATACTTTTTTGGTCGGATAATAAAAAGAAGGTGATTACTAGTACTCGTGGTCCTTGTGGGATCGGCACTCGCACTCATCAACCGTACTATAGAACGATAGGTGCACTTGCCTAAAGTCTATAGGTTAGCAGATGACTTATCACTTCATCTCCCTCACTCTCTCCCCTACCCTCACTCTCTCTCTCTCTATCTCTCCCTCTCTCTCTCCCCTAATCCCCCTCACACTCTTTCTCCCCCTTTCCCTCCCTTTCTCCCCATCTCTTTTTTCTTTCCCTCCCTCTTTTCCTCTCCCTCTCTCCCCCACTCTTACTTTTCTTTCTCACTCTCTCTCCCTCTCCCTCCCCTTTTTCCTCTCTTTCTATCTCTCTCCAACTCTCCCTCTCTCCCTATATCTCTCCCATTCTCTCCCTCATCTCTTCCTCTCTCTCTTTTTCTCACCTTCACTCTCTTTCCATCTCTCCCTCCTCTCCCCCTTTCTTTCTCGCACTCACTCTCTCTCTCCCTCTCCCACCCTTTCTCCCCCCTTTCTTTCCTTCCCATCCACTTTTCTTCTCCCTCTCTCCCCTTCTCCCTCTTTTCTCTCCCTCTCACTCTCTCCCTCTCCCTCTCCCTCTCTCCCTCACTTCCCCTCTCTCTTTCTCTCCCTCCCTCTCTTTCTCTCTCTTTGTCTCTTTTTCCTCTCTCCCTCTCTCTCCCTTCATCTCACTCCCCTTCCTCTATTTCGCTCTCTCTCCCTCTTCCTCCCCCTTCCCCTCTACCTTTCCCTCTCTCTTCCTCTCTCCCTCTTTCTTTTTCTCCATCTTCTCTCTCTCTCAACCTTTATCACTCTTCTATCCCCCTCTCTTTCTTCTTCTCTCTCCCTCTCTCCCCCTCTCCCTCTATCACACTTCTACTCCCTCTCTCCCTCCCTCTTTATGTCTCTCCCTCTATCCCACTCCCATTCCCTCTTTCCCAATCTTTATCTCCCTTTCTCCCACTTTTTATCCCTCTCTCTCACTTTCTCTCTCTCCATTTCCCTCCATCCCTTCCTATCCCTCTCTCCCTTCCATTTTCCTTCTCCCTCTCCCCTATCTCTCTTTCTCTCTCCTTTTCTCCCTCCCTCTTGTTCACTCTCTCCCCTTTTCCTCTCTCTCCTTCTCTACCTCTCTTTCCCTTTCTCCCTATCTCTCCCTCTCTCCTTCTCCTTCCTTCTCTTCCCCTCTACCTCTCTCTCACGCTTTTAATCTCACTTCCACCCTTCTCTTCCTTCCTCTTTCTCTCTCTCCCTTTCTCTTACTCTCATCCTTTTCCTCTCCCTCTCTCCTTCTCTATCACTCTCCCCACTCTCTATCTCCCTTTCTCTCCCTCTCTTTGCCTCCTTCTCTCCCTCTATTCATCTCTCTTTATCCCTTTATATCCCTCTCTTTCCTTCTCTTCCTCTCCCATCTTCTCTCTCCCCCTTCCTCCCTCCCTCTCTCTCTCTCTTGTTTCCTCTCTTTCTCTCCCCTCCCTTTCTCCCTCACTCCCTCTCGTTCCTCTCTCCCTCTCTCTCCCTCCTCTTCTCGCCTCTCTTTCTCTCTTGACATGTTTTCCTCATTCTCTCCCTTTCTCTCCCTCCCTTTTGTCCTCTTCCTCTCTCTCTCTCTTACCCTCACTCTCTATTTCCATCTCTCCCTCTCCCTCTCCCTTTCCCTCCCATTCTTCCCTTCTCTCTCTTTGTTTCCCTCCCTTTTTTCCTCTCCCTACCTCTCCCTCTCCGGCTTTTTTCTTTTTCACCCTCTCTCTCCCTCTCCCTCCCATTTTGCCTCTCTTTCTCTCTCTCTCTCTCTCAATCTCTCTCTCTCTCTCCCTTTATCTCCCATTCTCTCCCTCACTCTCTTACTCTCCCTCTCTCTATCTCACCATCACTCTCTTTCCATCTCCTCCTCTCTCGCCTCTTTCCCTCTCACACTCACTCTCGCTCCCACTCCCTCCCTTTCTCCCCATGTCTCTTTCTTTCCTCTTTTTTTCCTCTCCCTCTTTTCTCTCTCTCATACTCTCTCTCTTTCTCCCTCTCCCTCTCTCCCTCGGTCTCCCCCTCTCTCTATTTCTCTCCCTACCTCTCTTCCTCTCCCTCTATCTCTCTTTCCTCTCTCCCTCTCTTCCTCACCCTCTCTCTCCCTTCCTATCACTTCCCATACCTCTTCTCCCTCTCTCTCCCTCTCCCTCTCCCTCTTCCCCTCTACTTTTCCCTCTCTCTCCCTCTCTTCCTCACCCTCTCTCTCCCTTCCTATCACTTCCCATACCTCTTCTCCCTCTCTCTCCCTCTCCCTCTCCCTCTTCCCCTCTACTTTTCCCTCTCTCTCCCTCTCCCTCTCCCTCTCCCTCTTCTCGTCTACTTTTCCCTCTCTCTCCCTCTCCCTCTCCCTCTTCCCCTCTACTTTTCCCTCTCTCTCCCTCTCTTCCTCACCCTCTCTCTCCCTTCCTATCACTTCCCATACCTCTTCTCCCTCTTCCCCCCTCTACCTCTCCCTCTTCCCCTCTACTTTTCCCTCTCTCTCCCTCTCCCTCTCCCTCTCCCTCTTCCCCTCTACTTTTCCCTCTCTCTCCCTCTCCCTCTCCCTCTCCCTCTTCCCCTCTACTTTTCCCTCTCTCTCCCTCTCCCTCTCCCTCTCCCTCTTCCCCTCTACTTTTCCCTCTCTCTCCCTCTCTCCCTTTTTCTTGTTCTCTATATTCTCTCTCTTTCACCCTCTATCTCTCTATCCCTTTCCTATCTCTCTTTCTCCTTCTCTCTCCCTCTTTCTCCCTAACTCCCTCTCTATGTCTCCTTATCTCTCTCCCTCTCTCCCTTTTCTCTCTCCCACTCTCTCTCTGCCTCCCTCTATCTCGTTATCTCTTCCCCTTTCTATCTTCCTCTCTTTTAGTTTCTTTCTTACTCGATCTTTCTCTCTCCTTCTCTCCCTCCCCCTCCCCCTTTTCCATCTCTCTCTCTCTCTCACTCTATCTCCCTACCTCCCTCACTCCCTCCTTCTCCCTTGCTCTGTCTCCCTATATCCCTCCCTACCTCCCTCCTTCTCCCTCTCTCCCCCTATCTCTTTCTCTCTCTCCCTCTCTCCTTCTCTCTCCCACTCCCTCTCTCTCTCCTTCTCTTTCCTTGTCTCCCTTTCCCTCCCTCTTCCCCTCTCTTACTCTCTTTTCCACTCCTCTCTCCTTACCCCTCCCCCCTCTCCCTCTCTCCCTTTATACCATTATAACCCTCTCTCTCTCCCTTTCCTCACTCTCTCGCTCTCTTACCCATACTATCTCCCTCTCACTCCCTCTCTTTATCTCCCTCTCTCCCTCTCTTTATCTCTTTCTCTCCATTTTTCTTTCCCTCTATCAATCCTTCTACCTCTCTCTTTCTCTTCCTCTTCAATCTTTTCCCTCTCCCTCTCCTTCTTCATCCATCTTTCCCTTCCTCCTTCCCCCTCTCTCTCCTTCTCATTTCCTCTCTCTCACTCTCCCTCCGACTCTCTGTCTCCCTTTTTCTCTCCTTCCCTCTTTCTCCTTATCTCCCTTCCTTCCTTTACCTCTCCCTCTCTTTCTCCCTCTCTTTCTCCCCCTCTCTCTCTCTCACATATACACTCTCCCTCTCCCTCTCTCTCTCCCCCTCCCTCCCTTGCTTCCTCTCACCCTTCTCTCTCTTTCTCTCCCTACCACTCTTCTTCTCCCTCTCTCACCTTCTTCCTCTCTCTATCTCTCCCTTTACCACTCTTCCTCTCCCTCTCTCACCCTCTTCCTCTCTCCATCTCTCCCCATCTCTCTCTCTCTCTCCCTCTCCTTTTCCCTCTATCTCTTCCTCTCGTCTCTCTCTTTCTCTCCTTTCCTCTCCCTCTTCTCTCTCCTTCTCTCTCTTTTCACCTCCCTCCCTACCTTTTCCTCTCTCCTTCCTTATCGTTCTCTCTCCCTCCCTTTCCCTCTTTTACTATCTCTCTTTTTGTTTCTCCATCTCTTATCCCTCTCACCCTCTATCTCTCTATTCCTCTCTCTTTCTCTTCTATTCTGTTTCTCCTTCTCTCCCATTCTCTCTCCCTTCCCATCTCCTTCTCCTTTTTCTCCCTCCCTCTCGTCCCTCTTTCCCTCTCTCTCTATCCTTCTCTATCCCTCTCCGTCTCCTCTTTCTCTCTATACCTCCTTCTCTTTCTCCCTCTCTCCCTCTCTTCATTTCCCTTTTTCCCTTTTTTCTCCCTCCCTCTTGCCATCTCTCTCCCTCCATATCTATCTCTCCAACCCTCTCTCTCCCTATATTAGCATGTCTCCCTCATTGCTTGCTCTTTCTCTCTCTATCAACCTCTTTCTCTCACTCTATATTTCTCTCTCTCCCTCTATCTATCTCCCTTCCTCTCTCCATTTCTCCTAATTTTTCCCTCTCTTCCCCCATTCCCCTCTCTCTCTCTCTCCTTTTCTATCTATCTATCTTTCTATCTCTCTCCCTCTCTTTATCTCCCTCTCTTTCACACATACTCTCTTCCACTTCCTCTTAAACCCTCTCACCCTCTCTATCTATCTCCTTTCCCTCTCTCTCCCTCCTCCTCTCTTACCCTCCCTCTCTTTCTCCCCCACTATATCTTTCCCAATCTCCCTCTCTTTCTTTTTCTTTTCCCTCTCTTTTTATCTCCCTCTCTCTCAATCTCTTGTTGCCTTATCTCCCTCCCTCCCTCCCTCTCCTTCTCCTTCTCCCCACTCTACCCCTTCCCTCTCGCTCTCCTATTCCACCTCCTTCTCTCCCTCCCTCTCTCACTCTCTCCCTTTTCTCCTCTCTCTCCCCTCCCTCCCTCTTTTCCTCTCTATCCTTCTATTTCGCTCCCTCCCTCTCTTTATCTCCCTTACATGCCCTCTCACTATCTTCATATTTTCTTCTCTCCCTCTACCCCTTTCTCTCTTTATCCCCCTCTCTCCCTCTCTACCTATCTATCTCCCTCCTCTCCCCTTTTTCTTTCCCTCTATCCCCCTCTCCAGCCGCTCTTTCCCTTACTCTCCCTCCATCTCCCTCTCTTCCTCCGTCCTCTCCCTCTCTCCCTCTATCTACCTCTCTCTCTCAATCTCACTCTCCCTCTCTTACCCTCTTCCTCACTCCTCCCTCTCTCCCACCCTCCCTCCCACCCTTTCTCTCTCCCCTCCTCTATACTACTCTCTCGCTGTCTCTCCCTCTCTTTATCTCCCTCACATTCCATTTTAATATCCCCCTCTTCCTCTATCCCTCTCCCTCTCTTCTCCTCATCCTAATCCCCCTCTCCCTCCCTATCTCTCGCTTTCCCTCCCTCACTCTCTCTCCCTTTCCCTCCCCCTCCCTCTCTCCTTCAATCTTTCTCTCACTTTTACCCACCCTCCATCTCTCTCTCTCCCTTTCGACCTTTCTTTATATCCCCCTCTCTCTTCCTCCCTCTCCCTCTCCCTCCTCTTTTCCCTCTCTCTCACCCTCTATCTCGCCCTCTCTCTTCCACTCCCCGTCCCTATCTCCCTTTCTATCCCTCTTCGTCTCCCCCTCTCTCTATTCCTCTCTATCTCCCTCCCGCTCTCTTCTCTCCTTTTCTTCCTCTCCCTTCCTCCCTTTACTCTCCCTCCCTCATGCCCCTTCTCTCTCTTCTTCGTTATCTTTATGTTCCTATCTCTATCCCTCTCTCACCCTCTCCCTCTCTCACTCTCTCTCCCTCTCTCCCATTTTTCTAACTCTTTCTCCCTCTATTTGCTTCTCTCCTCACTCCCTCTCTCCCACTCCCTCTTTCTCCCTTCCTTACTCTCGCTCCCTCCCTCTCCCTCCCTCCCTCTATCTCCTTCTTTCTCCCCCTCATTCTCTTCCTTTTTCCCTCTACCACCCTCTCTCCCCTCTTTCCCTCCCTTTCTCTCACTCTGCCCTCTTTCTTTATTTCTCTCTCCCCTCTCCCTCCCTCTCTCTTACCCCCTCCCTCTCTCCTCCCTCTCTCCTAATCTCTCCCTTCCTCCCTACCACTCTCTCCCTCTCTCTATCCTACTCTCTCGCTCTCTACCTCTCTTTATCTCCCTCACATTCCATCTCACTATCTCCTTCTCTTCCTCTCTCCCCCTCTCCCTTACTCTCTCTCCCTTTCCCTCCCTCTCCCTCTCCCTCTCTCCCATTCTCTTTCTCTCTCTTTTCCCTCCCTCTATCTTGCTCTCTCCCTTCATACCTTCTTTTCTATCTCTCTCCTCTCTCTCTCTCCCACTCCCTCCACTTTTCCCTCTCTCTGCCCCTCTCTTTCACCCTCCCTCTTATTCTTCCTCTCCCTTTCTTCTTCTCTCCATCTTTCTCTCCATCTCTCTCTCTCACTCCCTCTCCCTCTTTCTCTCTTTTTATCTCTATCTCTATCTCTATCTTTCTCTCCCTCTCCCTCTCCCTCTCTCTCTCTCTCTCTTTATCTCTCCCGCTCTTTTTAACTCTCCCACTCTCTCTTTATCTTTCCCTCTACTTCTCTCTTCTTTTCACTCTCTTTTTCTCTCTCTCCCTTTATATCCTTCTCTTTCCCTCTCCCCTTATCTCCCTTTCTCCCCCTTTCTCTATCTCTCGCTCTCTCTCCCCCTCCCTCTCACTCGCTCTCTCTCCCTATCACTCCCACTATCCCTCTCCCTCGTACCCTCTCTCTTTCCCTCTCTCTCTTCTCGCCTTTCCATCTCCCTCTCTCTCCCTCCCTCGCTCTATCTCTCTCCCTTTCCCTCTCTATCACCCTCAATCTCTCCCTCTCTCAATCTCTCCCTCTCTCAATCTCTCATTCTCTTCCTTTAGCTATCTCCCTCTCCTTCTCTCTCCATCTCCATCTCTCTCTCCCTTCATCTCTCATTCTCTTCCTTTATCTATCTCCCTCTCTTCCTCTCTCCATCTCCATCTCTCTCTCCCTTCTCTCTCTCCTTCTCCCCTTTCTCTCCCTCTCTACCTCTATTTCCATTTCTCCCTACCCCTCTCCCTTTTTTTCCCCTCTATCTCTCTCCTCCTCTCATTTCCTTCCTCCCGAAGGATCAAGAGTCCTATAGAGTTGCAAAATAAACAAACATTTCCTCCATCTAGGGCCCTAAGATTAAGCCATTGAATATACTAACCATGTACACATGAATAAAAAGCTATAAGTTAAAGGATTACCTTTTGTAGCGTAGATTTAAAGTCTTTTTTAGTAAATTTGTCCAAGTGTTTACCCTCTATTGATTATCCACACAATACAAGTATCCACAAAGAAGCACTCAAAATTAATGTGGTGCTAGCTCCACCTTTTCTAATTTTGTATTTCCCCTAGAAATCAATCTCGAGTAATTTTACGGTAATCTTAAAAGAGAGGGAAAGAATAATTCCTCCTAGGGTTTAGGAGAAAACTGCTTCTTTTTTTATTTTCTCTCTTAGCCATATGCCCTAGGTAATTTTTTAGGCTAGTCAAATTTTCTCTCCCTTGTTTTTCTTTATATTAGCCGCATATCCTCTCTTCATTTGCCTTTATGCCACACCTCTCCTCTTATATATAGGGGGAGAGTTTCCTTGTTTTTCAAGGACAAGAAGAGGGCGGCTATGAGTCTATAAAAGACTCTAGGTTATTGCTTCCTTATCCTCCAAGGATGAGAAGTTATTTTATATGTGGACTATTTGATTATTATCTTTAAAACATTCAACCTTATCCAATAAGTTTGATATTTATCCTCCCACCAAAATTATCTTTAAGCTTTTAATTAAATCTAATGGGCCAAACTATTTTAGCTCAATTAATTTATTTGGACTATTTAGATAAATATTCTTAGTTATTTTGACGGGGTCCACATTAGGAAACAATTTCCTAAAACATCCTTTAACCTAAATTTGGAAAATTGTTTCCTTTTAGGTTCTTTATTTTCAAATTTGAAACTAACTTCCAAATTAGGAAACTAATTTGTAAAATAGAAAACTTTCCATTTTGGAAACCTTTTTCAAAATAAAAACCTTTTATAATTGGAAACTTTTTTCAATATCGTTACTTCTTATTTATAATATGAATACTTAAACTTCTACGTATGACTTAATAGGCTCCTAGATATGTTGGCAATATATAAAGCATAAAAAACTCCTCTTTTTTCTCTTGACACATAAATTAGGATTGGCCTCTAGCAAGGCATTATGACTACCCAATTCTCTAAAAGGATTAGTTAATCCATTATTTTTTCGATTCCCAAATGTCTTAGCTTTTAGAGTAGACCAACTATGCTCTATTGGTGTACTCCTATGATGGCCATAGATTTCTTGAGTAGACACTTATCAAAGTGCAATGTGATAAGTCCTTTAGCATACAAGGAATGACATTTGCTATCTTAGTCATACACCTATATCCATTGGATTCCTAGTGCACCTAACAAATCACCCATGTGCAACCCATTAATGGGTACATCAAAACGAGTTTCAAAGTGCATAAGTCCTCCAATGAGATAACTCGTGACAACTTGAAGTCTAAGGACTATTTGGACCCATCTCGTATGTGATTCCCATAGACTAAAACCAAATGGGTTCTCATGTCGAGTCAAGTCCAAGTGATATGTTCTCTAACATAAATCACCTAAGTGCTTGTTTTGGCATCACCATGCCAATAGGTGTGAGATCTCCTACTGCTATCACATAGCATGAGCGTAGCACTCACAAGTGTATCCACATTTGTCAATGTCCATTCTTAACAATGTTACAGACTTGGGATATTTAATGATATCGTTTATGTGCATCAATATTTGTCTCACATCTTTCAATCAATCACTATTGCAAATGCATATCATAAGGACTTTCATCTAATTCTACTAAATTTATTAACATGTAAACATAAGAATTAATAGAATGACTTTTTTATTATTGTTAAAATAAATAATACAATAATATATTAACTCGAGCCCATCCAAACATGGTTGGATCTTGAGCATCAACACTAATAATCTCCCACTTGTACTAGAGCCAACTAGCCATGTCTCTTATTCTCGACAATCGAGTGAGGGATATATGTTTTAGCTCGTGATAAAGGCTTAGTCTTGGGTCAACTATGTTGTCGTAGTGTGGTTCTTTTCTATCCTTATGTTACCATGACCCTTTTATCTCCATAATCAAGTATAGCATTGTAGTACTTGTTTGGACCATTGATGAGACCTTAGTTCCTTAGCTTGTGCTATAGATCCCTTGTTATCGATGATTAAGCTATATGACGAGTGGAACAAAACTTTGTTTGATTGTTCCATACTAAACCTTTTAGTATCATGTCATTGTAACTACCTTAGGAGACTCCTCACATTCCTAGTTATCTATCTCTACGGATCTATACTCTTAGATTGTAGGTTTCTCTCATATGTCATCATTCGAAAATTTCTTCTAGATTCCTTAATCTTTTGTTTGCAACATGATAATATTATAGTCGAGGTGTATGTTGTGTCGAATAACCTTGACTTACTAGGCTTCCACTAGCTTTTTATATGCACAAGATATGTCTTTTTTTTGATGAATAATCAAACTCGTTGATCGTTTCATAAAATGTGGACTTATATTCCTAGAGGCTTACTTAAGTCTATTAACGTGACTTTATCCCTTTTCGTAAATCTTATTTTCATGTTTTCTAGGAACCATTAGGGTGTGTCAACTACACATCCCTTTTATTTTTCTTTTACAGGAATCAATATGCAACATTGCCATTTCAAAAGTATTAGCTTCGTCATCCCTTTTAGGGCTTACATCACAAATTTGTTAAGATGAAAAGATCATATTCCTTTTGTCTTTCCGACAAATTTGTTTTGAACTTTTGAAATTCTTGTGTTTTTGTTTGTGAGAGAGTTACAACACCTTGTAATCATTCTACTTTAGGATTCAATTATTAAAGTGTTAATTTGTGAGTCTACTAAAATCTTATTGAGTTTAAATTTTCTCCCATTGTTTCTAGCATCCAAAAATTCCTTCCCAAGGAACATAGTGTGCTTAGTAAGGAATAATACTTTGTTCTAGTGGTAAGATATTGACAACCCAATCCTACTTTAGGATATCTCACAATCTAGCAATTTATTGATTTTAGGCTTTATTTTGTCTTTTTTAAACCCTTTGGCATACTCTTTATAACCTTAAATCTTAAGGGAGGATTAATTCATTTTCTTTCCTTCTCATATCTCATATGTGATCTATTTCAATAGATTAGAATCCTACTTTTTTCAAAGGTTGCAGTAAGGAGTATTCATTCATAATTAGGAATATTAATTCAACTCATCATAGACTCGATCATGTCTAACATGCGATGTCCATAGAGAATCTCATTCTCTTTTAGGTGGTCTAACATTTTAGCATTTAAGTCTTCGACTTCTCAATCTAATCGAGATACTTTAAAACTCTCACTAGTTCATCACATGACTTTTTAAGTCTAACCTTTAAACATTTTAAATATTTTGGATTTTTGTCTTATAACTAGAACATGATCCATTATCATTAATGGTTAAGTGACAAGCATGTTCTCTCCTTACTTGGGTGAACATAGGCTCATATACATCTTTATGTATAAAGTTTTTATTAACTAGTAACTCTTTCTCCTTTTCTATAAAAGGGGGATTCTTATCATTTTGTCAAGTAAACAAGATTCCTTAGACATGATCAAATGATTCTAAATATCTTTTTATACAAGTAGGTTGGATATGGGATTCTTGCTTACATGACTAAGACTCGTTTTCTTACTAATTAATGTCTATTTAGATCATTTGAGTCTTTTAGTTTTTTGTTTTACATTGAGGAGTTATGTTTAAAACATATAATCCTTATCAAAATATTTCCATAAAATTCATCCTTAAAAAAAATTATTATTCTTAAAAATGAAAAACTTATTTAAAATAAGAAATGAAAATAAGATCTTTAGTCTTTACTAAAATAATAATGATTGAGTTATAGCGCATCCCAACATCGTAGTACTAGCTCATAAATACCTACATCTAATGGTCCAACTCTTAATCCATTGTTGTTATGTAGATATTCTCCCTTGAAGTTGTCTTCCTTCCTTTTCTAAGCTCCTATACATTTCAAAAATATAAGCACCACAATTAGTATCATAGACTCATGAGGTAGAATTTAGAAATAAAACGATTAGCATTAATAACATAAATACCTAAGGTAGTGGTAGAACTCTTCTTTTGCACCCCTTCTAGGCATTCCTTGTAGTTGTACTTCCAATGCCTTTTCTTGTTGTAATGAAAGCAAATGGCATCCTTTAGGCTATTATAAGCCTCGACCTTTTTCACTCCTCCAATAGCTCGTAGTTGAAGACTTTTTCTTCTTTTTAGGCTTTTTCTTATTGTTCACTAGGCCTTTTCCCTTATTTACCGAAGTATAAAGCTTTTGTTCTTCTCGTTAATTTTGGGATGAGACAATAACTCTCCAAGAGTCTTTTACATGTGCATCATGTTTAAGTTCATGATGAATTGTCCAAAGTCGTTAGGCAACGATTGCAATACTAGATCAATAGATAATTCAACATCCATTCCAAGTTCAATTTTGGCCGGTCGGTTGATATAGCCTATCATTTCAATGACATGTTTTTGGACATTGGATCCCTCATCCATTCTACCCCTAAAGAGCTTCCTTGCTATCTTATAATGTTCATGCCTAGTATTCTCCTCAAATAAGCTCTTGAGCTTTGCTAGGATGTCTTATGAGCTTTTATGTCGGTGCCTATGCTCCAACGTCATAGTAGCAAGCATGATGCTCTAAGTAGTGATCACTTCATCTCTATGTTTGATCCATGCTTTATGAGCTTTAGCTTGAACCGGATGAGGCTCATCTAGAAGAGCTTTCTCTATCGTATAGAGAATTTTCTCATGTTGGTGGACTATCCTTAAATTCATTTCTTGGTCAAGAAAGTTTATGCCATTAAATGCATTACTTTCATCAATGATTGATCGTATTGATGTGTTACTAGTCATACTTGTTCAATCCGATAGGATAGAAAAATGTACAATTTGGTTAATTAAATTATATAAAATCAAACAAAGCATAAATTAAAGAAGTAAAATCTATGTTCACTCTCACTATTTTCTTCAAGTTCCGTAACCTTCAATATACGACTTGAGAAAAATTTTCGATTCATTTTCCTAGTGGGTTAAGATCCCATCCTCTAACATGCATTAGCCTTGAGTTATCTTAACAAGTCATACATGAAGGATTAGGTTGGTAACTCCTTATCAATAACATCTAATGTAATTCCAAATTAAATTGGTATGACAACTCCTTGTCCTTGTTTCATCTTATATGAATACTAATCTTTGTCGACAAGTTTATTGGACCTTGAGTTATCTTAACAAATCTAGCAACTTATTTAAGTTAGACTCAACGTTCAAGGACATTGCATGGCCCATGATTTGTTTCCCTCCGAGAAGAAGTGAACTTAAGTTATCTCAATAAGCCAACAATGACCAAGAGAGTACCCGCCTTATAACGTGAAAAAGTAATTAACTTAATATTTTATTTGAAGGATTTAATATGGTTGGTCTCATCTTAGCATGCATACTAAATAATAATCATATTATTCCTAATCATGCATACTAGCATTCACCATATTTATATAACTTATGCATGACTCAAGATCGATGAATGGTAATAGATTTCTAGTACGAGCCCCTTCGAGCCATAAAGAGAATAGTGGTTCAATTTCTAGGTGAAAAATTATTACAAATTCTTCATGAATGTCTTTAGTCCTTGGCTTCTTCTCCTTGTATCTATTCTAATTCCTATCTTCTACTTTTACATTTATTCAAACTAGGAAACCTCGAGTTACATTCGAGGGGAGTAAGATGAGAAGAGAAATACAATAGAGTAATAGAGAAGGTAGGACTAACATGTCCTATTTATCAAAACAATAACAAGCATTAATTCATAAAACTAAGTCGACTCATCCATACCATTCACCCATGTTTCAATCACATTAATATATGGCATACTAATAAAACAATTTTATTTATAAAATGATTATAAATCTACGAGTTTTGGTTATTCTCTAAATTTATCAAAATTTTTCTAAATTTTAATTTTTAAAAACATTTTGGGCCTTGCGGGTTCATGGGTTTTGAGGCCCAAACCCTTAGGTTTGCGTGTGTCTACCCGAGGCCACCGCCCTAATGAGAAAGCACTTGGCTAATGGCCCGCTAGGTTGCCCGCGTGCCTAGCACGCGAGGTTGGTAGGCCATTGCTCGCCACATGCCTAGCACCCTTTGCTTGGCCCGTATGCTTAGTGTGCTTCATGGCAATTTTGGCCATTGTTGCACACCTAGTGTATGGCCTCGGTAGGCTATCACCCTACCTAGCATATGACTAGCACATAGTTTAGCAGAGCCGACATCCTACCGACTGCGCACTACTAGCAATAAGGTCGCCACGCACGTAAGGTTGACATCCAACGTGGACCTCACATGCTCCTACTAATTTGGACTCAAAATTTCAGTTTCATATTTATATAAAACACCAAAAACACAAGATTTATAATCAGGTATAGCTAATTCATGTAGTTAATCATAATTAACCAAACATACAATCAAAGATTCAACGGAGGCTCTAATACCAATTGAAGGATCATGCATCCTATGTAGGTACAGAATAAACAAAAATTTCCTCCATCTAAAGCCCCAAGATTAAGCCATTTAATCTACTAACCATACTCACATTAATCATAAGCTATAACTTAAAGGATTACCTCTTGTAGGAAAAATCTAAATTCCTTTTCAACAAAGCCATCCAAATGTCCGACCTCTATTGATGATCCACACAATCCAAGTATCCACAAAGAAGCATTCAAAATTAATAGGTTGCTAGCTTTAACTTTTTTGATTTTGTATTTCCTCTAGAAATGAAACTTGGGTAATTTGGCGACAATCTTAGAAGAGACAAAAAGAATATTTCTTCCTAGGGTTTAGGAGAAAACTGTTTTCTCTTTTATTTTCTCTCTTGGCCATGTGCCTTAGGTAATTTTTTTAGGCCGGTCAAATTTTCTAACCCCTTTTTTCTTTATATTGGTCAAATATCCTCTCTTTATTTGCCTTTATGTTGTACCTCTCCTCCTATATATAGGGGAGAGTTTCCTTATCCTCCAAGGACAAGGAGAGAGGTGGCTATGAGTCCATAAAAGACTCTAAGTTATTGCTTCCTTACCCACAAAGAATGAGGAGTTATTTTATATATGAACTATTTGATTATTATCTTTAAAACATTCAACCTTATCCAATAAGGTTGATGTTTATCCTCCTACCAAAATTATCTTTAAGCTTTCAATTAAATCTAATAGGCCAAAAATATTTTAGCCCAATTAATTTGTTTGGACTATCCAAATAAATATTCTTAGATTATTTTAGTGGGGTCCACACTAGGAAATAACCTTCTAAAATACCCTTTAACCTAAATTAGGAAACTCCTTTCCTTTTAGGTTCTTTATTTCAAAATTTTAAACTAACTTCCAAATTAGGAAACCTATTCCTTAAATAGGTAACTTTCCATTTTGAAAACCCTTTTCAAAATAGGAAACTTTTATACTTGAGAACGTTTTTCAATATCTTGGCTTCTCATTTATAATGTGAATACCTAAACTTATTCGTGTGACTTAATAGGTTGCTAGATATGCTCGGTAATTTATCAAGAATAAAAGACTCCTCTTTTATCTCTTGATACATAAATCAAGATTGACCTTTAGCAAGGCATCATGACTATCCAATTCTCTAAGAGGATTAGTTAATCCATTATTACCTTTCACGAGCATGATTATCATACAATTCAGTTCTCATGCCAACTTATCACAAGTGTGATCTCGAACTTGGTTATTAGTCTTGTTCGATTATGATCACACAAGTTTTCTTCGATTCTTAAACTTCTTATCTCTTACAGTAGACCAACTATTCTAAGAGCTATTAATGGTGCATCGGGAATTGCTCATGAACTCATCATGATTGTGAGGACTTATGCACTTTAACACTCGTTTTGATGGACCCATTAATGGATTGCTCATGGACGATTCGTTGGGTGCATCGAGAATCCAATGAAGGTAGGTGTATGACTAAGATAGGACATGTCATTCCTTGTATGCTAAAGGAGTTATCACATTGCACTTCGATAAATGTCCGCTTAAGAAATCTATGGCTATAGTAGGAGTACACCAAAAGAGCATAGTTGGCTTACTCTAAGAGCTAAGATATTTGGAAATAAAAAAAACTTCGTGATCATAATCAAACAAGAATGATAACCAAGTTTGAGTTTACAATGTGATAAGTTGACATGAGGATTGACTTGTATAGTAACCATACTCGTGAAAGGTAATAATGGATTAACTAATCCTCCTAGATAATTAGGTAGTTATGATGCCTTGCTAGAGGCCAATCTTGATTTATGTATCAAGAGATAAAAGAGGATTCTTTTATTCTTGATAAATTACTAACATATCTAGGAGCTTATTAAGTCATATGAATAAGTTTAAGTATTCACATTATAAATGAGAAGCCAAGTTATTGAAAAACATTTTCAAGTATAAAAGTTTCCTATTTTGAAAAGGGTTTCCAAAATGGAAAGTTTCATCAAATGGGAAGTTTCCTTAATTAGGAAGTGTCCTAAAATAGAAAGTTTCCTATCTTAAAACTTGGTTTCCTAATTTGAAAGTTAGTTTCAAATTTGGAAATAAAAAACCTAAAAGGAAAGGAGTTTCCTAATTTAGGCTAAAGGGTATTTTAGGAATTATTTTCTAATGTGGACCCCATCTAAAATAATCTAAGAATATTTATTTGGACACTCCAAGTAAATTAATTGAGCTAAAATGGTTTTAGCCCATTAGGTTTAATTAAAAACCTTAAGATATTTTGGTGGAAAGATAAACATCAACCGTATTAGATAAGTATGAATGTTTTAAAGATAAACATCAAACTTATTGAATAAGATTGAATGCTTTAAGGATGATAATCAAATAGTCCAAATGTAAAAATAACTCCTCATCTTTGGAGGATAAGGAAGCAAAAACTTAGAGTCCTAAAAGGGGCTTAATGTCGCCCCTCTCTTTGTCCTTGGAGGACAAGGAAACTATTCACCTATATATAGGAGAAGAGGTATGACATAAAAGGATGGTGAAAGAGATAGAGTATTCAGCCAAAAATAAAGAAAAAGGAGGAAAGAATAATTTTGGCCAACCTAAAAAAAATAAGGTGCATAGCCAAGAGATAAAAATTAGGAGAAAATAGTTTTCTCCTAAACCCTAGCAAGCTATACTCTTTCTTTCTCCATTAAGGTTGTTGAAAAATTGCTCGAGATTGATTTCTAAAAGAAATACTAAATCGGAAAAGGTAGAGCTAGCATCCTATTGATTTTGAGTGCCTCATTGTGGATACTTTGACTACGTGGATCATCAATAGAGGTTGAACTCTTGAATGACTTTTCCGAAAAAGGAATTTAGATCTACGCTACAAGAGGTAATCCTTTATTTCTAGTTTAATATTCATGTATGTATGGTTAGTAGATTCAAGCGCTTGATCTTGGGTCCTTAGATGGAGAAAATTTTTGTTTATTTTGTAACCCCGATAAAGTCCTTAACCATATAGATATACGTACAAGGATATTTATACATAAATACATTGAGCAAGGGTGTGATTTATCTATCATTTTAATGTTTTGGTGATTTTATTAGGGGATGAAGTTTTAGATGATTTAGCTAATTATTGTTCATTTTCTTTAGTATATATATGGAACCTATTATACAAGTGAGAAAGGTATTTTAAAATATAGTGAAGGTTGGAAAATTTTTAGGAAGGAAATTGTCGAATTATTGGGAAGGAAATTGCCGAATTAATTATTTAGGGAGGAATTGCCAAATTTTTCAAATGTCATGTTGAGCTAAACTAGCGTAAGGATTTAGTTAGCTTAATGACCATCTTTAGCAACTAACTAGACACCTAAGCACTTCATTTAATATAATTGATGATAACTCATCACCTTTGACTTCCAAATTGCCACCATGCTCGTCAAAGTCTTCCTTTACTTTATACTTGGGCAACTTAACTAAGGACATGTGGCATACTAAATAATCAAGAAAAATGGAGTATATATATATAAGGAAAAGATGAAGCCTAGCCATTTGTTTTAGTGAAATCCGTAGCTCACCCAAAAGAAGAAAAAAACATCATTGAGAGGGAGAGAAACATGAAAAAGAAAGAGAGAAAAAAGAAAGGAAAGAAAGAAAGGAGAAAAGGAAGGAAAAAGCTAGGAAAATCTTTAACAAACCTAAACTAAGTAAGTGGGTTTTTATCTATGCCATCTATTTGATGCTTAAATGTTAATTTATATAATTGCTTAAGCTTTTGATTATCTTGTGTTGTGTTGCTATTGTGATGCCCCCGCCCTAGTCCACTCTCTATTACCCAAATAGGGGTGGCTAGGCGAGGCGCATCATGCCGATAAGACCGATCTTCAAATTAATCTTAGACACGTACGTGCTCATACGTTAAGGATTTATCATACCATGAAATACGTAATAAATAATTTACATAATATTAACAAATACACCGAAAGAAACTACCAAATTTATTTACAATACCATCAAAATATTTATCGACACTCCAACCCTAAAATTACAATCAAAAGAAATTTTGATACACTCGTGTCACACGTGAGCCTTTTTGGAGGATCCGACGGCGTCTTTATTAGTATTAACGTCGCTTTTACTCGTCATGGCATGCAAGAACAAACAGGGTGAGTCGAAGCTTAGTAAGTAGGGTGATACATGCGTTCTACAACATTTTTCTACCCGCCCTCACTATTCTCATCAATTTGAAATGTTAAAGGTACCTCGGATATTAGTAAGTTCGCTCTATTCTCGATAATTATCGAATAATCCTCAACAATCATTTACTATCAAATAACCTCAGCAATCGGTTACTATCGAATAACCTCAACAATCAATTACCGTTGAATAACCTCAGCAATCATTTACTCGTCGAATAACCTCGGCAATCATTTATCGTGAATAACCTCAACAATCATTTACTATTGAATAACCTTAGCATTCGATTACTATCGAATAATCTTAGCAATCATTTACTACTCGAATGAAATTAACCCTCATTGTAGCATACGGTTAGTAGAATCATCCCTCGCTTAATGGTGTTAGTAATAGAGCACGAACATAGTTTCATGTTGTTACCCATTCCATTCAGTTTGGTTACCAAACCGTTTTATCCGATGACTCAATGATGTTTCTAGATTTCATATCACCCCCGAATGCATGTGATGCACATGGTATTATGTTTAACACATTCGATTAATTATGCTATCATCATTTTCTTCTCGGATCGTTCCCATGTCCGATGCACACTCGGGACTTCATCGGTGTTTCATGTATCATTTAAAGTATTCAAAATGAGAATATAATTTTTGTTCTTTGGTAGCATTCATTGCATAAATCTACTTCGTACTTATGAGTTTTTCCTTTTTGCGTAGCGAGTAAGTCTAGGGTCGAATTTTCTATGTATAACTTAGTTTATGAGACTCGGTTAATCCTAAGGATTTATATGTGACATACTTAAGCTAAATTTTTGCTTAATCCGAACATTTAATCTTAGTAGTCGAAGTCGACTCATAAAGGGTCTAGGTTTTAATCTCGATTTTTCTTGAATTCACTTTTTCCATTACCCTATTTACATGTCTTGTAACCATTGAACTCTACTTGCGTTCATCTTCACTTCTTGATCTCTACTTATACAAAAGGGATTCAATGTTAATCATTTTCTCTCCTAGGCCAAATGGTCCCAAAATAAACAAGAATTTTTTTTTTCATTTCTAGCTCGCTTCCTTTTTAATGACTTACCAACTCATACTTAGAAGAGTTACCAAAGAGATTTAAAGCTTAAGGTCCACCAAGGAACCCAAATTTAGTGATCAAATTTCCAATTTAGCTAATGAAGTCCAAAACCCTATTTTTCTTTTAGTTAGGTCGGATGGGTTGTTAAGATGGCCATGGATTGCCTTTTTTTGTCTAGTGAATTTATTTTCATCCTAAACTATTAACCCATTCCTAATTGAGTTACCATGATATTCTAGGCCCTTAATTTTGCCAAAAAATAAATTCTTTCCCTATTTTCGCCCCTTGGCCGAATGGTTTTAGCCTACAAAAACTCTAGAAGTGTATTCCTTTTTTCTTTCCAAGTTAAGCTTACCAAACCTATGTTAAGTTCAATCCATTTGGTCCAACCCTTTTTCTTTCTTTTTTCCTTTCCAACCCATCCACACATTTAAACCTATCAAACATGCTTTGCATGACAACAAAACATATAAATCCATCACAATTTAGCAAGTCCTAACACCAACACAAACAACCATAACAATCCATGGAAAAATTATTATGAACCCATGAAATAAACACTAAAAAATAACTTAAAAATAACTTAAGACATTAATCAACAAAAACTGGAACCTACTTACCTTTCTTGAATTCCTAAAGGTGGGTTAGGCTTTCCCCGGTTTCTTTTCTTTCTTTTTCTTTTTCTTTTCCTTTCCTCTTCCTCTCTTGTTTATCGTTTTTCTCTCCCAAATTTGGTGGCTATAATCGCCTAAAATTTTTTTATCATTTACACTCTTTCTATATATATATACATGCTTAAATTCTTGGTCTAAATAAGTGTACAAATGGCTAGATTTAATTTGGAAGAGTGGAAAGTTAATGGTGAGTCATGAGAGAGAGGTAGCAGATTTGAGACAAAAATGGGTGAGTTGGCTATTAATTCATTTAATGCATTACTTAGGTGTCTACTAAAATTTTCAGTTAAATACACATCCTAATTAACTTGATTAAAGTAAATAAACATAGTTTCCTTCATGAAATTTTGGAAATTTCTATTCTTAAAACTCAAAAATTCCTTGTCCATTCTTTTCCCAAAAATTCTAGCAGTGATGCTTCAAGACTAACCTACACTAAAATAGCCATAACTCATTATATATAAGTCTAAAAATCACAAAGATTTACAGAAAGCTAGTAGACACATAGAAGAAAAATCTTTATTCTTTAAGTTTTACCCAGAAATCACTTTAAAATCTCAAATAAATCACATAAAAATCTAGGCGGAATGTAGTCCTCGACACACTCGATGAGCACACCGATTTTGATATATATATATATATATATATATAATTCACACAATATTCAAGTAGAATATAGTCCTTAGCACACTAATCAGTACACTAATTTTGTATATATATATATATATATATATATTTACGAGGGTTACAATTGTGTTGGATGTCTTGACATATAGTTGTTGCTTGTTATGGAACATGTAAGGAGTGGTTGATATGTTGCTTATTAAGTGTGGAAAGCCTTGTGCATGGCTATGTTTGTGTATTGATAGGTTTGATTGAAGGAATTGGGGCTTGAATGAAACTTGGTGGACTAAACTAGGATTGATATGAACTTGGACAAAGTAAAATAGGAATGAAGAAAAATTAAATTTTAGGGTTTTTCCCAAGGTGACTTTCGACCAAAATGGGAAAGATGGAACTTTTTTTATACTTAACGACTTAAATTTTAATGGTGAACAAATTAGGTTTGACTAGTCATTTTGAACAAAAAAGGAAACTTCATATAAAATCAAAAAACATTTCTTGCAAAATTAAGAGACTCATTCGGCCCAAACTTAAAAAAAAAAAATTAAAATGGGGTTTTAGGTTCCATTAAATTAATTTGGTCATTAATGGTTCAATTAGGCCCAAATAGGAATAAAATTGAATTTAGAAAGGTAAGCTTGCCAAAGAAACTTAGATTTTGACTTAAGAACTAAATTCGGCCTAAAAGTGTTAAAATCAAGCTAGAAAGTAAAATTATACCTTACCATGTTGAAAATTGGTCCACATGCTTATAACTATGCAATTCAAGTGTGGAAGGATTTAAGATGAGATTTACTAAAGGAAACAAAAGAGAAGTATGAAAATATATGAAACAAAAACCCGTATGGGTTGGATATCAAGAATGAATTAATAGTATAAGGTTTGGTGTCAATAGTATATTTAATACGGTAAACGTAACATCACATGCATGATGTGCTTTAGGGGGTGGATTAAGAAAAGTCAATTGATTGAGAATTGGTTTACATGACTAGGTTTGGTAACCTAGTAGAAATAAATGGGTATTAGCCGTCCAACTGTGTGCGTGTGCTAATCTGTGTGAGTGCACTCGTTGGGCGATGGATTTTCGCTAATAGTGGTTACAACGAGGGATAATTTTGTTGTTAGCATTAGGTGATTCAGTAATCACAAATAGAGTAGATTTTCTAATACCCAAGGTACCTGGAATTAAAATCTATGAGTATGGTGGGAAAGTCAAAAAAGCATTGCATATCACATGCATCACCCCACTTACCGAGCTTCGGCTCACTTTGTTATTATTTCCATGTTATGACAGGAAAGGGTCAAAGTACCAAGGATGCTATTGGTTCCTCCTAAAAAGGGCTCATGTGTGACATAAATGTAATGAAGTTTATTTTAATTGTAATTTTAGGTTGGATTATCGGTCGACATGTTAATGGTATTGTAAATAATTTATAATTTCTTCCATTGTATTTGTTAATCTTATGTAATTATACTGTATGTGTTTCATTATATAATGTGCTCTTAATGTATGAGCACATACGAATTAGGGATTAAGTTAGGATTTGATCATGTCAACATGACGCGTTCCTCGCTTGGCAACTCCTTTTTCGGTAATTAGCGAGTTGGCCGAGGAAGGGGCATCACATATTTTATACCTTTATAAGATGTATGATCCTTTAACTCTCTCTCCCTTTTTCCCTCTCACCCACTCTCTCCCTCTCTCTCTATCATTTCCTCCATCTCGATCCCCCTCACACCC
This sequence comes from Dovyalis caffra, assembly GCA_963924115.1. Lineage (NCBI taxonomy): Eukaryota > Viridiplantae > Streptophyta > Magnoliopsida > Malpighiales > Salicaceae > Dovyalis > Dovyalis caffra. The sequence continues at coordinate 1,223,501 of CAWUPB010001189.1, forward strand.
TACCTCTCGCTCATTCACTCTCTCTAAATCTCTCACACTCTCTCCCTCTCTCTCCCTCTCTTTATCTCTCTCCCTATCACTATCTTCCCCTCTCACTCTTCCTATCACTATCTTTCTCTCCCTCACCGCCTTCCCCTCTCTCTTTTTATCTCCCTCTTTCCCACTCTACCTCCCTCTCTCTCACTCTCCCTCCTTCTCTCTTCCTCTCTCGCCTCCCTCTATGTCCCTCTTTCTAGCTCACTTTATCTCCCTCTCTCACCCTCTCTCTATCTCTCTCCCTCTCTCTCCCTTCCACTCCATCCCTATCACTCCCTCTCCCTTTACCTCTCTCCCCCTCCCTCCTCTCTCCCTCTATCTCCTAGTCTTACCCTCCATTCCTCTCTCCCTTTCCCTCTCCCTTCCCCACTCTCTTGCTATCTCTATGACACCCCCTCCCCAGCCCACTTTTCAATTACCTAAAAGGAGTGGCTAGGCAAGGTGCATCACGTTGACACGACCGGTTTCCAATTTGACCTTAAGCATGTATGTGTGCATACATTAAGGACTTATTATATAATGAAATGCATACAAGATAATTTACATAATATCAACAATACAGTGGAAGAAATTACAAAGTTTAGTTACAATACTATCAAAATGTTTATCGACACCCTAACCTCAAAATTATAGTTAAAAGAAATTTTGGTACATTTGTGTCACACGTGAGCCTTTTTGAGGACTCGGTAGCATCCCGACTACTTTGACTCGTTCCTGTCATAACATGAAAACAACAATAGTGTGAGCCGAAGCTCGGTAAGTAGAGTAATGTATATGATATGCAATGTAGTTTTGTTTCCCATTCTTCCCATCCATTTTAATCGGGGTACCCTAGGTATTAGCAAGATCATACACTCCTTCTCTTGGTGATCATGTTATCACCTACTATTCTATTACTCTCTCTCGGTGATCATATTATCACCTATCGCTCATAATAGAATTACTCCTCATTGTAGCACGTGATTAGCAAAATTATCCCTCGCGTAACGATGTAGTAATAAAGCACACATACGATTTCATGCTCGTTACCCATTCCATTCAGTTTAGTTACCAAATCGCATTATCTCATGACTCAATGATTTTTCTCGATTTCATATCACCCTCGAATGCATGTGATGCACATGGTATTATGTTTAACATATTCAACTAATTATGTTGTCAAGCTTTTCTTCTTAGACCATTCTTGTCTCCGACGCACACTTAGGACTTCATAGGTGTTTCATGTACCATTCAAAGTATTCAAAACAAGAATGTGAATTTCATTCATTGGTAGCATTCATTACATAAATCTACTTCGTACTTTTGAGTTTTCCCTTCTTGTGTATCTTGCAAGTCCGGGCTTGGATTTTCAATGTATTACTTAGTTTACAAGACCAATTAATCCTAAGGATGTATGTATGACATACTTCATCTAAAATTGTGTTTAATCCGAACCTTCAATCTTAGTGGTCGAAGTTGACTCATAATGGGTCTAGGTCATTTTTTGGTTTTTCCTTAGGTCACCACCCATTCAATATTTCATTTTATATTTGTTTAAATGTACTTTAACTCTTAGTTATAAATTCGGAAGGTGAGAACCTAAATCCCTAAAATTCATGGGTTTAGGCTGAATGTGTCCTTAAGTGAGCAAGGAATTGGTTTTCCATTTCTAGGTCAATTGCTTTTTATACTAACTTACCAAATCATACTTAAAAGTTACCAAGGAGATCTAAACCTTAAGGTTCACAAAGGAAACAAAATTTAGCCATCAAGTATCCAATTTACCTAATGAAATCCAAAACCATATTTTTCCTTTTTAGTTGGACCGATTGAGTTTTAAGGTGAGCATAAATTGCCTTTTATATCTACTAAATTCATTTCCACCCTAAAAATTAGTCCATAACTAATTAGGTTACCATGATATTCTAGACCCTTTATTATCCCACAAAGATCCATTCTTTTTCAATTTTTCCCACTTGGCCAAATGGTTTTAACCTAGGGAAACTCTAGAAGTGTATTTCTTTTCTTTTCCAAGTTAAGCTCACCAAACCTAGTTTAACTTCAATCCATTTAGTCTCGTACCCTTTTTCTTTCTTTTTTCTTTCCAAAAAATTGACACATTTAAACATATCAAACAAGCTTTGCATCACAAAAACACATAAATCCATCACAATTTAACAAGCCCTAACACCAACACAAACAACCATAGCAAACCATTGAAAATTATTACAAACCCATGAAATAAACATAAAAAAAAAGATAACTTAAATCATTAATCAACCAAGAATGGAACCTACTTACTTTGCTTGAATTTCCTAAAGGTTGGTTTGGCTTTCCCCTTCTTTCTTTTCTTTCTTCTTTCTTTTTCTTTTCCTTTTCTCTTTCTTTCTTACCTTGTCGTTTTTCTCTCCTTTTTAGGTAGCTACGGGATGCCTAAAATTTCTTACCACTTTCACTCATTCTATATATATATACATGCTTAAAGTCTTAGTATAATTAAGTGTAGAAATGGATGAATTTAATTTGGGAGAGTGAAAAGCTATTGGTGAGTCAAGAGAGAGAGTGGCGGGTCCGAGGGGTTTAGGGTGAGCTGGCTTTAATTAATTAATTAGGAGGGTTTAGGTGTCCTAATTATTTGGTTAGAGTAACTAAACACCCTAAATAATCTAGTTTGAGTAACTAAACACATTTCTTTCCATTAAATTTCAGAAATCCCTCTCCATAAACTCGGACTTTTGTTCCCCCAAAATATTCCAACGGTGATGCTTTAAGACTAGCGTATACTAAAATGGCCATAACTCTTTATGTATAGATATAACAATCATGAAATCGTACAGAGAGCTATTACACACATATATGAACAACTTTTACTATTTAAGTTTTACCCATAAATCACTCTAAAGTCCTTGAATAAATCACACAAAATTCAAACAGAATATAGTCCTCAAAACACCGATTTTGCATATTTAATTTCTATAATAATTAAGCTATTAATCTCAAGTACAATAACTTTAATTTAACATAAATCATACATTTCAAGCATTAATTTCTCATGGCATAATGAGAATTATACTTACACTTAATACATGCATATATATAAATATTCTAATACGTGTCGGTGTATGGTTAAGGATTTTTACGAGGGTTACACTCTCCCTCTCTCTATCTCCCATTCTCTACATCCCACTATCTCCCTTTCTTCCTCTCTCCATCTCCCTCGCCATCCCCCCTCCCTTACTCTCTATCTCCCTCCTATCCCTTTGTCTCTCATCATCTCTCCCTTTCTCCCTTTCTTCCCTCTCTCACTCCCTCTCCTTCCCTCCCTCTCTTACTCTCCCTTTTGCAACCTCCCACTCTTTCCCTCTCCCTTCCCCTCTCTACCTCTCTCTCTCCCTCTCGGTCTCTTTCCCTCTTTTCCTCTCTCCTCCATCTCTCTCCCTTCATCCCTCCCTCTCTTTTTCCCTCTCTCGCTCTCTCTCTTCCTCTCTCTCCCACTATCTCACTTTCTATCCCTCTATATTTCCCTCTCTATCTCTCTCGCTTGTCTTTCTCTTTCTCTCTCCAAATCTCCTCCTCCTACCCCTTCTCTCTTTATCCTTCCCTTTCTCTCTCTCCCTTTCTCCCTCTTAACGTCTATCTATCCTTCTCTCTCTTTCCCTTTCTCCGCTTCTCTGCCCCTCTCTCCCTCTCTCCATCTTTCTCTCTCTCCCTCCCTCCCTCTATATCTCCCTATCTCACTCCCTCTCTGTCTCCCAAAATCTCCCACACACTCTCTCTATCCGTCTCCCTCTCTGTTCCTTTATCTATCTCCTTCTCTCTTCCTCTCACTATCTCCTTTTCTTTCTCTCTCTAATCCTTTCTGCCGTTGTAACTCTTTCTCCCCATCCCTCTCTCTATCTCTCTATTACTCTCTCTCCCTCTTATGTCTCCATCCTCATTTCACACTCTCCCTCACTCTCCCTCTTCCTCTCCCACCCTTTTCTCTCTCCCCCTCTCTCCTCCTTCCTCCTTCTCTCTCTCCCCTCACTCTCCTCTCCCCTTACACTTTTCCTCCCTTTTTCTCTCTCACTCTCTCTCTCCTTCTCCCTCTATTCCCTCCCTCTCACTCGTCCCTCTATCTCCCTCTCTTTCTCTCCCTCTCCCTATCCCTCTCTTTCCCATTCTCCCTCTCTCTCCTCCTCTTTTCTCCTTCTCTGTCCCTCTCCCTCTCCCTTTCTCCCTCTCTCTCTCTCTTACCCTCTCTCTCTCTCGCTCTCTTTTTCACTATCTCTCCCTCCTCCCTCTCTCCCTCTTTTCCTTCTCCCTTCCTTTCCCTTTTCCTCTCACTCGCTCTCTTCCTCCCTCTCTCTCTCCCTCTCTATCGCTCTCTCTCCCTTTCTCCATCCCTTTCTCCCTCTATATCCCCCTATCCCTATCTCCCATCATCTTCCTCTCTCTTCGTCTCCCACTCTATCTCCCTCTCTCCATCCCTTACTCTCTCTTTCTCTTTCTCCCTCTTTCCCCCTCTTTCTCTTCTTCCCTCCCTCCCTCACTCTTCCTCTCACTATCTCCCTCCATTCCTTTATCATTCTCACTCTCTCTCCCCCTCTCTCACTCTCTCTCTCCCCCTCTATCTCTCACCCTCTCTCCTTCCCTCTCTCCCTCCCCCTCTCTCTCCTAGTCTCTTATTCGCTCTCTCCCTCACTTCCTCTTTCCTCTTTCTTCCCCTCTTCTCTCACTTTCTTTCTCCTTCTCTCCCTGTCTTCTTCCTTCCATCTCTCTCTCTCCTAACCTCTCTTTTTCTCTATCTCCCTCTCTCTTCTAGTCTCTCTCTATCTCTCTCATGCACTCCCACTCTCTTGCTCTAGCTCCCTCTCTATCCTCCTTATCTCTATCTCAATATCTACTCGCTTCGCCCCTCTCTATTTTTTCTCTCTCTATCCCTTTATCTCTTACCCTCCCTCCCCCTCTCTCCCTCTCTCTCTCGCCCTCTCTCTCTCCTTCTCTCAATCTCTCTTTCTCTCCTTTCATCTCACTATCTCTATCCTCTCTCCCTCTCCCTCTCCCTCTCCCTCCCTCCCTCTATTTCTCTTTATCCTTCTATCCCTCTCTCTTCCTTTCATCTCTCTCTCTCCCCCTATATCCTTTCCTCTCTATTTCAATCTTTCTCACTCTCTCAATCTCTCCCACTCTCTCCATCTCACTATCTACCTCTCTCCCTCTACCTCTCTCTCCCCCACCCACCCTCATCACTTCTCCCTCTCTCTCTCTCTATCTCCCTATCTCCATCTCCCTCTTTTTTCCCTTCTCTTTCTCTCCCTCCCTCCCTCCTTCTCTACCTCTCCCTCTCTCTCTGTCTCCCTCTCCCTCCCTCCCTCTACCTCTCCCTCTCTCTCTGTCTCCCTCTCCCTCTCCCTCTCTCTCCCTCTCTCACCTTCTTCCTCCCTTTCCCTACCTCTATCCCCCATTCCTTCTCTCCCTCTCTTCATCTATCACAATATCTCTCCCTCTATCTCTCTCTTCCTCTCACTCTCTACCTCCTTTTCCCTCTCCCTCCCTCCCTCCCTCCCTCTTTCTTTCCCTCCCTCCTCCTCATCTCTCTCTTTCTCCCTCTCATTTTTCCTCTTTTTCTCACATCTCTCTTTTCCCTCCTCTTTCTTGCTCTTCCTCCCTCTCTTCCCCTTCCATCCTCCCTATCCATCTCCCTCCCTCCCTCCTTTTCTCCCTCTCTATCCATCTCTATCCCTCTTCCTCACTCCCTCATCTCTCTTTCCTCCTTCTCTTTTTCTCTCTCCCTCTCCCCTTCCTCTCCCTTACTCACTATCTCTCACTCCCTCTATCTCCCTCTCCCCCTCTCTCCTTTTTCCCTCCCTTTCTTTCTCTTTCTCCCTCTCTCTCCCCTCTTTCCTTATCTCTCTCACTTGTCTCTAGGAAGAAGAAGAGAAAGGGAGGGAGAGAGGGAGAGGTAGAGAGGGATAGAAGGTGAAAGGGAGAGGTGGAGAGGGTGAGGGAGGGAAAAAGAGAGATAGGGAGAGAGAGGAGGGAAGAGAGAGGAGCGAGGATGGAGAGAGAGAAACACACAAGAGGGGGATAGAGAGGTGGACAGAGAGGAAAAGAGATATAGGAAGATAGAGAGGGGGTGAGAAGGGGGATAGAGAGGGAGAGATAGAGGGAGATAGAGAGGAAGAGAGAGGATGAGAGAGGGAGAGGGAGAGAGAGGAAATTTGAGAAGGAGAGAGGGAGGGAAGAGTGAGAGGGTGAGATAAAGGGAGGGAAGAGTGAGAGGGTGAGATAAAGGGAGGGAGAGAGAGAGTGAGAGAGAGATATAGATAGAGAGAGATAGGGAGGGTGAGAGAGAGAGAAAGAAAGGGAGGTAGAGGGATAAAGAGTGGGAGAGGAAAGGAGAGGGAGAGAGGGATGTAAAGAAAAAGGAGAGACGAGGCATAGAGAGTCGGGAAGAGAAAGGGAAAAAAGGGCATCGATGAAAGAAGAAGAGAGAAGGAGAGAGAAAGGGTGAGAGGGAGTGCGAGAGAGCGAGAGAGAGATTGAAAGAGAAAGGGAGAGAGAGGGAGAAAGAGGAAGAGGGAGAACGAGTGAGAGAGAGTGGGAACGAGAGAAAGAAAGGGAGAGAGAAGGAGAGGGAAAGAGGGAAACCAAGGGAGAGGATGAGAGAGGGAGAGAGGAAGAAAGAAGAAGAGAGAAAGAGATTGGGAGATAGAGGAAGAGAGAGTGTGAGATAGAGAGAGAGGAAGAATAAAAGGGGGAGAGAGGGAGAGGAAGAGAGAAGAGAGAGTGTGAGATAGAGAGAGAGAGGAAGAATAAAAGGGAGAGAGAGGGAGAGGAAGAGAGAAGAGAGAGTGAGAACAAGAGATGAGGAGAGAGAGGGAGGGAGATTAAGTGAGATAGGGAGAGGGAGAGAGGAAGAGGGAATGAAGGGAGAGAGAGAAAAGGAAATGGAATGTGAAAGTGAATGGGAGGAAAAGAGAGATGGAGAAGGAGAGAGAGAAAGAGAGATAGGTAGAAGGAGGCAGATAGAGAGGGAGAGAAAGCCAAAGAGAGGGATGGAGGGATAGAGGGAGGGATAGGGACGAGAGAGGTTAAGAGAGGGAGAAAGGGAAAGATAGAAGGATAGTGAGAGAGAGAAGGGATAGAGGGAGAAAGCAAGAGAGAGAGGGAGAGAGGGAGGAAGAGAGAGAAAAAGAGGGAAAGGGAGAGAGGGAGGGAGAGCAAGAGAGATAGAAAGGGAGAGAGAAAGATTGAGAAAGAGAAGGAGATGGAGAGAGAGGGATAGAGGGAAAGAGATAAAGAGGGAGAGAGGATAAGAGGAGAAAGAAAGAGGGAGAGAGGGAGAGAGGAAGAGAGAGATGAAGAGGGAGAGAGGGAGAGGGTGAGAGGGAGAAGGAAAGAAACGAGAGAGAGGGAGAGAATCAGAAGGATAGAGAGTGAGAGAAAGAAAGCAAGAGAGAGAGAAAGAGGTAGAGAGGGAGAGAGTGGGAGGTGGAGAAAGGGTGAGATATAGAGTGGGAGAGAGGGAGGTAGAGAGTGTTAGAGAGAGGGGGAGTGGGAGAGGGAGAGGGAGAAGGAGAGATAGTAGGAACGAGAAAGGGATAGGGACAAGGAGAAGTAGTGGGAATGAGAGAGAGGGACCGAGAGAGAGGAAAAGAGAGAAGAAAGGAGAGCGAGAGGGAGAGAAAGTAGGAGAGAGGGGGAGAGAGCGAGAGAGGAAGAGAGGGGCGATAGTGGGGGATAGAGGGAGAGTGGGAAGGAGAGAAGGAGAGAGGAAGAGGGAGAGAGTGAGAGAGGGATGATGAGAGAGAGGGAGTGAAGGAATGATAGAGGGGGAGAGAGTGAAAGGTAGAGGGAGGGAGGTAGGGAGAGAGAGGGATAGAAAGGAAGGGAGAAGGAGGGAGGGAGAGAGAGGGAGAGAGAGAAGGAGAGGGAGTGAAAAAGAGTGACAAGGAGGAGGTGAGAGAGGGAAAGGGGGAGGGAGAGAGAAGGAAAATGAGAGGGGTAATGAGAGAGAGGGACAAGAGGGGAGAGAGGGAGAGGGAGAGACAAAGAAAAGAGTGAAAGATAGATAGAGAGGGAGAGATAAAAAAGGAACAAGAGAAGAGGAGAGGGAGGGGGAGAGAGTGGGAGAGAGGAAGAGGGAGTAGAAGAGAGGAAGGAAAGGAGAGTTGGAGAGAAGGAGAGAGGGAGAAGGGGGAGGTAGAGGGATGAAGAAAGAGAGAGGGTGAAGGGGAAAAGGGAGAGAGAGGGAGAGGGAGAGAGGTAGAGTGAGTGAGGGGGAAAGAGAGAGCAAAAGAGTGAGAGGGAGGGAAAGGTAGGGAGGAAGAGAGAGAGAGGGAGAGATAGGAAGGGAAAGGGATGGAGAGATAAGGAGGAGGAAGAGAGAGGGAGATAGAGACGTGGAGAGAAAGAGAGAGAGGGTAAAGAGAGAGGGAGAGAAAAAATAAAGGGAGGGAGAGGGAGAGGAAGAAAGAAAGAGTGAGAGCAAGGGAGTGAGAGAAAGGAAGAGAGAGGGGAGGGAGATGAGAGAGAAGGAAAATGAGAGGGAGAGCAAGAGAAGGGGAAAGAGGGAGGGATAGAGAAAAAGTAAGGAGGAGAGGACGGATAGAGAAGGGGAGGAAGAGGGAGAGAAGGAGATAGAGGGGGGAGACAATGAGAGAGGGGAGATAGAGGGAACGAGAGAAAGGGAGAGAGTGAGAGATAGAGAGGGAGAGGGAGATTGTGATGCCCCCATCCCTGTTCACTCTCTATTACCCAAATAGGAGTAACTAGGCGAGGTTCGACGCGTTGATATGACTAAATTCCAAATTAACCTTAAACACATACGTGCTCATACACTAAGGACTTATCATACAATGAAATGCGATCAAGATAATTTGCATGCTATTAATAAAATACCGAAAACATTACAAAATTTAATTACAATACCATCAAAATATTTATTAACACCCTAACCCCAAAATTACAACAAACGAAATCCCTTACAGTTTATGTCATCCTTGAGCCCTTTTGGAGGATCCGGGAGCATCCTTACTACTTTAAGTCGTTCCTACCATAACATGCAAATAACAACAAGGTGAGCCGAAGCTTAGTAAGTAGGGTGATGCACGTGATATTTAATGAAGTTTTGTTTCCCATTCTACCCATCCATTTTTAATTCGAGTGTCCTAGGTATTACTAAATTCGTGTGTTTCATCTCTCGGTGATCACATTATCACCTACTCGCTCTATTACTCTCTCTCGGTGATCTCATTATCACCTACTATTTTACAACGGAATTACCCCTCGTTGTAGCAAACAATTAGCAAAATTATCCCTCGCTTAACGGTGTTAGTAATAGAGAACGCACATAGATTTATACTATTACCCATTCCTTTGAAATCGATTATCAAAACGCATTATTTCATAACTCAATTATCTTTCTCAATTTCATATCACCCTCGAATGCATGTGATGCACATTGTATTATATTTAACACATTCAACTAATTATGCTATCACATTTTCTTCTCGGATCCTTCTTGAGTCCGATGCACACTCGGGACTCCACAAGTGTTTCATTTACCATCTAAAGTATTCAAAATGAGAATACAATTTCCATTCATGGGTAGCATTCATTGCGTAAATTTATTTCATAATTACGAGTTTTTCCTTCTTGTGTACCTAGCAAGTCTACGCTCGGATTTTATTTTTATTTATTTATTTTTTGTAATCTTACCCTCTCTAAACTTCACTTTATTCCTATTCAGGTTTATTCATTATTTCGAATTTTAATCATTTTCTTATTTAGGCCAAAAGGATTATTTAGTGAAAACCATAGGAATTCATTTTCCCTCCTTTCTAATTTAGGGTTTATTATAGGACAACGTTTAATCAAGTAGGTAACGTATCAATTTTTGAAAATAATTAAATCCTATACTTATTTTATGAGACAGTAGACATATTTATTCATAACATATCCAAAAATTAGGTTTAAATACCAAACACACACTTCATAACATAATTTTGAAATTGAAGGATTAATCTGCCTAATAGTGGTTTATCCGGAACAATGTGTACTAAAATGGGTATAACGTTTTCTACATAAACCTAATAATAACAATATGTTATAGGACGTTAGTTAAGACATAGGTAAACAACTTTTATGTTTTAAGGTTTTCCCATAAAGCATTCTAAAATCCTTGAATAGGCAATACAAAAATCGGACAAAAACTACTCCTCAATAACACTGATCTAGCCATTCATTCCAATTCACAATAACCATGTTTTGGTCGTATTAAATTTCAATCCAAGTCCCATACAACTCTTCATCACATACTTGGACATACTTGGACATCTATCAAACATTATAATTACCATAAAACATCACAAACGAAACATCCACACATAGATTAAACCAATGTATCACAAGTCCACCAACAAAAACCAAGCTTACGATACACCAACTAATACAACCAACACACATCTTAAACATCTTAAAAGGAGAACTAAAAGCATGAAAATAAATCTACTTACATTTTCTGAATTTCCTAAAGGTTGGTTAAGCTTTTCCTTTTCTTTCTTCCCTTTCTTCATTCTTTTTCTTTTCTTTCTCTCTTCCTCTCTTCCTTACGTTTGTTTCTCTCGCTTATTCTGGTGGCTACGGGCTTCACTCTAAAAAAATGACTAAAGTTCATCTTTCCCTTATATATATACTCCATTTTTTAGCTTTATTAAGTATTCCACACTTCCAAAATCAAATTGGTCGAGTATAAAGTAAAGGAAAGGTTTGGAAGGCAAGCTAGCATTTTTTTTTCTTTTTGGAAGTCAAAGGTGATGAATTGGCTTCCAAGCATTTAATTCAAGTGCTTAGGTAGCTAAAGAAGACTTAGGCTAAATAACCACATTAATGAGCTGGTTTCATGTAATTAGACATAATTTATTTCATAAAAACTCAGAAATTTCCCTTTTGAAAACTCAGAAATTCGTTTCCCAAAAAAAAAAAAACAATTCCAGAAGTGTTACCTCCTGAACAAGCTATACTAAAACAGAAAGAACTTTTTATATAAAGTTCTAACAATCATGAAATGTTATAGAGGGATAGTAGACATATAGATGAACAACTTTTATTCTTTGTATTTTACCCATAAATCAATCTAAAGTCCTCTAATAAATCACACCAAATGTGGATAAAATATAGTCCTCAAATCATGGATTTTGCATATTTGATTTCTTTAAGACTCGAAACCATTAATCTTAAGCACAATAACTTTAATTTAACATAAATCACACATTTCAAGCATTAATTTCTTATGATGTAATGAGAATTATACATATACTTCTTATATACATATATATAAATACTCGAATATGTTTTGCTTTACCGTTAAGTAATTCCATGGGGGTTACAATTCTCCCCTCCTTATAAGAAATTTTATCCTCGAAATTGACTTAGGAAAATAGTTCTAGGTATTTGTCTCTCACTTCTTCCTCGCATTCCCAAGTCATTTCCTTGAGGTCATGATTTTCCCATAAAACTTTAACTAGCCTCGATTTCCTTATTTTTCAACCGTTTGACTCGTCGATCGAGAATCTGGATCGATCTTTCTCCGTACGTTAAATCCGGAGTGAGGTTTGGTGGCTCTATCTCTAGCATTTGACTTGACTCTCCCATATACTTTCTTAGCATCGACACATGAAACACATTATGTACTCCCGCTAAGGATGGTGGTAGCAACATGCGATAGGCCTTATCACCCACTCGGTCCGAGTATCTCAAATGGTCATATGTATCGCGGACTTAATTTTCCCTTTTTCCTAAATCATAGTATGCCTTTCATCGATGAAACTTTTAAGAATACATAGTCACCGATAATAAATTCCGGATCCTTTCTCCTCTTATCGGCATAGGTTTTCTGTCTACTCGGGTCGTTTTCATCCGTTCATGGATCTTTTTGACCACGTCGACCGTTTGCTACACTAGTTTTGGTCCCAATAATTTCCTTTCCCTATCTCATCCCAATGCATGGGAGATCTACACCACCATCCATATAGGGATTCATAGGGAGCCATCCCAATTGAAGCTTGATAACTATTGTTATACGCAAACTCGCCTAAGCATATGTATTTCTCGCATTTTTCGGACTAATCCAAAATGCATGATCGCAACATATCCTTAAGAATCTAGATCACTCTTTTCGATTTTCCATCGGTTTGCGGATGATATGAGGTACTGAAGTTTAGCTTTGTCCCCATAGCTTTATGCGGACTCTTCCAAAATGCGAATGTGAACCTAGGATCTCGATCCGATACAATTGAGATCGATTCCCATGTAGTCTTACAATTTTGTCAAGATACAATTGGGGATATTGGTTCGGTTTATAGGTGGTTTTGACTAAAAAAAGTGCGGTGATTTGGTCGGTCGATCTACGATTACCCAAATAGCATCCGACCCCCTATCCGATCTTGGCAATCCCATTACGAAATCCATCGTTATCTATTCCCACATCCATTCTAGAATCGCTAGCGGCTTTAACATTCCCGAGGGTCTTTAGTGTTTCGCCTTCACTCGTTGATAGACTTGACACCTTGCCACAAAATTAGCTATATCTTTCTTCATTCCGGGCCATCAATAACTTTATCGCAGGTCTCGGTACATCTTTGTGCTTCCCGGTGTATCGAATAAGGAGTTGAGTGTACTTCTTTCAATATCTCTTCCTTCACATCTTTTACCGAAGAAACACATAACCTCCCTTTAAATCTAATTATGCCTTTATCATCCATCATAAAATCGGATCCTTTCTCTCGCCTCTATGTTTTTCTTCACCTCATTTAATTTTTGATCCGTTTGTCGTGCCTCCGAATTCTTTTCTATAGAGTAGGCTAGACTAATAAAGCTCGCTAAAATGCTCTAGTAGCCTATTGGGATTATCTCCAGTTCTAGCTTTTGAGATCTCTCACTATTGATGGATGGATTACCTATATCGTTGCTATCAATTTTCTACTTAAAGCATCAACAACAACATTAGCTTTGATTGGGTGATATTCGATTATATAGTCATAATCCTTCACCAGCTCCGACCACCTTCTTTGTCTCATATTCGAGTCCTTTTTATGAAGATATATCATAAGATTTTGTGATCCGTATATATCTCACACTTTTCCCATACAAGTAATGTCTCTAGATTTTTAAGGAAAAAACTACCGTTGCTAGTTCTAGATTATACGTCGAATAATTTTGTTCGTATTCCTTCAATTACCGCGATGCATAGGCAACTACCCGCCCATTCCGCATTAACACCACTCCTAACCCATTCTTGGAAGCATCACTATAAACCACGAAATTTTCATCTTCGGATGAAATAGTTAGTACTAGGATCGTGACTAACCCCGGCTTTAATTCTTGGAAGCTTCGCTCATAGGCATCCGTCCATTGGAACTTAACGCTTTTTTTCATGAAATTAGTAAAAGGCCTAGATATCTTAGAGAAAACCTCTATAAATCTTTGATAGTAACTAGCTAGTCCCAAGAAGCTTCATACCTCTCGTTATGCTTTTTAAGGTAGGCCAGTTCTAGATAGCCTCTACCTTATTTGGATATACCGCTATGCCCTCCTTTGTTACCACATAACCTAGAAAAGCCACGTGCTCTAGCAAAAAATTGCACTTCTTGAATTTGGTATACAATCACTCGCTCCTTTAACATTTGCAAGATGGCTCTTAGATGTGCCCCGTGCTCCTCCTTACTTCGAGAGTAAACCGGGATATCATCGATAAAGATGATGATAAACTTGTTTAAGAATTCTTTAAAGACTCGATTCATCAAGTCCATGAAAGCGACTGGAGCGTTAGTCAACCCAAATGACATTACTAGGAAGTGATAATGTCCATACCTTGTTCCGAATGTCGTTTTCTTCACATCTTCGAATCTCACCCTCAACCGATGATATCCCGATTGAAAGTCTATTTTGGAGAACACCGATGCTCCTTCCAATTGATCGAACAAATCATGAATCCAAGGTAATGGGTACTTATTCTTAATCGTCACTCGATTCAACTCCTTGTAGTCAATACATAGCCTTAGACTACCATCCTTCTTTTTACGAACAATGACTGGAGCTCCCCATGGTGAGGAACTAGGACATATGAATCCCTTATCTAGTAAGTCTTGTAGTTGCACCTTCGACTCTTTCAATTCAACCGGTGCCATTCTACAGGGAGTTTTAGAAATCGGAGTTGTGTCCGG